>OZ038501.1:32163233-32373233 GCA_964036315.1 Acanthosepion esculentum | reverse complement strand
GTATGCATAATAATCAAGTAATTTTTTTTTTTTTTTTTTTTTTTTATAGATTATTTAAAGATTATTTAAAGAAAACTTTTGGCAATGACGACATAAAATAGCTATTTCATTTCTCTGATTCAGTAAATTTTTATTTTTTATAAACTTAGTAATATATAGTTTCTCATGTATGCATAAAGGACATGGGTCATTTAATGACCTACATATTCTAGCCCTTCTTATTAACTTCCATTTTACTGTAGGTGTTTTATTGGATTCTTTTAGGTGCCAAAAGTACTTCGAAAGAGATGTTTGACTTTTATACTTATCTATCCTAAACGAGGATTGATGTTGGTAGAACCTCTTTTTGAACTCATGGCTAGTGCAACCTATATAAATTTTTATGTTTTCAGGGTTTTCAACAGAAGATATATTACATTGGTATACTACTGATTCTATGCAACATTTATTTTGTAAAGGACAGTTTTGAGGGTTTCTACAATTACATAATTTTTGTTCACCCTCATTAGTTGTTGTTTGTATTTTTCCCTTGTCTACAATTTTTTGGTTCTGGTATAAGTGTTTATTTAAGATATTAGTATTATGTTTCTTAATTATCTTTTCTAGGTTATCAGTACAGCTATAACTTAATTTTAGTGTATTTCTATTGAAAATAGTACTAAGTTTACTTCCACCGGGAAAATGCTTGAGTATTAATTCAAGGAATTTTTGTCCCAATTTGTTTTTTACCATTTGGTTGTATGGGGGTGTATACCAAATTATTTTCCTGCTTCTGTTTTTCCTATGTTTACCGTTTTCATTTTTAATATAAGTTAGTTTTAGAGTGGCTACAAAAACCTAAAACTAACTTATATTAAAAATGAAAACGGTAAACATAGGAAAAACAGAAGCAGGAAAATAATTTGGTATACACCCCCATACAACCAAATGGTAAAAAACAAATTGGGACAAAAATTCCTTGAATTAATACTCAAGCATTTTCCCGGTGGAAGTAAACTTAGTACTATTTTCAATAGAAATACACTAAAATTAAGTTATAGCTGTACTGATAACCTAGAAAAGATAATTAAGAAACATAATACTAATATCTTAAATAAACACTTATACCAGAACCAAAAAATTGTAGACAAGGGAAAAATACAAACAACAACTAATGAGGGTGAACAAAAATTATGTAATTGTAGAAACCCTCAAAACTGTCCTTTACAAAATAAATGTTGCATAGAATCAGTAGTATACCAATGTAATATATCTTCTGTTGAAAACCCTGAAAACATAAAAATTTATATAGGTTGCACTAGCCATGAGTTCAAAAAGAGGTTCTACCAACATCAATCCTCGTTTAGGATAGATAAGTATAAAAGTCAAACATCTCTTTCGAAGTACTTTTGGCACCTAAAAGAATCCAATAAAACACCTACAGTAAAATGGAAGTTAATAAGAAGGGCTAGAATATGTAGGTCATTAAATGACCCATGTCCTTTATGCATACATGAGAAACTATATATTACTAAGTTTATAAAAAATAAAAATTTACTGAATCAGAGAAATGAAATAGCTATTTTATGTCGTCATTGCCAAAAGTTTTCTTTAAATAATCTTTAAATAATCTATAAAAAAAAAAAAAAAAAAAAAAAAATTACTTGATTATTATGCATACTCATATTTGATGGGTATAAATAATTTTAAATAATGTAGATAATTATATTACATTTACTTGGTTTATAATAAAATATAGCCGATTAAAATTAAAAAGTTAAATTTGAAAGTAGAATTTAAAAAATGTTTTAAAATTGAAATTAAATAAAACAGATTCTAACCTAAATATCTTTTAAAATTGTAATTAAATAAAACGTACTCTAACCATAACACCTCTCTCAAAAGCAATTCAAACACTGAAAAGAATCCAAGTGAACACCGAAAGTCATATGAAATTAATAAGTTAGAATATAATGTCCTAATGTTCTAATAAGTTAGAATTAAATGTCCTTTATACATACATATATACATTTATAATACTAAATTTATAAATAAAAGTTTATTGAATTAGTGAAATAATTTAACCACCTTTGCCGTCATTGTCATAAAGTTTACATAAAATAAAATAAAATAAAATAATATTTACTTATACTCGATAAGAATAAATAATTTTAAATACTGTAAGTAATCCTAATACATTTACTTGGTTTTTAACTAGGAGTATAGTATATTAAATATTAAAAATAACTTTTTAGAAAGGTGGATAAAACATATTCTAACCTAAACAGTCCCTCAAAATCTTTAAATATACAAATAGAAATAATACCATAAGAATTTTTGCCGTTAGAAATAAACCCAGATGACATGAATTTAGCGGATGTCAGAATTCGTTAAAAGATACATCCCTACCCATCCCTAAACATAACCCCGCTTTCAAATGTAACTATTAACTGAGACAACGAAAATTAAAAATTGAACCCTCTACCACCCCTTGTCTAGATGAATGGATTTATCGGTAACCTTGGAAACCCTCAAACTATGAATCTTTCCTGTGCCGTTAACAACCGTAAATTTTAAAAAGTAAGTTACTCCAAAATTCGCTTGATGAGGAAATGGAACTAATGTCTTTGGTTTAATAACAAAATTAAATTCAGGGGCTTTAGCTTCCATTTCTGAAACATGGTCATCACTGTGTAGCGGTAAAACCATATTTTAAATCTATTAATTTATAATATATATATATATATATATATATATATATATATATATATATATAGAGAGAGATAAAGCAGTATGAAAGATATATAGTGCAATGAGAGAGATATAGAGCAGTGTCAGAGAGAAAGCAGTGTGAGAGGGAGAGAGAGCAGAGAGAAATGTAGAGCAACGAGAGAGAGCAGAGAGAAATGTAGAGCAACGAGAGAGAAATGTAGAGCAGAGAGAGAGAGAGAGAAATGTAGAGGAGAGAGAGAGAGAAATGTAGAGGAGAGAGAGAGAGAAATGTAGAGCAGAGAGAGAGAGAAATGTAGAGCAGAGAGAGAGAGAAATGTAGAGCAGAGAGAGAGAGAAATGTAGAGCAGAGAGAGAGAGAGAGAAATGTAGAGCAGAGAGAGAGAGAGAGAAATGTAGAGCAGAGAGAGAGAGAGAGAAATGTAGAGCAGAGAGAGAGAGAGAAATGTAGAGCAGAGAGAGAGAGAGAGAAATGTAGAGCAGAGAGAGAGAGAGAGAAATGTAGAGCAGAGAGAGAGAGAGAGAAATGTAGAGCAGAGAGAGAGAAATGTAGAGCAGAGAGAGAGAGAGAGAAATGTAGAGCAGAGAGAGAGAGAGAGAAATGTAGAGCAGAGAGAGAGAGAGAGAAATGTAGAGCAGAGAGAGAGAGAGAGAAATGTAGAGCAGAGAGAGAGAGAGAGAAATGTAGAGCAGAGAGAGAGAGAGAAATGTAGAGCAGAGAGAGAGAGAGAGAAATGTAGAGCAGAGAGAGAGAGAGAGAAATGTAGAGCAGAGAGAGAGAGAGAGAAATGTAGAGCAGAGAGAGAGAGAGAGAAATGTAGAGCAGAGAGAGAGAGAGAGAAATGTAGAGCAGAGAGAGAGAGAAATGTAGAGCAGAGAGAGAGAGAAATGTAGAGCAACGAGAGAGAGAGAAATGTAGAGCAACGAGAGAGAGAGAAATGTAGAGCAACGAGAGAGAGAGAAATGTAGAGCAACGAGAGAGAGAGAAATGTAGAGCAACGAGAGAGAGAGAGAGAGAAATGTAGAGCAACGAGAGAGAGAGAGAGAGAAATGTAGAGCAACGAGAGAGAGAGAGAGAGAGAGAAATGTAGAGCAACGAGAGAGAGAGAGAGAGAAATGTAGAGCAACGAGAGAGAGAGAGAGAGAAATGTAGAGCAACGAGAGAGAGAGAGAGAGAGAAATGTAGAGCAACGAGAGAGAGAGAGAGAGAAATGTAGAGCAACGAGAGAGAGAGAGAAATGTAGAGCAACGAGAGAGAGAGAGAAATGTAGAGCAACGAGAGAGAGAGAGAAATGTAGAGCAACGAGAGAGAGAGAGAAATGTAGAGCAACGAGAGAGAGAGAGAAATGTAGAGCAACGAGAGAGAGAGAGAAATGTAGAGCAACGAGAGAGAGAGAGAAATGTAGAGCAACGAGAGAGAGAGAGAAATGTAGAGCAACGAGAGAGAGAGAGAAATGTAGAGCAACGAGAGAGAGAGAGAAATGTAGAGCAACGAGAGAGAGAGAGAAATGTAGAGCAACGAGAGAGAGAGAGAAATGTAGAGCAACGAGAGAGAGAGAGAAATGTAGAGCAACGAGAGAGAGAGAGAAATGTAGAGCAACGAGAGAGAGAGAGAAATGTAGAGCAACGAGAGAGAGAGAGAAATGTAGAGCAACGAGAGAGAGAGAGAAATGTAGAGCAACGAGAGAGAGAGAGAAATGTAGAGCAACGAGAGAGAGAGAGAAATGTAGAGCAACGAGAGAGAGAGAGAAATGTAGAGCAACGAGAGAGAGAGAGAAATGTAGAGCAACGAGAGAGAGAGAGAAATGTAGAGCAACGAGAGAGAGAGAGAAATGTAGAGCAACGAGAGAGAGAGAGAAATGTAGAGCAACGAGAGAGAGAGAGAAATGTAGAGCAACGAGAGAGAGAGAGAAATGTAGAGCAACGAGAGAGAGAGAGAAATGTAGAGCAACGAGAGAGAGAGAGAGAAATGTAGAGCAACGAGAGAGAGAGAGAGAAATGTAGAGCAACGAGAGAGAGAGAGAGAAATGTAGAGCAACGAGAGAGAGAGAGAGAAATGTAGAGCAACGAGAGAGAGAGAGAGAAATGTAGAGCAACGAGAGAGAGAGAGAGAAATGTAGAGCAACGAGAGAGAGAGAGAGAAATGTAGAGCAACGAGAGAGAGAGAGAGAAATGTAGAGCAACGAGAGAGAGAGAGAGAAATGTAGAGCAACGAGAGAGAGAGAGAGAAATGTAGAGCAACGAGAGAGAGAGAGAGAAATGTAGAGCAACGAGAGAGAGAGAGAGAAATGTAGAGCAACGAGAGAGAGAGAGAGAAATGTAGAGCAACGAGAGAGAGAGAGAGAAATGTAGAGCAACGAGAGAGAGAGAGAGAAATGTAGAGCAACGAGAGAGAGAGAGAGAAATGTAGAGCAACGAGAGAGAGAGAGAGAAATGTAGAGCAACGAGAGAGAGAGAGAGAAATGTAGAGCAACGAGAGAGAGAGAGAGAAATGTAGAGCAACGAGAGAGAGAGAGAGAAATGTAGAGCAACGAGAGAGAGAGAGAGAAATGTAGAGCAACGAGAGAGAGAGAGAGAAATGTAGAGCAACGAGAGAGAGAGAGAGAAATGTAGAGCAACGAGAGAGAGAGAGAGAAATGTAGAGCAACGAGAGAGAGAGAGAGAAATGTAGAGCAACGAGAGAGAGAGAGAGAAATGTAGAGCAACGAGAGAGAGAGAGAGAAATGTAGAGCAACGAGAGAGAGAGAGAGAAATGTAGAGCAACGAGAGAGAGAGAGAGAAATGTAGAGCAACGAGAGAGAGAGAGAGAGAAATGTAGAGCAATGAGAGAGAGAGAGAGAAATGTAGAGCAATGAGAGAGAGAGAGAGAAATGTAGAGCAATGAGAGAGAGAGAGAAATGTAGAGCAATGAGAGAGAGAGAGAAATGTAGAGCAACGAGAGAGAGAGAGAAATGTAGAGCAACGAGAGAGAGAGAGAGAGAGAAATGTAGAGCAACGAGAGAGAGAGAGAAATGTAGAGCAATGAGAGAGAGAGAGAGAAATGTAGAGCAATGAGAGAGAGATATATATTGCAGAGAGAAGATATAGATTAGTGAGAGAGAGAGAAAAACAGAGCAGTCAGTGATATACATATAGAGAAAAGAAATATAGAGGAGTCCTCTATGACTTAGCCTTGGGTGAACCAAGGAAGTAATTAAAACAGTCAATTTTCTGAACATTCAAGACATTTTTGTTAATATCTTTGAGGATTCATGAAATGGTTTTGTTTAATCACAAGTCTTTTGCTGTGAATAAGACAAACAAAACCATTCAATGATAGAAATAAAAGATCTTGCATTCTGCATTTATGTTTTATACACGCACACACTTTCAAGACATAATAGGAGTTGTCTTAAGTTTCTAAACATAGCAAAAGCAAGTATCTCAGTGAAATGAAATTAACCAAGTAATTATGTAAAATACTATTCAAATTTTTTTATAGATTGAATTTCACTAATTTAGAACCCACTGACTTGGAATGATTGTCTAAGTAAACCTCTTGATCAGCAATCATTTCTGCACTGTATCTATAAATCTAATATCCCAATAAACTGAGATAAATTCCGGCTTAGATATTAACATTGCCAATAATAATCAGTAGTGCCAAACAAAAACAATTTTTATGATCTGTAATTTTTACTTGAATAATACAAGTCTAACTGACCCTGATCAATAAAATATTTTCCTTTCTTTTTCATGGCTTAAAGTGAATATCACAGAAAAGTAAAAATTCAATACAAAATTGACAAGATGGAAATAATTATTAAAGTTTCTACAATTGAAATGTAATATTTACTGCTGAAAAATGCCAAAAGGTTTGCATTTGAAAATAAAAAATAAATAAATAAATGACAATACTATACAAATATGACAAGAGAACAAAAAGAATAGTATGATCAACTACTACTCACCTACAATGAAATATTTTTATAAAACTGTGTGTGTGTGTGTGTGAAAAACTAAGCAATAATGCAGACATACTCAACTATGGTATACATACCAAAAAATCAAGTGGAGATTTTTCTTCAACAGCTTTCAAAATATGAATTACTTTTAGTCTTATGCTAAGATTGAATATTTGAGTCAATATTTTTCCATAAATTGTTTCAAAAGAATTATATAAATTTGCCATAATATACCAATAGTTGGAAATATAAGGATTACCCTTCCCCTAAAAATTATTGCTCTGTTTGCATTTATTATTAACAGAAATAAAATAAGAGGCTTATAGATTATATGGAGAGGCATGGTGGAGTAATGGATAGTGGCTCGGATTGAGATATCAGAGAGCAGTTTGAATTCCACTGGAATCCATTACATTCTCTTAAGTGCTAATACCCTTGGGAAAGGTATGAATCCTCTTCTCCCCTCAGCTATGGGTAAATAGCAGGACAGACCGGGTTCTATAGCCTTGGATGGCAACTAGTCTACCACAGAAAGAAATGGCAACCTACTGCAGGAAAAATCTGCCTCGTCAGTCATGTATTGAAAGATACATGATCGCCTAAACATGTATCACGCATGGCACATAACAGACAGATTATTTGGCAATGTTTAACCTTTGTGCCAGTACAAAAAGGTATGTCAAAAGGATGGTTATTCCCTTGACATTGCTATTATTGTATACGGTTGATTCCTTTGGCAATATTTATTTGCAAGATTATAAAAATATGTTAATCAAGTACAATGCGATATTATTAACTTTTTACAAAAGATTCATTATTTACCATTTCATAAAGAAATAAATTTGAAAAGAAATATATTTGTTATTCAAAAATTTATAAAAAATTACAAAATTGTCAAAATATTGATGAAGAGATGCTCTTAACCTGTTTTCGGGAATTTCGAGAACAAATGTAAGAAATGCCTGGAAAATGAATTTTTTTTTTTTTTCAACATTTATAATTACAGTTACTATTCATTATGTATTTATTTAAATTTTCTTGTTCACACACATTTTTATAAATTTATGAATGAAATTTTTTCATATTTATTTATTTATAAAATGGTAAATTATAAATATTTCATTACAGTTGGTTCACATATTTCTATATATCTTGCAAATATAAAATTACACTTGTAAATAAGCAATCAAATAATGTTTAATATCTTTGTTGTCAATTTGCAAGAATAAAGAAAATCCACTTTTATATGTTTGGGTTTTAATAAATCTTAATCATTTCTTAAAATAAACATTGCTGAGGGAGTCAAAAGTGTATACAGTAATAACAGTGTCAAGGTTATTCCTGTGACACATCATTTATTTTGCAGGGACAGAACTTAAACATTGCCGATTAATTTTACTCTTTAACCCAAGAGTACTGAATATTTTCTCCACAATTTCGATAATTTTTTTCCCTCTTCCAAATAAATGTAAACAAGTTTATTTTCTATCATAACACATAATAATAATAAAAAAAAATAAAAAATAAAATAAAATCTTTTTTTTAATGAATGACTTTCAACTCTGATTGATTTTGTCAAATTTGAAAATGAATTCAATGTCTTTGGAGGAAAATGGCTTGATTGATTTGAAGACTAAAAGTTGAAAACCATTGACAGGGACAACGTTATTGATATCAATAAAATGGTTTGCCTAAGTGATAAGCATTGATTTCTGATGGTCAATAATGGGGGAAAAAATTAATAAGCAGATACATCAAATGTATTTTCACTGCAACCAAGTGATCTTAAAAAATAAACTCAATAATAATGAATTACAATAAATTATGTCAAACAAAACAGATTATATTGCAAACATTGATTGCCCAAATATTAAAATTGCTATAGTTGCATTTAGCAGTTTATTTCAGGATTTGGAAGCAGTTATTAATAGTTTATCCTCTCACCTTCAAGAATTCAAGTAAAAAACAAACAAAAAAACAAAAACAAAACAGAAATACCTATTAAATGGTTGACATTGCATTATATCAAAACTAATGGGATTAGCCAGAATAGCTAATTGAATCAATTGCTAAATCTGTCACTAGGAAAGTTGGTTCACTGTGTCATGCTAGATAATTTTTCTCAACAGAACCTATCTTACACATTTATAAGCCCATCGTTCAATCATGCATTGAATATTGCTGCTACATCTTGTCTGGTGCTTCTGCTGTATTTAAAGATTCTTGATAAAATACAAAAAAGAATCTGCAATGTTATTGGTCCTGACCTGGTATCTCAGCTTCAGTCACTTTCACACTGCTGTAACCAAGTTTCACTATGCCTTTTCCATAAATACTTTCATGGTAATTGTTCTGATGAACTTTCATCTTTGATACCTCAACTTTATTAATTTAAGTGCAGTACTAGATTGGTAGCTAGGTCTCATCATTTTAGAGTTGAAATAGCATAGAACTTATGGTTACATCAAGCTAACAGATTCTTTTCTTCCACTTCTCGCTTCCCAGTCAACTTTAATCTTCAAAAATTTAAATCAATTATTAATTCTTATTCCTATTGTTTTATTGTCCTCTCTCCTTAATGATTTCTTTTTCTCATATTCTTTCACTCAGTAACCTCTTGCATCTTAGTGGCTTTATTGTCTTGTTTGGGGTGAAATAATGAGAAAAAAAAAAACAAACTCAGTTTTATAGTAGATTTAATTCTGAAATGAGCATTATAACATACATGTCTAATAAAAATATACCTATATATAGGTTCTTTCTTCTGCTTCAAGATAATTCACTTCAATTGTGTAATGCCTTTCAGTAACCTCTTTTTTTTTTCTTTTTTCTTTTTTTTTTTTTTGCAATGGTCATATGATCTCAGCTATCACTTAGCAGATCCACCACCCCACAAACCTAGTCTATTGCAATAAAAGACATTATGGCAGTAGTAAGTAAACACAAAAGAAATATGCATATTTATGAGCTATAAATACCTCTAACTACTAAACATTCAACTGGACTCCATTTTAAATATAAATAAAAATCAATCTCAAGAATTCTAAATAAGAGTAATTATACTTGTGCTTGCAGAAAAATATATAATCTGTAAAAGTTGAACATTTTAAAAAATTCTGCACAAAATTAAAATACAATTGATATTTTCATTTTTTCTCATATTACAATACAATCAATATGACCACCAGTGAAACTCCACCTTATTTTTTTTGGCCATGATGTTTAAATACAACAGATCATATCAAATAAGTATTCTTGAAAACATCTTATAATAGTAAAACAATTAAAAAGTGACTGATTATTAATCTTTAAATGTATATATAAATTAAATACATCAACACAATTTTAAATAATTTCAAAATTAATGTTATTGGTTAATTTTATAGGTAACATAATTAAACACATTACATGCTATATACTAGAAACATATTAATGATTACTCAAATAATTTTGCATAACATCAATCACTATTCCCTCTACTATAAATAATCATAGAAAAAAAAAAAAAACCAGAAAAGTGCAAGCCATTGATATTGTAGTGGCAGATTATAACTGTTCATTTATTAGATATATATTAAAACATTTTTCTTTTCAAAAAATTTATTTCAATCCAAAAAGACTACTGAATTCCAAGAGTCAAAAAGTATGCATATATCTAATTTCAACTGAATTTATCCAGTATTTTTGGCTGTTTATGTAGTATAGAGACATACATGCTGCTTGAGAGATTCTGTTTGAGTTATTACTATTACCACTGTGAAAAGGACCAAAAAGAAGTTAATTTTAATAATACATCAGTATTTTCAACAAGAATCAAAATCAGGGAACATCTATTAGCAATGTCTAAAGTTTCAAAGATAATTACTTGATTAGGTGAGTTTTTTCATTCAAAATAATAATCCCCCAAGTAATTAAGCAACAAAGATTTTAATGATTTGTTCTTTTACACTGAAAATATTTTTCTGCAAACCATCAAAAGGAAAAACTCCAACGCAAAGATAAATCAAGTAAGAAAGGTCTTTGAATGTAACACCTGTTATTGGCAAGAGAATGAGTGGACATCATTCTGCAATTTTTTTTCCTCTGAAGCTTAATATACAATATGCCTCAAGGATCCCTATCATCATTCAACATAGAGTAACCAACATCTTGATAAAGTTATCTTCAAAACTAACTGAATTTGATTCTGAACACCATATTGGCTTAAAATTTTTTACCAATGAACAATGAAATTGTAAACCAAAAAATTGATGCGAGAATTTGGAAGTTATAAATCTGTAGAGGAAAAATGCCTAAATATACGAGAAAAAAAATGAAACTATCAGCTAAAATTCTGATTAGACATTATGAGAAATCATGACATAAGCTGTTGGTAAATAGAGATTTTAAATTAATAAAATGACTTATTAGATTTTTGCTTTCTTTTCTTGCCAAACCCAAAAAACAACAATAAGAGAAATATTCAGCAAGTTCATGATAGTTTATGTTCACCAGTACATTGCATAAAGAAAAATATATAAAATACAGATTCAAGAAGCATTAGTAATAGTTCTACATATTTTTTTTTAATTCTTAAAACACTGTCAAAGACGATCTTAAATTCAAAGTCAATCACTTTCTATCTATAGAATTTATAATTATTTACTGATAAATAAAGTGGCATTACACTCCAACAACATTTAAAATTTAAAGTGAGCTGTACTTGTACTACAAATCCCTAATCAACATGAAAATTTGCGTTAACTGATTTTTTGAACACATGTAATTATAATTTAGAAAAATTGTTTTATTTTTCTAATTTATTCCAAAAAAGAATTTGATATGAAAAAAGAAATTAAAAAGTAGATTAATCATTTTTGCATAAAACAATAGTACCCATGAAATAATATATTTATTTTGTAATAAATAAAAAAAAAAAAAAAAGAAGTTATTTTTAGATAAAAAATATATGATGAAAAATCTTATTTATAGTCAGACTAATATCCTCATCTTTGCTATGGTTACAATGTTTTAGCCACTGTGCCCTTCTGCCTTCTTCAGATGTCTGTTGATCATAGTAACTTTCAGAGAATTTTAAACTGAACCCGTTACTCTATGGAGGTAGACTGATTGATTGATCTCATTCCACTGTCCATGTTTAAGGATATCTTATTTTGGTTAATTGTTCTGTTATTGCTAGTCCTATTACTACTGGGTTTGACTATTACCCAGACCAAGGATTGAACTCATAATCATTATGTCAGCAAATTCATGAAACAATACTTTAATCCTCTAGGCCATTGTTTTTAGAAGGTTACCCAGATTGACATATCTGTCCCATAGGGCAATGACCTATACAAGATATCTATAGACATGGACAGTACTATGAGAAGTATCTACCTCTGTAGATTGAATAAAGTAGTTTGAAATTCCTTGAAGGTTACCCAGATCAACAAGCACTAATAATAAAGATGATGACATTAGTCCAGCTGTAAAGATTAACTTCTCATCCTAGAAACCCAGATAATTTTTTTTTGTTTTGTTTTTTTTAAAAACAAAATAATGGTATCATAATCTTATGTAGCAATTAGTAATCATTTCATTTTTTTCCTCTTTCAATGTTATGATTTTTCCTGTCAGCTTTTGTAACAAACACAAAATCAGATCATCATCAGATTGAGTGAGGATGCATACCCCACACTAATGATGTTTTCATTTTTTTTTTTCTCTTTCGATAATGATATGATTTTTTTAGCTTTTGTAATACACAAACATACAAAAATCATTATCAGTTTGAATACAAATGCAGACCTGGCAAACTGGACTTGAAATTAATTTATTCAAATTAAAAGAAAACAATACTGTTAAAATGCTCTAACAAAAAATTTGCTATGATGTGCCATTTTTACAGTTCTAGTAATAAATAGACACTTACAGAAATCCAATCATTATAGAGTGTAAGATTAAAAAAAAAAAAATTGAGTGAGTACTACCCAAAACAATTAGTTGAGGTCCAAAAGGATAATTGTAATGAACATTTAAATTATGATAATCATTACAATAAAATCAAAATATCAGCTTTGTTTCAAACTTTTTTTTTTTTAAACCTAGCTGGAAATATTAATGAATATACAAAGCAATATTTGTAAACAAACAGCTACTGACAAAAAAAAAGAAAGAAAAGAAACAAACAAAAGAAAGAAATAAAACAACAAAAAAACAAAAACAAACTGTTACATTTCTTTTATGTGGCAATAAATTGTTTCATGTTTTCCATTTTTGAAGAATTATAATTTATATATATTTGTGTATGATTTTAGATTCCCCCACCTCCAGTATCCACTAAATGTAACTTGCTGTTATGACTGGACACCCTCCAGCACAAAAAAAACAAAAACAACAACATTGAAACTAAGAAAAACAAAAGAAAAAGAGAACATTTAAAATATCTCCCTAACTTGTATCAGTTCTCTTCTCTTAATAGGCTTTATATTTCTGTTCTAAACAGAACAAAATAAAGATTAAAAGAGAAACAAATTTTAGATACATGTCAAGACAAGTCTAAAACGATGATAGAAAGCAAATAATCAGCAATAAAACTAATCTTTTAGAGAGATTAGAAAGATTATCAGCTTTGAGATAAAATATACAAAGGAAGTGAATTTCAACATAAATTATAAAAGATTGACAGACCTGAGAAGAAATAAGAAGTATTGATGCCATGAATACATGTGGCTGTTATTTCAGAAGAAAGTCTTTGCTGAATATTAACTGCTAAATACAAATGGTAGATGGCAAAAATAGACAAAAGAAAAAAGTCCATGTTTGTACACTTGTTTTGTAAACAGACTTTAAGCATTACTTTATTCAAATATTGATTTACAACTGTACTAAAGGAGAAGAGCTGTAGAGATAGTAGTTAAAAGGGATTAGAAATAATTTATCAAGTGATTTGGGTGGGCCCACAAGTTGTAGCATTTATTGTGTCAAAATTTAAGTGTATCTTGGAAATACAGTACATCATTTTTTTAATGGAGATGAGTTTCAAAAAAACCTGTATAGGAGCCAAATCAAGTCATACTGATTTAGCGACTCAACAATCCTAACCGTCATTTACATCATATAATTGTGTGTGTGTAATATTAGACTACATATTTATTGTAAACTATCAAGTCATTAATAGCTCATTTGAGACAAGTTTGGGAGATGTAGAAAAGCATGACCCACTTACCAAAACATGAACAAACATCAATTTCTTTTTTTTTTTTAATTATTTGAAATGCTTTCTTTCCAACAACCATGTGTGTGTGTGTGTGTGTGTGTGTGTGAACAGCATCAAAGGAGAAGGTTACAAATTTTCTTTTTGCTTGCAAGGCCAGATTGATCTAAGACTGGGATTATTCGTATTCAAGTGCAGAATTAATGTTGACTCTTCTACAGTTTAGAAAGTCAGAATTGTTAGGCTAAGGAAATAAGAGCTAATAAATTTGGGGTATCAATAATTGGTTACATATTTCTAAGCATAAAAATATGTAAAATTATTTTGTTTGAAAGAGAATTATGTACAAATCATTGACCTTGCTAAGAATGTATCACTTCCCACTAAGAGATCAGATTTCTGTGAAAGGTACAAATCTTTTATAATTCTCAAAATAGCCAAGCAAATATAATTTGTTTACTTGAACAAAGTGAAACAAAAAACAACAAAATGTGATAACCAAAGTGAAGAATGTTACTGCCCTTTTGCCCATCACAAAAATTTAAAAAGGAAAAATTCTATAACAATTCTCTTGGAAAAATAATCAAGATTGAATAAATAAATAAAAAAATTATAATTTTAAATGATAAAACCACTTACATTTTGCAGTCAAGTGTATATAATTTTTTAATGCTTTTCATTATCAGAGGCCTATGTATATGCAAGAACATTGTTTTTGTGCTGTAAATATTTTAACTCATTAATAGGAAAAAAAACACAAAAAAGTATTAATTATAAAAATCAAAATAAACAGCCTGTATTAGTTATAAGTTTCTGCCTATAACCCATTAAAGCTCTCCATCCTAAAAAAAGTGACAGTGGGCATTAATGAGTTAATTAAATTGCATATGACTCAGTATTGCACATCAAGCAGATGAGAAGAAAAAAATCATACAAGTTATGAGATGAGCAGAGCCAGTTGACAAACATGTAAGATACAACTTTTTTGAGGATAATAAATATTAACAAATGAAAAGAAAAGATAACATAGGCTTTAACTTGATACTTCCATTTCTTGCGTCATTAAACAGTTTTTCAGTCAACAAGTGTCAGCAATTGGCTCTGGTCTAGTTTACTTTCTCATTCATTCTACAGTCAGATGTATGTATTCATGTCATACAATTTAACATTTGGCAAATGGTTAAAAACACTCATTCAATTAAATTGACTATTTTTCTTATCTTGCTCCATTTTATTTTTTAGATTTCCAAAACATTCTTTTTCACAATTATTTTCCACTGTTCTTTTTCAATTTCACTGCAGAAAGCAAAATATGGCACCTTTTCTTTTACTTTCACTATTTTTCAATAACATGTACACATGGTAAATTGGTTTGCATTACTTGAAACTAAACAATACCATGAATTGTGAGTTTATCATATGGAGAGATATGAAGCAATATTATTTGAAAAAATATTTTCAAATTATTATAAACAAAGAATTATTTCCTGGTACTTGAGATAAAAATGTTTATTTTATTTTCCCTTTTGATGAAAGAAATCATGCGAGTTCAATAATAGGGAAAAAAAAGCAAAAAAAAAAAAAAAAAGGCAACTGAATTCTTTAAAAAGGTAATACACAGAGTTATAAAATGTATACTTCAAATATTCAGCTTTTCCTTTTAATGAATTTAATAAAAGGTCTATATCTTCAAAAATGTTAAGACAGCAATGGGTTTAAAAAGTGGGGAAAAAAAGAAATCAATTTTAATTTGTCATTTGCATTTCATCAAGTGTCAGTAATTAAGAGGTTTCAGATTGATATTTACGTAACTCAAAAGGATATGACATTTGACAAGAGTTAAATTTAAAGTTACACATCCACAAGTCAGTTAAGAATTTTCTGTCATTTCAGCATAATTTAATTAAGGTTATGAATATTTTGTATTTATATGAGGATAAAAACATGTCTCAAAGACAAAACACATGCAAAAAGAGAACTGATATTTAACACACAAAATGATTCATTGCCAGCGGATTGCATGAGAAATTTGCTTTTGCAGAGAGGAATGTGTTCTTGATAAAACTAATAAATATATGAGAAACTTAAGTAGCCTTTTTTAATTCTAGTTAATCAATTGGTAAATATGACTGCTGCTCATTCAAATATTTTATGTGCTGGATACTATATAAGAGAGAGGAAAGCATTGTCTCAGTACTATCAGATATATTTCCCCCCATCCCTGAAAAAATAATAACTTGGACATCACTATTGACACCGTTACTGAAAAGGCATGAGAGAATTTACATATTTGAGTATTTCTACAACCTTTCACTTGGTTTATTGTACATTTAAGAGTGTTATGTTAAATTTCTCAGAATAAATCTTTAGAGAAGACAAATTGAATAGAATCGACAATTGGAAAATAGTACTTTGTCCTTGCCAATGCATTTCGCCATTTGACTTTATCAAGGCAAGTGATAAGTAAAAGTAAAGCAGTTAAGTGAGGAATTCTACAAAATTTAGAAAATGCCATTTGGGGAATAATCAGAAATGACAGTAATTGAAAACTAAAACCAAAATCAAGTGGTAATTTTATAATATTTTCAAAATGGGCAGATTGCAGGATTTCAATTTGTATAGATGTTATTTAATTGTTGGGTATTGAAGCAAGATTAGTCAGTATGTAAGTCAAAATCTAATCAATTTTTTTTTGTTTGTTTAAAACACTAGTTTTTGTGTCAGTATTGATGCTGACTATAAGGAAAGGAGACTATTTCACAAAAAGGGAACAGAAAGAAAAGAGGAATAAACATAATATTACTAAAGATTCCTTAAGGCAAAGTGACAAGACTCAGCTGAGGAGGTAGATTGAATAACTAAAATAAGAACCACACAATGTTGGGAATGATAATAGCAAAAGCAAGGAGAAATGAAAGCAAAGATATTAACAAGAGCTGAGAGATTAAGTAGTGCTCCCTGGCATCAGTTGAAGAGCACAACAGGTGCAGATCTTGTGGATATAATCTGGGTATTCAGACTCTGAAACCACTTGCAGGAGAGATTAATGACTAATGTATATAAAGTATATTCCTGGCCTCTTAAGCTGCTAAGTTTTGTTTGATCAAACAGATATGAAGGATATTAAATATCCCCATCCCTAAAGCTGTCATAAAAGTATGCATGGACATTTAAGAAGACGTTGACTTTGTTATTTCTAAATTTTATTTTTGGTTCTGTTTAATCTCTTGTGTTGCTTGAATTCTTCTATGTGCTTTGTCCCTTCAGAACATAGGTGATCATGGCTCTCTACAACTTCTTATCCCTTGTGGATCATAGTAGTTTTTCACCCTTTGCTAAGGCTCCCAACCCCTGTTCTGCCATCCATTCACACAAGCTCATCAGGTAAGTGGCTTCCTCTATCTCTCTTGCCCTCAATATTCCCCATGAGGGCTAAGTTTTTCAAGCACTCTTTCCGCATTAATTGATAGAGCTTGTCTTTTTTTTTTTTTTTTTAATCTTTTGCTACCCTACTTCATGCAGCAGTAAATTTTCAAATTCATTAATTTTTTTTTTAAATAGAAAAGTTTTTTTGTCAAGGACACATGGTACAGTGGATAAAGGCGTTGGTTAGATCCAGTGACAGACCCAAAGAGTGTGAGTTCAATACCCGGTTCAGGCAGTGGAGAACTTTCAGAGGGAAAATTAGCAGGAGATAACTGATAACTGACATCCATCAAACATGGCTCGTGGAACGAGAACAGTCTACCCCAGTGATCGAAATAAAGGGTTCGGTTCGAAATTCCAACCACCTGAAGAAGGCCGGAGCGTACAACGGCCGAAACGTTGTGACAAATATGGCGACAAAGATGAGGACAATAGTCCGACTAATGTAAATACTGTACATAATACCTCATCTCAGAAATATAGACAGACTCAGAAAAAATAAAGGTTAAAATACAAATAACAAAATCATGAAAAATGCTCTACTCTATACGAGTACAAAGAATATACATGAAATCAGCCCTCAAATTAATTCAGAAACAAAATTCACTGAAAAATCATGGGATTATCCTGAAAACCAAATAATCTATTTTAGCCATAAGATTTTTTTTAACAGAGACATTAATAAAAAAAATAAGATTATTTAGCCATTCACCTCAATAGTATCCCAGTTAAAATTATCTAATAAATTACTGACTGCAATGTGAGTGCCTATTTGAAATGTGTTAGAAAGAATTCTAAAGATACCAATGAGTAATAATTTAAAACGCAGAGGAACCTTCAAACTGCCAACTGAATGCATAACTAGTAAACATAATAAATACAACAAACACAAAGTTCATTAATAAAATTAAAAGAATGAAATTATTCCTTTCTTTTCAAGAGATCTTAAGATTAACCAATTACAATGCAAAGAATGATAGCAGCAGCAATTAATCATTGCAAAGTTGGCAATTGATGAGAGATTGGAAAAGACAATATTACCAAATACTGTCAGTGACATAGCATTATGTAAGAAAGAAAGGAGAATCTTCTGTTCGAGTGAAAATTGAAATGATGCAAGTGGAATGTTGTTCCTGCTGATAATGTCTGTCAATATTGAATGGAGCAAATCAAAGGGAAAATGACATATCTGTCATTTGTCAGGTTCATTGTGCAGATTTTAGAGAAATTCATATCAACCTATTTTCTTTACAGATCTCACAAATGAAAAAAAAAAAAAAAAAAAAAAAAAAACACAGCATAAAATTAAACATTATACAAGAAAATTTGTCATAAAATTAAATTTATTTCTTTGTTTTTAAATTATTTTTCTTCTAATTTTATTTTCCTCTGTACTTTGATTTAATACAGAGGTTTCTAAACATGCTGGCTGGATTTGATATTGTTTTTTCATAAATGCTTAAAAAACAAAAATATCAAAGATGAACAAATAACTAGCTGTAGTAAATATTTTGATTAAAAAGAGGCAAACAGATTGTAAATAAAGTAAAAAGATAAAATCTTCATTACCTAACAAGAATCAGGAAAAAATAACCAAAGACATTTTAGGAGAAGTTGTTTAAAAACTAAATATTAAATATGCACTAACAATATGTATGGTGCCATGTATTTGTGTTAATGCGTAGAAAAAAAAACAAAAAACAATTGTTGGTCTAACGCATACGTTCAGCTCAAGAATAAGGCCCTACTTTGATCTTTACTTAAAATAGAACTTCAGTATTTTCTTTCTGCAAACAGAAAGTAGGAACATTAAAAAGGAAAAATAATCAAAAGAGCATCCAACCTTGGCATGCGATTGATATGAAAAAAAAAAAAAAAAAAAAAAAAGGAGAAAAAAATGATAATTCAGTTTTCTCAAGTACCCAACTGTTGAAGTAATTCTAGTAGTTAACATGATGTAAAACTTAAAAGTAAAATCCATCAAATAAGGTCTTTATTGTAAAAATAAATCTCACAAAAATCAGTCTGAAATGTATGACCTTTGGAGCAATCTAACATATTTTAAGAACATTTTCATGAGCCTACGAAACAGAATAAGTCATTTATTTTCAAACTGTAATTTAAGCACTAAAAAAATAAATAAAAAAAAATAAAATCTACATTGACCTTGACTTACTTCTCTTACACTTTAAAATTATTCAAATTGGGATAAGGTAGAATCTAACGGGAAGGGTGGTGGTGAAGAGGCCTTGTTTAATTCTTAAGTAAGTACAGACATGCTATATTCCATGAATTAAAATCTTCCAAAAATAAAGAGAAATGCTTGAATTCTGAAAGAACTGAATGTTTCACAAAATGTGACCATATGTATAGCTTTATTGGACAAATCTTTTTTTACAGCCTGTACCAACCATGATCAGTCTTGTACTCAGGTAATATCCAAGTATAGACTTCAGTAAATGTCAAAAAGGAGATTAATAAGTAAATTACTTAAGGTTAGATATCTGGGGATTTTCTTATTAAAGAAAACAATAATGGAGATTTTCTCTCTGAATTTCTGGGATGAGGAGTTATCTACATTTACACTATTATTATCGCAACATTTTGACTATTGTCTCATCTGTCCCCCTTAAGGTATCTGTCGATCCAGGTAACCTTCAGGGAATTTTCAACAGAACACTTTATTTAATCTAAAAGGGTAGATTGTTTAGAGATATTTTGTCTTGTTTTTTTTTTTATACTGCTCAGTTATTGACTAATCCCATTTCCACTTATTCCGAGTCAGTACTACCCAAAACAGGTATTGAACTCAGAATTATTATTCCACCAAATTCATAAACTAATGCATTAATCTGCTAGGCTATTGTCCCTTAATGTTGTGATAATAACAACAAAGGTGAGGACATTAGTCCAAATGTAAATAATGACGGTGTTGTTTCTAAGTAGCAACTTTATCTGACCTTACTAATTATATAAAATAATTATAAATTATATAAAATAATGTCTAATCTATTTAAAGGATCAACAAAATTACTTAAAAAATATATAAAATCTCAAAGGACTTGTCTATAGACTGAGCTATTTAGCATTAACTTTATGTTAATAGTTCAGAAAGTATAAAAGTGGGAAGAATCCAAGAGAACCATTTATATATTCCATGTTGTGTGTGTGTGTGTGTGCGTACAATCTTAAACTATAATTCTTCACATTTCAGCGGTTTATCTTTAGAAAAAAAATGTAAATCAGTTGTCTCCAACCTTTTTTGCCACATGGACTGGTGTCATGCAAGACAATTTTTCCATGAGTGTAGGGGTGGAGGTTACATGCCTAACAAAACACTATAAACAAGACCATGATAGTCAATAAAATGAAAAAAAAAAAAAAATGCATTTATTCTTTGTGTGCTGCCCAGTACCAAATGATCTACAGCCTGGTGATTGGGAACCACTGTCATAAATAGTCTTAAGTATTTTTTCTAATAATTAATATTTTAGCCTTTCTTATACAGCATTGCTATTAAGATTACATTAAGCAGTAGCAATTTTGTTTCTGATTAAATTTGAGAAACTAATAAACCCTTAGTGGCTACAAAACAATGTTTGGTGGATAATGAGCTAAGATTGATATTATTTACTGTGCTGGGGAATTGATTTACAGCAATACTAAAATAAGACAATTTGAGGAGATCCAAGAAATTAGTCAAAAGGACACTTCACACACACGCAGACATTTTTGAAGCCATTGAATATTTTGCAAAAATTAAAAAAAAAAAAAAAAAAAAAAAAAAAAAAAAAAAGAGAGATCAAGGTAAGCACAAAAATAGAAATTAGAAATCATTTTTTTTAATTTAAACATTTAACTTTTCTTTTAGAGAGAGAAATGTAGCTAAGTTGACTAATAAAGGCATAATGCACCTACTTTTATAAACAAATCAAAGTTATCTAATATTAACAATCTGTAACAAAGTTTTATAGAAAAATTAAAATTTTCAATTATTCATGACATCATGTGCAATCAGTGTAGCATTTTTTAATATTCAATTTTACATTTAAATCTAATATTAATGAAGTTGAGAAAAACTTTTTATCATTCAGTGTTATTCGATTCCATCAATTGAATTCTAATAATATTACTGAAATTCAAATGCAATCAAGTTTATATATTATTCAAGCCCAAACTAATAAATTTATATACCGTCAATCATATCTTAAAAAATTGAAAACTGAGGGTCGATTCTATTCTACACCTTCCAATGCTTATAACCATTTTTAACTGTTTTTTTTTTTCTTCTGGTTTTGCCCTTCAACTACAAGGAAATTCAGAGGGGGCCAATAAAACTACAAATAAACCACCTATTCTTCACATGCAATCTTCATTGATTTTCTATTGTATCATTGCATGACATTAATTGGCAGTGATATTGAAAAATTATATAAAATAATGTAATTCAGTGTTTTATTACACAATGAATTGAAAGAAGTAAAAATTATAAGTCACTGAAGATTTCTTCTTCTGAAAGTCTCAAGTGAAGCATTTTGGAAATTCTTTGGTATTGCAACTAAATGCAACAGCTTCTAAGTTATTTATGGTTCTAAGAAAAGTTATTTACAGTTGATATAGTCAGCTATATCCTTTCCACAAGTTGCATTTTAGTTATGCTTGACTTTTCTTCAGCTCATTCAGCATGGCACAAAAGCAACTTGTCTGCTATACACAATGTCAGATTTTACTATACAAGTAAATATTTTCACAAACAGTAATTCTAAACTATAAAATAAAATAATAGCAGTGTCTGGAAAAACTGTTCTTTTGACACAGCATTTTTTTTTAAAATTTTAACTACCTTCACTCCTTGGCAATGTTTGTGTTCTATCGTTAAAACAGATTTATTTGATAATTGAAAGCAATAAAAACTGCTGTGATTGATCTTTTAGTCAAAATGGTATAAAAGTTACAAAAAAAAAAAAAAAAAAATAAAAAAAAAAAAAATCTATGAATGAAAGACTGATGAAGGTTATAGAATGTCAAGGATCTTATATTAACATGTAAAATAATTTATTCACCTATATATTTGTTGATTAAATATGTTTTTGTGGACTTATCTTTGGGATTTATCTGTAAATAATAATTTATAGTGCACTTAGGTTTTATTATGTACACTAACTGAAACTGACAAAAAGTTATCAAATGTTTTTGTTGTTTAAACTACTTTATAAGAAGCTGATACCCACAGAATAAATTGCTGCTTTTTTTTTTTTTTTTTTTAAATCAGTTCACTTCAAGCAAGGCAATAATGCAAGTGAAAGAGAATGAAAAAGACTTTAGAAGGAACCAGAAACCCTAAAAGGAAACAAGAGATACACCGCTAATCTTGAAATATAAAATCTGAAAATATTACTAATATTGGTTGGTTAATCTAATTTTATTGTGAAAACATTGACTTGTATAATAAAAATTTGTGTATAATCAAATGATTTAAGGATAGAATTAAGATAATGAAATATAAATTTTAAAAAGTAGATCATATTTTGAAATGCTATAAAATTTAATGAAAAATGGCAATTTTAGCTGCCAAATACAAAAATGAAATCATTGGAAATAAAGAAAAAAATGTTAGCATTTCAGTTATACTTAATAGTTGAATATCAAATTAATAGAAGTATTTTCTTATTTTTAAGAGAAATCTGAAAGACATCCTTCTATAAATAAAGAATTAAGATAGACAATGTCAAAGATGAGTATATAATGTCCATTGTAAGGATTAATGATTTTAATATGAAAAAAACAAAACAAAAAAAAAACAGTAAGCCAAAACAAATTTCATTTTATAAATGAGAATCATTAGACTGAAAGTAATTTAATACCGCTGACTGAAACAGTGTCAAGTAAACTTGGCATAAATGTTATC
The DNA here is from genome assembly GCA_964036315.1 of Acanthosepion esculentum. Taxonomy (NCBI): domain Eukaryota; kingdom Metazoa; phylum Mollusca; class Cephalopoda; order Sepiida; family Sepiidae; genus Acanthosepion; species Acanthosepion esculentum. The sequence goes on along the minus strand of OZ038501.1, from coordinate 32,350,048 downwards.
TATTATCAAATGAAAAATAGGATTCTTCCAATGCAATGAAAAATATGCTCTAGTCCAGCAAACAGTCAATGTTTGATCTTCCTTCTGTTCCCTTTATATAAAATTTTGATTTGATTGTGGGAAAAGTGATACAAATAATTATCTGATAAAATGAAAAAAAAAAAAACTTAATGAAATCAAAGAAATGAAGTCATACGACTGTAAATTTCAAAACATGTCTCCCTAAGTATAGAACATCAACAATCTATTTGAGTTAAGCTAAGTGGACTTCAGTTATTTTCAAAAAATTATAAAATGAATATTGAAAAAGCAAAACACTGAATTGAATTCAAAAGAGATTACTGTAGGTATAGACATCAAAAAATAAATTTATGAACCAATTAAAAAAAAAAAAAAGAAAAAAAAAAGTTGTGTAAACTTAAATGTGTAGACATTTTAATTTTTTTTTGTTTTGTTTGTCTTAACTATTAACTATTTTATCAAGTAATTTGCCAGAAGTGGGGAGAGGGAATAAAAGATTTCTATTGGTAGCTGTTACAAGGTTAATTATTTCCCCTCATTCATTGCCAGTATGAATAAATATCAGACTGGTTGTAGGCATTGTAATTTTATCATTTATAGCATATCATACAACTGAGGATTTTTCTGTAGAACTGGCAAATGATTACCATTACCATGTGAATAAATAAATAAAAGAAAATACACATGATTAAAAAAAAATGAAAGAATATTTGTATCTTCAGTTGTGTTAAAACTCATTGACTAATTCTGGATAGTTTTAAAATATTTGCAAAAGGTTAAATATTTTTATATTTTCTATAAACACCGAAAAGAGTCACTAACACTAATTTTTTTCTTTTCAAAATTATATCTGGAGTGAATATTTCTTGTCATAGAAAAAAAAAAAAACCTAGTTTTCCTTAAAATGATTTATAGATGATTACAACTAGTTTTCTGCCATAAATTATTTGAATATATTGAATTTTAGCTCAAGATTTTGTTACTCAATGTGATCGGAACTTATTTATAGCCAATTATTTTGATAAGCATTGAATGGTGTGTGTGTGTACTTCACAATACTTATCAAAGAAAAGGTGTCAGTAAATCCTGCAGAGATGGCCTTATATCACAAAATAAACAATGCTTCTAGATTGGAGAAAACATTACCAGAATGGATGGCAAAAAGGAATCAAGTAATTTATGTTTGAATAAATGAATAAATATCTATAAGAAAATGGTATTTGCTTTATAAATTCAGCCTTTGTATAATAATAAAATATATGATTAATTGATTTAATTTTTATGTGTATTTAGAATTGTATTTAAATATTTTGAGAGTTGGAGTTGAAAGCATATGTTGCTTCAGCAAAAATTAAATTAAAAACTTATCCTAAAAGTAACTTAAAAAAAAAAACAAAAAAAAACTTCCTAATTTGTCCATTTTAAAGCATGGAATTTTTTAAAAAGTCAGTCATTACTTTCAAAGACATTAAAGATCATCTGCTAGTCTTTGTAATATGGGGTTGGGTACTTGGTACTGATTTCCTGTTTAAATTTAATTAAGTAGAAGAGTAAAGAAAATATCCTTCTCTATCAATTTAAATCCAATATCCAAAATTTACTAGAATGTGGTTAGAGAATCTGAAAAGACAACTATCTACAACATCCAAATAAGAGAATGGTAATTCTTTTCAAGTTCAAAACTTGAATTTTAATAATTGAAGACTTGTTCCAAAAGTAATGCCTCCTAATTTATTCTGCTAGCCCATAACATCAGAAGCATATCTTGGTTGTATGATTTGCCAATAAACCATAATTAATTTTTTGCCTTGTTGCATACAGACGGCAGTCTGTAAAAATAGGGTCTGACATGAAAATGTATACAAAGCAAGAAAGTCTTAATTAAATTCATTCATATAGAAAAAATGACACCTATCGACACCTAAATGTTTACAGAAAACAAACAGTGAACAGGAGCACAGTTCGTCAATGGGTAATGCATTTCAGCAAGTGGTGACTGCAATCTGAAAAAGTGGGTTGTTCCTGCAAAATTTTATAAGTGCAGCATGCAGGCACTTTTAAATCGCTTGAGAAAATGCACAGTCAGCAGAAGTGACTATATGGAAAAAAAAAATAGTGTTTTGTAGCTGCAAATGTTGCTCTATCCAATGGCATTATTGTGGTCCCTCTACCTGCTCTAGTTTGCATGGAAATAAATCTGAAGCATTTAGTTTCAGAGCGTCCATCATATATTCAAAGAATAAATAGAATGTTAATGGTAACTAAAAGAGGAAGTCTTGTTGATAGGAGGACAGCAAAGGTCGAAGATTGGTTGGAAGAGAAAGTAGCAAATTAACCAATTTAAAAGTCTAAGGCTAATCATTAATAGTTATCTTGTTACTGTCACTTTGCCAAAGGAATATTCAATTCAATACTGAATTGAGAATATATAATATATATATATATATATATATATATATATATAACTCTTAAATAAATTAATTAACTTATTAAATTTATTAACTTTTAAATAAAAGGAGCTAGATTAGAAAGGAAAAAGTTCAAGATTCATCAAAAGACAGCACAAGCAAACATATGCAAAAGAAAAACTTGCAACAACATTCGCGAGTGTTAACTGAAGAGAAACTGAATGAGTATTGATACAAGAAAATCTTTCAAGAGTTTGATTAAATTCTGAATACATCTGCATCATTTGTTGAGAAAAAAAGTGTTTCTGATTATAAACCACAAATAAAAACAGATGTTCAAAATTGATGTTTTAGTAACAGCGAGAATTTCAAGGGTTCACTTTTTTAAAATACTGCAAAATTAGGCAAGCACAATTTCTGTGAATTTCTGGAATAAAGTGTTATTTACATTATTTATATATGGACTATTGACTTCATCTTTGTTATTATAACAACATTTTGGCTGTGGTGCCCTCTAGCTTTCCTCAGATGATTATCAATCTGGGTAACCTTCAGGGAATTTCAAACAGAACCCTTTAATTTACAATAGTATATTATTCTTGTTCTGCTGTTGATGTCTAAGAATATCTTGTCTAGTTCTTTATTTAGTACGTCTCAGCCATTGCTCAGCCCCATTTCCACCAATGCATCTACACTGCCTGTAGATTATGATACTAAGAAAGATGAGGACAGTACTCAATGTGTAAATAATGATAACTCAGCATACTTGGACCTTCATGCAGGAAAAAAAAAAGCAAAAAATAGCAGAGTGACAAAAGGATAGTTTTTCCATTGACATTGCTATTATTTTAACTACCTTCACTCCTCAGCAATATTTGTTTTAAAAACAATGATTAGACTTGTAATAAAACCTAAACATATAAAGTTGATTTATATATTTTCTTTCTTCTTGAGAATTTATGACAAAAAACACTATTAGATTGATTATTTACACTTATACTGTTCATTGGAATGGTTGACAAAACATCGGCTAATTGCCAAATGATTTGAACTATATAAAATGGTAAATAAAGATTTCCTTATAGCTGGTTTACATATTTTAATAATTTAGTAAATGTTTATAAATTTATGAATATAAAAATTGTTTACAGATTTCTTTATAAATTGGTAAATGATAAATATTTCCAACTTTAATTTCAATACAATTGTATTAGTTTTTAGAATAATGTAAATATAAAGTTATTCTTGTTTAATATTTTTGTTGCAAATTTTCAGGTAGAAAAAAATGTCTAAATTCCCTTTCATCATATGTTTAGGCTTTATTACAATTGTAATGCTCACTTTTTAAAATAATAAACATTGCCGAAGATGGAAGGTAGTTAAAATAATAGCAATGCCTATAGAAAAACCATCCTTTTGACACTCCATTTTTGGGGAGAGAGGCATGAAGGTCTAAGTTTGCTGATAACTCTTCATCTCAAAAATTAAGAGTAGTGATGAGTTCAATCCTGGGCCGGGCAGTGCAAATTTAGACTCTGTGGAGATGTAGTGAATAATAATTGAGCAGTACTAAATGATAACAAGATTAGATATCCATAGACCTTGGCAATGGAAGGAGAACAATCTACCACCAAACATTGTGATAATAACAATGAAGATGAGGACAATAGTCTGCATGTAGCTAATGTAATTAGGCAAGTAGAAGATTAAAATTCATTACTGTAGAAATAAATTCTGAAGTAAGGAAAATCAAGAAAGAAAGCAGTTATGTAATAATTGAGAATCTGACAACGAAGTTCGAACACTCATTGGATTAACGAAATATACATTCCAAAAGCTAAGCAAAGTACTAAAGAAACAGAAAGGATTTTGTTAGACACAAAAAAAGTGTGTTGAATTGCTATATGATCTCTATCCGCTTGTATGGCAATGAATGCTGGACAGTCTTTCCACAGATGAAGAAGAAACTGGAGGCAACAGAAATGTAGTTCTACAGAAGGATACTGAGAATTCTATGGATTGTGCAAGTAAGCAACAATGAAGTTTTAAAGAAAATGGTAACAAAAAGAACAAATACTCAGAATCAGAAAGAAACAGTTGAAATTTCCAGGGCACATAATAAGAGGGCTTAGAAAATTTGACACTCACAGGACACTGAAAGCAAAAGTGACAATGACTGCGGGACAATCTCCTCACATATGAAGGGCAAACAGAAATGTGATTCTACAGAAGGATATTGAGAATTCTATGGATTGTGCAAGATTGCAATGAGGAAGTCTAAGAAAATAGCAACAAAAAGAACACTTAGAATCAGAAAGAGAAAGCTAAAATTTCTATGGCATATAATGAGGAAAGAGGGCTTGGGAAACTTAATCCTCACAAGGCATATGGAGAGCACCAAGCTACCTACCTGATGATCTTTTGTGAATGGATGGCGGAATGGGAGTTGGGGGTCAGTAGTCTTGGCAAAGGGAGAAACACTGCTATGATCACCCATGTCCCAAAGGGATGCGGCAATAGAACATTCTGCTTGTTATTATTCTAACAATGAATATTTAGCATAACCTATCAAATAAATGTAAAGCATTTACAACACTCAAAATCAGGAGAAAATATGTTTTCATAGAAAGCAGTGATAGTGTAAAAAATTAAATCAAATCTTAAGAGAACATTTAAAATGTCATCTTTTGTTTATCATCTTTGTTTCTTAAAATAAATGTATAAATCTACTTGGAATTTTTCTCATGAAAGAAGAAAGGATTACAAGCCTACAGAATAATTCAATAATCGACAGTAAGAAAAATGTGTCTAAGTAAACCATCTAAATAGCAACAATTTCGTCCTGGGTATGACGTTAAACTGCATCTGAGTCCTGGGTAAGACGATAAACTACATCCAACAGCAAGGCCTCTGATCAGGAGGCTTTGAGGAGCATGGAACCACCTCTTAATTGCTGATGTTCCCAGGTCCACCCTGACCCAGGGTGGTAGCACCTGTTAGGGTCCTAGCTATGGGCCAATAGTGAAATCCCAAGGTGTGTCCGCGTCCTGGGTATGACGATAAACTACGTCCGCGTCCTGGGTATGACGATAAACTACGTCCAACCAAAAGGCCGTTTTTGAAAAAATAATGTTCCCAGCTAAACATTTTTGGAAAAATAGTATTACCAGCTATACGTTTTCAAAAGAATAATGTTGCCAGCAGTGCGTTTTTGAAAAAATGATATTACCAGCTATACGTTTAATAAGCAATATATTTTTGTAAAAAAAAAAAAAAAAAAAAAGGGAAAAATATATATTACCAGCTAAACATTTTTTGGAAAAAGAAAAATATTACCAGTGATACATATTTGAATGAAAATCATTACCAGAAATTGACTTTTTTGAAGGAAAAATTTTACCAGAATCTAGGAAAAAATAATATTACCAACAATAAGAATTTTGTTGCATTGAATGACCCATTGAGGTTGATATGCCGTAAAACCAAATACAACCAACCAATCACGAAGAACATGAAGAAATTATTTGCAAAAACTGAACAAAAACTGAACAAAAAAATATATTGGATTTTCTAAAAAGAATTAGTCTCTTATCAAAGATATAGACTGATGTATAAACAAACATATCCTACCTTTTATCTTTTTTTCAAATAAATTTTCCTTATCAAATGGAAATTCTTGACTTAAACAAAATACCTAGGATTATTTTGCAGTGTGCAAGCAAATAAGCTCTGGGTTGCTAAAAATGTTCCATACAAAATAGGCATTTAAAATTCATATAAACTGGATCTGGCATTAAATAACCCACAGTGGTTGATATGCCATAAAACCCAAACAAACAAAACAAACAAATAACAGCAATTTTATTTCCAATCAGTGAAGATATCTATACATATGCAAATCTTGCATATAGGAAAGCTATATCAGAGGTCAGACTAAGATTAAAATTAATACACAATTTTAAAGCTTGAGATAAAATAATAATATACAAAAAACAAAAAAACTCAAGGGTATTTTGTTATTTACCATGATATCATGAAGAAAGGTAGTGGAGCGGTTTCCCATTGCCTTCTCCAGAGTTTGAAATTTAGAATTGTCCTTTTCCTAGATTGGTGGTCCCCCAAGTCTAGGAATCCTAGTCTATCCTACTATTTAACCCATAACTAGGAAGAAAAAATGATATGTGCATTTCCCAAGTACATTAGTGTGAAAGTGAATGCAACAGAATAAGTAAGGATTTTAACTTTGATCAGATTCCATTTTCTGTGCCAATAACCATTATGTGTACATTAGAACAAATTACTTTTTCCTTAATTCTGTTTGTTTCCTGAGAGATCATTCTCAAATTTTTATGCAGTTAAAATACATTAAAAAAAATACTTATTTCCTTGATAACTTGACATTCAAAGTTTTATAACTGATATTAAATTAAATCTTTATTTTCTTTTTAAAATTAGTTAATTCCTGAAAAATACTAAATATAATTTTTGGTAATGCTGTATATTTGTGAATTCAAATTATTACAAAATTCACTTGGAAAGGGAAAATGTAATTAGAATAACAGTGACAAAGGCAATTAATGGATATACTTGTGCTTTATCAGATAAAGTTGAATCAAATTTTATTTAGCAATAAAACTTTTTAGAAAGTATTATTATTTTATTGTTAGAAATAAAAAAAAATACATTTAAAAAGAAAAGAAACCGTCTTGATGCCGACATGAATAAACTTTTTCCAGTTTAAAAAATGAAAATTCAAAAAAATAAAAAAGCAACGCAATATTTTATTGTAGTATTTTGAAAAAATTCATAATTTAAAAATTATTGATATAATAATTTTAACAAGCATTTTTGTATAACTTAGAAAATTCATAAGTTTTTTTGATATGAAAAGATAATCCACTACTATACATAGAGAGAAATAAAAAAAATACTGAGAAATCGCGTTTAATTCGCACCATTTATAAAATATTTTGATCGAATAAAATATTTTAAATCAACGGATAAATTACCAATTATAAAACGGTGAAAACTAAAAGGGCGTGAGTAGAAGACTCGGGGCACCCGCTGTCAGGAGAGAAAAGAGATAAATAGATCAGTGCAGGCAGATACAATTGACTAAGCATGACATGCGACCAACAACAGATCGCTGTAGGTTCGACACGAGCTTGTAGCTGCTGCCGACTCGTAGAAGAGTCGAGATGGACCAAGGGAGATAACCTTGTCAGGAAATTTACTTATGCATGAATGAACATCGTCAATTAATGGAGACCTACAAAAATAAAACGGACTCGGAGAACGGTTATTTCCCCCATTTATTTAATCGTAAAAAAAAACATTAAAGTTTTAAAGAACATACATCTTTCTGGTGTTTTAATTTTATCTTTTCTGATAAATAATAAAAAGATCGCAAGTACTTAAAATTTTCCTGAGACTTCAAATGTAAACAAATTAATATGGTAGCCAATAGTATTTCTCCTTTTGAAATGAATCATACAAATTTACGGTGAATCAGGGGGAAAACGTGATAATTACAATTAAACTTAACTTCTTTATTCAATTCCATACAAAATAAGGAAAAAGGAGAGAAATTCTGCTTTTTGTAACGGGCAACAAATTTTCAATAGTGTAATGATAAGTAGATAGTAGTAAATAATAGGTATTTGTGTTATTATTGTGGTTGTTCGAAATACAAGGCGAATTGGGTGGTTTGCGATTAAATGAAGCCATGACACTGACACACAAGTTTACAGTTCAGATGAGGCCGGTGATGGTATTAAGATACATTTTTATGTGGAATGTCTCCAAATTTACATTCACGGTTAGTTCGATTGAGTAAAAGATTAACAAGGACACTAGAAATAGACAACTATAACAAAAAAGGGGGTCATAATGTAATCAATGCGTTTTCCGTTGTAACAAAAACAAAACAAAAACGAAATTCAATGTTGGACAAGGATTAGTGAATAGGTCCAATGGCTAAAACGCGAATAAAGAAAATTAAACAAAATTAAGTAAAAGTGTAAACAAATAGAGATGGAAGGCGTGAGTGTGTGTGTGTATGTGCGCGCGTGAGCGCACAGTTGCATTTCGATAAGCTCAGAATAAATAAAAAAAAAAGAAAAGAGGAAGACAGTTATTTTAAGTGGGTGCCATAATGGATTCCACATTTATTATCTATATATGTTCATTTTAAAAACGAAAAAAAAAAATTAAAAAATCTAAAAGTAATATCGATTGTACGATTTTCAATTTAATTTTCAGTTCATTCTTTCTAAAGAAAAGCTGAATTTAATAAAAATCATCTGTTGAAAAAACAAACATTTTATTTAAGGCGCCAGGAAAACAACGAATTAAAAAAATCTTAGATATCTTTACTTTATGCAATAATTATTTACAAAATTTTTTTTCAAACAACCTAAATGGAATTTTTAGTTATTTTAATTTTTTTATTTTATTTCACTTTTTTTTACGGGCAATTTAGTCCAGCGGAATTAATTAATTGCAACGTCAAACGTTTTGTGGCCCATGCTAATCTAAATTACATTATTAATAAATTATTATTATTACTCTTAGATATGAAATGTTTATTTCAATTAAGAACAATCTAGTTTCAAGAAAACATGTAGTTTTATTACATATGATAAAGTAAAAAGTACAGCAACTAGTAAAATAAGTTTAAAAAGATTTTGAAGGGAAAACAAACTTCGACAAAAAGCAAAAGTGGGGGAGTGGAGGAGATTTACGGAGTATTAAAAATTTAAAGAATGCATCAAATGTTAATTTGTTTAACATGCTTGTTCCCATTTAAACGATAATTCTAAGAACAAGGGATAGAAAGTCCCATACAATATTTATCTTGCTAGCAGTGGAAAAAAAAAAAACAACAAAAAAGCAAAACAGTAATTACTAATTACTTAATTTTTTTTTAATGAAGCAACAACAAGATGGGTAAAAATCTCATAAATTATTAATTATGTCTATATTTGTGCAAAAGGAACTTAAGGTAATCCATATGAAAGACTTTTTATGATCACAAACCTTGAATTTGAGAACAAAAAAAATGAATCAAAGCAATTGTTACTATCAAAGCTGCATTTGGCTAAGGGAGTTTGTACTTAACACTTATTACTTTATTGAAATTTAAAGAAAAAACAATTTTTTTAAACCATATCACTTCATAACCAGGATGACAAATTTATCAGCCAATCAAACTATTTGTTAGAAGTTTTACTTCATCTTAGTAATAATTTTTATCAGTTTCTTTAATAAAGATATGCAATGCAATAACTGAAACCTTAATTTCAATAAGCATAAAATAAGTCATTCTCATTGAAGCAAATTATAATTTACAATGATATTTAATATTGTTATAATTAGACAAACTTATTCTTAATATGCAAAAGTAAAACCCAAAGATTGTAAAAGTATTGTATGATAAAATAGTACTTAATTAAAATACTTTTTCAGAATACCTCTTGATAAACACTGATAAGTACAGATTACTTAAAACTTGTGGAAATATATTCTTTTAAATGTAAGCTGTACTAAACAAATACAGAAAATTAGAAATAAACTTCTATACCAATTATGTTTTACTTTGGCTGTTAGAAATCCCAAATTGAAAATATTCCATAATTTCATGCTTAAAAAAAATTAACAAACTAAAATAATACAAGCATACTAAGAGTGTAACATGCTTCAAATCTGAAAGCATGTTTAATCAATGCTTTTCAAGTGACTATCTTGGAAAGAAAAGACATTTATAATAGAAATCAAGTCAAATATGAAGTTATCAGTGACAGAGTGGTCAGTCATAAAATGAATTGTTAAAAAAAATTAGTGACAGCAGTACACTGGCTAGTTTCATTGTCAACCACTTGTAGAAATGACATTAACCAGATGACATGTTAATATCAGCTATTTTCCTACAAGGAAAGATTTGGCTTTTCATTGACCAAGCAGCCAGTACTGTTGCTGGCTGCAGTTTATAAAATCTTTCTCTTAAATCAATTTTTCAGAAAAATAGTTTTCTCCAGTCCAGTAGTTGTTATCACACTGACCAGTATTGATGGGCGTTTAGGTCCTAACCTTTTATTTAAAGTGGTGTGAAATGTTAACATCTTGATTATATCATTTTTTTTTTCCGAGTTACACATGTCATCCATTTCAGTTGTAATTGTTTCTGCTGTAGGTAATGTGATAATGTAGCTGTAGGACATAGACAGGACTGAACACCAAATGTGAAATTATTGTTGGGCCCAGAAAGATGGGGCATAATCTCAGAAGTGGTAAGTGGTTTAGTTTTTACCTTGGGTAAGAGTATCCCAGAAATATCTGAATTTTGGATAGATAGTATGTAAAAACTGCAGGCCCCCACAGGTAAAACCTGAAAGAGACTATTGGCAACTAACAAGGATCATAAGTGCCCAACAAAAGGGGAAAATTGCATCAAGTTACATCCAAACTAAATTTCAATACTGTTAGTTAATGTTCTGTATAGCATACACTGCATTCCAGGTGATTTCATAGTTGTTGACTAACAAGATTATTGTTATTGATACCATAACAATAATTACACATTTATACCAATAATGTTATGATTAGACGATAGAAAACCCAAGGCCATGTTGTCTGTTCAGAGAAGTTAGAATTCCAACTCTTTCAGGAAAACAGCCGAGTTCATGTGTAGAGAAGACTGCACGTGACTATAGATCCAGGCTGTCAGCAGTGTGCTGCACATGCTGGTGGTGGCTATGTAATGGTGTAGAGTAGGTTCTTATAGACTTCACAAGATACAATCATGAAACTGGAGCCATTTTCACTCCTTTAAGTTTACTATATTGCTCCAATAGTGATGGTTTATTCAAGCAACGTAACTCAATCCCCTCATGGGAAACAAAAGTTTTTTCCAGGAACACTGCTAATTTCCAGGCATACAAATATTTATTCCAGGTACTTCAAGTATTCTTCACTTCCCTATGAAGGTAAATGTGACAGGTTTAGTTTAATGTCGGACCCCATAGACATAAGTTAGAATAACAAAAAAAAAAAAAAAAAAAAAATGCCAATTCCTAGCAACAGGCATCACGGTTACCCATTTAGTACAGAGTTGGAATTTCCAGGGATCAAGCTTGCTTTATTTGTGGAATGATTATATCAGTTATAATGAAGTATCAGTTGTGATAATTATAAGTAATAAAAAAAATTTAAAAACAAAAAAAAAAAAAAAAAAAAGTCAAATAAAGGCAATACTTCCAACAATTGGAGAAAGTGTCCCTGAGCAAATTAACTCAGACAAATGAAACTTACATTTGGACTGTCTAATGTAATGGTATGATATAATATTCCTCAATCATATCAGTTTATTGATAACATTTTGATGGATGTGACATGCTTAATGGCGAGTAATATGTTTACTCAAAATATTAGCCTAAAACTGAATTAACACATCAGTGGGTCAACTTCTAAACCAATATATACAGTATTCTATTCACTATAAAAAATAATTTTAACACTAATTTAAAATGTATTTAAAAAATTTTTTTTTACCTCAATAAGATTTTTTTTATCATGAAACTGATAAATAAATGGAATTATGGGGCCAAACAGGATGTGAGAAAAATTGAAAGGCATTTGTCCAGTAATTGGCTTTTTGCATTTACAGTAATGTTATTTAAGATAAACATACAACGCAGTTATTTACATTCAGACTAACATCCTTTTCTTTGTTGTTATTATCACAGTTTCAACCCCTGTACCCTCTGGCCTTCTTCAGGTGTCTATTCATATGGATAATCTTAAAGGAATGTTTAACTGAATCCCCTGAAGGTTATCTGAATCAACAGACACCTGAAGATGACTGGAGGACACAGTGTCCAAAATGTTGTGATAATAAGAATGAAGATGAGGCCATCAGTCCAAATGAAAATAATGATAACTCCTCATCCCAGAAATTCAGACAGAAATACAAGGCAATAATAAACAGATCTCATCAAGTCACTTGGATTGGCATGGAAAGTAGCAAGGGTTTTAGCCTAAGTGAACAGACTGGATTCCTCTTAAAGTTGTTACATTATATAATAAATATAAATGTTTATAAGTTGAGCAAGATTTTTATAATTTCCAATTAACTGGAAAACAATATTATTGGCAGTTTGTATTCAAATAAAATATTTACTCTAAAAATGTTACTTTTAAAAATAACAAATGCTATATTCAAATCACTTTTACACAAAGTTTAATAATCTATTAGCCATAAAATACAATTTATTTCCATATGCTTGAAAGAAAAAAGCTTGCAAGGGTGATAACTTGGCCTGAACATTCAAAAAAGAAACAAACACACACACATATATATATATATATATATATATATATATAATGCCAGCAGTCACTGACCAACAGAGAAAAACTGAATCAATGTTTTGAGCCTAAAAGTTTTGAGATGGGTTTATTATGAAACATTTCAAAACAAATGAAAAGAAAAAAAAACTGAATAGGTTGTCAAATAAAAGAGCACAACAAAATAGATATTTTTGCAAAATCCCTACATCAGAGTGATAGCTAATATTCCATGAAGTGTCTGATCAAATCACAAATGGTTTCAAATCAAATACATAGTGGTAGCGAGATAGTAGGGTAGCGAAAGGGTTTTGTTGACTAAGGGTTTTGTATACTAAGTGAAGCTTAGAAAATTACAATTTACCAACTCCTTTTGAGTGATTCAACTGAAATGATTGAATCAGGGTACCGGATGCATCATCTATCAGTAGGATCATCTTAATTTTGCTTTTATAATATGATTATATACAAATTCTCAAAAATTTAAATAAAAAATGCTCTACTTAATTGTATAAAATACATTTATACAGGTTGAAAGAGGCAAATTGTTGTCATTTTATATTTTTAATTTCTGGCATGTGCATTGTTTGTTTTTGATTTTGTCACGCGCACAGGAGAGTCAGTTGGGCACTGTCTGTAAGAAAAAGAGCACCATGACGCAATTCACTCCACCAGAAATTTGGAAATGGCATGCAGTACTGCTTGACATTTGTGCCAGAAGCTCCAATATGAACATTTCAGAGTGTTTGTGTGTCAATCTGAAGACAGTGCAGAGGATTTGGAAAGTATTGGATGAGTCTAATGGTGATTACAAAGGTACAGCATTTTGGAAAACTCACAGATTGCTTTGATAAGAAAAAACTCCTGAATTTGTTGGTGATGGCTCCAGACTCAACACGAAGGCCTACATCAAGTGTCTTGAAGAGGTAGTGCTGCCCTGGGTCAAGAGGGTGTCTGCTGGAAGATCAGATGTCTGGCATCAGGACTCAGTACCATGCCACACAAGCAGGAGAACCCAGTCATGGTTGCCAGACAATTTCTGTGACCACATCACACCTTACATCTGGCCACCTAACTCCCTAGACTGCAACCCTCTTGATTATTAAACTTCTTGTAAAAACCAAAGATGAACTGAAAGCAAGAATTATGGTAGCATTCACCAATTTAAACAAGGAGACCATCTAGCAGAGTTGCAAGAGATTCCAAAGTTGTCAGGAGGTCATGATTGAAGCCAATGGTAAATTTATTGAATAAATTTACTCTTTAGCATTTCAAGATATTTTTGTATAATTTTGGTAAATATATCAGTTAAAATGAGATGTCAGTGTTATTTTAATTTTTGTGTAATTTAGACCACAATTTATCCATTGCCTCTTGTATATAGTAAATTATTTAACAACACCAAAAAAACATCTTGGTTGATATAGATGTTATTATAGCTAACGTTTCGACCAGGTAACCTCTGGTAATCTTTTGGGTTGGTAGCATAGTGGATATAGGAGTTGGTTATACATGTATTACTATCATCTGGTGGTCATGAGTTCAATCCCTGAATCTGGCAGAGAAAGTACCAGTTCATCAGCAACAAACAATAACTAGCATAACAAAAATAATTAACTCATATCAGCCAAACAATGGACACTTGATGACCAGAAGATACTTGAATTCAAGTATATTGGTAATTACACATCTCAGAAATGAAATACTAAACTAAAAGAAAGAACCAGGAAAAATGTAGAATAAATTAATTTGTCAGACAAATAACACTAATTGAATATGCAATTCAATTACAGCAAACTTGAAGGTAAAATAAAGTTTAACAGCATGAAGAAGTGAAACTGTAACTGGGAAAAATAGGAAAACCTTAGAAATGAAAGATTGTTTATATTTTAGAAATTGTTGCATCAACCCCAATTAAGCACATTCAGATTTGGTTAATGAGACGTTAACCAAGAAAATTCTTGTAGAGGATCACTATTTTATAAGAAATCCTCCTGTACAAAAACATGCAAGCTCTCAATTAAAAAAAAGAAAAACTGAATAATTAAATGCATATGTAAATCAGTGATGATATTCAATATAACAAAACAGACTGTGAAAAAAAGAGTGTATAAGCAGAAAAAAAAAATTATCAATATAGTTTAAATTAGTCAAAAACATTAGGAACTTGTTGGTATTGACTATAAAGTGATTTTAATTACAAACAATTAAGTAAAAACAAAATAAAAGCATTTTAATGAACAAGAAAAATTGATCCCTAAATACAGTTTAAAAACAAAAAAAACCCGTCTTAACTTGGATGGAAAAAACAAAGTAAATATTTGCCAATGTAGCTTTAGCACAGGGACACACGTATAGGACAGCCAGTGAACTATGACTAGCTTCACAGCAGAATGATTTTTGTTGCTTGGTTGATTTTGTTTAGTGGCATATCAACTTCTATGGGTTATTTAATGCTGAAACCTAAATATTTTGTATGCAATTTTATTTATTTTTTGAAGATAATGGTTTTGGTAAAAAAAGTCTTACTAATTAACCCATAGCTGGTGGGAGAAGAGGTGTATTCATATCTTTCCCAATGGTATTTGCGGATGTGCTTATAATGAACCCAACTGGAATTGGAACTTGGCTCTCCAATTAACAATTCAGAGCCATTATCCATTACACCATCTGAACATCAAAACTTGTTACATGTTATTCCCAACTGGTGTTTCAATGTGATGTGACCATAAGCGTTAGAATGATTTATACATAACTGATCTAAACTGGCAAAGTGCTGAAAAAAGTGTCACCTCAAACCACTTCTGAATATCTGACCAAATGACTGAACATTCTTTTGGGAATCCCTATTTAGTTGCTTGATTTTGTTTAGCGGCATATCAACCTCTAGGGGTTATTTAATGCCAAAATCTAAATATTTTGAAAACAATTTTATGGCTTCAACTAAATACATTTTGAATGAAATTGTATGCCATCAACTACAGATAAAATGTATTGTTGGCAATTTTTTTTTTAATATATAAAATCGTTATGTTTATATTCCCGAGATGAGGTATTGTAATTATTTATACTGTTCAGAA
The DNA here is from genome assembly GCA_964036315.1 of Acanthosepion esculentum. Taxonomy (NCBI): domain Eukaryota; kingdom Metazoa; phylum Mollusca; class Cephalopoda; order Sepiida; family Sepiidae; genus Acanthosepion; species Acanthosepion esculentum. Next base: position 32,334,198 of record OZ038501.1, on the reverse strand, counting down.
TGTTGTCTTCATCTTTGTTGCCATATTCTCATTTTGATCATTGTACGCTCCAGCCTTTTTAGGTGATTGGAATTTTGAACTGAACCTTTTATTTTGTCTACAGCTGAGGTGAACAAAAACTTAGAGAGTTGATTTAAAGGGAGATAACTGATACCGAGACATCTGGAAGAGGCATGGCATGCAAAACTAGAACAATCTACCTGGGTGGATAAAATGAAGTATTCACTTCAAAATTCCAATCATCTGAAGAAGGCCGGAGCATACACTGTCCGAAACACTGTGAATATGTCAACAAAGATGAGGACAACAGTCCAAACAACATAAATAGTGTAAATAAAAATGTATTGCTGGTATTTTTACATTTTTACAGTGTTTTGTTTTTGTTTGGGGGTTTACTATTTGCTCATAGCTGAGACCCTAATTGGTGCCACCATCCCTACTTGGTTGGTCTGCCCACCTTGTAATAAATATGCAGTAAACTGAAAATATATCAAATTTCACAGTAACTAAAAGAATATTTTTTAAAATAATATCACAGCTGTATTAGACTTACTCAAAAAGATAAATTCAAGAAAACTTCATCCAGTAAAATATTTTTGGAAATATCAAAGAAAGAACTACAAGAAATTCAGCATTCAAAATCATTAAAAAAAAAGTTACATCCAAAATAACCCAGCCCTCAACATTTAGCCAATCTACAAAAGCAAAGACAATAAACAAAATAAATGCAAAGCAATTTTAACATTTAGCACTCTGCATTATTAATATTACTTTCCTTTCTGCTGCATTCTTTTTCAAGGCTGCTCAATTGTAGTATCCTTTTAGTTAATTTCATTCAAAGTTGTTTTCTGTTTCCATAGCAGGATATGACAACTCCTCTATGAAATTCAAACACACTACTGTTCAGGGATCAGAGTCACCTTCAGTAGCAGGGTAAACTTTTTGTACAGCAAATGAAGTCATATACAGAGTGATAAAGGTTAAAAATAATAAAGCATTTGAGTTTGTAAAGTTACAAAAATTTTATCTAAAAATATTTGATACAATTATTATTAAGTGTATATGTTTTTAATTTAAAATATAAGATGAGAAGATTATCTGCATTAAAAGAGATAATCTTACTGTTGAATCTTGTTAATTGTTAGCTTATCATTCAAAAGCCAATGATTGTTTTTTGGAGGTGTTCATTTGAAAGTATAAATGGTCTATCTTTTATGCCATTTGTAAGTGGTAGATTACCATTTCATAACTTTTTTTTATTTATTCATTTATTGAAAGGGCAAGAATAATATTTATACAGTGAAAATCTATTTAAAATAATAATTTAAAAAAAAAAAATTTTCTGATTTTTCTCAAAATATTTTAATATTCTCATCAATTTAAGTTAAAAATAGTTTAACTTTTGTGTTTAAGCATAAAGATATGGGGAAAACAATTTAATATGTAATACATTACTTTTATGACTATGTAATATATATTTTCTTTCAATGTATTTTTTTAATGATCTTTAACTATAGCGTACACACTAATGTGTTCATGTGAGGTCAACGTAAAGCTAATTATATTGTATATGAACCATTTGATTTATTGCCATATGAATATCACCTAAAAATAATTTGAAAATATACCAAGCAAAATACTTTAATGAAGTCAGACATCCAAGACACAATTTGTTCAAACCTTTTAAATGCTTCTCCTGCATTTTTCTGTTTTTTTGGTTTCTTTAGTTGCATTCAAAAACCAACCAACAAGCAATTAACTAGAATATTATTTCACCACAACAATTCCATGTTCAATAGCATAAATGAAATTGAGAAGATTTGGTTGGCAAGCAATGTAACAGGTTTAAGTTAGAAGCACAGTTTATTCTGTGTTCCTCAAAGATTTTCAGAAGATAGCAGGCAATAATTTCTTTTTATTGACAAACGAGATATAGTGAGAAGATCCAGCTATCAGGGATCCAAGATTTGGACTAACAGCATGTCAACAAGCAAGGTTTCAAATGGCTGTATAAAGCAGCAGCCAGAGTTTAAAAGTACTGGCCATAATGCACCAAAGCTGGGCTTGGCATTTGTTATTTCAGGTCAATTTTTTTAAAATGGCCAGATGCTCTTGAAATAAAACCAAAAACCAAACAGTGCAAGTGAATCATTTTCAGTAAGAAAGCTAAAAAACATACAGCAATATTTTTAGTTTTGCTTAATGATAATGAAGAAATTGAAATAGATAATGATGTTTGAGAAAAAAAATCAAGTGATTTCATCAGTAAAGTCATATTGGGATTTGCTGCAACAACTCTAATATAAATCAACATCCATATACCATAAGGTATACACAAATATAGACCATCAATCAATGAAAAGGTCCACCATGGAAAAACACATTAATTTTTCAACAGTCTCCTTCCTTTTCAATGCAGTTAATTCAATAGTGAATAGTAATTATAGATCAAATATACACTAAGGATGTTAAAATTCAGATAATTAACCATTTATTAAATTTATTAATCTGATAGATTTTATTACTGAAACATTATTTTTAGTGGATACCCATATTTGAGTAGATGTTCTGCTTATTTCTTAAACAGTATATTTATTTTTGTCTACTGGCTTGAATATTTGAGAAATCAAAGAAAAATGTGCTCTTTGACAACATATAAGCAAAATAAATGAAGTGTCTACTCAAATGTGGGTATCCACTAAAAATAATGTTTAAGTAATAAAATCTGTTGGATTAATAAATAAAAATCCATCACGTCTTTAGAAATTGCTTTGTTTCTGTTAGAATACAAAACAGAGTAGATATGTATATTTCAAGAGTCTGAGAAAGATTTGAATTTAAAGGCACTAGTCAGCAGTTCTTTGCTTAAATGCTTTTTATGAATTTTTCTCAATAGTACAAAAACTTGATTACTATCTGAAAGTATATAGTAGCAAAAAAAAAAAAAAAAAAAAAAAAAAAAAAAAAAATCACATTAAAAAGTTTCTTTGGGACTTAAGAAAATAATGAATAAAGAGAGTTAATTGCAATGCAATTATTTTCAGATTTCAAACCTAATGATGCAAACAAACAACAATAAGTATGAACAGATAAAGGAGTTAAATAAATGAATAAAATATAAATATGTACAGAAAAAGAAAAAAGAAAAAAAAAAAGAAAATCCCCTAGTTCATTGGCACCAAATTATGTTGACAACTCCATGTGTAGTGATTCCAAAGTTCTCAACAAAGGAATTCAGTCAAGAGACAGTAACTACACAGAGTTTTGCTTGCAGGCTAATCTTCATATAGGATTGAACTACTGGTTATGTATACAGGGTAGTGATGACATGGCAGAGAGTTTCTTAGACTGAATTCAACAACCAGTGTAGAGGCTTCCCCCAATGGAATCAATTTGTCACATGTTCATGACCCAGGTGAGCCTTCATCAGCTGAGGTTTGACTTGAAGAGGGATGGGTTCCACCAAGAATACTTTGCCCAAGACATGTTACACATGAACGTATATCTGCCAAGACATGTGGGGGGAGATGGTCAGGTGCTCAGCTCTGCAGCAACCCTACAACCACACCCAGTCATGGGACTGATGATGTACAACAAGCTGTTTATTTTTTAATTTATTATTCTAAAAATGGTCGGGTGTCTTTGTAATAACTGATTTTATGACAGATTGGCTTATACACTATGGTTATATAATGCAAGACTGTTTCATTAATTTCTCCATCTAAAACCCAATGTTAGATTTTTTAAGCTGAAGTTTTATTATTCTATGGTGTCATAAAGGATAGATATTTTCCCCCAAAAGCTAATTTGAAACTATGCAAGAAAGGGGTATAAAAGTTGACACAAACCTATTTATTAAAGAAGACAAGACAGATTAATAAATGGTGAAACATTATTTATTTAGGGGAAAAGAATGTATACTTGCATGTTCTTTGCCTTTATTTTCATACAAGAAAAAGTGAAGGGACAAGCAGCTGTTGGCTAAGAGATTTCACTTTGAAGTTCTTAGTTTATATTCTATTATTAGTGATCAAAATCCATCTATGGGTTAAATAGTAGGGTAGACTGGGTTCATCAGACTTGGTTGGCAACTGGTCTAGGAGAAGGACAACTGTGTTCAAAACTGGTTGAGCATAGGATAAGCAACTCTATCCTGTAAAAACTTACTTGCTATGGAAACTAAAGCAGCAACGTCTACCATGTTAAGAGTTGTGGTCCCATATTTATCAGTAGAGTCGACAGGACTTGAGTGAGCGAGTTAGCAATCAAAGCCTGAAGTCACATAACATTCTTTTTCCAGTTTATATCAAAATTTTATAAAGCAAGTTCTAAGGCAATGTTAAAAACAATATTGTATTTAGAATATTTTGCTATCTTTACCTCTCATCTTAGAAGAGACTCAAATAACTAAAACACAAACAATAAAAATATAAAAACATAAAAATTTCAATCTTTCTTTTGATATAGAATTTTTATCATCTGTCTATATTTCTGAGATGAGGTATTGTAACTATTTAAATTATTTACATTGTTTGGATTGTTGTCCTTATCTTTATTGTCATATTCATGCTTCATCAACCAACACTTTTATCCACTGGGCCATGTGTAAAGTGGATAAAAGCATTGGTTGATGTAATCCAAAAGTGACTTAACCCAAAGAGTTGTGAGTTCAACACCTGGCCACAAAAGAGGTGAAAAAAAATATTTAAAGAGTTGAGTTACTAAAAGGGAATTAACTGAAACTGAGATATCCTGTAAAGGCATGACACGTGGAACTAGAACAATCTACACCCACTCATGGACTAAAAGTGTTCAGTTTGAAATTCCAACATATATCACCTGAAGAAGGCTGGAGCATAAGATGACCAAAATGTGAATATAACAATGTAAATAGTGCAAACAGAATCTTTATGCATATTTTAACATTTTTCATTAATTTTTTAAAATACTTTTATTTTTTTGAAATTATTTTATATCTATAGCCTGAGAAAAAAGACACCCCACCACTCCCCACCCCCCAAATTTAATAATCCATTTCTTCATGTTCCTTTATTTTTTTATTCCTTTTTATTTAAATTCATTAAAATCCCAAACTAAAAGCTGTAAGATTACTCAATATTTTTAACTTGGGTATATATAATTTTATTGAGGAAATAAAGAGATGACATGAGGTTAAGACATCTGATGAATCATCAAATTCTGATAAATGAAATTAGTTAATAATTAAGAGAAATAATACACATAAACATGTCATTCATTTACTTTCTACCACAGAATTAGAAAAAAAAGATTTTAAATAATTAAAGGATAAAAATTTGTTTTTAAATAGAATGAGAATTCTAGGGTAAGTTCATTTACAATTAATAGAAATTTTAAACAATTAAAAAATATAGAAAATATTTTCCAGCCTGATGATCAAAATACTGTAAAGTAGAAACAAAGAGAAAATATTGATAACAGTAAATCTTTGACAGTATCTTAAAATATTGATTACGGTATTGCTTCTTCAAATATCTGGATTACACCATTAAATGTCAATTGGTTTTGTTAATGCTTTACAAAATTTAACAGTTGATAATATTTCTATATCTAGGCTGATAGACTTAATTTGCAGAGCTGTACAACAGATCATTTATTTTTCATTATACAAGATTTTTTTTTTTTTTTAAATAAAACATTACTTGGTTTCTGACAAAAGCAAGTCACTGATGGGTGGTAAATGAGTTATTGTCATTTTAAGTGGTGGGCCTAATTATGGAAAGGCAGACAGTAAGAGAAAATTCAAGATTGCAGCAGCAGATCAAGGAAAGGTTAAAAAAAAAAAAACACACACACACACACACACACACACACACACACAAAGGGTCTATAGGAAAGTTATGAGCAATACACACACACACACAAAAAAGGGGGCACAAATCAGCTGTATTTTAAAATGGGAGAGAGAGAGAGTTTACTACAAGCTTTAAAGAAAAAAATGTGCAAAGATAAAAGCTGTAAAAAAATATAGCTAAATCAGAGCATAGGTTATTAAGGAATAGTTATCTTAGTAAATACTTGTTTAATAAATTCCATATATTTTTAATACTTGTTGGCTGATGCATGTATTATTTTCACTGAAGTTTCATTTCTAAAGATGGCCAAGGATTTGTTTTATATAATACTTTCTACTAGATGGCCTCCTAACACAAACTAATAGAGCATATAAATTGATGTTAATGACCATCAGCTACTTAACAATGGGTGAAGAACAATAGTCTTATGATCCTGTTCAGAACTTCAGAGCAATGTAGCTACTTTCTACTATCCATGTTTTAACATAAACAAAAGGTTACATTTTTAATGAGAAATTAATGATTTGGTAAATTCTGGGAAATAAATTGGAAAAAAATGTTTCCTAGTAAAATAATGGAGTAGGTTTTTATTATTTATTGGTTTGGCCAAAAACTTTGTTCAGTTTATCTTTAGATGGCATTAGGAGGGTTTAGATTTAACTAATTTTATTCGAAATAATCGACTTGATAGTATTGTGAAGAGTGTGTCTTTAAAAAGTTAATTTGTTAAAAGTGGCGCATTTCTGATTATTGATTATAACATCAAAGATGGAAGAAAATAAGCAAGATTTTTAGCATTTTATACTTTTTTTTGTAAATATAAAAATACTGAAAATGTTGCTTATTTATAAAAGTAAAAATGAAACCCAAATGAAAAAAATGTGCAAGTTTAAAATGTATTAGTTTTATGCTTGACATTTTTTGTTGAACAAAGCTCCATGGTTGAGTAGAGCAGTAGTGTGCAGGGGGGGGAGGGATGTCAGAGGTTGCAATGGCCCCAGGCATCCATACTGGGAGGCCATCCAATCCAAGAGTGAAATAAAAATTTAGTTTATATTTAATTTGAATAAAGTGTTTATTTCATGTTTCATCTGTTTTTACATATCTAAAATGTCTTCCTTTCTCACATTTTTCAGTACTAGGCCTATAGGCCCCCCTACTAGAGTCTTAGGGGCATACAATCAAGGAGTTTTCCCTGGGCAACACCAAACCACTGCTCATCATTGGGCCAGAGCAATTGAAGTTGATAAGTGATCAAATGAAGACAGTCATCATATTCAATCTATCCAAATCAAATGTAGAAAATCTTTGGCACCAGCTTGGTTATGTGGCTTTGAAGGGTGAAAAATTAATAAAAATAAAATACTGGATCATATTTCCATGTGTGATTTGCTATTATTACATTTTTTAAACAAATTGTGACAAAGATGAAACGTTGATATTTTTACAACAATGCAAAATGCAAGACAATATGAAATGAACAACCATTAACTGCATACCAAATGTCGGACTTTGTTCACAGAAACCATGAGAGAAGTAGAAAGGTATTTCCTACTATGAACTTCTAGAAAACTAAATGATTAAGTTGAACAAGTACTGCTCCATTGCTTAGAGTTAAAAGAACATAATATTCTGTCTGAATAATGTTAGACCAAATCTGCTTTGGTGAGGAGACAAAGAAACTTTGGTATAACTTTATTTTCGGATTACCATTTATTCTAGTCCTGACTTATCTTAGAAAAATCACTTTTTGTTAGGTTAAAACCTATCTTGGAATTGAAGGGTTATCAAGATGTCTTTTTTTTTTTTTTTTTTGCCGAGAAATATAAAAACCTGAAGATATCATTTTATGAGAGTACCTGAAAGATTGCAGGATAGAAGAAAACAGTAAATATATCCAATAAAATCAATGTTGTAAATAAACCGAACAATATATATATATATATATATATATATATATATATATATATAATTCATTTTTAAGATCCAGGTAGAAATATTATAAAACAGAGAAAGAAAAGTTCTCAACTCAGATATTAGATCAATTAATGGTAACAGCTGTGAACAAGTAACAGTACTCAAAAGCGTTGAGTCAAGACATTGCCAAATAAAATCACTGTGCGTAACAATGCTTGAATATATTCAGGCCACAAAACATACAATTTTTTTCTAGAAAGATTGTGTAATTCGGCTCAGTTTCTTTTGTTGAATAAAGCCTTTCTTAAAGTTATCACTATCTCGTCTTCCTAGTGTTTTTGAATTGCTTTTAAATTCATAACAATTTATTCAACAAAAGAGGGAAAAATTTAACATGTCCAAAATACTCAAACGATATCAATAGATTACAATGCCTCTAATGCTTCTAAGGACGAGAAGCATTAAAAAAAGAACATTTGAAAATTTTATTCTGGAATGTCGGGAGGAAGCACTGGACAAGTTTCAATCTCTGATAAATTGTGTTTCATCCGAGGTGTACGAGTACATCGAAGATTGTGCAAATTAAAAAGAAGCTGGCCAAACAATGAACAAACTATATATCATGACACCTAATGAGATCTCTGCTAGGCATCAGCTTCTGACAAGATGCCAAAGGAGGCTCATGAGAATTTTCTTCAGGATCTCCAAAATCTTAGTAAAGATTACAACTATAAAAAAGTCACAACAAAACAATACACAGAAGAGCAAATGAGAGATGCCTTTATAAGTGGAATTTCATCCAATTTTATTAGGCAGCAGTTGCTGGAAAATTCAACCCTGGATCTATCGTTAGCCTTCAATCAAGTATGTGCACTTTATCTCGCCCAAAGAAATTCACATTTTTACTCCCTTGCAAACACTTCATTGGTCCCAGGTTTAGTAGCTACTGTGGATACCAAGAGTGAATGTTCAGAAGAGATCCCCACAGCTCTAGCCGTGCCAAAAGTATCTTACCAGAAAAAGTGCCAATTTTGTGGTAACACAGCTCATAATCAGAAAGTCTGTCCCGTTCGTAGTGTCACATGTTTTACTGTGGAAAAAATGGACACTTTTCGAAGGTTTGCTGATCTAAGGCCAAGTCATCTGGGATGATGGCAATGATGGCTAATTTTAAACCAAGTTTGTGTGCAATCCTGGATATCTATCCCACAAATCACTCTCATGCATCTATAATGATCATCATAAAAGGCAGACAGTTTACTGCTCTTATAGACTCTTGTAGTTCAGAAAACTTTATTAGTGAAGACACATTCTACGTATTAAACCTAAAATTCCACCCCTGTAGGAGAAAAGTGTCTATGGCTCTTAAAACCATGGAAGCCAACTATTGGTGTTTGCATTACCAATATAAAAGTAGGCAGCAAGAAATATAGAAGAGTAAAATCCAGGGTTTTGGATAACCTATATTTTCAAGTATACCTGTGAATGTCCACCCTGTTGCTACCAAACCCAAGTATTTTAGTAGAGATGATCAGGCATTCATTGAGAAGAAAATTTCCCAGTTACTCTCATTGAACCCTGCTACACACCATGGAGGGCCCAGTTGGTTGTTGTGAAGGACCTTACCAATAAATGGCTCTGTGTAGATTATTCCCAAACAGTTAATCTATACACACAGTTGGATGCTTTAGACTGATATGATAAACAGCCTGACAAAGTACAAATTAGTTTCGAATTCTAATTTGAAGATCCCAATAATCGAGACAGATAAAAGTTTACTGCCTTTGACGCCAATGGGAAATTATACTAGTTTTGTAGGTTCCCCTTTGGTGTAACCAATAGGGTTTCTATGTTTCAAAGGGCAATGGATGAATTTACCATAAAAGAGAACCTTATAGATACAAATCCTTATGTAGACAACATTACCATTGGTGATTATGATCAAAAACACTATGATCAGAATTGTCAGATTCCAGCAAGTGGCACAAAAATGGGGTCTTGCATTAAATGAATCAAAATCTGCAATAGCTTCCGAGTCTATTAAAATACTTGGGTATGATGTAAGCCATAATACTATTTGGCCGCATCCCGACCAACTGTGCCCACTCCAGATGTAGCCACCCCCATCTAATACTGTCTCAATGAGGCAGACTTTGGGTATATTTTCATATTATTCCAAATGGAATCCTTCATTTTCTAATAAGATCTGTCCATTGATCAATATTAAATCTTTTCTGATAAGTAAAGAAAATTTGTGGACTTTTAATGAGCTCAAAGAGGAATTGTGTATGGCAACACTTAGCTCTATTGATAAAAGTACTCATTTTTTGGTAGAATGCGATGTCTCCGATGTTGTTGTGTCTGCAACTCTTAATCAAAATGGCGTTCATGTCATGCAGCCTAAATAAAAGTGAATTAAACTACCCTTCAGTGGAAAAAGAGGCTACAGCTATCATTGAAGCTGTTAGAAAGTGATGACACTTACTGTTGCACAATCACTACTCCAATAATGTTCTGTTGCATTCATGTTCAACAAGAGAAATCGAACAATGGTTAAGAACAGCAAAATTCAGAGTTGGAGAGCAGAGATGTCTGAATTTAGTTATTCAATCACATACAGACAACCTGACAATGTTGTCCTGGATGTCCGAACACAAGCTCACTGAGCAACCCTAACATGTTCATCTCTAAATTAATTTCATAGTAGTTTATGTCGCACAGATGTTACACTTCGTTAAATGCAAAAACCTTCCATATTCAGCAGATGTGAAGAAGGTTTGATCTTAGTGTCAAATTTGCTGCAAACTGAAGCCAAACGTTTTCAAACCTTCTGCACCGGGAAATTAATAAGAGCATTGGGTCACTTGGACCGGTTAAGCTTAAATTTTAAAGGGCTTTTACCATCTATTACTGGTAATAAATATTTGTTAAAGTCTATAGATGCCCATTTCCCCGTTTGCCTTTTCATGTCTGGATGTCAGTTCAGTGAGGGTGGTAAAATGCCATCACCAAATCTTCAGCCTTTGTGTATTCCCATCTTATGTTCACTCTGATAAAGGTGTATCCTTTATTAGCCAAGAATTAAAGTCTTACCTAACTCAGAAAGTAATAGCCACAAGCACATCTACTTCATACTACCCAACAAGCAATTCATAAGTTGAAAGGTACAATGAACTTATTTGGAGAAATATTCACCTGGCATTAAGAACATACAATATGGACCTAAAACTTTGGGAAATAGCTCTACCAAATGCTCTCCATTCTCTTTGTTCCTTACTTTCAACATCTACCAATACTACACCACATGAAAAGTTCTTCAATTTTCCCTGGCACTCTTCAGTTGGCTCATCTTTACCATCATGGCTTGTCCTCGGACATGTACCTCTGGGGAACTTTTTCTGGTCAAGTAAAACTTATAATTTTGTCAATAGGGTGGAATTACTTGATGTAATTCATACATATGCAAATATAAGGTAACCTGATGGACAGGAGTCCACAGTATCTCTTTAAGAGCTGGCACCTTGTCCATCCACTGAATCGAATGGAGAATCAGTATCCCAAATATCCAACATGTTTCTGAGGACCCTGGCAGTCCCAATGTACTCACTTCAACAGTGCCCCAATTCAGGGCAGTCTCTAATGATATTATACCAGCCTCTAATCAATTTCAGGCTTGTCCCAAAGGTGGTAATGTTCTACAGAGGTCTTCAAGAATACAAAAGGCACCAACAAAGTATGAAGATTTTGTTATGCAAGTCAAACATCCTTCTCCTTTCTGCAGTCAAGTAGAGTATTATGAAATGAATTCTTTGGTGTTTTGTATGTAAATTTATTGTATGCAAATGAACATAAATTTTCTTTTCTAAATTCTGCTGTATTTTGGGGAGGGGAATTATGTGGAGAGACACCGGTAGTGTCATTCAGCTCAGTTTCTTTTGTTGAATAAAGCCTTTCTTAAGGTTATTGCTGTCTAGTCTTCCTGCTGCTTTTAAATTCATAACATAGCATTTATAAAATGTTTTCAGCATTTTGAATCCATCAAAACAATGGTGGTACACAATGAGAAATGAAGGGACAAATTTCTAACCCCTCAAAATTCAAATGGAACATAATTGAAAGCTTCTAATCCCTGTTTTCTGACACACCAACTCACAAAAGAATGAATAGCTCATATCAGCATGCAAACCATTCTTGCAGAGCTCAATAGATGTAGCCTTTGTTCAACAAATAGTCATATAAGAGTCAAATAAAAATCTCAGAATATCATTGCAACAATGCTTGGTAGATACACCAAAAGATAAAATATGGAAAAACATATGCCTAAAAGTGAGGGAAGTAATCCTACTAGAACTTCACACACACACACACATATATATATATGTATATATGTATATATATATATATATATATATATATATACACATGTTAAAAACAAAAACAGGAATCAATCATTGGTAACAGCTGAGAATAAAATCAATATAGTTTTATATAAAATATATAAAAATATACAAATACAAGTAGAATTTAAGTACTCTCCCTTACTAAGTAATGTCATATTGAAACAGTGATCTAAAACAACAAATTATTAGATAATACATCAGTAGCTCTTCATTAATTCAAGTTTGATTAAAGACTCAGAAAAGCAATGTTTTGTAATTTTTTTTAAAACCAGCATTATAACAGTGATAAATTATATAACACACAAATACTATAATACCAAATTTAAAAATTAAAAAAAAAATATTAAAATATCTAGTTTAGCTCCTTTGATCCTGACTATGGCCAGAACAATGCTTGAAACCATTGGATCTCAAATGCTTGAACAATATTAACACAAATAAAATCCTTACATGCATTCTCTTGCACATAAATGAGAAAAATCTTAAATAAAAATAAAAACACTTTTTGTTTATTAAACTTGTACTAATTATTTTGTCAGTAATGTTTGAGATATTTTCTGAGCACAGAAAATTCACTTTTTCGGGATTATCAACACAGCATATAGACTGGGTACCAAAATTGTCAAAAACAAATTTTCAGCCAAAAGTGACAATATTTACTAATTAGCCACTAAGCTTTTTCGCTTCATACCACTGCTAAAAATATTCAGTTAGTGCAGTGGAGAAGAAAAAAAATCTGAAACCAGCTTCAAACAGAATTGGCACTCAAATGTAAGAGATGGTTTCATCTCCCTGGCTTTCAGTTGTGTCATAATATATATATATATATATATATATATATATATATAACCAGTAGAGTGAATTTAAGTTAACATTTGTTTCATAAATCCTACTCAAGTATCTCACAAGTTACATAAACACTTTGTATAAAATAAGATATTAAAAAACAATGTCAGGTTCCTGTATTTGTAAGACTCACCCTGAAACTTTCATAACTCAAGTGGATAAGGTGCAGTATACAAATTACTAGCCAACAATGAGGTGATAGTTTCAATTAGAGTTGAAGCCCTACTTCCTTGTTGTCTTCCTCTTCTACCATTAAATGCAAATATCACATAAAGGAGTGGGTCAGGATGAAATATTTTGGTACATTTTTCTTTCATACATTTTCTGACTAAGAATAAACCCAAGAATCAAGATAATGCTGTATTGAGGTGCCATCCTTTCAGCTTTCACTTTGTTAAGTACCAGCAGCAGAATTCCCCCAACTACATATACACATCAATATAGGCAATATAGAGAAAATAGGTTTCCGGTTTGTCTTCAACTAAGACCACACCTGCTCCTCCTACTTGATTGAGCAAAAGTTCCTTCTTTCACATGATGTACTCATAAACCTTGTTAAGGCAACTTTAGATCTTTCACTCTGTTAATGGCTCACATGAGAGGTCGGATTACAAGCAGGGAGTTCCAATGGATAATGTGTGAAACACTTAATGGATAAATGACCAACTTGAAGAATTAAGAAAATTAAACAGATACTAAACAAAAGAGCTTACTAAAATTGCAGGAACTTGTCTCAAGAGATAAATTGTTTAAAAAAAAAAAAAAAAAAAGTACAGATGTTTGGGATTAACAAATGAAAATCCATTAAGAGAAACTAAAGCCATAATAACTACAAACTAATCTGCAAAGCTCATAAAATGGATGTTATCCTTAATATAATAAAATGAAATCTTTAGCATCAAAACTGTAGCAATGATAACACAAACCCAACAGAAGCAAATAGAAAACGGACACTGTAATATGCACAAGAATAATTTTAAAATTAAAAGAAAAACATTATGTAAAAAAAAAAGAAGCCATTATATATAAGAAGTGTCAATTATAAACACCTGTTAATGATGATTTAATAATGTTTTCGATAACTCACTGAATAATGATGAGATTACAAAAGAAACATTAGTATATAAAATATCAACATATTTTTTTATATCTAAGAATTATTTTTATCAAACTTCAAGTATGTATTAAAGCATAGAATACATACTTATATCTTCACAAGAAATTTTTTTTTTTTTTTTAAATAAAATATTCCCAGTACTTCTAGATCTCTAGCTTGACTGTTACAGCTTTCCAATAGACTTGGATTTGGAGGAGAAAAATAAATACTCTGAAAAGTATGTTTTTTCAATATCCTTTTTTTAACTGACATTAAATACAGTTTAAAATAAAAATGTCTATAAATTTATAATTATCATTTTGGAAAGTGGTTCAACTGCTGAATTTTAAAAACTTATACATGAAATATAAATGAATTTAAAGAAGAAGCATAAAAAGGCCATAATGTAAAGTGCAAAATTACACATTTTGAAGGAGTTTTTTTCATCATCAGCTTATAAAATATAAATACAATTTATCTTTGAAATTAAAAATGATCACCACTCATTAATTTTATATCTATTTTTTAAAGTCAATACTTGTGTGTGTATGTGCAAATGCATGCATGTCTTCTCTCTTTCATATATATATATATATATATATATATATGTGTATGTATGTATGTATGTATGTATGTGTGTGTGTGTGTGTGTGTGTAAATAAAAGTGGACATGGAAGTCAGCACTTAGAGGCAACAGTCTGTTTCATGCTAGTGCAATCGTCAGGCCTGACGATTGCACTAGCATGAAACATACTGTCGTCTCTAAGTGCTGACTTCCATGTCCACTTTTTTATTTACACACGCTCTATCTCTGATATTGACACTTTATCCCATAAATATAGCACACTTTAAGACTATATTTCTTCATATTATATTATATTATATTATATTATATATATATATATATATATATATATATATATATATATATATATATATAGTTTTAAGGTGTGCTATATTTATGGGATAAAGTGCTCAATATCAGAGATAGAGCGTATGTGAATATAAATATAAAAGCGAACATTGAAGTCTACACTCAGAGGCGACAGGCTGATTCATGCTAGATGCAATCGTCAGGCGGCCTGACAATTGCGTCTAGCATTAAACAGCCGGTCACCTCTCAGTGTTGACTTCAATATGTGTGCACTTATTTCAAATATAATATATTCTGGTAACACTACATGTATTCAGGTTTTATTCGATAGGACAACAAACAAAGAATGTGTTACACTTTTTGGTTGAGATTTTTCTGGTGTCAAGTCATTTGATGTTGAGTGGAAACTTGTAAAGGAACTTGCCAAAATTGTGTGTAATGTTCTGAGTACATTAAAATATCCTTGGTCATTTTCAAGAAAAGAAGGTAGAAGTAAAGATATAGTGAGTATAATATTAATGTTGTTAACGGTCTGGAGTTGATGCTAAAATATATTACACCAACATAGCATGTGAATGTTTCTTTCAAACTCCAGATTGTTAACAACACTAACATTACCTAAAGTATAGCTAAAATGACCTCATGGCTCAAAGGCATTTTAACATGTGTGTACTTGGATTGAAACAGATTTTAATGATGATGGGTTGTCACCAAGATGATACCTATAGGTATCACTTTGGTTAGCATCCTTTGATGCAAAGAGCTCCAAAATTTGTAATCCTTTTTTTGCAGCTGGACTGGCTGTGTACTGCTGTATTATCAACTAAAATCTGACAGAAATTAGAAAGGGTACTGGGGATTGGTGTTATATACTTGTTTATATTGACATGTCAACTCTGAAGAGATGACATGTCAATCTTCTTGTGGTATGACTGATATATGTTAATGTTTTTTTTTCTATCTACTGACAGTGAATTGGTGTACAACAATAGTCTTTTTTGCAAAGTGATTTTTTTCTTTTTAAAGAAGATGTTTAGTTAGTAACCACAAAGTTGAGTTTTGAACCTTTTGTAGCATACAAAGAATCTTATGTGATCTTTACTGTCTACAGAAGTTATGTATCTATGAATTATATAGATTATTTTAATTACTTTTTCATATTTCCTGTAATTGGAGAGCATCTAGTTACAATAAGTTAATAGTATTCTTGTGGTTTAATCAGGTTTATTATATATGTTACTTCAATTAATCTTATTTCCTCAACAATGTGATTAGGAAAGATGTTACAAAGTGTTTATTGGATAATTCTCCATAGAATATTGTTCTTGAAAGGATTGATTAATCATGGTTGATAAGGTTTACTTTTCTTTTTATTAACAAAAGTTACTCATTTTGATATCTAAAGAGACATGAGTTATGCTAGTGCTTTTTTTTATGTGCTGAAGTTCTAATAACAAAGAATGGAAGCTTTCAGTTCATATGCAAAACTACACTGGCAAAAATAAGTTTAAGACTGATGGTTTAAGTTTTATTCATTTTAGAATATCTTATAATAAAACAAAATAAATTAGTTTTATTGTGTATGCTTTATGCAGAATTTATTTCTCTTTTGGATGATGCAAAAATTGTATATTTTTTTACAACTTGAAAAATTTTAATGCTGGATAAATTTAAATTATCTAAATTTGCCAGCAAAATAAGTTTAAGATCGCATGTGTATTATGCAAATTATTTGCTAAATGGGTGGTCACATGGCTGGTCATTAATGCATTATATAGTGTAATAACTGAACATTGTTATACAATTAATTTGCTATGGGAAAGCGTTGTAGTCTTAGCTCAGTGACTAGATCAAAAATAATGTTACTTCATCAACAAAGCGTTTCCTTTATGAACATAAGCAAGCAATTAAAGTGCAGCAAAATGGTTGTGTTCAGGCTTGGAAGCTTTACCAGGATACTGGACAATATGAGGGTAGGCAAAGATCGGGAGCCCCAAGAAAAACAACAGTGCAACTGGATAGATGAATTCATAGGCTTTCCGAAGCTAACCAAATACTGACGGCCATGGATATTTGCGGCAATTTATCTGGTAAAACTGGTGTTAGTTTTATGCCGCAAACTGTCTGAAACTGCCTAAGAGAATTTGGATTATTCGGGCACATTGCTAGAAAAAAGCCAATTATTTTAGAGAGGAATCGACTCAAGCAACTGAATTTCGTGAAAAGTCACATTCAATGGATGGAGGACGACTGGTGTAGACTTCTTTGGAGTGAAGAGTCACACTTTTGCATTTTTGGATCAGATAGAAAAACCTTTGTCAGACGTTGCCCAACCGAGGAATTCCATCCTAAATATGCCAAAAAGACGGTACAAGCAGGAGACAGGGGTGTAATGGCATGAAGTGCATTCAGTAGCTTTGGTAATGGTCCAATTGTTAAAGTCAATGGAAAACTCAAAAGTGTAGGCTATATGCAGCTAGTTAAAGAATATGTTCTGCCATATTTGACTGACCAAATGACACCTGGAGCTATTTATCAACAAGATAATAGCCCCATTCACAAAACAAAAAAAGTAATGCAAATTTTTGATCACCATAATATGAATGTCATGGAGTAGCTTCCACAGAGTCTGGATCTTAATCCGATTGAAAATTTATGGAATTATATTTCTAAAAGAGTTCACGCTAAAAAAAAAAAAAAAAAAGACAAATTTAGTCCAATTATATGATTATATTAAGCAAATATAGCAGAGCATTCCAAATGATTTTTGTGCTCACTTATCAAGCTCGATGAATAGGCAATGTGAAGCTGTAATTAATAATAAAGGTTACGGCATTAAACATTGATAATTTTTTTTTTTTTTGCTCATTTTTACTATAACTTTTTGCTTTAAATATAATAATACCCATGCAGTCTTAAACTTATTTTGCCGGCAAATTTGAATAATTTAAATTATCCTGCATTAAAATTTTTCAAGTTGTAGAAAAATATACAATTTTTATATCATTTAAAAGAGAAATAAATTCTGTATAAAACATACACAATGAAACTAATTTATATTGTTTTATTAGAAACATATTCGGAAATGAATTAAACTATAACCATCGGTCTTAAACTTATTTTTGCCAGTGTAAGTATGGAATTATATTTTGAGAGGCTTGCTTAATTATTTTTTTTTGTTGATCTGATCGAGATCTTTTGTGAAAAGGCATATGCTAAGCACCGAACATATACAGGGTGCAATGATAAACTGTCGCCATTCTATATTTTTAATTTCACACATGCATTGTTTGTCTTTGATTTTGTCAACTGCACAGTATAGTAGGGTCAGTTGGGCACCACCTGTAAAAAAAAAAAAAAAAAAAAAAAATATATATATATGCCATGACACAATTCATCCCACCAGAAATTTGGAAACAGCCTGTTGTACTGCTTCGCATTCACACCGGAAGCTCCAATATGAACATTACAGATTGTTTGGGTGTCAATCTGAGGAGAGTGCAGAGGATTCAGAAAGAGTTGGATGAGTCTAATGGTGATTATGAAGGTGTTTGGAGTGATCATTAGTGATGGTGATGTTATGCCTCCACTCATCTTCCCACAGGGCCTCAGATTCAACAAGTGTCTTGAGGAGGTAGTACTGCTCTGGGTCAAGAGAGTGGCTGTTGGAAGATCCTATGTCGAGCAACAGGACTCTGCACCATGCCACACAAACAGGAGAACCCAATCATAGCTGTCAGACAATTTCTGCAACCACATCACTCATTATATCTGGCTACTTAACTCACCAGACTGTAACCCCCTTGATTGTTACGTGTGGGGCACAGTTGAGCAAGAGACCAACAAAACTCCTAATACCAAAGATGAACTGAAGGCAAGGATTATGGCAGCATTCACCAACTTAAACAAGGAGACCGCCCAGAAGAGATGCAGGAAATTCCAAAGTTATCTGGAGGCTGTGATTGAAGCCAATGGTGATTTTATTGAATAAATTTACTCTTTAGTATTTCAAGATATTTTTGTGTAATTTTGATAAATATATCTGTTAAAATGAGATGTCAGTGTTATTTTAATTTTTGCATAATTCAGATGACAATTTATTCACCACATCCTAAAGAATGTTATTGTCAAAGCATTCCATATAATTTTAAAAAGAAGGTCCTTAAAGAGATTCCATGGCTACATCAGTTTGTGTGTATAGATTCCCTAAATTATCATAAAAGGGAACATGTGTAGTACACAGTAGCAGTAAATTGTATATAATATTAGATTTGATTTTAAGTGATTAAAAATTTTGTAGGCTCTTCACATCAAAGCAAGCAAGCAACAAACAAAATTTTTTTCAATCTAGATGCACACATTAAACTGCCTTTGAGCTGTGAGGTTTATTTCTTTGTTTAGTGGCATATCAACTCTTTATAGGTCATTTAATGCCGTAATTTAATTTTCTTGGGAGCATCAGTAAATTCATTTACAAATATGTACTGCAGGTCATCCCCCCCACCCCACCCTGCAAAAAAAAATGTATTGCTGGTATTTTTATTATAACCCCAGTTTTGGGGTTAACTATTTGCCCATAGTTGAAACCCTAACAGGGGCTACAACCTCAGATCAGGATGGACCTAGAAATAAGCAATTAAGAGGTGGTTCCATGCTCCTCAAAACCTCCCAGTCTGCTGGATGTAGTTTATCATCATACACAAAATGGGAGCTGTGGTCATTTTAGTCACATGCTAAAATCTATTCCTACACTATAGCTCTATTATTTCATGTTCATTTCAAACTCTAGACTAATAACAACATAAACACTACCCAGGATATCTCACAACTACCACCTACTTTTTTTTTAACCATAAAATGACCAACAATGATCATTAAATAAAAGGATAATTTTATTATTCAGAACATAATTTCAGCAATTTTCTGCCTGGCATCATGACTGGGAGAAACTCCTGAAAAAGGTTCATTCTTTGCCTGCTCTATTCAATAATAGACAGATATGTCATAAAATCATTGGATAGGTGCCTAGTATCATGTATGGCCCCACTGCCTTTAGCCTGCTAAAGTGCAGCAACTTGGTGTGGCATTGATTTCACGAGTGGTCAGAAGACCTCTGAAGAGATATCTCAACAGCTGTCCACAACCACTTGATGTTGGCAGCTTCACAATCTTGTCTGTGAACAGGCTTCTCCTCCATGTCCCATCAAATACATGATTGGACTCATATCAGGTAAATATGCTAGCTACACAAGTAATCAAAAGTCTTTATCCAATACTCTTCAAACTGTGTCCAGTGTAGTCATGTTAACAGAAAAACCTATGTAGATATTCTACTCCCATCTACCAAGGAAGCTGAAGAACACTGAATTGGGTTATTGGTTACTTGTCTGGTACCTACAGCATTGAATGAGGATGTGATTTGAGTTAGTGTTGCTTGTCTGTTACCACAAAAAATTCTAGTCATAGGTCGGGTTAAAATTGTTAAGGACTCATCAGGTATTCCCAGTACACATGTGACAGTATAAATCATGGTATGTCAAATGTCCCCACAATGTAAAGAATAATGTCCCATCAGCCTGGCATGCACTATCATGCATCATTCCAACTACAATAATTCATATCAATTTGCCATGAGCAGGGTTATGGTCTGAAGTTCATGTGAGGCATGGAACTGACAGTCACCTTGCAGTGTTGATTTCTAGGTCCACATGACATATCACATTTGAAATCATTTTTACTACCTTTAAGATTAGGTCTGAATTGTTTTAAAATAAATAGCTTAATTCAATTGAAGAAATCCAATAAAAATGCTATCAGATCTTTAGAAATTACAAGTTGCAGAACAACCTAAAAAATATCAAGATGATATTGAACGAGCTTAAAACCAACTTATAATAGAACCACCGAAGAAAAGAAAGCTTATCTCAAAGACGAGCCTATGTCTTGAAATAAAACGGATGCTTGTAAATATCTTTATAGTGCCAAAGATTATAAAAGAAACAAAAGTTCAATTCCTGCAGACAGAAAACCCGATCAAATACCATTGATCCAAGAAATAAACCAGTTACTTAATGTAAAGCAATAAAAACCCTTTATGGAAAAATTTTATTCCTCACTGCATCATGTCAAAGCAAATTGCAGGAAAGTTCATAATTTGATAAAGACAAGCTAACATGATCTAGGTCTCAAAGTTAAAATAAATTATATAGAAATCAAAAATATGAGAAAAGAATTGAATAATATTATGACTAATATTAGCAGTTTCCATATAAGGAAACATTTGGCATTCAAAGATTGAACGGACAGTGTCACTGTTAGTTAGAATTTATAAATCTTTTTATTAAAATTTTTTTCATGAAAATAGGTTTCTTAAATTCACTATTATTGCTCTTTCCAGTATTGATTGGCTGGGGGTAGAGTTCTTCCGTCACCTTGTATTCAAAGGTATTGTGGAATGTCAACATTTTGATTATGTCATTATTTTCTTTTCATGTGCTATCCATTTTAGTTGTTGCCGTTTTAAAAGTCCTCGAGTGATATGGTTTCTGTTATTTGACAATGTGATTTCTTTGTGATTCTTTAACGCCAGTTCATGAGGTTTGATGAAGGATGGTCCTCACTGAAACCTACAAACTTCATTTGTTCAAATAGAGGACAAGAAATTATGAACAGTTCTTTTTCATATAATGGTCAGATGATCTAACAAGAATGTTTCCTTGCTAATAAATTTGTTTGCTATTTAAATTGACAGAAAATCTATATTAATATTAGAAAACGGTTTAGAATTTCTAATTATCGAATTAAATGCATATAAAAGCCAAGAGATTTAAGACAAATGAGAATCAAAGTCGGAAAGAATGCACTGAACTTAGTATTCGTCCAATGTTTGTCACAAAGAAAAATAAACAGTTCCTAATATATAAAAAAAAAAAAAAACAAATGTTTTAAATTCAGTTTAATTTAGCAAAATATTAGGTTGGAAAGAAACTTGTCATATTTTTGACATTATCATTTTGAAGATACTTTTCAATACTTATGGTAAAATAGAAGGCATGGTGGAGTAATGGATATCAGCTTGGATTGAGGAATCGGAGAGCAGACTTTAAATTCCAGTCAAATCCATTACATTCACTTACATGCTAATTACCTTGGGCAAGCTATGAATCCTCTTCTTCTCCCCCAGCTATGGGTAAATAGCAAGACAGAACAAGTTCTATAGCAAGACAGAACAAGTTCTATAGCCTTGGATGGAAACTGGTCTACTGCAGGAAAAAGTCTGCCTCACCAGTAATGTATTGAAAGATGTATGATTGCCTAAGTGTGTATCATGCATAGCTCATAACTGAAAACTGATGGTAAAATAACCTTCAGTTTTTATGCTTTAAATGTTTTTTTTCCTTTCTTTGCAGACTACTTAATATCAGAGTGGACAAATTTTGTATCAATTTTACCTTTTTTAAAATGAATTTAGTTCAGATATTGTATGCTGTATGAATTTAAAAAGGGCTCTTCAGCAATGGAAGCAACAAGAAATATAGGGAGATCGAAGCTTTAAGTTTGCTAACAACAGTTTGGCCTGTTTTGATAGAGAAAGTTTTCTCTTAACCTTTTGATCCCTGATGAGTACAGGATATGCATTTTCACACAGCAGCTGGTATACCAGTTGCTGGGGTTCAAAGGGTTAAAGATTACACTTGATCTGGACAACCAAGTTCTGCCAATGTTGAGCTTCTGCAAGCTGTTGTAGAGGAAAATCCAAAGTAAACTGCACAAGAATTAGCAAAACAATTCAATACAAATCACAGTTTGATTATAAAACACCTTTATGAACTTGGTCAATGCCCCCCCCCCCCTCATCTGTCTGCTTTTCAACTTAATCAATATTGCCTTTTGCTTTACATTAAAAAGTAAACTTGCTACTGAACCTTTCCTGGGTAGAATCCTCACCATTGATGAAAAGTGGGTTTTTTTATAACCTTATCCAATGAAAATAACTTTGGTTGGATATGAAAAGTATCATCTATCATGTGCTAAACAACAACAAAATAGTTAATATGTTGTCAATTGAAAGTACTACACAAACATTTGCAGAAAAAGTGCCCATCATTAGTTAATCATGAAAGAGTGTTGCTCTTACATGATCACGCAAGACCACATATGGCCAGTCATCCAGGAAAAGATTATAGCACTATATATAGAAATTTTACCTCATCCAACAGCTTTTCAGATCATTCCAACATTTTTTAGAAGGAAAACCGTTTATTAATTGTAAGGAGTTTAAAAATGATATTCAGTATCTTTCTTTGCATCAAAACCTGAAGAAGTTTATGCCCGAGGGATTAACAATTTGCGAAACAGACAGTATTATGTTATCAAAGGAAGATATTATCTTGATTAAATAGAATTTGGCAGAAATACCTCCCACATAATAGTAAGACATTAGTGGCAACTGTGTCTTCATCTAGCTAATGTCTTACCATTATGTGAGAGGTATTTCTGCTATATTTTATATATCAATTAAGACCCGAGAAACACTGGTTTCTTTTCCATCACCAATGCAAAAGGACCTTCTTTCCAACCTAATAGACGCTTGGAGAATTGAAATTTTATTATTATTGATAAATATTTTACAATTTAAGTGACTAAAACGACAAATATCAGTAAATAAGTTAAAACTGTATATGAAAAGAAAGAAATATAAGAAAAAACTGCTGAGCAGACAAGCCTAAGATCAACTCTCAACACGAAATTGCTTGTCTAATAGATATTCTAATAGGTTAAAATCTGATATTATGGTATAATAAAGAGAGAATAACATACAGGAGTTTATCAGAAAGAAAGATAGAAAATGCAGTTGTGAGAGAAAGAAAAATATAGAGGTTATCAGCATTTTTTGTGAAGCCTTCTTTGCAGTAAAAAAAAAAAAAAAAAAAAAAAAAAAAAAAAGGAGTGGCTAAAAGATCAGAAAAAAATGTTCTATTATATACACAAAATAATGTTATAAATCAGAGGATTAAAATTACCCAAAGGTCACTAGACAGATGAAAGAACAATATCCAAAGTACATAAGGCATAAGTAAAAGGAAATGATATTTTCAAATAACATTTATCAAAATAGACAATTTTTAGAAATAGGAAAATATTTTTAACACTAAAACTAAGTATAAATTCAACAATTGCTAAAAGATCTTTAAAAAAAAAAAAACAAACCCAAAAACAGTTACAATATATCAAAATATTATTCATTATAGTTATGTTTCTGGCAACAATTGGTAGCTTTAGTAAAATGTTTATTCATTGAGTGCAGTATTTTTTAAGTCAAATCTACATCGTAACACAAAGTCACCAAAGTTTTCTTATAGTGCCTAATTATGCTGTTAATATGGATCAGAATTTAAGATGCATCCTAAAACTGCATGTAGATATGTGTGTAATTTTTTTTTTTTTTTACTAATATTCACCCAATACAAGGCCTAAGAGCCACTCAAGATAGAGAGTTACTGTGAGGAGTTATATCATATGAAAGGGCAAGTATTAGGAATATCAATCTGGATAAAACAACTTAAAAATATCTGTTAAATGAAAACAAATTGTGTTCCTTATATATATATACACACACACACATCTCATTTCCCTCTTGTATAAATTGACTACATGATAAATCTTACCATAAAAATGACCAATTCTAGTCGATTTTATAAAGTGCTTAATACCTAGTTTGTAGAGTAATATTTGTAAATATTATCTAAAATCACACACAACAACAACAACCTTAGCAAGCTACCATGGTTTCATGCTTTGGATCTTCAGGCTGGTTTTGAAAACCAAACCGAAAGGTCCAAAAGGTGAATTTTTTCGAATATTCATACCAGTAAATGAAAATATTTATACAATTTTAATAAATAAAAGGAGCATCTACTCCAATATGTGTACCCACTAAAAATAAAAAAATTATATATATGTGACAATTTTGAATTTTTTTTTATACTGGCATATTTCGCTGATCAAAAGATTTCAAAATTGTCATATTTACTATTCAGTCAGATTCTCAACATATTTTAAATCCACACACACACACACACACACACACATACATACATACATACAATCATTGTGTTTCATATCACTTTTGGTTTTATATGGCATCCTATTTTTAGATTTGTGCATGCTGTTTGACTACCTGAAAGTGGTTAGAATGTGTTAGTGAGAAGGTCATAAAACCAAATATATTTTCCAAAGGTAACCAATTTTAATAAACTTTTTTGATCAAATTACCTTGGGCCTATCTTTATTTCAAACTGTCACCTCATATTTACTAAGCTTAGCTTGAGTCTGAGTAGAGAGGAAATGAGAGTCTACTTGCCTTGAAAATTAGTATTTAAATCTTAGTTTTAACATGGGAACAAACATTTATCCCTAACAAAAAACAGGCAACTAACACAGCCACAAGGAAAACCTAACTATTTTTTTTTTTTTAAATATTCCCTGATTAAAAGAGGAAGGTCTTATATACCACCAAATGCTGAATATGACAAGATGCTCTTAAACTAGAAACTATTTTTACAATAAATGGCAATTAGCCATAACAGCATTAAAGTTAAGAATCTAAATTATCTAACCTTTCACTATCTCATTTTACTTACTTAAAAATCAACATTATAAGAACAACTGCACATTGCAATATCTTCTGTTTAAATATAGAGCAATAAGAAGTCACTTTTTGTTGTGGGAGGTCACTGAGTATATACTGAAAACACTTATCTAGTTCATAAACAATTTCTTGTCAAGGAATCAAAACATTACAGTTTAAATTTTTATTAAACTCTTGTAAGAATATCAATTTTAATTTCTGTTTGAATTTCTGAGATGAGGAGGTATCATGCAGACTATTGTTCCCACCTTTGCTGTGATAACATTTCAGCTGTTGTGCTCTCTAGCCTTCTAGGTAGCCTTTGAGGAATTTTAACCAAATCCATTAACTGAGTGACACTATAATAAAAAAAAAACTAGATGAGATATCTCTGAACATGGATAGCAAAAGGAGAACAATCTATCTGCATAGATTAAATAGAGGTTTCAGTTCGAAATTCCGTGAAGATTACCCAGATACACAATCACTTGATGAAGGCCAGAGGACACAACAGCTGAAACATGACGACAAAGATAGGGAAAATAGTCCACATGCAAATAATAATCTCAGTTTTAATTAGAGCACACAGTTGCAGCAAATCATTTTAAGGTGGTAAGCCAGCAAACTGGTAGGTATTTGCATAAACCAAGAAAGAATGTAAAAGATCCATACCAATTTAGCTCGGTTTTTGTGAAATGCACCATAATAGAAAGGATTCTCTGTTTTAATAAATTATGCTAATAACATGCTTAAAAATTAGGTTACAGCTGAGGCTTATATATGTGTAAAGTCTTTGCTCAAACTGTGAAAATTCTCTAAAAGCCAAAAGGGTTTCTAAAATACTGCACAAGGAAGTGGAGTAAAATAAATATAATTGGTCAAATGATAGAGAGCCACAAAAGCCGATTTATATATAAGCAGGTGTTTCTAATAAGAATCAATCATAAGCTACATTGAGAAAGAAAATGTAATGACATAGCCAATAGGAAAGAAAAAAAAAAGTGCATTGTAAGTGAGTTTTAAAAACTTGTACAAATCTATAACTTTTTAACACTATTTGGTGTCTATATAACAATAGCATTATTTAAATAGATTTGGGAGGACACTTCCAACAAGTCACTGATGCACAATTTACATTGTGCTTGATGTCAAATAACAGAGCTAAAATTTATACTAAAAATAAATTTATTTCTCACTGTTTGATGAAAGTTTCATGCATGTAGCAATTGTCAGGCACATAAAACTCAGAACTGCATTGAATGGTGAAGAATAAATTTAAATTTTTTTAGTGTGTGTGTGTGTGTGTATATATATATGAAAAGATAAAGAACAAATAGGAAATATTTATCAATCTAACATGTTTCATTTTTATCAGAGCTTCATCAGAATAAATAAGGGAAACATGTTAGATTGACAAACATTTCGTATTTGTTCCTTCTCTTATCATTCTGCCGGATTCCGATCCATATTTAATCTCAACACACCTTATATGTATAAAAATGTACACACACACACAATAAATGAAACCAAACAACTCTCCCTACAAATAATAATAAACCGAGATACCAAAAATAAATGAAAAGACTTTAGGAAACCTACCTAAACTCAGTGAAAACAGACAATGCTCGATAGCACAGACCAGAAAATTGTAAACAGAAAAACAATCCAGAAAAGAGTGAGAACACTTGCGTACATGTGTGCGTGTATGTGATAGTTTTAAGATACGCTACATTTATGGGCGAAAGTGCCCAATATGAGGGATAGAGAATATATAAATAGAAAATGGACATGGAGGTCATCACTGAGCAGCGACTGTTTTAGGCTTGAACGCAATCTTCGCACACAATTTACATTATACAGTGTGCAGCAGAAATACCATTATGTGGGAGGTATTTCTCCTGCACAACTGTATGTACGTAAGTGCGTGCACGCACACATATATATCTCTGACCCAAAGATTATGTACAAGCATGAAAGACTGTCACTACTCAGCGTTAGTCATTTTATAGACATACAAAAAAAGGCGGTACAGGAATGTCCATAGCCCAACCAACTCCCTAAAATTTAACCAAATGATCAAGCATTTCAGAATTTCAAGAGAATAGGGCTTTTTAGCCAGGCCAAGAACTTTCAGTACCTCTTCATCTATTCAATATCATCTTGGGTATATGCATATCCACAGCATTCAAACCCTTATAAACCACACACACAATATATATATATATACACACACGCATATCATGTTCCAAGGAAGGTTTTGATAAACAAGTTATTTCTTTCTTTGTAAATTAAAGCATATGTAATAGTATTAGAAAATTAAAAAAAAAAAAGAAAAAGAGTTTCCAACTTAAACCCAATGCCATTCAATTATTTTACAAATAGTGGCAAAATGAATGAATGAATGAATGAATTGTAGAATATTCCATACTTTTTGTTTGATAAATAATTTTTTTAAAATTATTAATAAATTATCTATTTTATATAAAAAAAGTTAAACAATAAACATTGAAACAAAATCCTATTTATCCACATATGTAATTCCAAAGTTATTCAAATATTTCTTTAAATAAACTGTGTCAAAAAACTTGAATTGAAAATGAAAAGATTTAAATACACGGAAATAATTTCATTTAATAAAGGCATTTTTCCCGTGAAAGATAAACTATTTCTTTATAAACGAAGAAAAAAACAAAAAAAAACAAACCCAAACCTACTTTTATCCATTAGAACAATATTAAGCAAAAAAAAATCTTTTAAAAAATATTGAAATGAAAAAAAAGTTATAATTCCAAATATATCTTTGCTTATATAGAGTACAGAAAAAAATTTTGTACATCAAGACCTTCCTTGGAACATGCTGAATCAGAATATAGAGGATTTTAAGGGTTTAAATATTATAGTTTGGATACATACGCAAAAGATTTAAGAGTTAATGATTCTTTTCGTGATAGATTTATTTAATTGTTATTTTCATATAATACACTGTCAGTGCTAGATAGCCCCATTAATTATATATACATCACAAACACATGTAGGTACATCAATACGTCTGTAGCCTAAACTCTTTAAAAAGTTGTAAATGTATCTAGTTTACAGAGAAAATTAAATCTCTAAGTTTAGTCTGCAATCTGTATGTAAGTAGCAAATTTACATCAGCTGATTGTAACTGAAACCAAAAGTAAAATGACGATGAAATCTGAAGCAAATTTGACATCAACAAATGATTGTTTCTACATAGAAACAATTAATAAAATCTACATAAAGAAAATAATTCACTATTTCCAGAAAATTAAATAAAAACAAAAAGAAACATTTTATTTCATGTTTTAAATTATACCATAACCTTGACAAATCAGATTATCAGGTTCTAATCCAGCTCCACTATGGGTGGGCAGGCTATTGTGCTGTTGTAGTCGCCATAAGTTTTGAATTCAGAGTTCTCCTAGACTGGTTGCCAACCAAGGCCAGATAGCGCTCCGTCTGGCCTGCTATTTAACCCACTCTTGGAAAGATGGATTCATACCTTTCCCATGGGTATCTGTGCAAGAGTAATTGCAATGACTTTGATCAGAATTTAAACTTCTTGCACTGATAATCGTAATGCTAAGCACATAACCATAAATTATACTATAGAAACATCAAATGAAATGAGTTCCTATTTAAGGTTGATTTTATCATTAATAAACTAGCAGCTAGCAAGGCTTTCAGGTGATCTTAACTCCAACTATAAAAGAATCATATTTTATGAAATTTTTTTTTATGAGTTTGCATTGTTGAAGGGGAAAAGAAAGTAAGGATTAAAAGTTTTAAATTTAAAAAAAATCAGATCTCAATAGTTCTCAATGCTACAAATGTGATCTTAAGAATCTGACTAACTTAAAATAACTTGAGTAAAAAAAAAAAAAAAAAAAAAAAAATCAATAACAGAACTAATTGAATGTTTAAAAGAATTTACCAACAATAAACAATTGAGATGAATTATTAAGAAAACTAAGAACAGTAAATTTAGAAGAGTGTCAATTTTAATACTGTTATAACAATTTTAAATTGAGAATTTTTTTTTTTAAACGTGTTTTGTTTATATAGTCTATCCGATTTCATTTTGTTTATTTGACTATATGAACACAAATGAGATCATTTACAAAACACACTAAACGCATTAGTTGCTCACTATAAGGAGTCTGAACATAATTTATATTTAATAAATCTTACTCTAATTAAAAGAGAAAGCAACTTGCTTAGACAAAAATGTATAGAAAATGCTTTAATCACAAGATCATCCACAGTAAATTTGCATCCAGGTTCTTACATTTAATTTTTCATGGCAGATTTTTTATTATCACTATATGGAATATTTAATAGCAAAAGTGATGGAAACAAAGAAAAAGAATCTAAATGAAATTGGCTAGATTATATACACAAAACATATTAAAAAAGAAATTTTTTTTAATTTAAATTTAAAATTCTCAGCATCCCCTTTCCCTTGCACATGAGTACAGTCACAACAATGTAAACATCACTTTAATCTGATGAAGTCCTAAAGGACGAAACATGTCACATGAAAACTTTTCCCTCTATTTTGTCATATTTTTTCCCAAAAATTTTTTTCTTGATATACAAAACTCATTGTCTATGATTTGGATTGTGATTATGATTCCAATGTAATAAATTATAACCATTTGAGCCTTATATATATATATATATATATATATATATATACACACACACACACCATATTTTTGGGAATATAAGACACACCCTAATTTTGAAGACAGTTTTGCTGAGTATCCAATGAAAATTGAAATATTGATTAGGAGATTAAAGACATTAAGCACTCCAGTTGATGATGTTCATTTCACATTTGAAATCTTTTTTTAAGACACATTCAAGTGAATTAAACCATTGGAATATATATATATATATATATATATATATATATATGGTGGGGGCACTTCAACGTGGTGTCATGGTTAGCAAGTTTGTCTCATAAGATCAATTACGACCGAGTAGCGAGTTCAATCCTCACTGGGTGCTCCATACTTTTGGTCTTGTGTCACATTTAGAAAATAACTATACACATGACTTGTGTATATCACACACACACACAGCAAAAATACCTCCCATACAATGGCTAGGTAAATACACCATTCCCACTAATGTCTTACCATTATGCAGGTGGTATTTCTGCTGCACTCTGTATAAGTGTTAATAACAATGGTGTATAGGATGCAAGCAGATTTTGACATTTAAAAAAAAAAAAAAAAAAATTCTGTATTATACACTGAAAATTAAGTCATATTGAAAAGAAAAGGAATTACAATAAAATATTTATCTCTGACATTATTTGTAGATCAAGTTTTTTCTTTTCTATGCTTGAAGAACTATGCATAATCAGCAGGATTTAAATATGTACCATGTACACCATTCAAACAAGCAAAGGTCAAGTGAAACAGTTCACCTGATAAAAAAAGTAGGAAACATGTTTTAGCAAGCTATTAAGCTACCTTTTTTATCACCATGTATCAGTTAGTATATTTGTATAATTATAAAAATATATATACTCCTTGAAGGATGTAAATAAACAAATGAAAATATCTGAGAAAATGGAATCTAACTCACTATATTTATTATTTTCTTCATTATAGAAAATCTTCATAGAACACAAATAAATTAACCATTGAAGAAGATTTTAAATATTAACCATTGATATTATTGCAGCACATTAAAATATGACATTCATATACTAAATTAAAATATACATAATTGTTAGGAAATTTTCATGGATTTTTATAAATAGTTAATAAAACAAGGAATTTCAGAGTCAAATTAATGTTAAAGAAAACAAGATATTTTTTAATTAAATTAGTCTCCTCTCCTCACTTTTTTTCTATCAAGTCACTCCATGAAAGGTGTTAACGCCACTAAAACATAACTATTTACTATAAATGATGAATAGGCTGTTAAAAAATCCAACAAAATTAACAATTTGTGATTTAAATGACAAAGACAATGTTAAAAAATTGGAAATTCTTATTATTCTATTATATAGTCTCCCTCCATAATGCTAGTTAAAATGCCAAATAAATTACTATCAATTGAATTCAAAATGTACATTCTGATTATAATACATGTATCTAAAAAATCTACTAGACCCAATTTAAACAAAAAGTGTAGATAGTTCAGTACATCTAAAGTTTTGTAAAATTGTCAATACAGGAATCCCTCGATTAGTGCGGCTAATGTGTACATTGGTAAGTATAAAAAAAAAAATAATCAATTTTCAATTACTATGGTTAAGCTGAAGAATGTCTTAGTGCACAAATCAAGTATTATATATGCACTAATCAAATTTTGGTATATAAAAGTTTTAACACATTAACCAAAAACATTAACCTAATTGAGGGATGCATGTCCAATTTTTTTTTTTTAATTTTTGACCATAGAATGAAACCCTTGTTATAACATTCAGGTTCAGTAAAAAAAAAAAAAAAAAAAAAAAAAAAAGGTTATAATTCAAAAACTTGTCACAAAATTTGAAACAAAATCAAACCTCTGCAATGCCTAATTATTTTTTTATTTACAAAATTAGATAAACTGAAGTTCTTTTATGTCAGTAATACATACTAATTATTATTAATTTCTAAAGGTTGATTTTTTTTTTTAAATTAATTTCTCAGCTATTTACTCTAGCTTTGGATATTCTTTATATAGCGTCTAATTTATTATGTAAGTTGTGTCTACAAGTACAAAATTTAAAATGTAATATTTGTCAATATTGAAAGCATTTTGATACCAAAGACTGGTGTAGGCTTCCTAGCTCTGATGGAATTTAGACTTGAGATAGAATTGTTTTATTTACATTTTCTGTTAAATTATCGTAGAGTAGAATTTTTAACAAGAGTATTATAATCAGGATGTATGTTTGAATTCTATTGGTCAGTAATTTATTTGGCATTATGAGGAAAATATATACATCAGAAAGTGGGTTGGAGAAAGACTAAATTAAAAAATATTACAATTCTTCAGGAATGAGAATAGAATATGCTATATTGATTTTCATTTTTATGACAGAAAATCTTCATTGATAGAATGAAACCACTGGACTAAATGAATAAGTAAGAATTATTGATTGATTGATCCGTTTTCTATGGCTTATCAACACTTTGCTATTTATTTAAAGACAGAAAATATATTTCTTTTAGATTTTAAAATTGTTTTGAGATAATGATGATTTAGTGATACAAGTCTTAGTAATTATTCTATAGCTGGTGGGCAGAAGAAGAGGTGGATTCATACCTTTCCCAAGGGTATTTATGTGTAAGTGAATATAATGAACCCAACTGGAATTGAAATTCTGCTCTCTGATTAACAACTTTGAGCCATTATCCATTACACCATCCACACATCCATGCTTACAGTATTCCCAAGTGGTCACCCATCTAGGTACAGACCAGGCTCAACATTGTGCAACTTCAGCGATTGTATGGGGAACCAGTGTTTCAATGTGAAATATGGCAGTAAGCAAGTAAGAATTAGGACCAATTTGTAATTTAAAAAATGTCTAACAATATTTGCTTGTTAAATAAAAAAATGCATTCTGTTCTTGATAAATTTCAGTAATAAGTGATTAATGGAATCTAAAAATATACACACATATACAAAAGAATCTAAACACACACACACGTGATGAAAAGCCCTTAGTTTAAACCTCTTCCCAAAATCTGGCCAAATAACTAAAGAATTTTTTAAAATTCCATCTTGGCTAGGCTGTGAACTTCTCCACACCTCTTCACCCAGAGATTACCATTTTTTTTTTTAACACTGGTTATCTAAAAAGTGAATTGTCACATATAAGCGAAACAAGCTACTTCTTAAAACAGTTTCAGTTGTTTTTAGAATTGCATTTATAAATTTACTGGGGGGGGGGTTAGTTTCAAATATTTCTACAGGATCTTTTTTGTACTAATTAAAATTTTTAAAAAATGAAAACAATTCTTGTAAAAATTCATTAAGACAATAGCATCCATAGTATATCTTTCCTAATTAAATAATGTCTTAGTTTTATCCCATTTCTTTTTTATGATTCAATTGGGGGGGGGGGGCTGTTTCACAAAAAAAAAAAAAAAAAAAAAAAAAATGATTTTAATTCTCCCAGAACTTGTTCTTAGAACGAATATAAACAGTAAGCACTACAAAAAAATAATTTCCTCAAAATTTCATAAAATTAAATGTGTGTGTGAGTGTGTGTGGTGGAGGGGGGTAACATGTGCTCTACACAATATCCAAAGAAAGCAGATATATCAAAACTGTGATAAGTATAATGATCAAAGACTAAAACAATGAGTAACTATAAAACAAATTGTTGCTAAATTTATTAAACACAATATTGTGAGATATCTGTGTAAATATTCAATTCCAGTTCATAAAGATGTGTGTATACATATCATGTAAATAATAAGTATCAATCACAATTGAACCTACAATCAAACAATATTATAATTCATATATAATGAATAAATCACTCCAGAATAGATGTTATTGACCAAGAATTTTATTATAGATTTTTAAACTAATGTTGACTCAATACAAGACACAAGAGGCACACAAGCTATGGGTTACTGAAAGAAGTGTGTGATATGAATAAGAGTAGGAAGTAAGGATTATGAGGATATGGAGGATAGATAAGTATTGACCTTAGACTTGAAAAAGTTAAGAATGTAGCATTCAGGGAAGCATCCGCGTAAGAGCCTGTTCCACAAAGTAACACTTCTTGGGAAAAAGCTGTCTGATACAGACTCATTCTATAACAGTAAGTAAATATTTTGAATTGAGAATGAAAAATAAGTTTTTGATAGGATGAGCTCTGAACTCTTTCATCTTAGGAAACCTCACTTTTTTTTTTACTTTTTTAATAATGTTCACACAATACAAGGTTTAAGTGCCACTCAAAGTAGAATGAGGTGTGGGTGTGATATGATTACAAGAGTAGGAAGTAAAGATTATGAGGATATGGAGGATAGATAACAATTGGCCCTTAATTTGAAGAGGTTACTGATGGATTGGTCAATTCATTTTTTATGGCTTATCAACCTCTTACAGGTTATTTAAAGCCAGAAAATATTTTAGATTGTAAGATTTTTTTTTTTTGAGATGATAATGATTTACTGATACAAGTCTTTCTTTTATTTTTTTTTTTAAGCATTTCACCCCAAGCAAGGAGGAGTGCCACTAGCATGTAAGGGGTTACAGAGAGTGGGAGCAAGAGTATAGAGGTGTGATAGAGGAAAGGATGAAGAGAAGGATGAGGAATTAAATCAAGACATCTAAAGATGTCGATTGACATTCCATTTGAATAATTGATGATTATAACTATCAGGGAAGAAAGTAAGAGGAAGGGAGTTTCACAGATGGGAAGTGCGAGACATGAAGCTATTGGAGTAGAATAGATGGCTACGTTTAACAATTTTGACACTGAAAGGATGGGACTGAGATACCAACCTAGTAGCACATGCAGTTTGGGAACCAGCAAAAGTAGATTGTCAGAGCAGTTACCATGAAAGTATTTGTAGAAAAGACGGAGAGAAGCAATGACACATCTGTGAGAAAGAGACTGTAGATAAGATACCAGATCAGGACCAATTACACTGCATATTCGTCTCTGGATTTTGCTGAGGACCTTGAGACGAACAGCGTGGGGCTCCAGACAATATATGGCAGCAGTATTCTATGCAAAGGGAAATGCTTGATTTATAGATTTGAAAGATGGAGTCAGGCAAGAAAAACTTTCTGGCACGACACAAAAACCAACTTTCGTGGGGTGGGGGGGGGGGGTCATACCTTCCCCAAGAGTATTTGCACACAAGTGAACATAACAAACCTAACTTCAACTTGATCATCCAATTAACAATTCCAATGTAGTATCTATTACACCAACTGCACATCCAAGCTTATAGTACCTGGTATTCCCAAGCAGTCACCCATCTAGGTACTGACCAGGCTTGACATTGCTCAACTTTGGTAATCATACAGAACCAATATTTTAATGTAATATTGATGTAAGTCTTGAAGAGGTTAAGATTGTTACAGTCACTAAAGTGTGTTTTACAAAAACGGAAAAGGCTGAATGAGTGGAACTTCTGCCCTATAATTTGAATATGGAGGAAATAGGGTAGTCTGACTCCATGGAAATAGAATGGCGAGTCTTAGCTGTAAAGGTCTGAACTGGTGGAAATAAAGAATAGAGCTCATTCATACATTTGCCAGGGTAATAGCAATAGGTTGGTGATGTTTCTGTGGGGAAAGAAGCTGAAGGGTAGAAAATATAGTAAGAAGATGAGTTGAACATAGTTAGATTATGCAATCATTTAGAGGCAAAAGTATTTTTGATTTTAATAATCACAATGACTAACTGTAAAGAGAATTGTGCTTGGCACGACTACCGTTTACCAGGCATATTAAGGAAATGCATTAGCAATTTATCGCCTGCTTACTAAGTAACTTAAAAAATAAAAATAAATAAAAGTAACAAAGAATTAAATTAAATTCCCTCTGTCAAGGTTAGGGATAAGGTTTTTTAATTTGAGCACAAGATGAATTTTGTCATTGTTTTTATAGGACCAACATTTTTATTATTGCTAACATTATTTTTAGTGGATGCCTGTATTTGAGTTGAGGTCCAATTTTTTTTTTTTTTTTTTTAAATAAATATTGATTTCATCTACCAGTCTGAGCACCTAGGAAAACTTAAGAAACTGTGAATTCTGACAGGATTCAAACCACCACCTGATCTGCACGCTTTGACCACTTGGTTAAAGACAACTTCACAGTTAATCAAGGTTCTAGTTACCTTAAAACACATTCACTCATTCAGGTTTGGTTTGGTTCACAGCATTTCAAATTCAATGCCAATAAGATTTTTATTGTTAGTAATATTTTTTTTTAACCCAAAAATGTATTGTTGGTAATAGTGTATTGCTGGTATTAAAACCTATTTTTACACTTTCATAGTGTTTTCACTCCAGTTTGGGCAGTTAACTATTTGCCCATAGATGGGACACTAAGTTACTACCACCCAGCTCAGGGTGTCCTGGAAACACCAGCAATTAAGAGGTGCTTCCACACTCTTCAAAACCTTCTGATCAGAGGCCTTGTTGCAGGATGTTGTTTATCGTCATACCTAGGACACTCATTCAATCAGATTTTCTTGTTATATATAACAAGCTGATGATAATTCAATTGTTTTGGTAAAATAGGAATAAATAAATAAATAAATAAATAAATAAATAAATAAATCGCTACTGCTCTCCTAAGCCTGCCTGTTAAACAGTAGTCATGCTTAGGATTCAATACCAAATAACATTTGTGTTATAATATTAATTTTACAAATTCATAAGTAGTTATTAAGGCAAGTTTTTTATATTTATCAAAGTAATTAGTTGGGAAAAAAATGAAAAAATGTTACAAAGTAATTAGTTGGGAAAATGTAACTATGAAACAGTGATAACGAAGAAATCAGTATTTGGATGCAAGGCAAATTATACTTAAAGAGTATCAAACTTGTGAATTCATGTACAAACAAGTATTAAACTAAATGTTATTTAGTTGGCATTTGATTATCTGTTTGATGTACAGCAGAGTACTGAATAAAACAAGCTGGGCTAAAAATTATGTGACTTGATTGAAATTACTTTCATGATTACTTCATTTTAAGTAGCTGAACAACTTTATTGCAAACCTAAATTTTCCACTAGCACCTCTTCTTCACTTCTATCTCATGAGAGAGAGAAAAGGTGGAGGTCCAAAATACCACTAATACTACAAATTTTCTCAAATTCATAGCAAATAGATACATAAACCAAGGCAAATTCTGCAGTTTATTTTCCATAAAGCAATATTAGAAACAAGAAACCAATTTGTGTAAAAAATCTATTTTCCTCTTTATCACTATAAATATGAAATATCTTAATAGGTAAAAAAAATGATACTGACTTAGTTCTATATACTCAAAAGTACTGATCTACTACAAACACACACACATTTATATATATTATAAAATTGTGTACATGGGTAGCAATCCCTCTTCCATACAAGTTTCATTAAAGACGACTAAAAAAGTATTGCAATTAAGCTTTTCATTCAATTTTTCCTGTATTTGTATAAGTGTTTTCTTTTCTGGATATAAAGCATATAAAAACTGTTCAAAAGTTCTATATATCTGAATGCTTTCAGCTATTATATATATAAAATTTGTAGAGGGTTGGATTAAAAAAAAAAAATCCAAGTACCGAGTTATACAAGTGAACTATTTTAATTATTAATTATTATTATTACTATTTTTTTTATATTCACCTGTGCATTTGCAAGGATTGATTGTTTTGAATTGTATTGTCTTACAGCATTGCTCTGGTCAATGACATGTTTCAGTGAAACAAAGACTTTAGTATTGTTGCGGTTATATATTTAGATACATTGATATGTACAGTATTTACATTAGTCGGACTAGTGTCCTCATCTTTGTCGCCATTTTTGTCACAACGTTTCGGCCGTTGTACGCTCCGGCCTTCTTCAGGTGGTTGGAATTTCGAACCGAACCCTTTATTTCGATCACTGGGGTAGACTGTTCTAGTTCCACGAGCCATGTTTGATGGATGTCAGTTATCCGTTATCTCCTGCTAATTTTCCCTCTGAAATAAAGGGTTCCGTTCGAAATTCCAACCACCTGAGGAAGGCCGGAGCGTACAACGGCCGAAACGTTGTGACAAATATGGCGACAAAGATGAGGACAATAGTCCGACTAATGTAAATACTGTACATAATACCTCATCTCAGAAATATAGACAGACATTGATATGTAATGACAAAAATATATTTGTTACTTGAAGAGAATGAAACGAAAAGATCAAATTACAGACCCTAAGGTCCATAGTAATTTTGAGTTGAAAACGAAAGGCATGACGGAAATCACACAATCAAAACCAAAGTGAACGTATCTCCTGCTCAAAGAGGAATAAATACAAAACTGAAGTTAAGAACAATTACATATTAAAAGTGGATTACAGATGACAGAATAGAAAAAGAGTATTTTTTGAAAATGTTTGAGGAATATTTTAGTGAGTGTTATAAAAAATCCAACTACAATTTAGCCTTTAGGCTTTAACCTGAAAATTTTGTCAGAATGTTAAATATGCATAAAATGATTTATGTACTGCTGGAATTATTTTAAGACAATTGCACATTGCAAATTTATTATTGTTATTAATCTGGATTACAAAAACAATTTCATTTTGCAGTAACAAATTTTCAATAAAATTATTCCTTTGAATTTTATTTAAAATATGTTGTGGGATGAACATTTTAGCAAAGAAGTCTTTAATTTTGATCAAATTACTTTTAGAGTTTGAAAGTATGAATACATCAAAGGTTTATCATTAAGTCATTATTTTGTAGTTTATAAGGCAAATAATAAGATGGACATTAAACTTTTCTGAATTTCTCAGGAGAATTATATTCATTCTTCCACATTTTACAAGATTATCCACCACCTTCGCCTTCTTATTCAGGTGCAAGTTATATGCATTCTTAAAAATTTGTTTTGTGCTCTTTAGGTTGGGCTATTTCATTTTAGCTGTAGTGATAGGCAAACAAATAGCAAATACTAAGAAAAATTTAACACTCAGATACAACACACTTAAGCAAAACAAAAGAATATATTGGATATTGAATGAAACATGTTAAAAATAAAGATTATAAGAATAATTGGGTTTCATAGAGATATAGATATGTGTGTGTGTGTTTATGAGAGAAATAGATAAAGAGACTGGACATAGGGATCAACAGCATGGCAACTATTAGTTTCACACTTTAATGTGATCTTCAGACCAAGTGTCAGCGGGCTGTGTGCACGCAAACATCTCCAATATTAAGCCCTCTCACCATTATCTACCTATCTACCTATCTATCTATCTATCTACCTACCTATCTATCTACCTACCTATCTAGATAGATAGATAGATAGATAGATAGATAGATAGATAGATAGATAGATAGATAGCACATTTTAATAGACTACTACTGGATTAGTAATACTTGATCATATTGAAGTGTGAAACTGACAGTCACCATACTGTGATGATCTATGCATTCACATTGTCTATATCTAGAAATAGTCTATCTTCAATACTGAACCCTCTCACCTATAGTTTTATATATGTAAGATTATATATAATCTAGATAAATACGTTCAGTGGCTCGAGTCTCTATGATGACTATTTTAATTGTAGTAAATTAGAACATTTTTTTTTTTATAGAATTGCATTCATTAACCATGAAAATAAGTGATTTTACAATCTGAACCATTTCTCTTGTTCAGAGAACTGAAATTAAAAAGAATATATTTATGTTGTAATTATTTACAAAATATTATTAGATGTCATAAATGATAATTACAATGGATAATATTTCTAAATTTTAGAGCAATTAGAACAATTAAAGAATTTCATAAGAGACAAGAAAAAAAAAAAAAAAACTCTTCAACATTAAATGTGACCTTGACATAAAATTTTGACACAATAGGTTTTGTATTGCTGAAGGACCAATAACAAAAATAAAGCTGCATGAGGGAATGCTGAAAAATTCATGGTTAATTTTGGGAAGTAGATCACGTTGAGAACTTTTCAGCACCCTATCATATCTTTAAATAATATATTCATAATTTTTGCATATTAATCCTAACATGTTGAACAAACTTTCTGAATTGAAAATACTACTAGAAAATAAACTTTGCATGAAGGTTTTACTGCTATTTTACTATATTTTTTTTTAAATTCATAAATTCAAATAATATTTATATACAAGACTGTTCACTGAAACAAGTGAACAAAATGTAAAAAAATGATTTCAACAAATTAAAACCTTTTGAGACCTACTTACCTTGTCAATAAAGGTAATAAATCCAGTGTTTTCATACTGTACAAAACAAAACAATGACAAAAGAGACAAAGAAAGACAGAAAGCGTGTGACCCTCAGAAATAAATCCAAAAGTTAATCAATTGTAAACAAAGGTAATTCCGTTAGGTCCAATTTGATAACTCACTTAGTACTCAAGGGACTTTTCTGAGGAAACAAACATTAAAGATTTTAAACAATTGAAAAAGATCACAGAAAAAAAAAATTTTTTTAAAAATAGCTCAATTCACTGGGACTTACATCTTTATCATTATATGCTTTTATATGTATATTTTGTTTTTGACAGTTCAACTTCTTGTAGGCTATTGGAAGCCAAAACATAGCTGGTTAGAATATTTCTTTGCAACTATTGCATTAATAATTTTTTTGGAGAATAACAATTTTTCCAGATACAAGTCATACTATTTAACCGATAACTGGGAGAGACAGTATGTATGTGTAAGTGAATGTAATTTTGAACTCACATTTTCCAATTCACTATTGATTACATTGTTCCCTTCCTGCAAATTTATATATGATTGCTTTGAAAGGCATTAGTGAAAATACTCAAATCAAGATTTGAATTTGTCTGATGCTACAAATCCAAGTACTGACTCATATAACTTTATAAGTTACTACCTCTGTCCTATTGTAATTGTTATAATTATTCTATGAAAACCAAGAGGCAATAATAATTTTACTTTGCAATTTAAATTCACACTATTATAATTCTTGAAACTTGATTTGAAAGAAAAAGAAACTTCCCTGTTGGTGAACATAATTTTTAATTAAATTAACGCGCTGTAATTAATCTATTAGAACAGTAGTGTCAGTGTTACTGTCATGACAGCATCAAAAGCGAAAAAACTTTGTTAAACAGAACAATTTATATTGTGAAACAAGTAACAAATACATCCACATGAGTAACTGAATGACAAAATAGGAAAAAAAAACACCTAAGTAACATGTCTTGTCTCTAGAAGGAATGTCTTCACACTAATTTGGGATGAAATGCATTACTTTGGAGTTTTTTCTATTTTGTCATTTACTTACCCACTATTTGTGTGTGTATATATAAATACATGAGTGTTGATGAAAAGTTCTTGTCTCAACCAAGACATGATTAAAAAATAGCTTGGTAGATTTTAAGGAGTAGGTCAGACTAAACTTTTTAGCACCTCCCCGTTTATATATATATATGTGTGTGTGTCTGTGTGTGACACTCATTCTTCCAGAAATGAATAGAGATGCAGAATCTAACAGTTGGGTTATCTGTACCATTTACTAATACAAAAAAGTAGGACTTAATTAGTAGTAACTATATAACTAAAAACTGACTAGAAAATAATGTCTCATTTAAAGAGTATTTTTTTTTTGGCTTATCAATCCTTTGTGGGTTATTTTTTGAATTGTAATATCTATTTTTTTTCTTTTTGCATTAACAATTTTTTTTGAGAATCATAACACTGATCTTTCAAAATACAAGTCCTCATTAAAGATATTCTGAGGTCATCACAAACATTAGCTACACAAGAAATTTTACAATCAATTTTTAACAATTCAATTGATTTTGTAAAATAATACAAGTGAAGGTCCACAGCAAATAAGGAAGAAACATCATGGAACATCAATTCATTTGTCTGTATTAAAAACCGTTCCAGTTATGATTTACACATTTCCTTTTACTTACTGTGAAGTGCAGCATGACCCAATCTTCAATGCATTGATAATCTCCAATGTACATTGTTGCACAATCAACTCAAGTTGTTAAGTTGCACTCCCATAGGTAATGCTGTAAACAAACTAAAAGTAAAAAAACTAAAAAATATTGGTATAGGTTCTGAGCAAGAGAACTTTGATAACAAATAGAAAAATCTGTAGAAGATAAAATATTATGGTTAGGAAATGTGCAAATTATATTAACTTCTTTTCAAAATGTTCATACTAAAGCCAATTTATCAAGAAGAGGAAATCAAAAACCAAACAATATCTTAAAATAAGATGCTCATTGATTTTTAATCAGTAAATCAAACCCTGTTGAATACATAATGAATTTAGTAAAAAATAATAATTAAAAAGACAAATTTAAAAGTAACAATATCAAAATGAAAATGATATTATTGAAAAATGTAAGATCTGATCACTACACAGGACATCGAAACCTTATAAAAATGACCAAATGGTAAATAAGATCTTTTTATTATATATATAAAAAATGTACTTCACTTAAGAAATAAACGAAAAATCTCTAAGAATGAGGTGTCCGCTTTGTTTTTAGAATTGAATAAAAACGCCAATATAGATTTTTTAAACAAGAGAGTTGTCACGTAAGCTAACTTTTGTCCCGAACACGTAACCCCATCATTTATAATGGATGTTTGTTTTGATTTATACCCATATGAGAAAAAATACATCAACGTTTCCTCATGATGAGGAATGAAAGCGAAATAAAAAAAAAGATGGAGAAACGATCTCCATCAACAAAAAAGACCAAAATGAGAAACTCACGTGTGGCGATATCAACAAGTTTTTTGTACAGCAAAATCAACGATATAGAAACGAATTTTAAAAATAAATACAACTAACAAAAATGTAGATAGCTAAGAAAATGCGACAAGAACTTGGTTTTCTAACGAGAAAGCATAAAAAAACAATAAAAGGGTATGAAAATACGCAGGTAGGTTTGTTTACGTGCCTATAACAAGAGAGGAAATGACAATTTTGTAACGTCAAAGGGAAACTCATATTGTCGGCTCCTATCGTCGTCCTGCATAACTGGAACAACCATGTAAATATCTATTCAAATCTTTAATCTACTTCGATTGGATATAGGTCAAATAACCGATTACAATTATTTCCGTATCAAGCATGTAAATAAGCAACGAATACAGATTGCCGAAACAAGGAAAACGTGTAAAACACAGGTACGATGATACAACAACTTTGTCGAAAACGGATTCTATAGTCTTCGAAATGACGACGATTTTTGAGTGGACATCAAAGAAAATTTAGATCTTCATTTGCTTTTTTTAACCCTAATTCCGATCAGGTAAATATTTCAAACGACACAAGTGTCTCATTTCGGTGGACATGCCAAACAAATCGCTGATGTATCCATGTTTCGTGTTGTGGGAGCTTCACAATGTTTTCTAGACACATGGAACTTGATCGGAGGAAGTTCACCAATCGACAGTGGAGTGCCAAAAAAGAAAAAGAGGAAAAAAAAGGAAAAAAATTAAAAAACGAGGGATATTACCTTCCTTACGGAGCTTCATACAATCGTTGCCATCTCTGTTGGAATCACCACTTTTCTTATCCTCGCAACCTACAAGTAAACAGATGATTAAATTGTAATCACTTTTGGGACAGCCAGACAGGGGTTAGACGAATGTTGATGTCGTTATTACCAACTACTCCAAAAACCAAGGTACATGTCTCGCTTCTAAAATGGCTGACCGAAGACCCTAACACTTCAGATTGGTCTCAAAGTGTGTAAAATGTACTAAGAGTTTCAAACTTACCCACATCATCCTTTAAAGGCACGTTTTCGGCCCAAACTGTCCAAGGCTGACCAGCGTATTTTGCAGGGCTATCGCCTACAGTCGCCATTTTACATGATTCTTGTTGCATATCCGAAAACTGCGGACACAGCCGAGCATGACGTCATAGTCGCTGTCTTCCGACAAATGTTCCGAAAGAGTTCGAATATTGCCGCTTACATCTTGAAAAATAAACTTCACTTTTTATCGTTTACTACTGAAATAAAGCAAAAAGACAGAATTAGGAAGCTGGAAATGGCATAAAATGACATTTTTGTATTCTAGACAAGAAGTTGGAGATACAAAAACGTCAGGTCAATTTCAAAGTATGCTATAATAAATAAAGATTAAGTGTTCATGGCTATTATGTTTTTGTCAAGTGTATAAGCGGCTTATGTTTATAAAATGGCGGTTACCGATGGTAAGTCACATGCGTCAAGGTTCATTTCTCGTCGTGTTCATTGGAAGCAAATTTTTTCTAAACCTTTTC
Organism: Acanthosepion esculentum; assembly: GCA_964036315.1. Taxonomy (NCBI): domain Eukaryota; kingdom Metazoa; phylum Mollusca; class Cephalopoda; order Sepiida; family Sepiidae; genus Acanthosepion; species Acanthosepion esculentum. The sequence continues at coordinate 32,289,628 of OZ038501.1, read as the reverse complement.
TATTTAAAAGCCTTGTTTTAAACCATTTATCAAGAAAGTGTCAACTTAATTTTTCTACTGTTTTTTTCTATTAATTAAAGAAGAGAAATATTGATCAAAAGTAGTTGTAAGGTATGATTATTCAACGAAAAATTCTTACTCGAGTAGGAAAACGTGTTTGTTTTCATTTATTTATTGGATTTAAATTAATTTTTTTTAATTGCATACTCTTTGAAAATAATCCGTATATAAGTTTTAAGTGATATACCTTTTTAAAATGTACTTGTTGAATTGATGAAAACCGTTAGTCATGTAATATTCCGTTCATTCTCTATCTGCAAACGTTCCTTAAGTTATTTTGAAATTGTTATTTAATCATAATTCAATCCTTTTTTTATACTTGTTTCTATGTAATTGATTTTCAGACTTTATGTATTGTAAATTTTTCTACACTAACATCGCTGTTCATGAAATTTTTTACTGATAGGTCTATGAAACTATTTACAACCACGAATGAACGAAATTTTCATGACATGTCATATGAGGATCCTTAAAAAATTAACCCGAAAAGCCAACCTGATTGCTATGTTTCACAATAAATGTATATACGTTTCAGAAACTACACAAACGGGAAATCAAAGAAAATGTGTAATGATTGAAAATCATTGTCGTTAGCTTTCAATTCATGTTTCTTCTCTATCAGTTGTCAGTTAAAAAACTTAAAATTTAAAAAGCAACCGAAAAATCTGATGTGTGATTATTTCTTTTAATACAAATCATGATTTTTTTTTTTTTAATATAAAATCACACTTAAAATTTATAATTTTGTTTTCTATAATTAGTCGTTCCTTTCTTTCTAGTTTTATATAAAAGTATATTCCTTTTTTGCAAAGCTGGATTTCCGGGAGTTAAAAATAAAACTTTTTTTTCCAAATCAGGACAACTCAATTATTGTTAGTTGTTGAATTGAAGTTGCAAATTCTTAGAAGCCTCTACAAAATCCATCAAGATCGAATGTAAAATCTTGTTGGAATTTTTTACTCTGTAAAACAACCAAGAGAAATGCTTTTCTTTCTTCTCTCTTGCCGCAGAAACAGAGGCACAAACGAAACCACTTTGTTAATTTTTAGCTATAATCACTATCACCAAGAACCAAGGGAGATCAATCTTTCGTTTAAGATGTCGCTTTTAGAAAGCCATCCTCTTTTTACTTAGGCCTTAAAGTCTTGTCTAGAATCTGCGGCTGCTTCTGCTGCTACAAGCACATTCTCGTGAGAAGTATGGCGAATTGGGAGGGAAAATATTTACTTATGTGTAAACAAATTGTTTGAACCAAACATCCAGACATAAAGTACTATGCTCTGAACTTTAAACTAAATAAAACTTTGTGGTAGCAACAGCATCACTGTTAGTGTTATTGGTGTGAATTTTTTTCTTATTTTTAGTGACCATCATATGTGAATTATTTCCCTTTCGTCATTTACCAACCAGTGCTCTCATATTCCCACCACAAGGAATGGGGTCCGAGCATGCCTCATCATATATTTAATGGCATAAATTGGAGATAGGGAGAAAAACAATTATATATAGATTGTCCCATTACCCACAAAGAAATACATACTAGATTGTCATTATTACATGAGATTAAATTAGAAAATAATGTTGCTCCCTGAGTACCAACTCTACCTTTTTTTCTTAGGATTTGTAATCAGCTTTTCTGTAGTAATAATAATAAATACTTCTCTTTTTCATTTTTTATACTGTTTAGTCTACTGAAATATCTATCCAATAACCTGGTTTAATAATGACATTCATAATCTATAGATATTCAGATTTTCAAAGTATTACCTCTGAAGAAACCATGCCTATTTTTAACTTTCATATAAACTTCTGACTTAATAAATTTACATTTCTTTGTCTAAAGTGCTTTGCTATAAATTCTGAGATGCTTTCAAATATTAATTTCAATATTATACAAACTTACTCTAGTGTACTTATCTTTGTTGCTATAGTTTTAGGCAGTAAAACTTCATTCGAACAAGTTTTGTTAAGTTCAGCTGACAAAGTCTATTTAAATTCTTAATGTATTTTTCCAATTTTCAAATAAGGTATTGTATATCAGGATTAAAATTGTGGATAAACTCCTCCAACAAGTACTTTCTGCTGTTTCAGTCATTATCAAAAACAGTGTTATCAGTATATTATACAAGATTTTGTTGACTACATCCTGGTGCTTTTTAGATTATGGCAAAATGATGTCACGTAATGTTTAAATGGAAAAACATGTATTGAATATTTGTGTTGTTGTTATATGCATATTAAATATTTTATACACACTTCAATATACCATCTCCAGTGCAGAAAGATATTTTATATGGGTTATTTCTTTTCTTTAATAATGGCTTCTAGAATTTTGAGTCATTCTTTGCAATGAGTTGTAGTGTAATGGATGGGAACTCAGCCTAGTTCGTTATGCACAAATACCCTTGGGAAAGGTATGAATCCATCTCTTCTCCTCTCGGCTCTGGGTTGAATCACAGGACAAACTGTGTTCTTTAGCCTTGGTTGGCAACCAGTCTACTGTAGAAAGAAATGGCAACCTATTGCGGGGAAAAATCTTCTGCCTCATCAGTCTTGTATTGAAAGATACATGATCGGCCAAGTGTGTATCACATGTGGCTCTTGGCTGACTATTATCTACTAAAAGTGATCCTTTTTTTTTATGTGATGACATGAATTGCACTAAGTTTCAACAAGTCAACTTACAAAAGTGTGATGCATAATATGGCTAATGTAAGAATTTAATACTGTGTTTTGATTGTTGATACTGGAGATGCAATCTCCCAAAGGACATAAGAACTCATAAACATTATTTTTACATGGGGTAAATTTTTGAGGGACTAAGTTATTTGTAATAATTAGACCAGATATATTTTTTTTAATTTTTCATATTAAATGATAAATCTGAAGTATTTATTGTGATTGATAATTGATATAACCTGATATATTGTGTTTTTTAATGGTTTTTTCATGTATTTTTTATGGTTTCTGGTTATGATAGAATAAATTTTTTTCTTTTTTTTTTTTTCTTTAAGGTCAATTTTATTTGCTCATCAATGACATCATTTGAAACATTATTTTGATAAGTGTTTGTTTTATGTTGCGTAATTCTTTATAAAATAATGTCTAAAAAAGAAATTATTTTGGTGCAGTTAATCTTATTTATTTTTTATAACTCTTATTTTATATCTGTGAAGACATTCACTTTGTAATTAAGATTTTTCAAGTTTTTTTTTTATATATAGTAGTAAACTTATAACTGTTAGCATCAACTAAAACATCAAGGAAAGGAAACTTATTATTAATGCTGATTTCATAAATAAAATGTAGAATGTTGTTGTTCTCAAAGGTTTCTTTAAGGTTTTTTTTTTGTTTTCTAGGCTTTTGTTAATATGAAAATGTCATCAGTATATCAAACATATGGAAGGCTTGGTGAAATTACAAAAGACTTTTTCTATATAGATCATGTAGAAATTAGATAAAGTAGGGCTGAGAGGTGAGCCCATAGCTACACCATCAGTCTGTGTGTAAATGTTGCCATAACAATCATAAAAAAATACTTGTTGTACAATATAGAAGTTTCCATAGAATTGTTAGTCTAATATTAGGATGTTGGAGCATGGGTAATAATGTTTTGTATTACTATGTTTAGAGTTTCTTTGATTGGGACATTGGTAAACAGACTTTCAATGTCTAACAAGGCTAAGATGTCATTATTATGGTTTATTAGAGTGCAGTATTTCAAAAAATTGGTTGGTGGAATTATGAAAGAAAGCTATTGGTGACCTCATCTGAATCTTGTGAGTGACAAATCGTATGGTTTTCACTTCTCTAGGTCCACTGCTGATATTTTAACAATCATGCATAGAAACAATGGAATGCTTTAAAATAAACACCTCAAGACTAATCACCTTAGATATCTTGAACAGCTTTGAAAAGGTATGGCTACACAAATTCTTCAGTTATGGAATCTCTGGAAGAGTCTTCTTAGTTATCAAGTCTTTCCTATCAGGCAGGTTTATGAAAGTTGTTAATAGCCAGTCCTTTGAAGCACATGAGATCAATATTGGCATCTGCTTTATATTAATGATCTGCCTAAGATTTTTAGTAAATATGTATATGCAGATGATGCATGGCCGCTTATCTCTCCTGCTTTAGCTCTAATATCTCAATTGACTTGTATCAGTTGATACCTATAAAACGAAGCTAGTAATGTTTCATACTACCGAGCAGACCCTAAATTTGCACCAGTCCTGATGAGCGGTCAGATCATAAGTCTAACTAATTGTCATTCTTTATCTTAAATATATGTCCTAAATATAGGAGCTGTAGCATACATGATTCTGAAGGCCAGCAAGAATTTTTTTTTTTTTTTTAAATCCAAGAACTCTTCTAAACACCGACTTGTAATACTTCTCACATCACAAGGTTTAATTGAGGGCTTGGTTTAAGTTTGTTTCCTTGCTCAGTAGCATTTTATTTTCTGTGATGACTTAGCAACTCACTGTGTAGATTGTCTAGACAAGATCTACATATTCCTCTATATTTGTGGAAATTTGAGAGCATCGGCAGTTACATGGTCACATTGACTCAGCATCAGTTCATTGATAGTCAAAGCTGTTATCTCTGAATCCAAATAATGTCAACAAGAGCTTGGGATCTATGGCAAAAGTGAAGAGATTACCACTAAGATATTTTGTGGAACTTTTTGAAAGCAAATAGCCTCCTCCTGAATTTTATTGTATCTTTGAGTATAGTTCAGTCTTTGGAAAATTGGCAATTAGTTTGCTCCCTTCCAAATAGTGATCATGTACCACAAGATATGCTTAGTTTCAGTTTTGGATCATAGTTGAGCCAGCAATGTGAGTACACAGCTGGTCTTTCTGGAAAGCTTCTCTCTCCTTCTCCCCATTTCCACTATTTACTCTTTATTAGCTTACACTATTGTTCTCTTATTGCTGACAGGTCTGTGGATTGGAATTTTATTAAAAAAAAACACTATGCTAATGGCAAAAATTATGTTCTAAAACATTCTTGGGTCTGCTCCAATCATTTCTATTATTGGAAAGGGCGTGTTCTAGATTATCTACACTTAATTGAACAAAGATGCACTTTTCCTGTTTGTGTTGTATTGAAATGCTTGAAGAAGATCTAAAGGTTCTTCAGATCCTCCTTGGCATTGGTGCTATTGACCAGAACTTCATTCAGATAGACAAGCACTGCATACTGATCTCTGGTAAACTTTTCTGTAATTTCTTGAAAATATCCTGATGTTGATTCAGTTCCAAATGCATGTTTATAGCAAGATGCTTTCTGGGAGTCTCAAATGGCAGTTTGCTTTGCTTTCCAAAAAAAATAAGATGAAATTCTCTAAAATTGGTATCGGCTGGGGAGAAGCTTCTCCTTGGGGATTAGTAGTAACTGAGTAGTCTCTGACACACTCAGGACTTATCAAAGGCAAAAGAAACTAGGGAAATTAGTAGAGCCACCTCCCTGACCGGCTTGCGTGAATGGTTGGTGGGATGGGGGAAATAAAAAGATATGTTACTAAGAGCTACAAGGGATAGGTAGTTGTAGAAAGCCATGATTGCCCACATCATAAATGGACACAACACTTAGAAATAGTCTCTACAAGTTTTGATCTTGGCCGCCCTCTTCAGGTAAGATTGTCTTACATAAGCGTACCTCTAAGAGTTGAAATATGTCAGTTACTAAACTTCTTTCTTGATTACAACATTGTATATTTCATTCAGGATGGCAAAATCAACCCCCTGCTTAATATTATAATACAGGTGTGTCATGTGTTTCTAAGCTCTACTGATTCAGAACTCAAAATTAATCTCTAATAGTTTGATTTATATAAGAATATACAAGGTCTGATCAAAAAGTGACTAGTGCTATAAAAACCTGCAAGATTTTTTTTTTTTAAGCAAGGCAATAAAGCCACAAGGATGTAAGAGTTTACTGAGTGTTAGAGAATATGAGAAAAACTACTATTAAGGAGAGAGGGCAATAAAAGAATAAGGACTATTGTCCTCATCTTTGTCGCCATATTTATTACAATGTTTCAGCCTTCTTCAGGTGGTTTGAATGTTGAACTGAATCCTTTATTTTGCTCACTGGGGTAGACTGTTCTAGTTCCACGTGCCATGTATAATGGATGTCAGTTATCAGTTATCTCCTGTTAATTTCCCTCTGAAAGTTCTCCACTGCCTTAACCAGCTATTGAACACACACTCTTTGGGTCCTGTCACTGGATCTAAAGAATGCTTTTATCCACTGTGTCATGTGTCCTTGAGGACATCTGTGTATGAATTTCTGGGCATTATAAACCTAATATCTTCAGCAACCATTTTTTACCAGTGCTCATATTGCAATTTTTGCTGTTATCATTTCATGTTTTTATCAGAGGTCATATTGCAATTTTTGTTATCACTTTTCTCTGGCACTCCTTATTAATGGTTCCCATATTGTATTCATTTCTATGCTTGGTTGGCTCAGGAGATTTTTGTGGCCTAGTATGTGCTGATTCCTTAAGTTTACAAATTTTCCAATGGATCTCAACCTGATCCCACAGAGGGTGGTGATTTCCCTTCTCTCTCCATATGTGTTCAGCCACTCCTGATTTTTTCCACTTCCCCTCGTGTTACAGCTTTATGGTGTTCTTGAAGCCTTACCTTAAGGGGGAGGCTTGTCTCCCCTTTATATCTCTTTGCGCAGCTGCACGGGATAGCATGCACACAGACTTTAGTCATGTTCTCCTCTATGGGGGGGGGGGGGGTCTTAATTGGGTGAGATATCTGCAAAGTGTCATCAAGCTTTTGAAGGTTGTCCTGATGTTATATGGACCGCAGATCCTTTGTATTTTCTCTGATAGCCCCTTTACATAAGGCAGGCAGACTGTTTTCTGAGTGTTGTTGTCCTCCTCTTGTACCCACCTATCCCAGGTTTTGGGGGCTGCTGATATTGGCTGATATTGACTACTGCTTTCACTGGTGGGTAATGGACCTTGTGCGTCACCTGACCTTTCAATCTATTTAATTTTTGTACTTGGCGAGCCTTGACTACATCGAATTCATGTCTGAAGGATTTATCCAGGTCATTTTGGATCCTTCTCTGGTCTTCTTCATTAGTAATTCTGTTGAAGAAATCCTCGAGCCTCTGGGAGATATGAGCTTGTAGTCTCTGTTTTATCCAACGATTGTACTGGATTCTCTCTCGGACATAAGTCATAAATAACCACACATAGACATTAGATAAAGAATTGGTCAGTATAAGTAGTACCCTGCTGCCATGTACCCTAGGTACATATCAGCAGCCCCAAAAACCTGGGATAGGCAGGTACAAGAGGAGGACAACAACACTCAGAAAACAGTCTGCCTGCCTTATATAAAGGGGTTATCAGAGAAAATATAAAGGATCTGCGGTTCATATAAGACCAGGACAACCTTCAAAAGCTTGACGACACTTCAGATATCTCTCCCGAGTAAGACACCCCCATAGAGGAGAACATGATTAAAGTCTGTGTGTACGCTATCCCGTGCAGCTGCACAAAGAAATATAAAGGGGAGACAGGCCCTCCCTTAAGGTAAGGCTTCAAGAACACCAGAAAGCTGTAACACGAGGGGAAGTGGAAAAATCAGGCGTGGCTGACTGCATATGGAGAGAGAATGGACATCACCGCCCTCTGTGGGATCAGGTTGAGATCATAGACATAGAACACCATTGGAAAATTTGTAAACTTAAGGAATCAGCACATATGCTAGGCCACAAAATCTCCTGAGCCGATCAAGCATAGGAATGAATACAATATGGGAACCATTAATAAGGAGTGCCAGAGAAAAGCGATAATAATAACAACAAAAATTGCAATGAGCTCTGGTAAAAGCTTGAAATGATAACAGCAAAAATTACAATATGAACACTGTTAAAAAATGGTTACTGAAGATATTAGGTTTATAATACCCAGAAATTCATACACAGATGTCCTCAAGGACACATGGCACAGTAGATAAAGGCATTCGTTAGATCCAGTGACAGGACCCAAAGAGTGTGAGTTCAATACCCGGTTAAGGCAGTGGAGAACTTTCAGAGGGAAATTAACAGGAGATAATTGATAACTGACATTCATTAAACATGGCACATGGAACTAGAACAGTCTACCCCAATGAGCAAAATAAAGGATTTAGTTCGACATTCCAACTACCTGAAGAAGGCCGGAGTGTACAACGGCTGAAACGTAATAAATATGGCAACAAAGATGAGGACAATAGTTCGAATAATGTACATAATACTTCATCTCAGACAGATAAATAGACAGATACAAAAGAATAAGGATTAAAAAGACAGGAGACAACGATTGACATTGCATTTAAATTCTTGAAGATCAGAGTTGACTTGGAAGCAAAAAGACTGAAGAGTGTTCCAAAGCAAAAAGTGTGATAGAAACTGTGATAAAACTCCCAGTTACATCTTTGCCATTTTAACTGTAAAATGATGTATGTGCCCAAATTCACAAAGTCTCTGCACTATAGAGGAAACTTCATCAGAACAGTCACCATGAAATAGAAAAGGCACAGGGAAGCCACACTATGGCAGTGGGATAGGAATTGAAGCCAAGATGCCAGGTCAAGATCAATTTGGCATTTAATCTCCTTTGAAGTTTTCAGGTCGTCCTGAAGCCACATGCTTGCTGACGGGTCTGTGGATCAGAACTTTCTAAAAAAAAAAAAAAAAAATGCTAATGGCAAAAATTATTTTTAAAATTCTTGGGCCTGCCTCTTAGCATTTCTATTATTGGAAAGGTAATTTCCATTGATAGAAGCATTCTTGGAACTCCTTTTTTGGGGTAGTGAGCAGCTCTCTTGTTGCATTCTCTTGTATATCTTTGACATCTTGAAATCTTGTTCCTTTCATGTGGGATTTGATTTTTTTAAGAGGTAAAAGTCATAAGGGGTGAGACATGGGGAATATGGTTATTGTCGAGCCTTGGAAATATTGTGCTTGACCTAAAAATGCTGCACAAGCCAATGTCACTGATGGAACCTTTGGGATGTGGTGAAATGACCACACTCTGCACACTTTCCTTCCAAGCACTTCTGTAAACAACGGAAGTAAGAATGTTATAACTCTGTGTATGAGCAACCGAGTTCAAGGTCAGTTTGTGCTAAGTGGCTTCACTTTGCATACTTTAGCTCTGTTGCCATAGCAACAGTCCCAGTACTTTTTGATCAGACCTCAGGTAAGCATACCCAAAGTAAAAAAAATTATTTCTCAAAAGTGCCAATGTACTTGTATTGGCCAACCTTGAGGAAGTTCAAAAAATAATTATCATCTTGTTAATCTAAATTACTTCAGTTAAAGAGATTTTTTTTCCTGTCTTTAGCATATATAATTGCATACCTATATCTACTTAGGTAAATCAATAAGTCTGTAACCTAATGATAAAAAAAAATTTATATCTGTCTGAATTTATGGGATGAAGAGTTACCATTATTTACATTCAAGCTATTATCTTCATCTTTATGTTGGTAGTGACAAAGATGAGGACAGTTCAAATGTATATAAACCATTTATTTCACAATATACATCATTTGACAATCTTTCATTTTTAATGCACTTTATTCAGTGATTATTACATAAATATACAACTAGAAATATATCTGTAAAAATTCTATGGTTTTGCTATTTGAATTTTCTAATGAATCTTAATTCTTAAATGAATGAATAAGCTCTGAGTGAATTCTACTTGTTGAAATTTCCCTATTGCATCAATAAATATTTGAGCTTAATGACAAATACTACAATAACAATCATAAATATTAAATGAAGGTCATTATTTAAAGAAGTGGGTACAAATGAAAAGATTAAGTTCTTTTTCATTTCACAGAAGCATACTTTAAATATATGAGAATATTATCAGCTTTCTTTTTCTCACTATAAGCAAACCGCATCGCTAATGTCTTTTCTGTCTTTCATAACAATCAAAACAGAATAGTCCATTATGTAGTAATGTCAGAGCATAACGTACATGCTAACTAAAGAACAAGCGGGATTATAACACAAAAGTTTTATATTAAAATTCAGCTAGTAGCCATATATTGAGATATGAACTTATTGATCCCCTTTCACAATAAGGGCCAGTTAAATAAAACCTCAATAGCAAATTGGATATATCTATAAAAGGCAGGGTGTGTGTGTGTGTAACGAATGCACAGCCGCAATTTTCGACGGATTTGCAGCAAAATTTACATGCACATGCTCCAAGTTAGCGGGAAGGCCAAGACCGACTCTGCATTTCCCAACTCCTATCGATAGTGGAAATAATTGATTTTTTTATGCTTCTACAGCAGTTTTCATGTAGTTTGCGGCCATTTTCTACTGGCCAGAGTGAGAGCCTATAGCTGGCTGCCACGAATAGGCAGGAAGATTCTATTGGCCAGCGTGAGAGCCAACAGCTGACTAGCATGCAAAAAAAATCGATAGCTGCATTCGTCACAACTGGGAAAAATTTAAATCTGCATGGCACTTTACTCCAATTGGCTCATTCACTTGCTTAAACTCAACATTGATTCTGCAGAACTGGGTTGGGTGTGAAAAAGTATTTGTTGTTAACATTCTTTTTTCATTTGGTTTTTCCAGTTACGAGTCCTTTTTTAAAGCTGATCGTTTTGTGTTCATTTTGTTTAGTTCTTTTTTCGTAACAGATTTAATGTTTAGTATAGGGCTTAGAAAAAATTTGCAGTGTGAGATAGGCAAGAAGTAAGGCATGTAGCAACATCAGCACGGCAAAGGGCACTCTTTTAAAGGCAAGGAAGAGCAAAAATATTTTAAGTGATAGCAATTGCTGTACGAGTCGTACGATTTTTGAATCAAGCACGGGCAACGCCGGGCCATGCTGCTAGTTTATTAATAATAAATATTCAGTTTGCTGTTGAAATTAACATTTCATTTAATTGGTCCTTATGAGAGTGGATCAATAAGTTCCAATATATAGTCATTAGCTGAATTTTGATATCAAGTATAATTATTTTGCCATTCAGATATAAAATTGAATTTTTTTTTTATATCATCAATAATATATTCACTATTCTGTTTAAATGCTTTCATCATGCACACACTAATATCTTGTATAACTCAGCACAAGATATTATCAATGTCAGTCTTTTAGATGTAAACAAATATTCATTTAAATATTGGAGTTAATATAATTCTCATATATGTTATCTGGTAGTGTGGTTTCAAATAATTTTCTATATCAATGTAATTTATAACATTTTGGTTTTAATTTTGTAACTGATATCATTGGGATTCATAGACTTAATAAAAATATTCATTGCACTTCTTTTTTTTTTTTTTATTCACAACAGGTACTTTAGTTGCACCTGTTCATGGTCTGCAAATTCTTAAGTTTGAGCCTTATTTTCTGTTTAAAATAAAACCATAATGAGAAATTTCAGTTATTAATGCTTCATAAAGTTGCGTTAGAAAAATGTTAGCCTCGCATCCTGCTTAAAATTAGGCTTAATGTTTGGACTCATCTGAGATTTGTCATGCTTATAAACTTCAGGATAATAAAAGATGCTTAATTTTTGGATTCAGCTGAGTTTTGTCGTGTTTATAATCTTCAAGCTAATAAAAAAATAATGAAACAATATCATCCCTGTTTTTCATGAATGTGTGATAAAACCTCCTTTCTTATATTTATCATGTTAGCATGATAAATATAGCATATCTGACCAAGCATACATAGATCCATTTGTCTGGTTTCAGACACTATAGTAACATTTTATTTTCAATTTATTTGAAACAACCTTTGAAATATTCTAATACTGAAGTGGTATTTCCCATGACAGAATTAAGTAAACTCTCTTCACATTATCCTATGTTATTTTAAATGTTATTTTCAGTGAAAATAACATTTAAAGCAATAAAAATCTGTTTCTTTAGAAACTGCTTTTTCACTTCTGATATAAAACTGAGCAGTTATGAATTTTCCAGAATTCTGAATAACAGAAATTTGCTTAAAAGGCAAATAGAACCTCATGTGATCACAATGCTCTTTTTTTTTGCTGAGCTGATTAAATCACTTCATATCTAATGACTGTTTCTCCTGCAAAGGGGGTCGCAGGTTCAAATCCTGTTGGAGGGCACATTTTTCTTTACTAAGGTTTGACTGTTCAAAATGGTAGACAAAATACCACTTAAAAAATAAATGGAGTGTCTACTCAAATATGAGCATCCCCTGAAAATAACATTAAAATAATAATTATTTGTCAGATTAATAAATAAAAATACATTATTTCTTTTAGAAATTGATTTATCCTATGTGTAAGAGAAAAATTCTGTTGGTTTTCAAGTTTCAGTTTGTGGTGTGACTTATACATGAATACAATTATCCACTAGTAACTGTGTTATTTTAATTCTATATTTTCTTTATTTGCCTCTATTACTTATTACCTAAGATTTAACCAGTTTTGTAGTTTTCAATCCAATATTCTAACCACATTTGAAATACTAATACCTAGTCCTGGGTATGACGATAAACTACATCTGGCAGCAAGATCTGATCGGGAGATTAGAGGTTTTGATGAGCATGGAACCACCTCTTAATTGCTGTTGTTCCCAGGTCCACCCTGACCCAGGGTGGTAGCACCTGTTATGGCCCTAGCTATGGGCAAACAGTTAACCCCCAAACATTATGAAAGTATGCAAATACATTTTTATAGCAAAAATACTAGCAATATAGTAAAATGACCAACATTACCTATTTATAGAAATTAGAGAGGAGTGGCAGAGCCTATGGAACTCCTGCCCAAACAATAAACTGTTCAAAATTAAACCAACTATAGGAGAATGGCATCAGAAACACCAAACTAGAAGAGAAGAAGTGATTATGTCCAGGCCCCATATTGGACATACTACCATAGCCCATTCATTTATCTTAAAAAAAGAAAGATCCTCCAAGAGCCATTCACCATAAAACACATACTGCAGCAATTTTAATTCAATTTGCTTAAAATGCTACCAAACAACAAACTTGAAAGAACTTTTTCAAAATACTGATTCATTTTATATATTTCAAGAGAAATTGAACTGATTTAAAAAAAAATATAATTAAAAGGAAAAAATATAACCATTACTAACAGCAGTCTTACTATGTAAAATAATTTGTTTTGACTGTTTAAATACAAGAATTTATTTAGAAACATTTTAAATTTCAGCATTAAATGACCCAATATGCCATAAAACAAACAAAATGCTAATACCTGTATGATTGTAATCAAATTACATATAAATCTTTTATTCTTGCACTCTCACCGCCTTACAACATATTTACACTTAATTCTTAAAAATTGTACAAGTTTGTTGACTTCTCTTTGTATTCGAGTAAAGCCTTTCGAACTGCCTCAATTCAATTTATTTAACTACAAAAAGAAAAGTATAGAAGTGAGTTGGAAGTCGAAGTGTCAAGATATTGAACCAAGTTCACCTACTGCTACTAGAGAATATCATCACTGGTGTACAATCTTTACCAATTCAAATCTGGTCAGTATCTAGATGGGCGACTGCTTGGGAATACCAGGTGCTGTAAGCATGGATGTATGGCTAGTGTAATGGATAATGGCTTGGAATAGGAAATCAAAGCAGCGTTCCAATTCCAATTGGGTTTGTTATATTCCCTTATGCACAAATACGCTTGGGAAATGTATGAATCCATCTTTTCTCCCCCAAGCTATGGGTTAATGAGTATGACTTATATCAGTAAATCATTATTATCTACAAAAACTTATTACACTCTAATATTTTCTGGCTTTAAATAAACAGCAAAGTGTTGATAAACCATAAAAAAACAATTCAATCAATTTATCATTTTACTCAGCCCAACAGGGTAAAGATTCCTGATGAATCTAGTGTATTGTTGAGCTGTTGCATGTATGAATATATCAAAGAATGCAAAGATTTCGAGTTTGCCTTTTCTAGATTGGAGAGTTTATATGCAAAACTTCTAATGAAATCTTTGCCAGACATCTGCTAGCTATTAAGCAGCTGAAGCTTGACATCAGTAGATGATATATAGAAATGGATTTTTTTAATCTGGCTTTATTATTATATATTTTATTTTTAATGGGTACACGTTTGAGTTGACATCCCTGTTTTTATTTTCTTAAAGTGAAATTACTCTAGAGGCACGGTTGAGTAATAGATAATGGCTCAGATTGAGGAATCGGAGAGCCGAGTTCGAATTCCAGTCGAATCTATTACATTCACTTACATGAAAATACCCTTGGGAAAGGTATGAATCCTCTTCTCCCCCACCCCATAGGTTAATAGTAGGACAGACTGGGTTATATAGCCTTGGATGGCAACTGGTCTACCGCAGAAAGAAATGGCAACCTACTGCAGGGGAAAAAATCTGCCTCGTTAGTCATGTATCTTTTGATACATGATCACCTACGCATATATCACGCATGGCACCTAACTGACTGAAAGTGAAATTAATATCAACTGACCACTGATGAGAAACAAACCATTATCCCCCTTTTCCATCAGAGAAACCACTCCTATAGCTAAAGTGTGACCTTACCAATTTGGCCACAGGAGATCATCATGGCTTGACTACCTACATATACAGGGAGTGGTAAAAATACCTCCCACATAATGGTAAGACATTAGATGAAAACATTGCCACTAATGATTATGTGGGGGTATTTCTGCCACATTCTGTATATGAGAGAATTGGGTAAACTGCAGTGCTATAATGTGCAGCTGTGTCGAGACAAGGCAATGCATTACACTTTTAGGACTGTCTTAGCTTCATCTACAATATGTCTGCATCTCTTAGAGAACAAAACTCTGGACTGACAGAATGCTTATAATTAGGTCTCAGAATGACAAGTATAGCATCAGTCGGAATGTTATATGCTACCTCATAGCCAGGTTAGTGTGGCCAATGAAGCTGAAAATGAGAAACCTATGTTCACATCTGTAAGACAGAGTAGATTCTCTAAGTAGGTCATTTTACTTTTGTATTGGGCAGACACATCCTTGCTTCCTTTGCCCCTGCAGAAATGTCAAATGCTACAAATGCAAAAGGAAAGGTCACTTGAAAGTCTGCAAGTCCACAACTCTAATTATCTAGAATTATGACAATCCTTCATTTGTCTTTACTGAATGTTTTCTAGCTATCACAATTCTTGCTCATCTCTCTTGTGCAACCACTACATTAGTACAGAGAAATGGTTGTACCCAATGGACACAGTCTACCACCTTAATCAACTCCAGAAGTACAGGTTCTTATATATCTAAAAGCTATGTTCTGCAGGTAGTGTAATGGATAACATCTCAGAACTGGAAATCACAGAGCCAACTTCAAATTCCAGTCGGGTTTGTTATATTCACTTATGTGCAAATACTCTTGGGACAGGTATGAATCTACCTCCTCTTCCCCTAGCTATGAGTTAATTAGTAGGACTTTATCAGTAAATCGTTATTATCTCGAAATAATTCTTACAATGTAGAAATATTTTCTGGCTTTAAATAACCTACAAAAGGTTGATAAGTTATAAAAAACAAATCAATCAATGGCATAGCCATCTTTCAATGAGCTATGGACAACTTCACTGTTCAGCACAAACTGAAACACATTTATTTAGACAACTGTGGCTGGCAGAGATCAAAAAGAACATGACAAATCTTTCCAAGATGGTTGTAAATAGTGATGGGATGATACCAATATTTTTACCGATTCCAATACAATTCCTGATGCTGTTCTAAATTTCTGATTTTGATACAGTGATTAAAATTCATTATTTTCAGGCCCTACAGTTGATTTGAGAAACTTAATGGGCAAAGTATATTTATTAATAAAACATTTAGTAGAAAAATGAATACAAAAGCTTGTGAAATAAAGTTAGATATCCTTTTTATTTAAAGAATTGGGTAAGAGTTTAAACAATAAAGAGAACAATTTCTTTATGTAAATCACTTAAGTACCAAGCTGTAGTTGACATTGCTTTACTTTGGTTATCATTAGAAAATCTTGAACTTTCAAACTACACTTTTCTGCTTGGCATTGGATACACTTGTCATAATTGGGGTCTGAACATTGGTTAAAATTTATATTTTTCACTGTTAGATAAAAAATGTTTCTAGTTTTCTGCCACAATTTAAGATTTAACTAATAATGGTTTGCAATTGTAAAATAAAAAGGGTCTTTTTTTTTTTTGTCCACCTTTTTTTAAGTTTTAACATGCAAAGGTATCCTTTAAATCTGCAGTCTCCTCAAAATTTTACATGTAGCATTTTTTTAATGAATGGAACAAATTTAGGGATGACAATCCAATTTCAGCCTGCACTTCAAAAATAAGAGACATTCTAACATATAATATTGCAACAATAATACTCTAAACAGGCATCATCCTATTTATTGTGGTTTATTATAACTATTTATATATCTATTTATTATAACTCCTGCATATATTTTGATAAAGTACAAGGAGTACCTAATCCTACAAGACCAAATAAAAAAAAAAATAATGCAAATTTTAAATTTGCTTACAGACATTTAATAAGAATTAAATATGAATTATGAGAGCAACTTAAATAATAAAGGGTTTTCAATCTTATCTAAAAAATTTAATCGCTAATAAGTTTTACTGTCTAAAATTTCTCACAACTAAAAAATTAATAATTTCTAAAAAGAATCAAAAAGTATTTTATTTTTCTTAAGTTTTCCTTTATCAAAAATAAAACATTTTTTAGTAAAAGTACAACACAGTAAAATCATATCTCTTTAATTTTTTTTAAAGAGACAAGCAATTTTAGTAAAATTTACAATAAATTTTAAAAAATAGTTGAAAGCTAAATAACACATATCCAACTTGATCATTTTATAAGGTAAAAAAAAGGATTTACTGTAAGAAAGCATTAAAATAAAGATATCATTAAAAATGATTAACCATAAATGTGTATCATTTGCATTGTATCGATATTTTTTTTTTTTTTCAGTTATTTATTAGATGAAATTTTACTAGTTTTATTTTAAAAATATTAAAACAAATCTTGTTAAAAGTGAAAAAAACTAGCTTAATCATGCCAGATAAAAATACATGTTTTTAACTTTTTTTATACACTTCTGCTTATAAAACTTGCATCTCATTTGGCTAATAAATAAGAAAATAAATGAGAAAAAAAGTTCAAAATACTTTAAGTGCCATAATAATTTAACACAGGAAAGTTCAATTATGCGAAAGAAAAATATTAGTAAAATTGAATATAGTGTTTGATAGAAATTAAATTTTAGGTTTTTTTAATACAAACTTTTGTGTGAAAAAGCTTTTTTTCATGAAACTTCAAATAAAAATTTGTTTATTTTTCTTTTTAAATAAATAAAGACGGAAATCCATTTCAAAAGCTATAAAATTTTAAGAAATACATGAATTTTGTAGAAACAAATTTGCGTTTCATAAAACAAATATTTATTTTAAGTCTCGGTTGTTGAAATGATGATTTATTTTTGTTTATGTAGTATGCTAAACTTTTAAATAAATACTCTTTTCAATAACTAAGCTTAAATGATTTTATGGATTAAAACTATTATAAAAACAAATTGTTGTAATTTAACTACCTCACCACAAGGATAGTTTGTGACACAAGGTCAATTTTTTATGTGAAGAAATCAAATGTGACATTGGTGGGAATTCCATGCATTCATTTTTTTTCTTTTTAATAACTTAAGAAAAAATAATAAAAATTGTCTTAAAAGAGAACCCAGCTAAACAACAATGTGAATTCATTTTGTGTTTATATTCCATAATTTTGATTATAATTATTAAATTTATAATTTATAATATCAAATGGGTGAATAAACAATGTTTAAAAAATAATTAAAAATAAAACTTTTTTTTTTTATTTATTTATTTATTTTTTTAACTGAAACAGACTTTTTAGTTTTAGTGATAGTTCAAAATCAATAAATATTATATCTTTTTATCATTAGTACCAGGAATGGAAAATTAAGTTTTAAACAAAAAAAAAACTTCCAAAAGAATCATTTTTGGAATTGGAAATTAAGTTAAAAATTCTTCTATTCCAATATGCCAAAAAGTTCCAATATTTCTGATTTCCTATTGTCTCATCACAAGTTATAAGTTTAGCGAGGAGAAAACTATCATATCAGTCCTGTCAATTGATGTGGTTGAATATACTATATCTCATGGTACTATAAAAACCAATGCTGAAATGTAGAAGGCCCAAAATCTTGAAACACCATCTAGAGTAATTGGGATATTTGCTTTCTGTTCTCATTGGATTCCTAATTTTTGTTTTAAATGGCATTCACTTGCATTTCCCTTGGTGAAGAGGCAGTTTGATCCTTCCATTGACTGTTTGAAGATATTGAGAAAGCAATTGTGGGTGCAATTGATGAATTCCTGTCCCCCACTTCTTTTTAATCATATCACCCCATCAAGAGGGCTGTAACGATGGAGCTGAGGGACATCCAAGAAAAATCCTTCCAGCAGTGCATAGAAACGTAGCAGAGAATGATGAAAAACTGCTTTAGACTTGAGGAGGATTACTTTGAAGGGGAAACCATACAGTTTATTGTTTGGAATTGAAATAAATTGTTTGTGACACCAGCCCAATACTTTTCAGACAGATTGTGTGTGTGTGTGTGTGTGTGTGTGTGTGTGTTTTACTATATATATTCAAATTTATCCCAAACAAGGTAGTAAAGCCACTAAGGCGTGGGGTGGGGGGTCCTGTGTGTGTGAAAGAATTAGAAAAAGAAAACATTAAGGAGCAAGAACAGAGTAATCAAGAAGGCTGTAGATAATGATCAACATTGTATTTAAATTTTTGAAGATCAAATTTGGATGGAAGGCATGGAGCTGGAAGAAAATGCAAGAGAAGAAACTGTTAGCATAGAATTCATGGTTACATTTAGCCAATTTAACTGCAAGCTGATGAGATCTTGTTGCCAATCTAATACTGCACTTCATAAAGTTTAGGTAACATAGTAAAGAGTTGATCCAAACAATTGGCATGAAAGTATTTAAAAAAAAGTTAGGTTATGGTGGAGGGAAAGTGACTGAAGTGGAGATGCCAGGTCAGGACCAATAATATTGCTAATTCTTCTTTGGATTTTATCAAGAATCTCTAAATATACAGCAGGAGCACTAGACCGTATGTGGCAGCAATATTCAAAGCATGGATGAATAGTAGACTTATAAATACGCAAGATAGATTCTAGAGAGAAAAATTGTCTCACATGACAAACTGAGCCAACTTTCTTAGCGGCAAACCTAGCAATGGATTCAATATTATCTTTCCACTTCATGTCAGCCGAGAACATTAGCCCAAGAAGGCGCAAGTAGTTACTCTCATAGAGGTTAGTATTAGCAATGATGATGGGAGGCAGGAAGCGGTCTTTCAGGTGATTAATGTGGAAATTGATGCTTCTGACTTTTTAACTTGCAGCTGTGCTAACTCCAGCTGGGAGACCTGTGGCTTCCTTTCTCAGATCTTTAACAGGTGTCAAGAGCCACTCACATTAGAAGGTTACTGTTAAAATGGTTATGATGAATTGTGTGATATGAAATGAAAGAAGAGGTGGTAGGAATTGAAGATTATGAGGATAAGGAGAAAAGATAAAGATTGACCTGAAGAGGTTAAGATTGTAGCGTTTCAAAGAAGCACTCGCATGGGAATTCTGGGGGGAAATTGTGAATGGAACTTTCTCCTTTTGTTTGGTATACAGAGGAAATGAAAGAGATTCATTTTTGAGGAGGCAGAATGTAAAGGTCTGAATTGGCAGAACTCGCCTGACATTTGCCATGGGAATAACCATAGAGCAGTGAGAGGCTTGCAACATGTTGGAACGATTTTTGTTTTTCAAAGGCAATTTATAATTTACCAGAATTATTCCAACAGATTAACATTTGTAATTATAAACATTATAAAAATAAAGATGTGGTTAATATCAATTATAAGGATCGATTGAAAGGAATCAACGTTGGGAGACAGTTATATATTATTATCCATAAAATATAGGGTGTGGCAGAAATACATCCACCATATACACCCATGGACAAAATTATGGAGCAGGTGTAGAAAAGTTAGAAATATGATTGAAACTCATGCATATATTAGCTGAAAACAGTATAATGAGCCTTCTTGAATCGATGTTTCACTGGCATTTATGGGTACCAATAATGATTTGTGTCCATTTTTACTTATTTAGCGTAAGTGGCAAAATCATTTATTTGAAATTTAATCTGTAGTGCTAAATCTTTTCTAATTTTTTAGTAACAAGTTTAGTATCAATTTATAAGTGTTTCTTCTTTGTTGAAAACGTCTCGAAAGAAAAACATTCCTGAAGCTAAAAGGGCTGAAATCATTGCATTGTTCAAAACGGGGTTAACCCAAGTCAAAATTACAAGAAAAGTGAAATGATGTATAAACAACCATTAAAAGATATAATGAAACCAATTCTTTCAAAAAATGTGATGGCAAAGGTGTACAAACTCAAGGGAAGAAAGACTTCTAAAGAGGGTATCTCTAGGTGATAGGAAAAAAAACTCTTCTAATGTGACTGCTGAATTTTGAGATACAACAAAGTGATATCGACTCACAGTGAGAAGATTAGTAGAAGCTGCCTTCAAATGACGTAAGGCTAGAAAAAATCATTTCTGTTGGAGGTTAATAAGAAAAAGAGCTTTTCTTTTATAAAAGAGCATGAAAATTGGACAGCTGAGGATTGGGCCAAAGTTGTTTGGTCTGATAAAAGCAACTTTGAAGCAAGTTTCTTCATTAGTTGAAACTACTTTATTGAGCGTAACTGATTTTATTACTCCTATGAATACTGTATTAAATAGAAAATTATCCCTAAAATTTTAATTTTTATCAGATTTTTGGAACCCCTGGAGTTTGTTTATGTTTGTCAAAGATTTGGGGAAGCATATGTGTTTTGCCCCAACTGTAAAATTTGGAGGTGGGAACACAATTGTTTTCGGCTGCATGTTGTCTTCCAGGACAGGAATGATTCACATGTGAGGGTAGAATGAATTCCAACACTTACACATGCATGTTAGACCAATGTTACCAACCTTCATTAGAGAAAATTTTCAACACTAACATACCAGATGGAGTAATTTTCCAACAAGACAATACACCATGCCACACATCCAGAGTTTCAAAAAGTTGGTTTTGAAAAAAAAAAAAAAAAAAAAGTGAAGGTAATGAAGTGGCCTCCTCAATCCCCTGACCTGATTCCCATTGAACATCTGTGGTCATGCCTAGGTACAAGAGTGAGTGTGCACAAATATGCTTCAAAACACGAATTAGGAGCCACACTCATGAAGAATGTCAGAAAATCAAGCCAACTACTTGTGCTAAGCTGGTTTCCAATATGCAAAACTGCATAAAGGCATTTATAAAAGCAAAAGGAGCCGACACGAAGTATTAAATATCGGTTAAATTTACTTTAAAAGCTTTGTTCTTTTGCGTTAAATGAAATAAATGAGTTTCAATTATATTTCTAACTTTTATTCACCTGTCCCATAATTTTGTCCATGGGTGGGTCTGCCAGAAATACTTGCCACATAATGATAAGACATTAGCTAGATGAAGACACCATTGCCACTAATGTCTTATGTGGAAGGTGTTTCTGACACACCCTTTATAACTGGATTATTCACATATAGATCAACACTTTTGCCTAGGATCAGTGTAACTGCTCTGCCAAGAAACGGTATTGCTCAACAGCTCTTTACTAAGGGTCAAAGTGTAGTATCTGCATTCTAAAAAGTGTAATACACACACACACATATATATTCCCAACCAAGGGGGATGCATGTTCGACCTATGCCAGCGAGAGATTTACTAAAATTTCTCGAATGTGCAGGCCGATAGATGTAATGCACTCTATCAGGTTGGTGCAAAAGTAATGTTAGATTTCAAGGTCTATATTAAAAATGAAAAAGCCCATGATTATGAAAATATTTAATTGTTAACATAACCTCCTTTGCTTTCTAGAATATCATTTCATCTGTCAAAGTTTATAAATGCCACACCTGTAAAATTCCTTACGGTTTTGAAGCAACATATGAATCTAACTTCTTTTGATGTTAACCTAAGATCATCAAAATGATTCTGTAGTTGTTGAAACAGGTGATAACCAGAAGCAGGCAGGTTAGGAGAATATGGTGGATGAAGCAATATTTCCCAACCAAGCTCTTCCAAAAGATTTTTAGTCAGCCAAGTTGTGCAAGGATGAGCATTATCATGATGGATGATGCCACCCTTTCTGTTCACTAAGGAAGGTCGCTTTTGGTTCAAAGCTGTTTTCAAATAACAAAGTTGATCACAGTACAGATTAACAGTAATTAATTGTTTGATTGTTGTTTAATAGTTCGTAATGGATAATTTCTTCAATATCCCACCATACACTCAACAAGATCTTTGGATGAAGTCTTCCTCTTGGTTGTTGAACTGATCTTCCTTCTTGCCTGATCCACAATCGGCAATATTTAACATTATGGTAAAGGATCTACTTCTCATTACCTGTAACAAGCCTACCTAAAAATGGTGCAGATTCTCTGGAAACAGTTCATGTGGGACACATTTCCCAACCACTGAAACCATTCTGATCCTTTTTAATTGGTATAGCATGGTTGTATGGTCTATGTTAAATTGTTCTGCAAGTTCCCTAGAAGTAATGGTGGGATTGTCTGTGACTACAGCTTCCAGCTTTTCAGAATCAAGTTTTTTTTTGTTTTTTTTTTTTTGGATGACCTCTTTTTGCTTGTCTTTCAAACTGAAATCCCCACTTTGGAAATGGGAAAACCGCCTCCTGCAACTTCTTTCATTCACTGCATCATCTCCATCTGGATAGACTCTGCTTCTACACTTGCATTGACACCTTTATGAAACTCATATAGTAAGATATGTCGAATGTGATCTTTAGATGGGATGAACATGGGTGCAAATATTGTCGAAGATCATGAAAAATATATTTACAATCTGAAAGAGAACGGTATAAATTACTTATTGTGACATTCCTTAACTATAACGAGAAGCACAAATTTCATAAATACAATGTAAAACTTTTTTCTCAAAAATTGGACATTACTTTTGCACCAACCTGATATTTAATAAATATAAATCAGGCATCTATTGAAAATACAAAGTATCTGCTATAATGTTTGAAGTGACTCTACTCTTGACTCATCTGGATTATCCTTGCCTAACTTCCCAATTAGAACTGAGTCTCTGTTGAGTGATATACATATAACCTTTTATGCTTTCATCTCTAATCTGGATCCCCACAAAACATGTGGATCTGATGGTATCTCTGTAATAGTCCTTAAGAAGTGTGTTCCTGAACTGGCTCCTGTTCTCTCTAAATTATAATCAATGCCTCGCTGCCTGTTGGAAATATTCATCTGTTATTCCATTTAAGAACACAGTTGAACGATCTGACCCTTTCAACTATCAGTTTATTAGTCTTCTACCTCTTTTTGAAAAACTACTAGAAGCCCTAATCAATGCTGAATTGGTTAAGCATCTTACATTGCAGAGCCATTTTCAAGGCAAGCAATACAGCTCTCATTTCTCCAGCTCAACTGCTGATGTAATGATGATGATTGCAGAAAAAGTCTATCAAGCTCAAGATCAGGATGGGAAAGCTCAAGCTGCAGCTTTGGACATCTTGAAAGCTTTTGACAGGTTTTGGCATACATGTCTTCCCAAACTGAAAAGTTATGGTGTCTCTTGACAAGTTTTTTAACTTATCAAATCATGAAATGAAAGTTATCCTGAACGGCCACTTTTCTAGATCCTTTTGTATTAATACAGGTGTCCCCCAGGGCTCTATCCTGGGTCCTACTTTGTTTTTAATTTTCATTAATGACCTTCCTGATGGCATCAGCTCTCAACTTTGTATCTATACTGCTGACACAGCCATTTATTCCTGGCTTGATCGTCCAATCAGCTTAATAAGGTCAAATTGGCAGCTGTCAAATGTTACCTTCAGTCTATTGTTAACTGGGGCAAACGATGGCTTGTTAATTTTAACATCTCCAAAATTAAACTGCTCTCTATTCATCATCTGAGAGACCTCTTCCTGCCTTCCATCAGCATGGCTGATGCTAACCTCTAGGAGAGTGACTTGTTACACCTTGGCTGATATGAAGTAGAAAGGCTATACTGAATCCATTGCTTGGTCATCTGTTAAAAAGTTGGTCCACTGTGTCGTACTAGACAATTTTTCAATCCAGAATCTATAATTCTACATTTGTCCATACTTGAATATTGCAGTCACATCTGGTCCAGTGCACCTGCTATATATCTAGAGATCCTTGATAAAATCTATAGAAGAATTAGCAATATTATTGGTCTTGACCTGGTGTCTTGGCTTCAGTCACTTTGTTACTGCCATAAAATTGCCTTCCTGTGCCTTTTCTATAAATACATTCCTGGTAATTGTTTAGATGAACTCTTTGCTGTGGGACCTAGACTTTATAAATTTAAGTGCAGTACTATACTAGCAACAAGGTTTCATCAATTTACAGTTGAGTTTGGTTAGATAACTGTTTCTTTTCTCGCACTTCTCACTTGTGAAACACTCTTCTGCCTCCATGCTTTCCAGCCAACTTTAATTTTCAAAACTTTAATCAGTTACTATCTAATGTCTGCTTTATTACTTTTCCATTATTCTTTCTCTTTAATAATGTTTGTCTTTTTTTATTCTTTTACACTCAGTAACTCTTTGTATCTGAATGGCTTTACTGCTTTGCTTGGGATGAAATTTATATATAATCTTGTGATACTCTTTACCATCTGAAGAATGTAGTATTAAGATCAGGATGTGTGTGTTTAATGCCATCTTCCTGCAGGACATAAGCAATCTGTTAATTGCCATGCATTCTTGGGAAAGATAGTGGAGTGATTTCCTATTGCCTTCTCTATGGTTTAGAATTCAGTTTTACCTTTTTCCTACACTGGTTATAATCCAAAGCTAGAGAGTCCAGTTTACCCTGCTATTTCATCCATAGCTGGAGAGACAAGTGATGATACTTGAAAGGAAAATTCGAGAAAGTGCTGCTATTGAATCTTATCAAAATACAAATCTGTGCTGGAGATATTCTTCCCAATATCCTTTCCTGAAAGGATTATTCTTTTCCCAAGCCAAGATACATGACCACAAAAATATAAAAAAAAGAAAGAAAACTGTTAAATCCATAACCTCATGTTATTCAGAACATAAAACACATAAATCAATCCTAATCCAAAATAATTTAAATGCTTATATATATATATATATATATATCACTTTTGTTTTTTTAGGCATTGAATTGTATCATTTTGCATGATTTTTTTTTTAATGTGTTAGTTAAGTTTTCCTTGAAAATACATGTGCAACAATCCCACTGGACACTTTGTCCAATGTTGCTCAAGCAGTAGTTTGCGGTACTACTAACTGTATGGAAGCTAAACGCTACCATTTTGAGCAGCTCTTGTGATTGTACAGCCCAAAGATAACTTGTATTAATCTCATGATGTCTGAATAAATTTAGTATTACAATATCTATACAAGTTTTTCCTTTCCTGAAGTGTGTATACATTTTTTGAGCACAGACAGACATACATACATACACACACACTTTATATATATATATATATATATATATATATAAAAACTTTGTTTTCATTAAAACTTGGTAATACCAGTGATAAACTGAAGACCCCAAAATTTAGAGAGAGAGTTACCCAGATCCTCCCTCTACCTGAATAATGCTGGTGACAATGTGGGCATAACGATCCAGACACATTCTAGGTCTGTCCAGAACTGGGTTGCGTTCATTGGGTGTGGCTGCATGGATTTTAGTAAGGTCTGCAACATGTCTCATTGGACTTGAAGTTTTGGGACGCCAATAATATCTGTAAATTAGCTGAGTATTTCTGAAACCCGTTTTGTGTCACCTTCATGCACAATGAGTGGGAGGGAACAAACCTCAACACTAGAAAATGGGGTGAACATACGCCATAAGATTTTATAATGTAAGACTGTGTTTTCATAATAAAATTGGTATTAGCCAACCAGTGTTGTTAAATTTTCAGGATGTACTTACATGTGTAATATATCATGTGAGCTTCAGCTTATAATATCTATCCTTGTTAAAGACATTGTTATTAACTTGTTTTGGGGAGTGACATATTTTTTTTTTTTATTATTACTATGTTATTTTTTAGTTGGTACATGTTTGAACTGACATCACTGTTATTTTAAACATTGAAATTAATGTCAACTGGCCTAGAAATAAAGGCATCCTAAAGAAAATGTGCTTCCTGACAAGAATCGAACCTGCATCCCCTTTTATTCCATTGGATAAATTCTTTTAGGCAAAGAATGATTTGGAATGCTTAAGAAATAATAATGTGAAAAAAAGAATTAATATTTATTTCTAGTCACACTCCACCAATTTCATCTATTTGAATAATGTTCACCATAAATTAAGTTCATTGATCATCAAGGAATAAAATATTGTGTAAAGTAAATGTTATTTATCATTAAACTGGATTTACTGATATACCTCTTTCATATACATACTGACCTACCGAAAGTTATGAGATAGGTATCTAGTATTGTGTAGGATACTGTAGAGCACACCAAAGTCTTACATCGATTCTGTAACTTGTTAGAACATCTCTGGAGTCATCTTGATAGCTGTCATAGTTCCCTGATAATTGTTAATGCAAGATCTTGTGTGTGAATAGATCTTATCACATTGCATAAATGCTCAATTGGGTTCATGTTTGGTAGATGTGGTGATCACACCATTTATTGGAATTCTCCAGAATCAGTTTTTGGTAACTTGGGCTCTGATGAGATGGTGCACCAATCTTGCTAGGATAACACATCTGCATTGAGGTGCATAGAGTCCATGAATTGGTGCAGCCGAGCAGTCACCAGTCACTGATATGTTTAAGCTTCCCAGTAAACCCAAGCAATGCTTCATAAACACACTCTACACCATTATAGAACCATCAGTAGCCTGAATGGTACCCTGTTGACAACTGGGATCTGTGGTCTCATGTAGTCTGTATTACACCCAAACCCTACCAGTAGCCCAAAACAACTTGAACCATGACTCCTCAGACAATGCCACGTGTTGCCAGCACAATTAACATTGTCATGAGCCTAGGTGTGGTGTTGGGCCTGATATTGTGTTAACAGAGGCACTTTATCCCATGGAAGCTAGAAAATGTTGAACTGACTTGCTGGACACACACTGGGTCTGGTTTGATTCAGTGTCACTTGACTGTTACTGCAAACAGTTCTAGCCAGGTGCTTGTGTTCTTGATCATTAAGGACCCTTGTTGGACCACTGCACTGTCCATGGCAGGCAGTAATTACTTCTATCATATATTCCCAGTACACGTGTGATGCTGTAGATCAAGGGATGTTAAATATCTTCACAATCTCAGAAATGGAATGTCTCATCTATCATGCCCTGTATGAACTCTGATGTTTTTACCTTAAGCACATTTATGCACCAGATGTCAGACCTTAATTGATATAGGTTTGGACATTTCTGATGTCATGATACAGTGGTGCCACCTACCATTACCCTTACGTACTGATAGCCCATGACTTGGAACATCCTCATGTACATACATACAGTAAGCTCTCCCTTAAACAAAAAGTAATTGGCATTTCCTAAATTGGTGACAATTAAGTGAAGCTCCAAGACTTAATTCTTTTGTGTATGTGAGTTGGAATTTTAGCTCATCATAGTAGAGAAAAAGCTAATGAATCTGGACATCAAAACACAACTGCTTCCTGTTGTAGATATGTTTTACAAGATAATAGTAAAATTGATCTTGGGAGTTAGAATTGGCAAACATCCACTTGGAAATAGTTACTAAGAAAACACTAGAGCACTGAAGACATTCATTCCTTTTTATGACTGGTATAGAATATATCAATAGAGATAAGTATATTTGTTGGATCTGAACCAATGTAAAAGCACACGGTCATAATTATGGAGCACTTTGAGAAAAAGAGAACTCAGTTTTGTATACTACTACTATCTTGCAAACTATTGCTCTATACAAAGTATAATAACTCAAAATCAATAACAATACACATACATACATACATACGTGTGTGTGTGTGTGTGTATAATATATATATATATATATAGTGTGTGTGTGTGTTTTGGCAGTTTTAAGTTTTTTTATTAAACTTTTCCAACTTTCAAATAAGATGTTAAGTATTACATTTGAAGTTATGGATAAACTCTGAAGTTCATATTTGGTTATTTTTTGTTCTAGTACTTTCAACTTTCCAATCATTATCAAGAACCGATGCGGTGTCTGTGGTAGTTTTAGCTCCCTTGTCTGTATCTTGGTATTCATTCGGACACTAAACATTTGAAATGGTCTCACGTAACATCATGTATAACTGCCATTGGGAATGAGGCAGTACAAAAAGAATGCAATTTACTTATTTTATCAATTCATTTATTAATTTTTAATACTAATATATGTGTACACATCAATTATATCATGCACACTTGAGGATAACACCTATGGTGAATGATATCTTGTTTAATGTGGGCTGTTTATTTTGTATAGTAATAGCTTCTAGAGTTTTGAGTCTTTCCTTGCAATTGGTGCTATAGAGCATTTTGGTGTTGTCAACTAATATTTGTCTTATGTTGATAGTTACATTTTGGTCATTCATGATGTGCTGGTCAATGTGTACACAGACTGCACTAATTTTTGACAGGTAACAGATCAATCTACATGAGAAAGTTGTGCATGTATGTCCAATATAAGTATTTAATGTTGTTTTTTTATTATTAGTGTTGAAAATACAATCTCCCAAAGGGTGTGAGAATTCAGATAGCATTATTTTTACATAGGGAGAATTTGAGGCCCAGTGTTATTGGTGATAATTAGGTTAGATGTTGTAAACTTTTTATAATAGATAAGTCTTAGGTATTTGCTAGGATCATTTAGTGATATGTACCATTGAATTATGTTTTTAATTACTTTTTCATCTTGTTTATAATTAAGGTGCATTTGGTTACGATAGAATAAGTTAATGGTAAGTTTATTCCAGTTTGTGAGAGGGAGGGCATCATTTTTTCTAAATTTCTTTAAAGCTAATTTTATTTGTTCATTGACAATGTGATTAGGAAAATTATTATTAGTTGGGGTTTGTTTAATGTTGCCAAATTCCTTATAGAATAATGTCTGAAGAATTGATTACTTTGGCTCAGTAAATCATGTTTTTGATAACAGCTATTTTGTATCTGTGAGAACATTGACTTTTGTAGTTAAGTAAACATGAGTTTCTGCTCATGGGTTTTTTGTAAAGTGAGGTGGTAAAATTATAGCTACTGGCATCAACTAATACCTAAAGGAAAGGAATTTTATTGTTAATATTGAGTTTCTAAGTAAAGTGTAGGACAGTTATTCTCAAAGTTTTCTTTCAGATTTTTATTTCTTCCAAGCTGTTTGTCAGTATGAATATGTCATTGATATAATGTGCATATATGGATTGCGGGGTTGGTGGAATTATTGAAGGCTGTTTTTCACATGACACATGTAGAAATTAGATAGTTGTACCATCACTTCAACATCAGTTTGTGGTCATAAAATAGTACTTGTGTAATACATGATAGAATTTTTTCACAAAATAGCTGGTTTAATTTAGTGTTTCAGCTTTCTGAATTAAATATTACATTTAATTAGAGTTTTTAGATAAACATGACTTTGGATCTAGATTTAAATTCTTTTCAATAATGTTGGTTTTCAAATAGCAGAAATTTGACACTTTGTTTAGACTTTTTAGAAAATTGGCTGAAAATCAACTTAGATGATTGATAAGCAAATATTTTATGATTTATTCTGTTTTGCACTTCTTGTTGGGAAAATTTAGTGAAACATCTTCAGTACGTAGAAAGTGAAAATTTTAATTTTTTTTCCTCGTTCAAATTGATTTAAGCTATTTTTATCTTTCTAACTTAACTCAAGTTATTACTCTCTTATTAATATTGGCAATTGTTAATAGCATCTAAGTAAAATTCTACAGTCTTGTTTTAATCTTCAATCTTATTTTTACCTTCGTACTGGATTGGGTAAAATATTGGGCATTTGTTGGGTATATTTATCCAATTTTATCCTAATGTCCTACTAAATTGAGTATGTGAAAATAACTTTTTCCAAGGCCCCAATCATTCTCTTAAGAGAAAATATGTATAAGGAAACAAAAAAAAATAATGAAATATAAAAATATTTATAGTTTTTTTTTTTTTTTTATATATGCATAGTCTAGATTTGTTTTGAAAGTATTATTCTATCAAGTTGAACCCCCCAAAATTTCTCTTTCTCTTTTTCTTAAAAACTACAAAACAATTTTATCATTTGATGAAAACTTATCCTGTATTCTCTTCATGCTTCTGTGCAAGTATGCACGTGTGAATTTTTTTCAATTTCCTGTATGCAAGAAATTAATTCTAAATTGTAAGCTTAAACCAAAAATCTTTCTTTTGTTTCTCTTGCTTGATAGCAGCATGAACATGGATCCCCTTTTCTTTTTACGTTTAAGGAAACGGCATACAATTCAGAGAAATTAATTTGCGCATGGATTTGTCCATTCTCGGTTATAAAGCAAAAGCAAAATTTAATTATTTCAAAAAGGACAGTTTTGCAGTTCAGCAATTTTTTTAATAATTACTTCACAAGTCAATTACTTGGTATTCTTATTTTTATTTTGTATTGGCTTTTATTTAATTTTTGTCAGCACATGCATTTATTATCTAAGAATGTTGGTGCACTTTTTTTCTTTTTTTTTTTTTCTGCTCTTCAGTTTTCGATTTGATTATCTCTTCCCTGCTGACTTGCAAACATAGCCAATGGAAATGAGTTTGGCATTTATAATTGATATCTTTTTCCTGACTATTATTGTTTGCAGATTATTTGGACCTTGGTGTTTTCCACTCTCCAAAATAGTAAGGTGTTGCATGGCTTCTCATGTCCCTCTCCAGTTAGATGGATGTAAATGTTTTGTTTCAGTCAGGAAATGAATTCATTACAGCATGTCACTTGATAACAGCTGAAGAACATTGAGGTTGATCAAGAAATAGGATCGAATAAATACTAATGATATTGCCTCCTTTTATTTATTTTTTTAATGTTATTGAAGTTGGTCCACATTAAAAAAAAAAAATGGGGGGGGGGGGCAGTTTAGTTCAACATTTATTTGTCCTTTGCTTTCTCCCAAACCCACTGTTATCTGACAACACTGACTGCATGAGGATTATTGATCAGCAGTTCAGTGCTTTTTTCCCATTTTATTTTATTTATTTATAACAAGTCAATGGAAAAAAATGTCCCTCTTTTTATTTGTGAATGCATAAAAAAGTCGCTATCATTGTTAATATCACAAGAACAGTGGGTGGCATTGGGAGGTTTATGAACATGGGAGAGGGTGGAATAGAAGGTTTTTAATTTAAGTGATTTTGATTCATCTGAATTGTACCAGTACCTTCTTTTTCTTTTTTTTTCCTAAATGGCATGTTATCATTGGATTGAAAGTGACTGTTGCTATAGTAACTGGCTAAATACACACTGTTTTTGTTTTAATCTTTACATTTTAGTTTTCTTCATGTGCAAAATATTGTTCAGGTGCTTTGAAATTTTTTTTATTTTTATATCTTGCAAAAAATGCCAAAGAATAGTTGAGTGGTTAGATAAGGTCCACTGGTCAGTCCTTGGCATCATGCTGTGATGCTTATCAAAAATAATTTTTATTATATGACAAAATAGCTTACTCCAAACCAAATACTAACAAGGGTGGTTCTTTAGTTAATATGAACAGTAAGCAAACAGTTGTTAAAAACATCTAATATATATATATATATATATATATATATATATATATATATATATATATATATATATATAGCAGATGGTGGTGAAAACTTTCAACCCAGCCCACTTCCCCAAATCTGAACAAAGACCAGAATTTTAAATTTGGTATGTTGGATAGAAGGAAAGAGCTTCTTGGTTGTACAGAGAAATTTTCAGCTCCCCATTATGTGTGTATGTACACACCATTTTTATTTATATACTTTTGTTTGTAACTGCTGTTTGGTATACTATAATCAACTCCTTTGTATTGGCGATGTCAAGTATCAGTGTCTTTGTTACAAAGTTGGGAGAGCAAAAAGTAATGTATAACAATAATAATTGAAAAAATACATTTAAAGACCGATTGTTAAAAAAAAAAAATAATGATAATAATTTTAAGGACTTTAAAAATTTCAATTTCATATGTGCTATCATTTTTTAGACTAGCTATGGAATAATCCATTTGTAAACATAGAGACTATGGAAATCTTGTAATTATTTAGTTGTAAAACTGTCCAAAATATTCATAATGATTAACACTCAGTACTGTTGAATATTTTTGAAGTGCTTCAATGAATTAAGCGAACTTGTCTGATTATTCATTTGTTTCTCTCTCCCTTGTTTATTTTGGGATATAAAAAGCTACAAACAAAATGAGTAAACAAACAAATAAACCTTTGTTTTATTTGTTTGCTTTTGAAACCAAGATATATCATTCTTTTATGTCTTCATTATTAAGAGAACATCTTGCTTGGATTGAGAACTCTTCAGCATTTTTCCTAGGGGAAAGAAGTATGACAAAGTGGAAAAAATTTTGTGTTACACATTTCGTCCTCTAGGACATCATTGGGCTTTTCCCAATTTGTCATACTTCTTTCCCCTAAGTGTTCTTCATATATAAAAAAAAATTTATATATTGTTTCCCACCATATATATATATATATATATATATATATATATATATATATATATATATATATAGTGTATCAAAAATACTTTTACAAACTTTGGGGGTGGCTTCTTCACACTAAAACAAGGACAAAAGTACAAATAAACATGTCTGCAAATCCTTCATTTTTGAGTTATTAAGTTTAAAGAAAGTTAACAGTAGATGGGGCTGTGTTGCCATGTAGACTAGGTTACATTAGTCATTCATGTACATTTGTGTCTAGTCTGTCTTCAATGCTTAACATGTGTAATAGTGAGTTAACTGAGAAGTGTTCCATTTAACAGTGGCAGGATATTTATATTATGAGCAGGAAGATATGATTTTTACATATGGCCATGTGAATAGTAATGAACATGAAGCTACATGGCTGTATCAAATTGTGTTTCCAAAACAAAGGCAGCCAACAAGTCATACAACCATTGTTGCTGTTTATCGTCGCTTTGCTGAGACAGGACAAACTATGGATTGAGAAAGACTGAGATCTGCTCATACACCTGACCATGAAGAACATATTCTACAGGCTGTTGGAGACAATCCAGGTATCAGCACATGTCAATGGCCCTACCATGTCATATATCTCATAGTACCAGGCAGCTCCTGTATCTGTATCATTTGCAATGTGTGCAGGGCCTTTCACCCTCTGATCACTCACCACAGAAGAACTTTTGCTGATGGTTTATTATACACACTGCCAATCCGTTGTTTTTCTCTAAAGTCTTGTTTATGGATGAGACGGAAGAGATGGAATAACAAATTTATACAACCAGAATTTGTGGGCATATCGGAATCCCCATGGTACAATACAGGCTAGGCACCAGCATCAGTTTACAATTAATGTGTGGGCTGGAATTGTAGGTCTGGTAGATCCATATGTTCTCCCGACATGTCTTGCAGGAGCTGTCCACTTTGACTTTATTTTGAGCACACTTCCAGACCTGCTAAAGAATATCCCCTTGCTATTACAAAGACTCATGTGGTTCATGCATGATGTGGCTCCAGCACATTTTAGTCACATTGTTCACAATGTACTGGTTGACATCTACCATGAAAGATGGATAGGTATGGGAGGATCAGTTCCATGGCCAGGTCATTCTCTTTGGATTTTTATCTGTAGGGCCACCTAAAACAATTGGTTTATGCAGCAGATGTTAAAAATGCAGAGACACTTCATCAACATGACATGGGGGTCTGCAAAACCATTCAATACCATGTGAGAGTATTTGAAAGGGTCTGCCAGTCAATGATTCGATGGGTGCATGCGTGTGTAGAAGCAAGTGTAGGACATTTTGAACATTTGTTATGAGTTGCTGTGTTGAGGCACAACGATAGCCTTTTGGACATATGTCTATATGGATATTTTACCTTGTTTTGGTGTCAGGAACCCACCCCCAAAATTTGTAAAAGTACTTTTGGATTGTATCTTGAATTGTACACTTAACCATGTCTACTTACTGTAAACTTTAAACTTAACTCAAAAACGAAGGATTTACAGATATGTTTATAGGGACTTTCGTCCTTGTTTTGCTGCAAGGACTCAACCCCAAAGATATTTTTGAATCACCATGTATGTACATGTGTGTGTGTATATATATATATATATATATATATATATAATGTGTGTATGTAAGAGAGAGAATTAATACAAGTGAAAGGTTTGTCACTTTGTTCGATAAATGTTACCTTCAGCATCCCAACTCCAGAGTTTCATAGGAGGACCCCCAGGGATCACTCTGTCCACTTATCATGGGGTTTAAGCAATTGACTGTTTATACTTGATTTTTCTTTTTTATATGCATTTTTCATTAATGCACATTTTTTTCCATAGTGTATGTGTGTACTTGTGTAGAATGTCATAGTTATTTCATTTTTGTCATTTTCTTTTTTTTTCTTCCCACTTTACAATCACTCTTTATTGTTTCTCTCTCTCTCTCTCTCTCTCTCTCTCTCTCTCTCATATATATATATATATATATATATATATATATATATATATACACACAGTATAGTAGGGTCAGTTGGGCACTCTGTGAGAAAAAGGGCGCCATGATGCAATTCGCACCACCAGAAATTTGGAAAGTGCATGCTGTACTGTTTGGCATTTGTGCCAGAAATTCCAATACGAACATTTCACAGAGTTTGGGTGTCAATCTGAAGACAGTGCAAAGGATTCTGAAAGTGTTGATGAGTATAATGTTGATTATGAAGATATGGCAACTTGGAAAGCTGCTTCATATTGTATTTATAGGTCTAATAAGGAGGTTCTCATATCCTAGCATAGTGATTTTCCAAGCATAGCTTAGATGTGGTACAAGGCCGAAAGTATGAGGCACCTATTGAGAATCACTCACTACTCAGTTGTAATTGTTCTAGCCAGACAAGCTTGCTAACCATTACACTGCCTTGGGGTGCCCAATCTCATATCCTAACATATGCGCTGATTCAGTGTTCTTCTTTGTCCAGTATTTTCACTTCATTTCCCAGGGGCTGATAACTACCCTTTTCCCACCATACATGATCAGCCATGCTTGATTTCATTGTCTCATACCTCACTGTGGTTTTTCGGTGTTCCTCTAACTTTACTTTTAAGAGGCAGCTTGTTTCACCTTTATATTTTTGCCACAACTGCATAAAATGGAGTACATGCAGTTCTTTGTCATGTTTTCTCCTTCATTAGGCTTTACTTGACAGAGATTTCTCCTTTAATCATTTAGTGTTCTCCTTTCCATTTTCTTCTTCTTCTGTATGTTTCTTTCTTGTATGAATCTTTTAAAATTGTATTTTTTTTTATGTTAGTACCTGTTTTCAGATATATACATTTTGCTTTAATTGCAATAAATTCTTCAGTGAAAAATAAATGTCATTTGGATATTGTAAATTTTACAAGCATATAAGTGAGCTTAGTGAAATCTTATTACCTTACTATAATAAATTTTATGTATTTGAGGATGAAAGAAAATGTTAAAAGGTCTTTACTCAAGGAAGCAAGAAAACAGTCTGAGTCTTACAATATTAAGAAATTAAAGAGCATGATTTTCAATTTGTAATATTTAATACAAATTTTTGATTTTAGTTTGTTATCATGTTACCTAAGTATTAAAAAGTAGGAAAATTTCAGTAGAAACAAAGAAAAAAGTACTGATTTGTAATATCAGTTCTCCTATATGTCAAATCTCACAGATGAAGAGATTTGAGTCAACAGAAATGTAGTTCTACAGGCAGATACTGAGAATTACACACTGAACATGTGAGTAACAAGGAAGTTTTAAGGAAAATGAAAACAAAAAGGACAGAATTATTCAGAATTAGAAACAGATGAAATTTCTAGGACTTATAATAAGGAAAGAGGGTTTGGAAAATCTGACACTCAAGACATATTGAAGGCAGGAAGGACAGAGAAAGCAGCAAGTAACCTACGTGAACTTGTGTAGAACTGGGATTGGGAGAGATAGCAAAAAGACAAACCTACAAAGAATAGGAAGATGTAGAGAGCTATGATCACTCACATCCTGAAGAGATATAGATAGATCATTTTTATACTGAAATTTTATATTCTACGTACTATTTATTAGTAATGTGTAAAAGATTACATGAAATCTTGAAATTGATCATACAATTAAAAACCAACTTTTGCTGAAAATTTTTACACCTAATAAGTTTTCATGTTTGATAAAGTATGCATTAGGGTTAGTTTGAAAGACAGTTTTGATTTCAAAGTTAAGAGACAGAATTTGTTTTCTTTGCATGTTTAATTGGCTCACAGTTAAAAAGAAAATCTATTTGTATGAATGTCAATTATATAGAAGATTATAAATTATATATGCACACAAAAAATGTACAGGACAATATAAAAGTGTGTTAACAATTTTAATCTAAAGAAAATAGAGGGCAACTTCAAAGACTACTTTTATATAGTTTAATTTTTGGCAATGTTATTGGAAGAATTAATACACCTCTATTTAGGCCCACTGGGAAGGAGGGCATTAGGGGCAAGTGTCTGGCACACAGGGCACTCTTAAAAGTGCATAAAAATAATATAAAATGAATATATTAGTTGGTATTAAAATAGTCTCAACCTGGACTTGTGTTGAATTTAAAATAATAGAACTAGTTCTTATATATTGTGTGGAAATCTGATAACTTTGTACAAAAAGAAAGATATTCCTCCACTCATACACGTTACATGGATCCTGCTAGGGTACCAAGATTACTTCAGCTCTTGGGCCCATCATACTCAGCAGAAATTATATTTTTGAAAGAAAACAGCATTTTAAGTATGAGTTCAGTTGAAAACAATTACCTAGTCTTTAAAAATTTCAATAAAGAAATTTGAATTAGACATTTGAACTAATACAAAGTATACAACAATGAACTGTCCAAATAAATTCTATGACAGGTCAACGTTAATACAGTGTAACCCGGATATAAGAGACCTGGATATAAGAGAGATTTTCTCTGGTCCCAAATTAGAGCCTGTGTTAATGTATATACAGTGTAACCCGGATTTAAGAGTTGCCGAGACCGGAGAAGAAGTCTCTTATATCCGGGTTTCTCTTATATCCGGGTTTGGTCTATTTTATGTACATTAACACAGGCTCTAATTTGGGACCAGAGAAAATCTCTCTTATCTTCGGGTTACACTGTATAATAGACCAAACCCGGATATAAGAGACTTCTTCTCCGGTCCCGACAACTCTCTTATATCCGGGTTACACTGTATAAAGATTTAATTTTTGACTTATTTCAATTCTATTTTTAGTGTACTTACCAGGGTATATTTTTGGTATGATAATAAAACATGATGGAATGTATTATTTTCCTTTTATATTTACCTTATCACTCACAAAATGTTACTCTGAAATTAGAGTAATCAACATTAAAATTTTTTAATAAAAATATTTAATCACATCATATCAGGAGTCCCATAAGCCATTTGGGCCATTGGGACATCACATTTACTGCAGCCACAGCAGAGTGGTGTGCCTAGGGCAAGTTAGCCTTATGGAGGCCATCCCTCCTCAAGCTGATTTTGAATTCAGTTTTCTTTCTCCAAAACTAGTTGCCACCTCAAGGCAAGAAGGCCCTGTCTGCTGTGCTATTTAACCCATAGCTGGAGGAAAATGGATTCATGCCCTTTTCAGAAACCTTAGTGCAAAGTGAACAAAATAGAATTGAGCAAGAGTAAAGTCAATTGTAGTATGTGATTTACACCAGGCTATTTAGGGTCATAGGGGCACCAGATATACTGCATCCATAGCAGAGTGGTGTGTCTAGGGTAAGATAGCTTGATAAAGCTAATACCTCTTTAGGCTAGTTTTAAATTAAGTTTTCCTTCTTGACTGGTTGCCACCCCCAAGGTAAGAGCCCAGTCAACCTTAGCTGAGAGACAAGATGGATTAATACTTTTCCTCACATCATTTTTGCAAAAGTGAACCTAATGAACTTAGCCAAAATTCAAATACATATTTTAATTTCATACT
Source organism: Acanthosepion esculentum (assembly GCA_964036315.1). Lineage (NCBI taxonomy): Eukaryota > Metazoa > Mollusca > Cephalopoda > Sepiida > Sepiidae > Acanthosepion > Acanthosepion esculentum. Next base: position 32,251,234 of record OZ038501.1, on the reverse strand, counting down.
AATGTTCAACCAATACAAGGTTTAAGAGCCACAAGGTAAAGGGTTACTGTTAAAATAGTTATGACGAATGAGCTATGTGATATGGGGATGTTGTAGGAAGTGAAGATTATAAGGATAAGGAAGATAAATGAAAGCATATGAATGAGTTTGGGGAGATCTTACTACCTTATAATAAATTTTTTGTATTTCAAGATGAAGACAATCTTTAACAAGTTTTTGCTCAAGGAAGCAAGAAAACTCCATTTCTTGCAATTTTGACAAGAAATTAAAGGGCATATCTTAGGCACCATGATTTTTCAATTTATAATATTTAATACAAACATTTTATTTTTTGTTCCTTGTTGCCATTTTTTTCAATGCTGGAATTAAATTTTATACTTCACAGACAAATTAAGAGTGAGTAAAAGTTCCATCATACTTTAAATTTAAGACTGAATACACAAATGAAAACCAGTTTTTGCTGAAAACCTTTACACTTAATAAGTTTTCATGTTTGACAAAGTTTTCATTATGATTTTTAAAGAAGTTTGAAGGAGAGTTTTAATTTTAACATTAAGGGACAGAGTTTTTCTTTGCCTGTTTGACTCACCGATAAAGTTTTAAGATTGCAGTGTTTAGGAAAACGTCCATGTAGTAATCTGTTCTACAAAATAGCAGTTCTTTGGGGGGTGGGGATCACATCTTGGTAATATCTCATAGTCGTTGGAGATTAAAACTAGCAATAGGCAATGGTTTCTCTTCTGGAATCGAAGCTTTAGTTTTGTTTAATAAAGTTCACTGATTTGCATTATATAAATGACAAGCATAAAACAAGGTGGCAACCTTTTTTTTTTTAATCTAATGTGTGATGTGCCTTACACAGTTATTTCCTATTGAACTAAAAAAATCAAATGTGGAACTTTTACTACAAAAGAGAGGATTGTCTCCCACTTTTCTTGAATTTCTTTTACCACTTTCTCTGTTTGCCTTCTTTTTTTTCTTGACATTTATTCTTTGTCTCTCTCTTTTTTCTTTTTTTTTTCTAATCTCCTTTTCTAAGTTGGTTAATTTTCTAATGCATATTTTCCCCCTTTTTAATTACTTATTGTTTTCGTTAGAGTTCTCTATTTATCAATCATTCACATTTACAGATGCTAATTAAATTATCTATTGGGATTTTTTCTTGTTTGCATTAAACTGAAACCAAATATAATAAAATAAAATCTAAACAAATAAAAGGAATAAAACCTACAAAAGTTGTCGGTGTCTTTGAAAGCATGAAATACTTCTCTCCAATTCTCTTTTATTTATGCCATATGTTAAAAACTCACATCATGAACATGTTCTTAGCACACAAATGTCAGAACATGAAATAATTTGGTCTAAGAAACAAAAAATTATATTTAACAACTCATAAATTTGCATCATTTTATCTAAATTATCAATGGATTTCATTTAAAAATACAGATAATATTAAAATATAATTATTTTTTTAGTTACTTAAAAACAAAATATTGTATTTTCCTAATTTGATATTTTTCTTTTACGTTTTTTATTTATAGCTTGATTTCATGCTGTTTCTCTGTCCTAGTTCAATTTCATTATATAACTCAAAGGCGTATGTTTTTCAGTTCTATTATTCCGAAAATAAATAAAATTGGCATTTCTGTGAATGGGGGCCGGGAATGAGCTGTGTTTCTGAAGCCACTTAAACAGAATGAAAGAATTTGCTTATGCAATCATAACTGCCTGTATAATCCGGTATACATTATTACTGGGTAGCTATTATGGGGGATTAAAAGGTAAGGATTTTTTTCTTTTTCAATCTTAGTTGAATTTCTTGATTGAATTCTTGAGTTAGACCCGATTTTGCAGAAAGCATTTGTAGAATTGCTGATAAATTATATTCGAGAAAAAAATTTTTTTTATCTAATATAATTTTTTTTTTAAATAGTTAAGCAACTGTTTAAAACTATGAAGAATGATATTTTTATTCTGTTTTGATATTTTTAACCTTTCTATTGAGAATTGTGCCACTGAGGCCTCTTGAGTCAAAGCTGGCATAGATGATTTTGTTCCTTCTCAGAAATACAAGCCTGTTCTGCTGCTATAGCCCAGAAGAATCGCTTTTTCCAACTATATCAGCATGACAGTTCCAATCACAATAGACACCTATTCATAGCTGCATGTAATAAATTTAAATTTGTCCTTGAAGGAACTAGGTCTCTGCTGAGAGAATGAGGCACTGTATTGCATTTAACAACTTTGGCTCTCGTGACTACTGGTGTCTATGTAATAGTGTATTAAATAAGAGTAAGTTTTCTATTCCTCCTTTCTTCAAAGAAATAATTAATAAATTAATAAAGCAGAATGTTTTGCCCATAAATTCACTTTAAACTCTGCTCTTGACTCATCTTGCCTGACTTTCTACTAGAACTGAGTCTCTGTTGAGTGATATGCATATAACCCCATCCATGGTTTCTGCTATCATCTCTAATCTGAACCCCCACAAAGCATGTGGACTTGATGGTATCCCTGTAATTGTCCTTAAGAAATATAAACCCAAACTGGCTCCTGTTCTCTCTAAACAATATAATAAATGCCTTGCCGCCTCTTGCTTTCCTCCTTGTTGAAAATCCTCATTTGTAGTTCCAGTCTTTAAGAACTCAGGTGAACCATCCAAACCTTCCAACTATTGGCCTATTAGTCTTCTGCCTCATTTTGGTAAACTATTAGAGGCCCTAATCAATGCTGAATTAGTTAAGCATCTCACATTGCAGGGCCTTCATTCAGACAAGCAATATGGCTTTCATTTCTGTGGGTCAATTGCTGATGTATTAAAGATTATTGCAGGAAGAGTCTCAGGTTTTAGATAAGAATGGTAAGGCTTGGGCTGTTGCTTTGGACATCTCAAAAGCATTCAAATACCGGTCTTCTTCACAGGTTGAAAAATTATGGTGTCTCCACTCCGGACAAATTTTTAAAATGATTAAGTCTTATCAAATTGCCAAATGAAAGTTATCCTGAACAGCCACTCTTCTAGATCCTTTTATGCTAATGCAGGTGTCTCTCCAGGACTCTAGCCTTGGTCTTGCTTTGTTAATTTTCATTAATGACCTTCCTGATGGCATCAGCTCTCAACTTGATATCTGTGTTGCTGACACAACCATTTACTCATGTCTTGAGAGTAAATCTGATCACTTCGATATGGTCAAATTGGCAGCTGATCTCAAAAATGGCATACAGTCTGTTAACTGTGGCCAAAGAATGGCTTGTTAATTTTAATGACTGCAAAACAAAACTGTTCTCTATTAATTATCTGAGAAACTCCTTTCTACATTCCATCAGCATGGCTGATGCTAAGCTCCAGGAGAGGAATTCTTTATGCCTTTTTGGGTTAATGTTCTCAGCCGACATGAAGTAGACTATATTGAATCCATTGCTCAGTCTGCTGCAAAGACAATTGGTTCACTGTGTTGTGCGAGACAATTTTTCTTTCCGGAATCTATCTTACATATAAGTCTACCATTCATCCATGCTTTGAATATTGCTGCCAAATCTGGTCCAGTACTTTGTATATTTAGAGATTCTTGAGAAAATCCAAATAAGAATCAGCAATATTATTGGTCCTGATCAGTCACCTTCTGCAATAAAGTTGCTTCCCAGTACTTTTTTATTTTTTTATAAATACTTTCATGGTAATTATTCAGATGATCTCTTCACTATGGCACATAAACTTTATGAATTTAAGCACAGTATTAGATTGGCCACAAGGCCTTACCAATTTACAGTTGAATTAGCTAGTTGTAACTGTAAGTTCAATACTGACAATTTCTTTTCTTGCACATCTTGCTTGTGGAACACTCTTCTGGCTCCATGCGTTCCAGACAACTTTGATCTTCAAAAATTTAAATGCAATGTCAATCATTTTCTATCTTATTGATTACTGTTCTGTTGTTCTCACTCCTTAATAATGTTTCTGTTTCCTAATTCTTTCACACCCAATAACCCCTTGTGTTTTAGTAGTTTTACTGCCATGCATGGGTTGGATTTAATTTTTAAAAAAAAAAGGTAATTTTTAATTCTTAATTGCAAATATATACTATAAAATTTTCAAAAGTCCTTGTGTGTGTAATATATATATATATATGCATACAGTTAAATGCATGACTTCCACTTGAATTATGATATGCTTATACTAATTAAGTTTAACATCTGTAAAAATAATTACTTTATGTCACAAACCTTTATAAGTTTGTAACTGTTCTTGTAAACCCTTTGTTAATATCAACTTGCATTTACTATAGAAAAGCTAATCCTATCTTCTCCAAATTTTTATTTTTATAGCGTGAAGGACATAACATTATATACTTGATAAATGGAAAAACTAGTGGGCTGGTTACACCCTCTCTTAAGGGTCATCAACTAAGCGTAAATGTCAAAATGACTTAAATAAGAGATGATTGCTGATTATGTATCTTTCAATTTCTTTTCTTATTTTCTTACTACTTTGAAGTAAAAGTACTAAAGAAAGTAAATATTTGGCCATTTATGTGGTTTTTATGTTCATCTTGTGAGTGAATCACAATTCTTGAACAGCCCAGAAATAAAATTACTTTGTTTCAAGCGTCTTACACCATATGATGCATTTACATTGATTTTGGAGAATTCAAGTAAATTTCAATAAATTATATTTTTGTAATATATATTTGTATATGGTCCAGTGGTTTGGAGTAATCCAGTGACTTGAGCCAAAATGTTGTGAGTTCAGTACCTGGCCATAGCAGAGCTGAACAAAAACTTGGAAAATTGAGTTACTAAAGGGAAATAACTGAAACTGAGATATCCAGAAAAGGCATGGCATGTGGAACTAGAACACCCCCCCCCCTGGTTAAAATAAAGGGTCCGGTTCAAAATGCCAATCACCTGAAGAAGACCAAAGTGTACAACGGCCAAAATGTGAATATGGCAATAAAAATGAGGACAACAGTCTGAACAATTGTGTGAATATTTGTAAATAATATTTTTAATAAATTACTTAGCATTTCAAATAAACTGAAGTAACAAATTTTTCTCTCTCTCCCTCTTTCTATATATATATATATATATAATTTCCCAAATATGTAAACACACACACTTTACTGTGCTATATGAAAACATTGATGTAGTGCTGTGTTTTCAAAAAGGTTTTGATCATTTTAAAAAGTTTTTTTTGTTTTTTTTGCATTGTACATGTGTATGTCCTTGTCTACTCATATCTACCTATTGTATACATGATGCTTTCTATATGCCTTTGAAATACACTGACTCTGTTGTTATGAAATAACTTACTACCCATGGAGCCATGAATGTTTTGAATATGCTACTCATATGCATAATGATTTCCATATTCTTACATAAGAATTCATAGTAAATATTTAAATAGTTTTTCATTTTAATTCTGATTTTTGTTTGATGGAAAATTCTCTTAGTCTATCATGAAGTAGGCTGCACTAATAAAAAAAAAAGACAAATAAAATAAAATTACTTTAATTTTAAATTAAAGGTACTGTGGCTGTTTCACCACAGAAGACCATACATGTAAGTATGTACTTTTAGAAATAAAGAAAGGTTGGGAGATTGTTTGACATTCACTGAGGATTGATATTACTTAGCAGTTCTAATGAAATTTTCCTGTTTCTTGGTACTTTGCTTAGTTTTTGGAAGGCTTCTTTTACTATTCCAATACACATTTGGATTTTGGTGTCACATTTTTCTATCTTCTGTTTTACTTTACTGAAAATAATTCTACCTGGCCTTCAAGATTAAACATCAGAAATCTTATGAGCTACTTCATTCAAAACACTTAGGCATCATCTATATCACAGAGAGACTTCATTTTGATAGAAATGAGAAGTATTGGTAGAGAATAGATATATTGAACAGTGTATGTGAAGATGAGACAAAGTGGAAAATCTATAAACAATTTGTTTTACGGAGAGTATCTGCTTTCTCAGGCTCTTTCAGGTTAGAATGAAAGAAAGACAAAACTGTATGTAAGGAATAATGCATTGGGATCTCTGATGATAAGTGGGGGTCCTAAATTAAATTACCTTATCACATTCATGGTCAGACTCAAGAGAGTATCTACCCTACCTACCTACCTGTTAGTTTTTTATGTGTGTTTGTATTTAATAAAAAATTAAAATTTATTAATCTGACATTTTTATCACTAATAGTAATGTTTAAGGTGATACAAACCCTGTTGTATTAATACAAATCAATTCTAAAATTATCTTTTTTTTTATTTTTTTATGCAAAACTTCATGCAGATATGAAAACTTTCAGAGCTCATTGACAAGAGAAGTTTCACTTGAAAGCATGAAATTTAGCTTTGCCTGTTTGTCTCTTCATGGCCAAGGCAGTATATGCACACCAGGCTAAACAGTGGCTCGGTTAGGCCTGAAGGTTGCAAGTCCGATTCCTGCCAAAGATCACAAATTTTTTTTTTTTAATATACTGTTTGAAATATAAATAGAGCACCTACCCAAATATCTACTAATAATAACGTTTAGTGATAAAAATCTGTCGGATTAATAAAAATCCATTCTTGTGTGTGCGTATATATATATATATATATATATATATATATATATATACACACATATATATATATATATATACACACACATTATAGAGCCCTTTTTCCATGTATACTTGTACACATATATACACACATATACATAAATTGTGTACAAGTATACATGAAAGAAAGGCTCTATAATGTGTGTGTCTGTATATATATATATATATATATATATATATATATTATAGAGAGAGAGAAAGATGTGTCCTGTCATATATACATATGCATACACACACACATATATTAGTGTGTGTGATTTTTTTTGTTTTGTTTTTTCTCCACAGTTTGATCATTTTCACTTTTTTTTGGTTATTATTATACATCTACAAGCAAACATACATACACATCAAATGAACTTAATTTTCAGGGAGGTGTTGAGTTTATATTGTGTCTAACATTACTGCCAATGAAAATATACATAAATAAATAAATCTGATAAATTTTATATGGTGAAAAAAGGTATTAATTTGTCTCAGAAATTATGAAAGAAGGTTTGAAGAATTTATTGCTCACAAGATATATCAAAGTCAAGAGAAACAAATAAAAACGAGTAACCTATACGATAAGTTTGTGCAAATGAATAGAGAAATAAGTATCACAAAGAGAAATAGGAGTCATTTAAGAGAGTGAGTTGTAGAGAGCAACCAAAGACAGGAAGCTGTGGAGAGCCTTGATTGTTCACATACTGAAGGAACATACAGAGAATATCCTAAAGAAGTGATGTGTCCAGTTGGCAGTGGGGAAATGTTTTTGTCAGCAACTTAATATTAGTTCAATTTTAGATAATAGTTAAATTTAGTTTATGAAATGTGCATGCAAATATAACAAGTATTTTTTTCTATTCAGGGCTTATATAATGCACTGGTTTTATAATTCTGCTTTCCTCCTTCACCATTATAAATGATTGATTGTTCATTAATGAAGCTATTAATTATGTGTTAATATAAGAAAAAATTACTCCAATGTTTGTACAATATTCTACATTGGAAACAAACTGTGCAGAACAGTTTTCTTTTTTTTTCTATCCTCAAGCAAGGTGATAATGGCCCTAAGATGCAAGGGGTTGAAGAGAATGAGAAGACTTTAGAAAGAACCAGAAACCCAATCCTAAACAGCAAGCTAGGGATAAACATACTCTTATTCAAAAGATTGGGGGGAAAGTTTTAGGAGTTCTTGCCACTTTTTAATATAAGTGAACTTAAGTGGATGAGATGAGTCTGAGATGAGGTATTGTAACTATTTACACTATTCACATTATTCAGAATGTTTTGACCATTGTATGCTCCAGCCTTCTTCAGGTGATAGATATTGGAAATTGTAATATGAGCTCTGGTAAAAAATGATTACGGAGACATTAAGTTTATAAATCCCCAAAATTCAATCACATAGCCGAGTGGATAAAAGCGTTGGTTGAATAATCCACTAACTTGAGCCAAAGATCTGTAAGTTCAATACCTGGCCACAGCAGAGGTGAACAAAAACTTGGATAGTTGAGTTACTAAAGGGAAATAACTGAAACTGAGATACCCAGAAAAGAATAATCTACCCCTATGGACTAAATAAAGGGTTTTGCTCTGAAATTCCAATGTATGTCACCATAGCATACAACAGCTGAAACATTGTGAATATGACAATAAAGATGAGGACAACAGTCCAAATGATGTAAATAGTTTAAATAATTAAGTAGACTTTATAAGAATCTGCACCACATTATTGAGGATCTTAATGGTTCTAATGACCTTAAATGATGAGTCTTCATTTGAATTTGTTTATAAGTGCTATATTAGGCTATAATGGAAAAAGCAGGAATTTAAGTTACTGCTGTCCAATAAATATTAATGACAATTTCAGTGATGTTACATTTTAAAATGTCATTTTTTTCTACTCATTGTTCAGCTCTTAAGACAACTGTTATATTGTCTGCCAACATGTTAATGTTTTTTTTTTTTTTACACATACCATTTGCATCCATGACAAACAAGCAGGAGAAATGAGGTTTTGTACTGATGTTTAGATTTTCAAGTCTAAACCAAACAAAATATATGAGATATTTTAAATTTTTAAAAATTTATTATTAAATCAGTGGTGATTTCTGTCTGAATTTTTGGGATAAGGAGATATCATTATTTACAGTCAGACTAATAACCTCATTTTTGTTGTTATTATCAACTTCAGCTGTTGTTCTCTCCAGCTTCTGGTGTCTGTCAATGCAGGTAACCTTCAGTGAATTTCAAATGGAACTCTTTATTTAATCTATGGGAGCAATCTACCCTGTAGATTAAATAAAGGGTTAATTTTGAAATTTTATATTACTTGGATCACCTCACCTTAAGAAGGTCAATGGGCAAAATGGCTAAAACATTGATAATAATAATAACAAAGATAAGGACATTAGTTCAGATGTATATCATGTAAATAAGTCAGTAGAGGTTAAACAGCTCGCTCACTCTCTCTCTCCCCACCTGCCACTCATAGTGGTTCTTTGTCCCTTCAGGACATAGGCGATCATGGCTCTCCACATCTTCCTGTTCCTTGTAGCTCTTAATAAGTTTTTTCTTTTTGTTATTTCTCCCAAACCTTGCTCTATCATCCATTTACTCAAGCTCATCAAGTATATTACATGCTGCTTTTCTAAACCCGCCTGTACTTAAATATAGGTATCCTGTTACCTTTGAAGTTACTTTTTTATTTTAATCTTTTCAATTCTTTCTAATGTCTTCTTCAACTATCCTATTTCGTCTTCTAACCTTTACTGTATTGTGTGTGTGTGTATATATATATATATATATATATATATATATATATATATATATATATATATCCACACTGATTAGATGCTTGCTTATTAACGTAATGTTAACTGTTGTGCTTGCAGCATTTAATAGAAGTTTTGATGGAATACTAGGAATATCTCTATGCATTTACAAAGAGTGGGAATTTCACTTTTTACCCATGTAAAACCAAAAAAAAAAGGAAAAAAAAAATGGAAAGGGGAGAAACTCAAAGCTATCCCACCCCACTGCCATGTAGTGAGAGGGTGATCTTGACCTGCCCTGAGAAATTCAAATCCAACTCAATAGTGTCAAATTGTAAAAAAAAAACAAAAAAAAAACTGGAATTAAATATATTATCCAAAATAAAATTAAGTCTTCAAAATTTTATTCTCCATCTCTAGAAATTATCTGATGTTTTTGCTAACAATGCTTAATTCTTCAGTATAAAATCTAGTTGTACTTTTATATTTTATTCAATATTCTATGTCTTTATTAAAACAATCCTAATGCCTGGTTCAATGAAACTTTTATTTTTGACTAAAATCCTTTTTTCTTTTTTTTTTATAGCTTGTTGAACATCAAATTAGTATTATATATAATTGTCATTATATAATATATAATAAACAAATCTATGTATCAGACTAATAGTGAGTAATTAAATGAGAAAATAATGGTGGGGGAACTCGTAAAATGATGTACTTTGTTCCTCAAGCAAATTTCTTTAGATTACTAATGGTTTTATCATTAGATTCAGGCTTCTGGATATGGGCAGAGAAATACAACAAATACTGGTTACAATTTTACATTGAAAAATATCCAGGTACACTTAGATTTAAGTTGTTAACTAGTGTGTCTAGATGTATAACATAGCCAACCTCATTCAGCCCCTCTATAAGTATCTCTGCATCTTATTTTTGTAAAATTGTAACCAGCATTTGTTGTGAGCCCACACCCCATTATTAGTTTGAAAAATGTTCTTCCAGGGACATAGGATATTTTTTTGGCCACTTTTTAATTTTTTTGTCTTTTATCAATTTGTTTTTACTGATGTCTTTCTATAAATTTTGTTATCACTGTGGAAGGTCAAGTCACAGCTACAGTTTTTCTTTTCTCAGTAGTTTTTTCCCATAATGCATTACTTGACTTAATTTAAGAGGGCTTTGGAGAAATAGATGTTATATTTTGAGGTTTGGGCCACCCCAGAAAGGGATGCTAAAAAAAAAAGAATAGATGTTAAAGTGTTAAACAAAATAGAAAAGCATATTGTCTCTAACATATAAGAGTCAATAACATTTCAAGATTTGTTTGGACAATTGAAATCCTTTGTGTTGCTCATGTTGTTATAGTAGTTTTTTTACTGATACATTAATTTCTTGCAGATTGGATAAGTCGGACCAGAATAGTGTAGTTTTCTTTGCTCAGCTGGAGTAGAATTGGAAAAGCTGCCATTATATAAATCAGAATCATTCATGTTACCTGGGAGGCAGTAAATTATAATTTAGGGATTTTGCATCATTGGAATGAATCAAACCATTTAGCAAATATTTTCTCTTATCAATTTAGTCCATGAAAAAAAAAAAATTGTGATGTAATGACCTGTCTGATCTGGAAATGATCCAGGCATCATTCGAAAATACCTAGCTGGAAATTGTAGTGTGGCTGTTAGGTCCCAGATGCAAACATAAATTCATACCTCTAATCAGCCTCTGGACACAGAGACAATGCAAGATAGAGACTCTGATGCTGAGATCGAGTGAGATGAAAAAGAAGTTTCTTAAGTTTGAAGTAGAAGTTAATTGAAATTTCTCCCATTCAGTCAAATGGCCTAAAAGAAACATCTTATGGAAAAATAAAAAATAATGAACAACGGTTAAAGAAGAATTGTGTACCTGTGTTGCGTTCCCCCACTCCCCTAAACAATGCAACTTTCCATTATACCATCAGCGACTTGAAAGGACCTATGATTTTGTGTCTACTATGCTGTTCCAAAACCTTATTCTGTCTCACCCTTGTTCTTTTCTAAGTCATGTTAGTTGGTTATTTCATGAAAGGACTAACCTTTTGCCTAACAATTATGTCCATCCAATGTAGCTCTGCAATCATCACTAAAAATTACTGCTGAGAAATCATTTTTAATGTAAGATAGTTTTAAAAGCAGACATTATAATCAATACTATTAGGGAAAAAAAGTTTTGAAAAATTAAAAAAAAAGAGAAAACTTTAATTCCCTTAAAGCAAGGAAAAGGAAATAAAAATCTATATTGTTATTTCTCTGACAGTCTTTGTATTGTCTTTACTGCCTAATATTGTACAAACAATTAGTAAGAATGTTCTGTCTCCTCATCAGATTACTTCAGTTATCTACAGGTTTAAATATCAGTGTGAGCCTATATATTCAGAGCCAGTCAAAAGTTGGAACTAAAAATAGGTAAGCATGTACCAGCCAAAATTTGAAAAGGGGTAGTGTAACAATTTAAATAATAATCAATACATTTGGATCTGTGATAGTTGCACACATTTGAAGTAGTTCTAAATGTGTTTTGCCCTATACCAAATACATGTTCTCTGTTATTAGTAAGGCACATTCAGAATTTTATTTTATTCTTTAATTAGAGCTGAATAGTGAGCAGACAACTGATTAGTTATTTTTTATTTCTTTACTTTTCATATTTCTCCGTTTTCTTTTTTCATATTTCTCCGTTTTCTTTTTCTTTTATTTCACTTTTCCTCCTTTGCTTTACCTGATTGTTAAGTAATTATTTTTCTTTTCCCTATTATTTTTATTTCCCTTTTAATATGTCTGCTTTTAAAGCTATATTAAAATTTTGTATGCCAAAATAAATATTTTTAATGTACAACTTCACTCAATTTACATGTTTCTCGTTCCGATATTTACTTCAAGATGGCAATTGGGTTACTTTCATGTCTTCAGCCAATGTTCTTAATATTTTACTTTTTTTTTTCTTTTTTTTTTTAACATTCACATCAGCTTCTTCAGATATTTTCAATCCATTTATTACCCTTTTAATTTTTCTCATTTTTTGTGACATTCTTAAAGCCATTTTATTTTTTATTTTTTATTTTTTTGTCAATGTTTTTCTTTTTATTATTTTACAATTTCTACTTGACTTATTTGCAATTTCCAACATTGTGTTCCCATCACTCATTGACTTTGCAATATATTGTTTCATTTTGGGGGTTACATCCTTATTGTGACCCACTGTACTCTTTACAGATCTAAAATTAGAAAATAGCAATAGCTATACTGTTATGTTCTATTTATTTCCCACACGTACAACTCTAATGTTGCATAATAAAATCTTACACCAACAAATAAGTTATTGTACATATATATAATAAAAACGGTTACTATAAGCTGATATTTAAGTGGGTGGGTGTGTGTGTGTGCATATATATATATCTCACTTCAACATAAATAAACCTAGTCCGATGAAATCTTAACTGATGATACATGCCACAAAAACCTTTTTGCAATTTGTCATAATCTTTTCTTTCAAAACTGTTTTTGATAGATAAAATTTTATATATTTTTATCCTATATAAGAAAGTGGACACTGAGGTCAACACCAAGCAGTGACAGTCTACTTCATGCCATCTTCATGTCATCACTTGGTGTTGACTTCAGCGTCCACTTTTATATATCTACATATGCTTTATCTCTGATATTAAGCACTTTAACCCATAAATATAGCATACCATAAAGCTATATTTTTATTGTGTGTGTGTGACCTGATAAATTTACCTACTTTTGGGAAAACATTGAATCTCATAATAAAATCTGACAGCATATACCATGTCATAAAATATGTTTTAAAAAATGTGACAGTAGTTCATTCTGATGATAAAAATCCTCAATTACTCATGCAGAAAATATAACTGAGGCAGTTCTAAAATTACTTAAATATTGCATTTTTTTATTTTCTCATAATGATGTAGATAAGAATGAGGTCGGTAGTTTAAACAATTCTTGGAATGATATCCTCTTATCTGACATGTTTTTTTTTTAGTTTTCAAATTGGATCCTAGTAATCACGCTTTCTAGTTGTTTGTTAAAAAAAAAATAATGACATTGATCAGATTGTCAGGAATCACTTCTCTTGTAACTTCTGGTTTCTCATCACTGGAATTAAACATTCAGTATTATATCTATAAATTTTCATAAAAATTTGAATCCTGACAGATACATTATAAAAGATTCTTCATTGCTATAGCTTTTTTTTTTTTGTTATATAAATTTTTTCCCTGTCTCCATCATTTTTTTTGTTGTCTTAACTGTTATTTTCTTAATTTGCCTTTGCACCACTTGATCTGTCTACATGCACTTTCTAGTATAATTGGTAATCATGATGAAATTCTTAAACTTAACAATCCTTGCTTTTAACCATCATATTGGTAAAATAAACCCCCTTCTGTCTGGTGATAAAATGTTCAATAAAACAAATTAAGTTCATAAAATGTCAACATTAATCCAACTTTCACATATCAATACTTAACTTTATTTTTTGATCTTGAACGTTTTTTTTTTTCTTTATCTTTATTTATTTAAGGCATCATCCATGTCCTAAAGGCTGACATTCAAATAAAGATTTCATTATCAAAGTAATATCTACATAAAAATTTTGTGACTTCTGTTAGTCCTTTCATTTATCCGTCATACCCTCTAAAATAGCCATACATTGATCGAAACCAAATTTTGGGGAGAAGTGCAAACTGATAAGGGGGTACAAAGTACAGTTGGTTTTACTAGGGTGTGTAGCTTAATACTATAAATTTTCATTAATTCTTTTGGAAAAATTAAGTTTTATTATTTAACATACAAAATACCCCCACAATTTTAAAAACAATTTATGATTAAAATAACAAATACTTATTTAATAAAAATGCAATATTGTTTTTCTCATATTTTTAAATTTTTTATATACAAGAATCCAGTTTCCATTTTACGCTGCATTTGTGAGAATTATAAACACATCACAAGGTCAGATGCTTGAAAAAGTTGGAAATGGCTCCAGAAATAAATATTTATGCAAGGCCAGTTGTATGTTGTATGCTTGAGCATAAGAAATCCTAAATTTATTCTTCACTGTTAAAAAGGAAAAACGAAAAATATAAATTCTTAAATATTGTTTACCATGAAGTCCCATAAAATTAAAGAAATTATTAAACTGCAATGTAGGGATTTTGTCAAACAAATCAGCTTATTCAAATTTCATCGATTGGTTTGTGAAATTGAACAAAACAGTTTGTAAATCTCAGCAAAAAATGTCAGTGATAATTTCAACAACACAGGTATACCTTGGGTTACATTGTTCCAAGTTAAGTCGTTCTCAATTATATGTCGTTTGTCAAAAAAATATATGGAAAAATAAAAATCAAGTTTAAGTCATTTTATTTGACTTTATGTCTGTCCGCCACAAATATTGAAGTCGTAATATCACAAGAAAAGTGTTAAAAGCACACAAAATCATGTTCCTGTACAATAAAGAAGAATAAAAGTATATAAAATCATATTAAAATACGTACATTTACAGTAATTGTTAATATAATCATCATAAATCCTAGAGAACGAAATATGTAAACATCTGTGACTCTGTGTTGTCTTATTTAATGGTCTTTAAGAGCTCAATATTGGCATTTTCCACAGTAGTTCCAATATCTACTGTTTGGCATTGTTGTCAGTGCCACTCATGATTAAAAACTAAAATTTATTTGTTTGTAAGCTTAAAGTAGATTCTTATTGACCATATATTATTAAAAATGCCTTTATAAATAAAATACAGAACTGGGAATGTTTATTTGTGGTTTAGCCATAGTCACAAGTAAATTCAACTTAAGTCGTTTTTCAATTTAAGTTGCCTCTCCTGGAACAAATTACCGACGTAAGGTGAGGTATACCTGTACTAAATACTGTGACAATTTCAACACTGTGTGTTGCAAAAGAATTTCTAGTTAACTAATATTTCTTTCATCTTGTTTTTGTTGCTTTTTATTCCAATACTCAGATTGTTAGTTTATCATCCTTAAGCAAGCATCATGGATCAAAAATAAAAGAATAATCTTCCTGCAAGATTTGAGTTCAAAACCTTGGAAGTATGTCTTACTCTCACAACACCATGTTCCTGCAGGTCACAGGTGATCATGGCTCTCCAAAGATTCTTTTTCTTTCTTATCTGCGAATTGCCATGCAATTCTCGAAAAAGATAGTGGAGTGGTTTCCTGTTGCCTTCTTCACGGTTTTTGGAATTCATAGTTGTTCTCTAAGATTGGCTGTCATCCAATTTTGCTACTTAACTCATAGCCAAAATATATTGAAAAGAATAACAAGATAAGAACAAGAAAAATGCTTTATAAGCTTTGAGAAAAAGGGTAATGAGTGTGCAATGAATTTAAAATATTTGAAGTTGATGTTATGAATGTAAAATATAGAAAATATTAAGAACATTTGTTAAAGACCTGGAAGCTGTCTAATTATGATCTTTAAGTAAACATGACAAATGATGTAAATTGGATATATCAAGACATTAGAAATATCTGAGAATATGAAATTTTAATATCGCTTTAAAAGCAGACATATTAAAAGCAATACAATTGGGGGACAGAGTGAGGAAAAAAATGAGATGAAATAAATAATTACAATAAAACAGGTTAAGCAAAGCAAAAAAAGAGAAATTAAAAAAAGCAAAAAGCTAACGTTGTTGTTCCCCAATCTTTGGAGCTCTAATTGAAGAATAAAATGACTATACACAGCAATTTAAAGTAAAAAAACACATATGGAAAAAAAAACATGGGAGAAAGAATTAAAAAAATTTTTTTTATCATTTCACTGCAAGCAAGGCAATAAAGCCACTAAGATACAAGGGGTTACTAAGTGAAATAATTTCAGAAAAAGATAACATTATCAAGAAGAGAGAACAATAAAAGAACAGGAATTAAGAAAATAGAAGATAACAATTGACATTGTATTTAAATTTTTGAAGAAAAATTTTCTGGAAACTAAGAAACCAGAAAAGGCTTCCTCAAAAATGAGCCTTGCTCACCAATCTAGTATTGTATTTAAATTCATAAAGTCTAGGTACCAAAGAGGAAAGCTAATCAGAACAATTACCATGAAAATATCTATGGAAAAGGCACAGAAGTTACATTACGACCATGAGAAAGTGACTGATTCCTACCTTTCCCAGGATTATTAGTATAAAATGCCACAGACTGTACTAGAATTTGGTTAGCTAATTTCTGAGATGATAACCAGATGTCACTCAAATAAGTCGGATTTTTATCCTCTATGATCCGTACTATATGGCCATGATGTTTTTGTCATTATTTTCTGGATGATATTTTTATATAAACACTTCTAATTAAAAAAAAAAAAAACTGAATTTTTAAAATTCTTTTTCATTATTGCAATATACGAGTGATAATCAACTTGATACTGAATATTTTTGTATTGATTTAACTTGTATATATGTGCAATGGCCTATATGTGCTGATGAAAGAATTAATTAATTTCCTGTTTCAATAAAATCCTCCTCTTCATAGATGTCACCTGTTAAGAATTTCTTATTGTAATCAACCATAAAAAAAATGTTTCCCTTCTGTTTCTCAGGGAGGGGGAGGGAGAAAGAATTTAAAAAAAGACTGAATTTCTGTATCTCATCATGTTTGCAATGCCAATAGCATAGGTGTAAAATCAAAACATTGTCAGTTTTCTTTTCACCCAATGATCAAAACTAGCTAAAAAAAATCTGAATAAAATTGAAAGTTCTTACTGCCGGTTTGGTGATGCTCATTTAACTGCATCTCACAAAGAAAAATAGTCCCTTTTTTTTTTTTCCTTTAGTAGAAAATCTAATACCAATAATAAATCACTTCTTTAGCCAAGATTAGAATGAAAGACAAATTGAAGATATAAGGCAAGAACAGTAAATTCTTAGGCTGACATAGCTGAATTTTGATCTGAAAATTTCATTTTAGAATGTTGAATCTATACTGTTTATGGAAACCTATTGGTTTAAATGCATTGACTAAAATGGAGATTGTTGAAAAATAAATTTTTATATTTATTTAAGAATAATTCTTAAAAAAAAATATAACTATTTATTTTTCAACAATTCTACATCAATAAATCTGCAGCCTAATGATAAAAAAATCTAATTTATTTTACACAACTTTGTGTAAATTATATTTTTCATCATTATGTTATGGATTTATTGATATACTTGCATATATATATATATATATATTCATAAAAGTTGATATTTGGATAGGATTAGTTAGACTTAATTGTATTTTTTATTTTTCTTTAATCATTTCACCCCAAGCAAGGCAATAAAATCACTAGGATGCAAGATGTTACTGAATGTTAGAGAATATGAGAAAAACTACTATTAAGGAGAGAGACCAATAAAATAAGAATTAAGGAAACAAAGATAATGATTGACATTGCATTTAAATTTCTGAAGATCAAAGTTGATTGAGAAGCCAGATGAGAGTTCCACAAGCAAGAAGTACTATAGAAGAAACTGTTAGCATAAAACTTATGGTTACATCTAGACATTTCAACTGTAAATTGATGAGACCTTGCTGCCAAACTAGTACTACTCTTAAATTCATAAACTATACTCACCATTGCTTTAAGCATAATGTTATAGTGAGTCAGCTAAATATCACTTAAAAAATAAAAGAAGAAAAATTGATCTCGAACATTGAATGGCTGGATCTTTTGCATTCTTCCTTTCTTGTCAGATATAATCTTTAAGAAAAAGGAAACCTGTATCATTAGAAATGTTTTCTCACGGAATATTTCTGATGAGGCATGAAGGGGCCAACCAAAAGATTGTTTTAATAGTAGTAAATCTACAAAAAAGTTTTATAGATACAAGTTGTTATACAATCCTAAACTTTACCTATCAAAGGAGGATTTGTGAATAATATGCAATTTTGCAAGTTTCTAAGTCAGTATAGATTTTTTACAACCCATTCATTGTACCTCATCTCAAAACTTTTAGATTCGGATTAGATTCTAATTGAGCTTTATATATTCTATCATATCCCATTCATTGCCTATTCCTCCCTGATTAATGGCTTTTGCACACTTCTAATGTCAATAGCCAATCTGCTGATTGAGTTATCCAAGCATGGCATATTAGTCATTGTTTCTTTCTCCCTATTATTCTATCCCTGTTCTACAAAGGTTGATGTGTCCCTGCCTCTCTCTCTTCACACATGGTCTGCTATACCGGACTTTAAAATGTTAGCTTTTAGTATTCCACAACTTATTTTTAGATAGCACCCAATTTCACTTTTGCAATCTCTGCCACAACTGCATGGAATATTATACAGGGATGAGAATCTACAAAGTTTTGTGGTTTTTTGACAACATTTCGGTCATTTTACAATTCATCTAAATCCATAAAGAAAATTTTTGATTTTTTAATTTTTCGCAATAAGATTGATTTTAATAAATTATTTATTTCTACTTAAAGAAAAAAGAACTGTTTTAAATTATTCAAGAATTTATTTTAATATTTTTAAATCTATGAAGAATTTAAAACAATTTTTTAATTCTCAGTACAACCTAAATTTCTATTTATTTATTTTTTTTTTTTTTAGGGTCTTGATAAAATTTATAAATTTTATTCATACCTATACAAAATGTATTACAAACTACTTAATGATGAAATATCATAAAATTAAAGAGTGCAGTAAGTGAATGTTGGTTAATTTTCTTTACTTTTTTTTTTTTTAAACTTATGAATAACTAAAATCAGAATTTTAGAAATAAACAAAGAAAATTTAATTTTTCCTTTTTTTGCTTATTTTTATTCTTAAATTTGTAAACTGCATGCCTGTATTGCAAAATCCGTCAAGCTTTGAAACAACACAAGGTGCACAGACATTTAGGAAAATGTGAACATAAATTTTAAATGCACATAACACTTTTTCTCCAAAAAGATTAAAAATAGATTTCTATATTTAGTTTCCCTAGAATCTTTCTGCTTTTCAATAGTATATTTTGAAAATTTTCCAAACCTTTATAGGTGGAAATAATTGCTTTGACAAAGGGATCCAAATTTTTTAAAGGGCATGAACTTACCTATTTTCAGATCTTTTTGTTTTTGAAATGCAAAAAATATTAATAAAAACCATTTTATTTTTCAATTTCTTTCTCTCACATATTTAAAGAAAAATATAAGCTTAAATTCCAATATTGCATTAACAAAAAGCTATTGTTATAATAGGTGCACACAAAAATTTATTAAATCTCAACTGAAAATATAATTTTTATTCCATTCCTGTGCATTAGAGTTACATCTTTTTTGTAACCCTATGTTCCTGTGTCAGAAATTGATGCAATTTTGTTAAAAAATAATGAAAAAGGTATTAATTTGTTTTCATTCTTGAAAAAGGTCACCCTCAAACAGGAAATTTGATTTTACCATATATACAGTAAGAGTAAAAAATTAAAATATTTGCTTTATTTTTTTATTTGCTAATGATGTAATTGGATATGACTTATGCATTTTTAATGTATTTAAAAGTTTATAGCTATAGCATAACATACAAACTTACAAATAAACAAAAACAAGTTCTAGAAGGCTCTAGAAAGTCATAGTACTATTATACTTATATATGATTTTAGAAATTTTGTGTTAGAGGTGACATTTTTTAAAAAATCAACTGAATTAAACCCTTCATTAATTTTTTTAACAAAATTCATTGAATTATGATACAGGAAATCAATTATTTTACAAAAAGTCCTAAACCTACTGTACATGGATGTTTTGTCTGGTGCTGTAAGCAACAAACAATCCTCTTATTTTATTTATTTTATTGTTATTTTGGAATTGTAATTTAGATAATAATGCAGTGAATGTTTGTTTCATCTTCTATCTAAATAAATAAATGTCAAATTCTGTCTGTCCATGTATCAGAAACCTCTCTAACTCAGGCATCACTTGCTCTACATCGACCTATATGTTTTTGGAATTGGGGTAATCCCAGGATTGAAGATTTACTCATCTAGTGCTTGAACATCCAGCATTGGGATTTGTGCCCGGATGAGGAAGGAATAATTAAAAATTAAAATTTTAAAATAACTGAAAAAAATGAGTGATTTAAGTTTTTAATTTATATTTAGTTTAAAGTAACACAAAAACTTAGTGAATTTTAAAAAAAATTTGTTTTAATTCGGCCCAAATCGGAGTTTCAGCCAGAATTGGACTTATAGCATGAATAAGAGTTAAAGAGAGGTTTTGAAATTCCATGGAGTGAATTGAGGAATTCAAAGTTATTTCTTCAAAATTATCATTGCTGTTTTCTAAACTGGACCAGAGGTGCCTTTAGTTTTAGGCTGGAGGTCCAACTAGCATTTCACAGGAGCTAGCTTAAAAGTCCACACGGAGTCCGACTTTTTAGCTAGTGATGTAATAAAGTGGCGTAACGAATTAAGTGAAAATGAGATTTGAATCTTCATTACGTAGCATTTTATTCACTTCAATATTTCATCAGTTACTCTCAGCCAGTCTTTGGTATTTGAGTAGCCGCAAACATACCTGATCCATCTACCAAGTGCCTGCACAGTAGTTTATATAACCATCAGTTGAACATGCTCATTCTCATGCTTGCAATATTAGATGCAGGTGTGAGGTCATGTACTTCGGCATTCAGTGGTTGAGACTGACCCCATGTCAACCCTCTGGTGCATCCATCTTCCTTAGTGTCTGGTATGATTTTGAGGCCAAACCTATTCTGGTAATCATACTGCAATGGCACATGGATGTGCTGAATTCAATGTTGACTTCTTTTTTCCATTGAAAATTGAAATGCACTGAAAGCCTTAAACTTTTCATAACTCTTTCTTTTTATTTGATTCGACATTTTATCTTTGTCTTCCTCACTCTAAAATCTAAATCTAAAAATATTTAAAATCCCTGAATTGACCCGCCCCTCCCACACACACCTTTTTTTCAAGATGTTTCTCAGAAAATTGGATCTTTTTTTTGCTTTTGGTATTGCTTTTTCAAAATCATTAACTCTTGAACATAATTTCTTTGATCTTGATTTGGAATTTAAAATATTTGTTATAATTTTAGTTTTGTTTTTTACCCCAGTTATTTAATGGCAATTATCTTTAGGATTATTTCTATCTAGGTCTAATATACATTCCACTTCTTGTGCTCTCTCTAAATACAATTATATATTACCCAACTTTCCACACCACCATGAATTGTCTTTGATGAAGAAGCAAAAAATACTCTATTATTTAGTGACAGTAAAGCCAAAGCAATATTTTTAACAAGATTAGAAGATGCTTGCCTGTTTAATCACTCAGCTTTGTTGCTATTTTTCACAAGCAAGTCATTAGAAAATATGAGAGTTTATGGTTCAGCAGACAACAAGGTACAAGGCTAATATTTTTTCTCAAGAAATATTATCTTTAGTAAAGTTCTTAAGAATTGAAAATTACCTTTTTCCTTCAAGTGTATATAGATTTGTAATTATTAAGCTATTAATTAAAACTCAGTAATTTTTCTATTTATATAAATGAAATTTTTGTTCCTAAATTGCTGAGACATAACATCTCCTGCATGTAAATTTAATTTTTTCAGTTTCATAATTGTCTATTCAAATCTACTTAAGAAAATGTAAGATTGTAAACTGTTTCTTAATGAACACACACATACACCCCCACCCAATATATTCATGAGCTAGTTAATGTTGATAGATACCCAAACAATATGTATACACATGAGAAATAATATACATTTTGGCTTCTATATCTATAAAATTGTAATGTTCACAAGCACATGTACTTGATTATTCTGATGCAAACACATAATGGATTTTTGATTAGATCAACTTTGGCATGTGGCCACAATAGTGGAGCTTGAATCATAATGAGTGTTTTCATTGGAGTAAACCAACTTTAGCATAGGGCTGTACTTTTCTTTCTTTTTTTTTTCTTTTAGGGAAAGAAAAGATAAACTCAATAGCTTGTGTGACTTGTCTACTAATCATAAGTATTCTCTTTATATTTGGTTGCTTATGAAAACTTTAACACGGGGCTATATTAACCCTTTGAAACTGAGAAGCCCTTAAGCAATGTTGATCCTAGTCAGTACACAGATGGGTGATCACTGGGAAATACCAGTTGCTGTAAGCTTGGATGTGTAAGTGGTATAATGGATAATGGCTCAGAATTGTTAATCAGAAAGCCAAGTTCCAATTCCAATTGGGTTTATTATATTCATTTATGTGCGAATACCCTTGAGTAAAAAGATATAAGTGCACCTCTTTCCCCAGCTATGGCTTAATTAATAAGATTTGTATCACTAAACCATTATCTCAAAAAAAAAAAAAAAAAAAAAAAAAAAAATCTAAAAATAATTTCTGGACTTAAATAACCTGCAAAAGGGTTGATAACCTGTAGAAAATGAATGACTCGATCAATCTGTATGAATTTTGGAAATATTACAGTAGTTATTTACTATTACTTATCCTACTGGTGGTATTCTTAGTTAAAAGTGGCTGTGAAATAGTTGGATATAATCTCACTGCTACTGTGATGTCACCTCCTGGCACTTTTGAGGTCCAGAGTCTGTAAACGGTTGTGCTTGCTTTGAGGAGTCAAATCATTGTGAGCGACAGTCGATCGCTGTAGTTAAGCAACATTGAGTCTGGTCAGTACCTAAATGCATGACCAGTTCAAAATACTGTAAGCTTGGATGTGTATGTGGTATAAAGGTTAATCGGAGAGCCGGGTTCCAATTTCAGTTAGGTTCGTTACACTCACTCATATGCAAATACCTTTGAGAATGAGTTGAATCCACTTCTTCTCCCCACCAGCTATGGGTTAATTAACAGGGCTTGTATCAATAAATCATTCTCCAAAAAAAAAAGTTTTACAATCTAAAAATATTTTTCTGGCTTTAAATAACCTGCAAAAGGTTGATAAACCGTAAAATACATATCAATCAATCAAAGTACAGCCACTCTACACATAATGAACTGGTTACTAAGTAAGAAGTTGTACCTGACTCCTATTTTATGTAATAGGTTTATGTCATAACTTTAATGTCATTTTTGCTCCATTTTTAACATTTCTATTTCTAAATGTTTATACAGTACAGTAAATGTAATAAGCAAATTAGAGTACAGTAAATGTAATAAGCAAATTAGAGTACAGTAAATGTAAAAAGCAAATTAAAAAATCAACTCTGTATGCTATTCATTGTTTTGGCTTGCATAATGTAAATACAGTGGAAGTAAATTTTAATTTATTTCTCACTTTATTTATTCAATATTGACTAATTTATTTTTTATTTTATAGCTGGCTATAAGCCTTATATCCATTAAACCAGATTCAATAACTTTCTACCTTGAGCGGCTCTTGAACCTTGCATTTTGTGAACAATAGTCTAAAAAAAAAAAATTTCTAAATGTTTATACTGTACAATAGTGTAGTGAAGAGTAAATGTAATAAAGAAATTAAAAAATCAGCTCTATATTCTGTACATTAGTTCGGATTGTGTATTGTAAATAGAATATAAGTATTTTTTTTTTTTTACAGTACTAGCCTAAGCATTACGTATAGAGAATACTTAGCGAATTACATTATACCAAGTATGAGTATGTGTTGTAGCAATAACTTTACAATAGGGAGTTATAATAGTTGGTGACGAGGACCTCTAAATCAAGTGCAACATTATAACTGAAGTTAATTGTTGGCAATGATTATACTCAAACTCAACTGAGGGATAGATTCACAACATTATAACTGAAGTTATAATAGTTGGCAAGGAACTTGAACTCAAGTGCGGTATAACAAGCACTACATTAAAACTGGAGTTATAATAGTGGGCGACCAGATTTTTGATACTCATATGTGTGCAACAGGAGTTACAAGAATTTCAACCACATTGATTGAAAAATAAAAAAATTTTGGCTTCAATAACAGAAGTAACAACAAAATAGCCAACAGTTGCTACAGTTACAAAAACAACAACACGAGTTGTTGAAAGTGGTTTTAAAGAATAATATTTCAACATTTTTATGCCAGTGTGGTGTAAAACACCATATCAGAATTTGTATACAATCCTGATAATGGACTGACTTTTGCTGCATATTTTCACAGGCATGAGGAAATATTTAGTCAGGAATGCAGTGGCTGGGAAGACGATAAAAAGAACCAGATTGCTGTTAAGAAAAATAGCTCCAATAGAGTATGAAAAGTACTGCAATTATATTTTACCAAGAAAAACAGGTGAAATAGGGTTTGAAGACAGTACACATTCTGATGAAAATTTTTAGTGACAAGTGCTCTTTGTTCCATGGTCGTTGGAGTTGCATGAATTTAGCAAAAAAAAGAGGATGAAGATTTTGTCATGCAGGTACTGTCACCAGAGAATGAACAATTTAAAGGAAATGACTCCAGATATGTTCAAGGAATTAATTTTCATGCAAGGTCTAACACCAGAAAAAGATGCTGTAGCACAAATGAAAATTTTGGCAAAGATTGAACATAATAACAACATAACACTACAGGAAATAGTGGACAATTGCCAAACAATGCTAAGTCTGGCTCATGATGCTGAAAAACTTCAGAATAAAAAATGTGCATTAGTAAAATGCACAAAAAAAGAATATAAAAATTGTGCTATTCAAATTGAAAATCAATGTTCTGAATTAACCAAATACAAATATTGCTTTATATAAGTTTAATCGACTTCCTTTTGTGGCACCAACTATTTTTCAACAAGCCATGGATACCATGCTGACGGATTGTGATTTCACATTGGCTTATCGAGACGATATTTTGATCAAGAGTGTGTCAAAGAAAGAACATGTTAGGCATGTTTCAAAACAATTATGCAAAAACTAAGAGAATACAAATTCAAGCTTACTGAAGAAAAACGTGAATTGTTTTTTCCAAAAATAAAATACCTGGGTCAAATTATTGACAAAAATGGTAGGAATCCAGATCTGGCAAATGCAATTAAAGATATCCCTACACCAATAAATGCTACAAGTTTTTTTAGGACTGGTTAATTATTATCGAATATATGTACATAATATACATAAATTGACAGCTCCACTTAAAGATCTACTGAAAAAAGGAATAAAGTGGAATTAGGATCATAAATGTCAAAAAAGATTTTGACAAGATAAAAAAGTCTTACAAAATTGTAGTAACGTCGGATGTTAGTGATTATAGTGTTGGAGCGGTGATTTTACACAAATATGATGGTGATAAAACGAAAGCTTTCGCTCCTGCTTCATGCTCACTTCTACCAGCAGAGAAAAATTACAACCAGATAAAGAAAGAAGCTCTAGCAATCATATTTCCTATGAAAAAATTCCATAAATTTATTCATGGAAGAAATTTCATGTTGAAAATTGGCCATAAACTGTTATTAGTGATATATGGTTAAAAAAAAAAGTATATCTACCCATACAGTTAACAGATTACAGCACTGGGGTACCAAACTGTTAAATTATAATTTTACCAACAGTATAAAAAAATTAGGACATTTGGATGGATTATCTAAGTTAATACCTAAAAATGGAGGACACAATCATGGCATTGCTAAAAAGCGAGATGGAAATTAAAAACATTCTGTGCAATGTAGTCCGGGAATTACCAGTTACACTGGAGGAAATTAAAGAAAAGCAGAAAAGGACATCTTTTTTGCTAAAATAAAGAAGCAATTAAAAGAAACTAAAAAAGTACAGCATCAAGAATTGAACACATGCTCGATATGTGAGGGTGTTGTAATGGACGGGGAAAGAATTGTAATACCGAGTGGGTTACAGAAACGTATATTAAAAGGATTTTCATAGTCTGTCTATATTTCTGAGATGAGGTATTATGTACAGTATTTACATTAGTCGGGCTATTGTCCTCATCTTTGTTGCCATTTTTGTCACAACGTTTCGGCCGTTGTATGCTCCGGCCTTCTTCAGGTGGTTGGAATTTCGAACCGAACCCTTTATTTCAATCACTGGGGTAGACTGTTCTAGTTCCACGAGCCATGTTTGATGGATGTCGGTTATCAGTTATCTCCTGCTAATTTTCCCTCTGAAAGTTCTCCACTGCCTGAACCGGGTATTGAACTCACACTCTTTGGGTCTGTCACTGGATCTAACCAACGCCTTTATCCACTGTGCCATGTGTCCAACCACCTGAAGAAGGCCGGAGCGTACAACGGCCGAAACGTTGTGACAAAAATGGCGACAAAGATGAGGACAATAGTCCGACTAATGTAAATACTGAAGGATTTTCATTCTGAACATCTGGCATTTCAAGAATGAAATCTCTTATGAGAAGTTTTGTATATTGAACCAGAATGGACCAAGATATCAAAAAACAGTAAAAGCATGTAGAGGTTGTACTCTAGCAGCATAACTACCTATCACAAATATATCACAATATTGCCAAAGACAAACACTATGTGGCCAAGATTACATATAGATTTTGCAGGTCCTATAGATGGAGCATATTATCTAGTAGTAGTAGTAGTAGTTGATAGTTTTACAAAATGTCCAGAAATTCACAAGTGCAAAAATCCTAATCCACAGTAACAGTGAATTTCTTGCATAAATTGTTTGCAAGATATGGCATACCAGATACTATGGTATCAGATAATGGAACACAATTCACTGGAAAAGAATTTCAAGACTTTTTCAAGTTGTTCTCTGTAGAACATATTACCACTGTTTTCATCAAGGTCTAATGGACAAGCAGAATGTTTTGTGGGAACATTCAAAAGAGTGTTGAAAAAAATTAAGTCTGGACAAATTAAATGAGGAGGCACTTCAAAATTTTTTGAGAGTGTACTGATTGACACTTTACTCCAACACACCATCAAGCATGTCGCCAGCAGAATTAATGTTTGTCAGTAGGGTAAAATCGGTATTCGACAAGTTCTTGACAAGTCAAAAATCATGAATGGTGAATAAAAGCAACAGCAATACTTTCAAAGTTGACGATAAAGTATTCTTTAGAGCATACACAGATGGAAAGAAAACATGGGAAGATGGCATAATAGCAGCTAGAATCGGAAAATTGGTCTACATGGTGAAGGGAAAAAATTCCAACATAAAAAACACCAATATCAGCTGAAGAAAAGATTAACTGATGAAAGACCTAAAGAACCGGTTAAAATGGTCTGACATTTTTGATGTGCCAGTACCAAAATAAATTGTGGAACCAACTAGAACAAGTTCCTAGGAAAAGAAAATGTACAGAAGAACTAAAAGTGGATCTGAGATGGAAACATAAAGTATGTTGGTGAACTCTCCAGAAAAAGGGAAGGGAGTTACTAATTACGAAATAAAGACATTTATTTAATAAAGTAGTAATCTCAAAGGAGGGGGATGTTGTGGAGCATAGAGTACACCTCCAGTGACTATGAACTCATCCAATACTATAAAGAGTTCCATAGTAGGAGGTTAGTAGTAGTCATATTGAAGTTGGGCTATTCGCTGCCAGGATTGCAACACACCTGTTGAACTCTCTGCCTTTGGGCAGAGAGGAATCCAGCTGAGGCTATGGGTATGAGCAGAGTCTTGTCTGGGTAGGTAGACAAACCGAGCCCTGTGTATGCGGAGTCTAAGGAGAATTTTGGGACTCAGAATTACCCCACATAAAAACCGACCTTGTGTCACATCCATCCTTGTGGGGAGGATTGAGTAAATACCAGTTGTATTGGAGTCAGACTTCATACTAACTGTACTGGCATTATTACAGCAATAGCCTAAGCATTACATATAGAGAATACTTACATGAATTACGTTATACCAAGTACGAGTGTATGTTATAACCTTACAATAGGGAGTTATAATATTTTCACTTTATTAATTTTATTTATTTAGATTTATTTTCAAGAAAGAGAAAACCATCATCATTAAAGTTTTTGTAAAATGTACAATATCTATTGATTGGTGGATTTTTAATTGTTTATTTTATTAGGTTTCATAGCCCATCATAAGTCGGATGGGTATTAAACAGATAAGTCATTAAGTGAGGAGTGACTGTATTTCATTTGTTAATGGGGAAAACGAGAACAGTGTGCCCTGTCCTCTTTTTTTTTTTTTTTTTTTTTTTTTTGAAGCTTGCTAAGGATTAACAAATCTCAGCTAACTAATGTTAATAACTGAAGTGTTACTCTTGTGATTTTTAGTCCATTAATCACTGAGAGGTAACTAGTAACCAGGAAATATCCATATCATGAACTATTTTTCTATATGCTTTCATGAGGAAGAACCAGTTTCATTTCCACTATCAAAACTATACTAAATAATTTTTTGGCAGATTGTTTTTTCTCTTGACACTGCTATTATTTTAATTAACTTCATTCTCTTGGCAATGTTCATTTTAAAAGCAATGATTAAAATTATAAAAAGCCTAAACATATGATGAAAACAAATTTATACATTTGTGTTGTTCTTGAGAATTGACATAAAAAATAATAAACACTACTTATTTCTCAGATTATTTACATTGTATTGTTTATTGGAATGTTTAGTAAAACATCAGCTAACTGCCAATTGATTCAAAATTTATAAAATGATAAATAAAGGATTTCCTTATAGTTGGTTCATATATTTTAATAATTTAGTAGATGTTTATAAATCTATGGATTAAAAAAATGTATTCATTTTTATTTCTTTATAAATTGCTAAATTATAAATATTGCATAGCATTTGTTATAATTAGTTTTTAGAATGTTGTAAATATAAAATTATTCTTGTAAATAACCTAATAGTGTTTAATATTTTTGTTCTAAATCTTCAAGAACAAAAATATACGTATAAATTCAGTTTCATCATATGTTTAGGTTTTATTACTGTTGTAGGATACCTACAAATGATAATGGGTATTTCCCCGTTCACATATTTACAGTAGTAAATACTGTATGTTGGTCTGCAGTTGGAGATTCATTGTGGAATTCATTTGACTCACTTCTAGCAGTTCACTACTACTTCTACACACAACTGCAAATCTTATGTGTTCCTCATGTCCTAAGTATTATCGTTCATTACCAACCTTTGTGTGATTATTCTATTCAGTACCCTTCCCTAGGTTGCAACAATTACAATCATCATTTTTTACAACAATAGACATTGCTGAGGAATGAATGTAGTTAAAATTATAGCTGTGTCAAAAGGATAAAAAAACGTTCTTTTGACCCGGCATTTTTTGTGGGCACAAAGCTCCAAGTTTGCCAATTTTTCTTTTTTTGCTTTTGACTTGTGATTAAGGAGATGGAGACATTGTTGTTTTCTAAATGTATGTAAATATTCAGGCTCATTGATTGTGTTAAATGAAACACTTCTCTGAGTTCCTTCTAATGCCTTTATTCCCTGCTTTGTCACATGGTCATTTTGAGCTTTATTGTTGCTACCAATTGAATATGGCTTTTTGCTAACTTCCCTTACTCAACAGTATTTTGAATGGTTAAGCAAGGAATTAAAGCATGCACATCACAGATCATTAATTCAGACATTGATAAAAATTCATTGGAAAATTATGTATAAGAGAATAATTTCAATAAAAGCTTTTTTGATCACACTGAATACAGAATCAAATACACACACCTTATTGCAACTTGTACAAAAATTCCTGTGATTGTTTTGTATATCTTTCCAGAAAGGTTTGATATGGTCTCCCAAAAAATTTGCTATATAAATATGAAATTTGAAATATTTATTTTAATGTTGAGAATTCTTTCAACTTTTATTCATGAGTAACTTCCCCCCACAAGAAGTCAGAACTGACAACAGTATTTAAAGACTTGCATATTTCTATACCAATATGTAGAAAACTCCAAACTCATTTTCAGAGCATGGACTAAACTTATGTACAGTTTGACTGGATAAAACCCATGTTAATTTATATCAATAGTGGTTATTTCATCACATCCAAATTTTTTAAAAGCTAATTTGGAATATTGGTATGTGATAATTATTTTTTCCCTTTTCAAAAAAAAAACATTTTGAATTTTCCAAGTGATTGCAATATCTAGTGACTTTTTTCATAAGAGAAATATATATTTTTCTTAAATATTATCTCTTGATTTATTGATGTATTCTCGTGTTTATTTTTTAGAAAATATCAAATCTTGGAAAAGGCTTAACATTCACAATCATACTCTTTTTTTTTTTTTTTTTTTTTTTTTCCCTTAATTTTCTTATTTTTCTAGGTTTTACTATAGATCAGATTTCAAATAAATTGTGTACATTTATTTAATATTTACTTGGATTTTCAGAGCATACAGTTATTAGTATGGTCATCAGTTAAAAAAAAACAAAAAACAAAACTTACAATTACATTTAATGATTTTAAAAAAAATTTCACTTTATACATATTTTGTAAACTTCAAATCTGTATATTGGTGGCAAAATTTGGCTGTCTATCAATAAAGATAAACGGCATTAGGATGACTTTTACAACTCCACTGTATTAAAATTATTAGTTTTCATATGTAGTCCTTTATGTACTAGCTACTTTAACTCCAATACATTAGTGATACTGTAAAGATGTTTTTGTGTGATAACAATTCTCTATTATATTTTCATAAATATTTCTAGAGTAATATTTGTTTATATTTTAAAAAATTTACATATTAAATCCTAAGCAGTTAATGGATATTTTCAATTCGACAGTATTTTTTATTACTATAATCCTTATTTTCATGGGTACACGTGTTTGATTAGCCATCCCTGTACAGGATTTAAAAAAAAAACTTTTTTTTTATGAAACAAAAGTGTTAATTTCCCAATGTGGGAACAAATGATTGCAGAAGTTTTCCCCTCTCCCTCTCTTATAGTTAGGAGGACACAGAATGCATGCTAAGATATTTTTCTTAGCCAATAAAATGGGACGGTTTGCGTTTTGACATGACTCTGTCCAGATCTGCCTTAGCTACTAGACAGACATACTGTGTTCACTTGGTCGACCTTTTGTGTACAAGCACCAATTCCTAATTTGTGAATTCTTCTGCCTTATCAATTTTGATTTGCTTTAACTATATTGTTTGCTTGCTTGTTGCTGTTTCATCTTTTTTACCTTTTTTCTTTTCATTGCAATCTTTATTAATTTTGATTGCACTTTAACAATGGCTTCTAACTCATCAAAAAGTCCACACAAACAAAAATAGATCAAACAAATGTTTGAGCTAACATTAATTTATGGGCACACAACAAAGACAGATGACACAAGCTAAGTTTAAAAGCATACAAAAAAAATTATGTGTAACTCATAAAAAATGAATTACACAAATTAAGTGTATGTATGCCAAATGATGGCCAATAACATGTATGTAAATTATCAATGAAAATGAAATGTGCCTTTTTACAATTAAAATTATAATGCTATATATGGTGATCCTCAGAAAACTACATACAGTGAATAAAGAGAAATAGTCCTCTGAATAGTTTTCAAAGAATAATTTAGTCATAATTTTTTAAGCAAAGTTCATGGTAACAATGAAGAATAGACCAAGCACATCACCGAAGACTTTTCCTTGATGTGGGAGCAACTTTGTTGTTCCTTTCAATTCTCATCTGGTGGTTGTCTAAATTCTTCTGCATTGTTTTCTTTCTGAATCAGGTTAACCTGGATTCCTGCAGCGGCAGTTTGTCAACTCTGAAAATCAAAATAAATTAACTACAGGTAGTCTCCAAATAAGCTGCTTGGAATTTGGAGGAAACACTTACTGGTTTTGGATGAAAAATAAATGCAGCTTAAATTTCTTATAACTACTGGGAGGTATACTTTGATCATCTCGGTTGGAAGATGTAAATTTGACTGATTGTAAATAAACCCCTGTTTATTTACTCAAAGACATGTACCCAGTAAAATAACATTTATAGCAATAAGAAATTAACTTCTGTATTTTATAATCATTATTTTGTGATTATCTATTGTGATATTAAAATGATTAAATTTTCCATTATATCTACTTTTAAAAGCTTTTGTCAGAAAATGAAAGAAAGGTGGAAAGACAACAAATACAGGAAAAGGAGGTGAAATCTTGAACATAGATTAGTATCTGTTGGGGTTGAACTTACAACACAAAAAAAAATCCTACCTGAAATTGTCCCGTTTCATTGTGAAAAAAACAAACCATGATATGAGAAGGTTGTAAAAAAAAAAAACCATGATATGAGAAGGTTGTAATATGAAAACAGAAATGAAAGATGAAGCAAGTGAAGGATTGTCTTTTTATATAGAACTTGCTTTCATGATTTGTAATTTTTATGATTTAGTAAATATTTTTTACTATATGGTATAATTGATAATGCCTCGGAATGTGAAATCAGAGAGCCAAGTCTGAATTCCAGTGGGGTTTGTTACATTCACTTACACGTAAATATCCTTGGGAAATGTATGAATCCATCTTTTCTCCCCCTAACTATGGCTTGAATAGCTGGGTAGACTGGGTCTTATAGCCTTGGTTGGCACCCAGTCTACCACAGAAAAAAACAGCAACCTATTGTGGGAAAATCTTCTGCCTCGTCAGTCACGAGTTGAAAGAGATATGATTGCTCAAGTGTGTATCCTGTATGGCTCTTAACTGATGGCTGAAATATTTTTTAGTTTTTCACTCTGAAATTATTCTAGCAGGTTCATGTGAACTTATTACTAATCATATATACCTAGTTTTGTTTATAGATGGTTGCATTTTCTTTAAATATTATTTTAGACCTTTTAACTGACAGTTATTGGGATACTTTCAGTGATTTCTTAATTGATTTGAATTTATCATGAGGCATATCTTGGCAATTTTATAACTGGTTACTATTATTTTTTATTTTCTGTATAAAAGTGTTTTTTGTTTTTCCTTCTCTTATTTAAAGATGAGTTCTATCCTTTTTTAAAGAGCTCCAAAAATGATCATTAATAAAACCTTCATGTGTTCTTGGTTATTTTATTTTCCACCAATGATGAGTGCATCAGCACATTTGTCTCAATTGAGAGATTTTTAGAAATTCCTTTTCAATTTAATTCCATTTTGTGAACATAATATATTGATCCAGTCTAATGGGAAGTGATCGTTAGCTTTAAGTTTATTTCCAATTCTTTACAAGTCAACAGCAAGTCAGTTTTGTGTTGAACTGCTTAAGTGGCTTTGTTAACTGGAAAGTTTTGCTTTCAGATAAATACATTTAATCCACTGCTATTGACAAAGAAAATTCTCTTATCTGTAGTCAAGATCTTTTATAAAAATGGATTCATTGAAAACACACATGTGTCTGCATATAGTATGAATAGCAGAATAGTATATACATCCATATACAGGGTGCGATGGGTAAATTGTCATCATCTTATATTTTAATTTCATGCATACATGTTTATTTGTTATTTTGTTGATTGCACAGTATAGTAGGGTCAGTTGGGCACTGTCAGTTGAGAAAACGAGCACATGAGGCACTTTGTTCTGCCTGAAATTTGCTGTACTGCTTGGCATTTGTGCCAGAAACACCAGTATGAACATTTCAGAGTGTTTGGGCATCAATCCGAGGACTGCAGAGGATTCACAAAGAGCTGGACGAGTCTAATGGTGATTATGAAGGTATTGTAAATCTGAAAAGAACTCCTGAATTTGTTGGTGAGGGTCTCAGACTCAATACAGAGTACCTTAAGGAGGTAGTGCTACCCTAGGTCAAGAGGGTGGCTGCTGGAAGACTCCATGTCTGGCAACAGGACTCTGCACCATGCCACACAAGCAGGAGAATCCAGTTATAGCTGTAAGACAATTTCTACAATCACATCACCCCTTACATATGGCCACCTAACTCCCTAGACTGCAAACTCCTCGATTATTATGTGTGGGGGTGCAGTTGAGCAAGTGACCAACAAAACTCCTTGTAACATCAACGATGAACTGAAGGCAAGCATTATGGCAGCATTCTCTCAAGGAGGCTCCTTGCCTTGAATGTCTATGGCAGTGTTTCTCAACCTTTTAAATCAATGGCACATTTAGGAGCAAATGAAAATATCACAGCATACTTAGCAAGATTTTTGATGGGTATACATTTAAATGTTATGAAATAAAACCATAGATTTTTAAAAAATACGCACAAATATGAAATTACAATTATGGAATTTCTATTCAACTGTTTGTACAGGTTATTTAGTGCGAAACCTGTGCCTGTTTTTTTTTTTGTTTGTTTTGGGGGGGGGGGTCACAATTTCTTCAATGTTTGGTCGAATGTGCGATAAGTAGACCCTCATTTCTTCTTCAGTTGAGTGTAGTCTTTCTCGCTTCTTATTTTTGATGTTATTTAGTGTTGAGAAGCCTAATCCACATAAATAAGTAGAAAATTGTAATAAAACTGATAAAGCCTTTTTAGCTAATGTGGGATAAAAAGTTTAATACTTATTCATTTATTCAAATACTAACACTTTAACATTACTACTTCCACACACGCACACACTTGTATTTCTTGAGAATATGCTGTGGCACAGCGGTTGAGAAATACTAGTCTATGATGACTCAAGCTCTCCCCAAACCTATTGCTAAAGACGCTGGAGAAATGGTTCATTGTACTGTTCCAGTAAATATTTAGACTCTACAAGAGCCCAATGAGACCAAAAATGGACTATTGTTACTACATCTGGGCTGGAGCTGCCCAGTCCTCACTTGATCAAAAAGGTCTATACGACCTTGTGGGTGACTAATTATTTTCCACTCTACGTTAGGAGCCTCTTTCTCGACATTTCTATAGCATGTGTTCTGATGAACTACATTCCTAGTCCCACCACCCCTTGTTGACCATGTTCACTATAGTCTATGAATATACAATACAGCGCAGTACGTAATCTGTTCAATGAAACAACATTAAAGATTAACACTCACGAGTCAGACACTCTACTGAATCTGACTATATCGGCAATACCACCAGCAGCTGTTCCGTAATTCTTCAGTTTTCGATATCAAAGGCTGGCAGTAATATTTAGCCATAACGAGGGTTACATGTGGCACAAAGCCGGGTTTAACGTAGGCTCAGCCAAAAATATTCCCTATTAGAACCTGTAAAAATGGGTTCACCTTGAATGAGACTCTGCCCCTCGGCAGAGCCTCGTCCTGTTTCCTCTCTGCCCAAAGGCAAAGAGTTCGACTGTTCAGCCATCAAAGGCTGGCAGTGCATATTCGGGAAAAACATGGCTGCCTTTATACACGTCGCATTAAATATTTTCAGCCTTCTGATTGGTTAAAACTTCTATTGGTGAACTATAAGATGATTCAGCTCATTTTGGCTGGCTCACTAGTATACCAGGGTACCCAAAAACTCCAACCCCCCCCCCCCCTTTGGGTACATTACGGAATCTTCTTTCAAAATATTAGTAAAGTCAATATTCATATGGAACAAATACTTTAGTATTCATAAAATATATCTTTTTGTTTTGTAATTTTTTTTTTTTGTTTTTTAAATAAATATCCACAAAAATTAGTTATATCATTTTGTCCACAAGTGAAAAAAGTTATTTTACCCATAGCTGGGACCCATTAAAACAGGCACTATCACTCTGGGTCAGAGTGATTCTGAGAGTCATTCAGAGGAGGATTGGGCTAAAAGTAGGACTATTTACGTTTATACTCTGAAATTAAGGACTCGCATTCATACCAAAAACTGACGTCACTTAAGACAATAACTAATGGATGCAGTTTATGTCCAACCCAGGACTAATAAGGATCTTAGAGGTCAGTACCAAATATGACAGGAATAAAAGCCCCTAATTTCAATTTTGTAATTGGCTTTGTAAACAAATCCTACACGTTATTTTCCGATTGAACATATTCAATTTGTACTGTTTTCTTTTGTACCTGATCCCTAACAAATTGATATTTAATATCAATATGCTTTGATCTTTGATGTATTATTGGATTTTTAGCCAAAGCAATACTGGCCTGATTGTCACAGTAAATAGTTATAGGTTCATTTATTATCAGTGTTGTAATTGTTTGTTGTTGGACTGAATGTTTCTACATAATCTTCCCCGTATATCTGTGAGAATCCTTTAGCTACAAAACGAGCCTTATACACTGGCGAGCCATCCTCAGTTCACTTTATAGTATAAACCCAACAGCTGCCGGTAATACTTTTATCATCCAGGGCTTTTTTCAATTCAAAAGTATCATTTGATACTAGGGATTCCATTTCTTTTTGCATGGCGGCTATCCATCGTTTGGAATTATCAGAATTTATGGCTTCTTGATAGTTCTTCGGGATACATTGCACCGAATAGCAACAGTCAATGTCACAGATATTACATTGACCCATTCCAAAATAGTCTGGCTTTCTTCTATTTCTGGTCGGATAATGTGGAATTTGCCCCTCCTCTTTGGTTGTATCTTCTTTTAACTCAAGGTTTGCGTCTGATTTTTCCTCGTCTATATCATCTGGTATAACACCTTCTTTTAATTGTGGATTTTGAACGGGTTTTCTATTTATAGGCCCTATCTCATAATTAGGTCATACTAGTTTGTGTTGGACCAGTTCCTCGCAGTTAATGTTCTTTTCTTTGGTATCCTCCACTTGCTCAAAGGAATCTGTAAATCTGATGCATCTGATCTTCCTTATTATTTTACTTTGTGGGAAATAAATCATATAGGCCGGACTTGTTTTGTCATAGCCAATGAATATGCCTCTTTCACTTTTTGGATCTAGTTTTGCCCTGTGGTTGACATATGTGTAGCAAATTGTACAAAAATATGCATACCACTTACGGTGGGTTTGTAGTTCGTATAAACCTCATAAGGAGTCTTTTTAATGTTACTATTATAGCAACGGTTTCTTATATATACGGCTGTATTTAATGCATAGACCCACAGATCTTTGAGTAACTTAGATTCTATTAGCAAACATCTAGCCATTTCGAAAAGAGTCCGCCAACTACGTTCAGCGATTCCGTTCTGGTGTAAGGACAGGTTTTCTCATGTTTAATGCCTTCATTTATTAGGAGGTTTTCATAATCATTAGAAGTAAATTCTCCACCATTATCTGTTCTAATTATTTTCACCTTTCCATAAGGTGAAATATCAGATAAATACATTCTTGTAGCTTGTAGGGTATCAGATTTGTTTTTCAGAAAATGTATCATAATAAGTCCTGAATATTTGTCAACAAAGTTTAATACATATGAATAGGTGCCAATACCCATTGGTGAAATTGGACCCGCTAAGTCGCAATAAACTCTGAACAAGATGTCTGTTGATTTTGGGATTTGATCCCTATTTCTATATTTCGTCATTTTCCCTTTAATACATGTGTCACAATGTTGTAAGCCCTTTGGAGCTGTAATTTTCATTCCAGTGACGTGTTTTTGCAATCTTTTAACATCCGAATTATTACAGTGGCCTAATATTTTATGCCAAGTCCTTAAGTTGTGGGTGGCTGTTTTCACAGATTTAATACTTTTCAAATAATACAAATGTCCATTTTGTTGTATATTAAATTCAGTTCCGTCTGGGTATATTAACTTTGCATTGTCTCGGTGAAAATTAACTTTAACACCAGTTCTAACAGCAGACTGAACCGAGAAAATATTTTGTTTAAATTTAGGGATATATAAAGCCCTTTTTAATAAACGTTTCCAAATATTTCCTTTAGTATTGCATAAATAAATACAGGCATCGCCTCTTTTTAAAACTAAATTATTAGCTCTGGTACCGTCAGCCAACTGAATAAAGTGGGAATCTGGCTCGAAGTTGGAGTCAAAATTAATAAATTTTGTTTCATCTGTAATTACATGATTTGTCGCACCCGTGTCGACTAGGTAAGAATTATAACTATTGGGTATAGTATCCAACCCAAATGAAAAAGCATATGTTCGCTCATTCGAAAAAGCTTTTACATTTTTACAAAAATCACTCCTCGTATGAAATTGACATTTCACACGTACATGCCTGTCTCTTCCACAACGAAAGCAGATGATATTTGTTTTTCTATTATTATTGTTCCTGTTGTTGTTGTTATTGTAATAGTTGTTTTTAAGCCCCTTGTTTTTAATATCATAATTCCTAGTCTGATAGGTTTCAGGGACTGGTTTTCTGAAATTTTTAAATGACGTTCTCAGTTGCATTACGTTATTTCTTTGATTTGGGGGATTACACATTTTTTCAGTTTCTTCATAACTACGTAACGCTATTTTAAACTCAGTGAAAGTTAATTTTTTATCTTTTTGAGTTATGACTGTCGTGAATGGTTTGATTGTTGCTGGTAATCCCTTTAAAGCCATGGCTATTAGCAGCCCATCTGAGATAGTTTCACCTGCCATTTTTAAAGCATTTGTGACATTCTCAGCTCGTATAATATATTCTGTTACAGATTCATTTTCTCGTCTCCTTAACAAGGCTCATTATTAAAGACAAA
This sequence comes from Acanthosepion esculentum, assembly GCA_964036315.1. Lineage (NCBI taxonomy): Eukaryota > Metazoa > Mollusca > Cephalopoda > Sepiida > Sepiidae > Acanthosepion > Acanthosepion esculentum. Next base: position 32,212,453 of record OZ038501.1, on the reverse strand, counting down.
CTCCTGTCATCCAGGCATTGTATTAATTCAGTGAACATGGTCGCATTTCTTTCCATAAAATCATCATCCTCTTTCTGGTAATCTTGTCAAAGAATGATGTCATGAAGTTTTTGTATTCTAAGGTAGCCTAGGAATTTCACTTCCCACAATTTGTATTTTGACTTGTCTCCGGCAAAATACAGTCATAATCTGTGCTCATAACCTTTGTTGACCATGTTCACCATAGTCTATAAATATAGAATACAGCGCAGTACGTAATTTGTTCAATGAAACGACGTTAAAGATTAACACTCACGAGTCACTCTACTGAATCTGACTATATCGCCAATACCACCAGCAGCTGTTCCGTAATTCTTCAGTCTTCAATATCAAAGGCTGGCAGTGCATATTCGGGAATAACATGGCCGCCTTTATACACGTTGCACTGAATATTTTGAGCCTTCTGATTGGTTAAAACTTCTATTGGTGAACTATAAAATGAGTCAGCTCATTTTGGCTGGCTCACTAGTATACCAGGGTACTCAAAAACTCCAATCTTTATAACTGGGACCCACTATGTCACGTACAGAAGTGTGAGTGATCCCTATTCATATTCCAATAATAATAATAAGTTCTAGTCGGATGGTTTCTTCTCAAGAGCTGCTACCAGTAGGATGTTTTTCCAATCACTATAATCTTGACCTCTTCAAGTCTAGACTTAATCATTCTTTCTTGCATAACCCCATAAACTTCACTTCTTGCCTTTTCTTATGTTCATACAACACCACACAGTAATCCTCTACCTTAAATGGCTCTTAGGTATTATATTTGGTGTACATCTCTCTCTCATGTGTGTGTATATATATATATATATATATATATATATATATATATATATATATATATATAATCTGGCAGCATGTTTTCATTAAGATGTCTTGAAATAATTTAGACAAGTTTTGTCTACTTATTTTTAATAGGGTTCTCTCGTAATTACGGACAAGTTTCTTAGTATCCTTATTAAAGGAAGAAAGAATTACCATATTGATGCATATACATTTTATGCCATGCAAATAAATGTCAAGGGAGGTAACAAAGTTATTGTAATGTTTAAATATTTTTAAAAAAGAAACAACTATTTAAGACTATTAGTTAAAACCTAGATATTTAAACTATTTACTGTAAACATTTTAAAACCTTTGTGCAGTATTCATAATTAATTTTATTAAGGGTTGGTTTAATCTTTTTAATATAGATAGCTTCAAGAATTTTTATTTTGTTTATTATTTTCATGAAAAAGTATAGATGTATTTTCAACAAGAATTTTCCTAAATTGCAAATGTGGACAGGCATGTTGTTTTAAATGTTGAGTTGTTAGATGCATCATTCAAATGAAAACTCAACCTTCGAGACAATATAGTAGTGGTATGGCCAACATATATATTAGTACTCGGAATAAGATGAATATGTATCAACATGGTAATTTTCTTTCTTCTAAATTTTTTAAAATTTTTATTTTTGTTATTCACTTTACCCCAAGCAAGTGGATAATGCTACTAAGATGCAATGGGCTACTGGAAGTGAAAGAGAACAAGAATTTAGGAGAGAGAACCGGAAACCCAATCCTAAACAGGAAACGAAGGATAAACCTCTACGCCTGTTCAAAAGACAGGGAAGGAATGAGAACTGAGCATTTAATTTACTAGTAGTAGATAGGCAAACCTATCTACTACTAGTAAATTATCAAACAATGTACAGCATTATTTGTTTTGCTGTTATTGCTTGTAGCTGATGTCATTAGTATTTGTATCGTTAAACATTCTATTTATCTTTTCCTGTTTTCCCCACTTGTGCTACCTTCTGCTTGCATTAGGCAGTGCTACCTGCTGATATTCTTGTACTGCTGTTTGATATATTTTATTCTCTTTGTGTTCCTATTAAGTATAAAATGAGCATGAACATGTGCCTTTCCAGCTTTTCAAATATGTATATCCAGTCAATATACAAGGTCTCTGTGTGGAACAAACAGCTGAGGAATTTTTTTTTTTCTTTTCTGGGTGTGTTTGGGACAGGCAAAGACTCAAATTTCTGATTCTGCTTCTCCTGACACCCTATCTCTCCCAACCCTCAAGTTTGGTACTCTGTCCTGACCCTAACCACTTTTTCTACCTCTTGCCTGTACCCACCCCAAGCACCCTCAGCCTGGCACCAGAGTTCTCTTAGGATGTAAATGCTACTGAGAATACATCAGTAACTAACTTGCCACTTGACCTCTTGTCTAAATAAAATGCCTTTCACTTTTCACATGTAAATCCCCCTCTGTTGCTCTGCCTGTCTTCTTCCACCAAGAGAGGGAGGAAGGGTTTCTGATTTTAATCCTTCATTCCAATCTCTTCTTCATTGTTGGAATGTGATGAATTTCAGGAAATTATGGGATGTTTGTTTGTTTTTCTTGAATTTATAAAACTGCCTAGATTAGTACAATTCATCTTCAAGGGAAGTTCTTAATGTTACAATTTGCATTTCAATTCTAGTGATTTTATGGACCTTAGAATTTTCCTTTACATTCACTGATATTTTCTTTACACAAAAGCTACTAATTGAAAGTATTCAACAATTGTTCTTGCATTATGTATAATTTACCCAATGTCCTATTTTTCAAAGATGTTATAGAACGGTGCTTACCAAGCAATTCTCACAGACCATTGCTACAATCAGTAGCATTCAGAATGGAGGGCAGAGGGTGTGACATCTCCCCCCCCCTCACTATCTGCCATATCTATCGGGAGGGCATTCAATCAAAGAGTGAAATAAAAATTTAGGTAATATTTAATTTGAATAAACTGTTTATTTCAGGTTTCCTCTGTTTTTACATATTTAAAAATGTCTTCCTTTCTCACATTTCTCAGTACTAAGCCTATAGGGCCCCCTACTTGACTCTTAGGGGCATATAATCAAGGAGTTTGCCCTTGGCATCACCAAACATCACCACATCTTGGGTACAGTAGTAATAAGTTTATTTATTTGTTTAACAGCATATCAACTACTCAAGGGTCATTTAATACTGAGATTTAATTTTCTTGGAAACTTTGAAGTAATAAAAATCATATGTTACTCTGCTTTCACAATTAAATTCATGGTAGTTGATACTCATCTTTTGTGCACATGCATGTTTTGTAAACTTAATTATTAGTGGCAGTGATATGTGTGTTTTATGTTGTAGTCTTGGTGAAGTTATATTTTGGAATACAATTTGATTTCTTTAAAAAATGATATGGATTAATATCAGGAAAGAGTTATTTCATGTTGATTGATGTATTATTGGCAATTTTACTATAAATAGGTATTGTTGATAATTCTTTTATATAAAAATGTATTGCTGGTATTATTATAGAAATGTATTTTTATATTTTCATAGGTTTTTGTTGGGGGGGGGGGACTAATTATTTGCCCATAGCTAGGACTCTAACAGGTGCTATCATTTAGGGTGAACCTGGTAACAGAAATTAAAAGGTAGTACCACAGCCCTCAAAACCTCCAATCTCCTGATCAGAACCCTTGCTGCCAGATGTAGATTATCATCATACCCAGGACTAAGTAATAAGTTTAATGATGACTGTGTATCACATTTGTAGCTATGTGCCATACTTAGCTAAGCTTAGTAAATATCTCTATCACAGGATTTGAATTTTAAAAATACTTAGCCCTACCCTATCTGTTTCTAATATGTTGTCAACATAACCTTCAAGGAATGTCTTTACAAATTTATTGATCACTTTATTATTTTCTTGTATGAGGTCAGGTTAGGCTGAGGCCTGTTACCTGGTAACTTTTAACCCAGTACAACTTACCACATAAGTGAGTGGTTGGCATCTAAACCAGCTCCCCACTAGCTTTTCTGCTGATGAGGAGGGTGGCATGTCACTCTACAGGAAGAAAAACAATACCTGTCAAAAGAGAGATGAGCTTCTTATAGGAGCCAACAGCCAAATATAAGGTCTCAAGTCTTGAATGGCAACCTTCCTAGTGATGGTATCTCAATAAAAACATTTAGTGTACTTGGACTACCATGAGTGTTAGTTGGACATCATGAAGAGCATCCGGCCTTTAACACCTTGCCTCAAATCATTTATCAGGCAGGACCCACCTTGCTTTGTGCAAGATTAATCTTGGTCCTGCCTCAATAACAAACACATTTACCTATCTTTTTGTATCAAGAGATTTTCAAAATTGTCCTTTCTTATTGTTGCGATAACAATAAGAAAAGGACAATTAAATTGATGTTATTAATATTGATATCAAATAGTTTTGACAGAACGTTTTTGTAAACTTTTGCCAAAGTCCTATTTTATTTTCAAAACTGCAAAAGACTTACTTTTATGTTTATTATGATAATTATAAATGATTTTTTTATTTCATCATTTTTTAAACATATTTTTAAAAAGTGAAGAAATCCATTTTCTTATTTAAAAATGTGATTCACAAGAACATTATTATTATTGTTGCATTTACTCAAAAATTCATCAGGCTATATTTTTTATTTCATGAACTGTCTCAAAACATGTTCAGCATTAAATGACTGCTTAAAATGCTCAACTTTAAATGCAGTTTGGTTAATCAAATTGTCATCAGCTAAAATTTCATCACAGATCCAATAAGAGTAAAAATTAAATTTATAGAGAAGAGATAAGATCAATTTACTTATTTTCTAAACACTTTCACTTCTGCATCATTATAGCATTGTTACCTAGCTGTGCTGGCCCATTTTGGGCAAAACAGAAAGGAAATGATTAAAAATCGTGCTGATGGTGATTTCTCATGGGTGCTCTCATTTTGATTTTAATCATATACAGTATAATAAGAATATATTACAAAACAGGCTGTAATGTAAGTTACTCTGTCTGTACTGGTTTGGAAATAGCACTAAACACTAGTTAGTTTATAACACAAATGCTAAAATTTCATGACTCTTGAAAATGTATATATATGTCAACAGCAGGCAATATAAGTTTTGTAGAGATGTATAAGTATGTCTACAGCAGTTAAGTGTTAATTCTTTAGATAAAAATCTTAGATTCCTTATATAGAAAATATAAATCAATGCAGTACAAACTAAGCTAAACATTACCCCCAAAACATAATAAAAATATGTCACAAAACAGGTCATATTGAATGGCCACTCTTCTAGATCTTTTTGCATTAATGCAGGCATCCCCCAGGGCTCTATCCTTGGACTTATGCTGTCCCTAATTTTCATCAACAACATTCTTGACAGCACCAGTGCTCAACTTGGTATGCATGCTGATGACACAACTATTTACTCTTGTCTTAATATTAAGTCTAGTTGGTTTGATAAAGTCAACTTGGCAGCTGGTCTAAAAAATGACTTACATTCTGTTGTTAACTGGAGCAAGAAATAGCTTGTTAATTTTAATGCCTTCAAAACAAAACTGCTCTCTGAGATAGTGTTCACCTCCAAGAGAAGTGACTTGTATCTTCTTGGACTAATGTTTTCCACTGCCATTAAGTGGAAACATTATATTGAATCAATTGCTAAGTCTACTGCTAGGAAAGTTGATTCTGTGTCATGCTAGACAATTTTTCTCACCTGAATGTATCTTACATATTTACAAGTCTACCATTCATTCATGCTTAGAATAAAAAGGCCGCATATTTTTCTTTTAATAAGATTACTCAAATATTCAAGCTGGTAGATGAAAAAAAATAAATTATACTGTTTAATAAAAAACTGAGTATCTACTCAAATATTGATATGTACAACAAGTAATAAAATCTGTTGGATTAATAAATAAAAATCCATCATTTTAGAATATATATATATATATATATATATATATATATATATATATGACATTTACTCAGCTGACTTGAATATCGCACAGAGCTACATATAGCAGCCTAGTTGCAATATAAACAACAAGTGGGATCTGAGGGTGTTGAACAAACACAAATGTGCCTGAGTAGGTTTTTGAAACCGGGATTAACTAGCTGTCTGAGCAGATGGGTGTGCTCAAATATTAGTTGCTGCACATATATATATATTAGAGAGAGAGAGAGAGCCGGCAATGTAAGTTTGGTGCAGATATATAAATACATCCACAGAAGTGAAGTGTTCAGTATTATTAGCATACAAATGTTACTTAACTTTGTTGCTCAGTAAAGTAACAAAAATTATAAAAGGCTATCAAAATGATTGAAGTGAATTTAATTTTTAGGTCGGTAGAGAATGCTTTTATGTTTCTATTACTATTTGTAAAAAGAAAATTTAAATAAAAAATCTTTTTTCCTAACCAGTTTCTCTTCCCGTCTTTTCTCCTCGTTTCAGAACTCTCCTTGAGTTAGGTTTGTTAATAACCAGTCTTTCATATCAAAATAAGCCTTGGATTATGTCGCATATTTTCAAATCCCATGATCTTCTTGACTTAATCCAACATGCTTCCAATATGTAGAAGAGTCAAAGCCAGGAATTCAATGAAAATTAATCTCTTTTGATTCCTCTTAGGTTACTGAAGATTGTTTGTACCCACTTCTAGAAATTATTTTCCCTTTTGGTGTTGTTTTAGTATATTAAACTAATAAGACAATGTATTTTGTGGAGGGGGGGTACAGTACTAGATTTTTCATAAAGAGCAACTTATAAACAAAGATAATTAAATAAGTATATTTTTCTCTCTTTTCTTCCCCCTCCCCCACATTGGGGTAATTAATAATATCATAAATTTTAGATAATCAATAATTTTCAGCCAGCACACACTTGCTGGAAGAATTTGCATTCATCTTTGTACTGATGCCATTGGAAAAGGCATGAATCCAGTTCTCCCAGGCATTGGTAAATAAGTATGGTACTTATAACCCTTCAGCTTTGTCTGGTAATCTCTTTTGGTTGTCAAGCCAGTAACCCAGTCACTGAACCAATTTGTTACTGAAGCTTAACATCAGTTGATGTGGATACAGCCCAATGCTCTCCAAGTTGTCTGTATAAATAAACAGTAATTTTGATTTGAAAAACGTTCCAGATGAATTCTTTTACTGGATAATCAAAGAAATTAATGAACTTGTTATTCCATCCTGTTTAAATTTACCATTCTGTCATGATTATTACCAGTACACTTATCTTCATTCCTTGTGCTTTTTAGGATCACTGTTAATATGGAATTTTAATGTTTTACCGTTTTCATTTTTTCTTTACTTATATTGGATAACAGAAAAGGTTTAATTAAGTAAAAATAAGAATTTTTTATCTTCAACATTAATTTTATTGAGCAACACTTTTCATTGATTGCTTCCTTCACTTGGTCTAATTAGGAGCAGTACTTGTTCAAATCAATCATTTGGTTCTTCCAATCTCAATTCCATCATATACACAGCATTACCTTCAGATGAAGAATAGTTTTTGCTAGAATACTCATTCATTTTACTTGTTTTATGTTCTTTTGGAAATGGGAATAGGGATAGCAGGTACTGTAAGCTTGGATGTGTGGGTGGTGTAATGGATAATGACTCAAAATTGTTATATTCACTTATGTGCGAATACCCTTAGAAAAGGTACGAATCCACCTCTTCTCCTCCTAGCTATGGGTTAATTAGTAAGACATGTCATTATCTCCAAAAATTATCATATCAAAAAAAAAAATAATCCTTACCATCTAAAAATATTTTCTAGCTTTAAATAACCATCAAAGGGTTAAGTTATAAAAATGGATCGGTCAATCAATTGAAAATAAAAGCACACAGAAATAAACTTCACACGCTTAGGTAGCATAACAGTTATTGGTGCAGAAAGTAGAATTGGAGAGCCAAGTTCAAAGTCTAGCCTTGTTTGTTGTGTTCACTTTTGCACACAGGTTCTTGGGAAAGGCATGAATCCAAATTTTCCTATCCTAAAGCTAGGTGTTAACTGATTCAGTTATTTCCCCTCCCTAAACTTAATTCATTCTCTTACTACTTCTACATCTCTTAGACTCCAGTATTATTTGTTCAAGCCTTTCTTGCGAGGTGCTCAGAAACCTTTGTTTACTAAGTGATCATCTTGCTCCAACTTGGTCTTGAGATAGGCTAGACGTGTTGCCATCTTTGTAATTCTCTTATTATATCTTCTTTTTTTTTTTGAGCGGTATTTCCATTTTGAGTCACTGTTATATTAAACACCTAAAATTTTTAACATAAAAAGATATTGAGCAAAAAGCAATTTAAAAAAAATGATATATATAGACAAGCATAACCAATGATTTTCATAGATACCACTGAACGTCTTTATATATATATATATATATATATATATATAATAATATAATTTTTCTCAATAAATTAAGTATAGTTCATATCTACACTGCATGCATAATCCTAGAAAGACTGCTGGAAAAATACAATTTAACATTAAGGCTAAAATATATTTTAGGTTAAAAGAAATTCTACAATTATGAGTATTGTTAATTTTGCACTATCTAATAACTGAAGTCCTGACACTAGTGACATACATACATATATATATATATATATATATATATATATATATATATATATATATATTTGAATTGGACAAAGTCCGACAATTTATTTAAAGACATTTATAACATTTATAAAGACATTTATGAACGAAAATTTTCTATGAAAATTTCTCGGACATTCAGGCCGGTAAATGTTATTTAATACTGTTTATTATAAAACAGAGCATTTGCTTAAATACTTGTATCTATAAAAAGAACGTTAAACATATATATATATAAAAAAATAAATAGTGTACCATTGCCATAAAAAATGAAGGTTGTTTTACAACAGTCTGTGGTTAAGCCTCTCTTCTAATGTACTCATAAGGCATAAGACTGATAACATACTTTGCACTATATATGATGTACACCAAATATTAAAAGGGGTTATGATATATAGGGTGTCCTTGACTTATGATGGAATTCCATTCCTATGATACACCATAACATGATTTTTCATATAAGTTGGAATGTACCTGCAATTTTCCATGAATAAGCACTTATGTTGCTCACCTATGCTAACACAATAGTAAAGTAATAATCTAGGACATAACACATATCCTTGACATATGTTAACGTAATTAGGACTAAAAAACATGGAGGACATAGATATAATATATATGCTGAAATTAAATTGTTTTAAGCTGCTTGTATATTTATTGCCAGTGATGTCGTTGGTTTTCTGTAGATGATATGATGAAGTGTAAGCTCTTCTCTCTCGTGTCGTATGTATGAGTTTGATCTAATTACATGTGTAAAATAAATAAAAAATACACAACTGTAATCTATTATATAGTGTTGATACTATTAATACTTGTAATATATTTAAGCATTTATTATTATTAATCTTTGTTTCATATTTACTTAGTTACTTTTTAGAGCAACTTTACTATGGATGTCAGTCGAAGACTGTGAGTGGACAGTGCAGCTTTGAAAATAAAGAATACTCTAGATGATCATGTACTGTCTACTCATTGCTGTATATTGATGGCTTAAATGAAAATCGTGATAAAAAGCAGCTGAAATGTTAATATGAAAGTGTTGTAGCATACCTACAGATGATAATGGGTATGTCCCCATTCACATAAATACAATAGTAAATACTGTATGTTGGTCTAGAGTAGGAGATTCATTGTGGAATTCACTTGACTCACTCCTAGCAGTTGACTACTTCTACACGCCGCTGGTGATTCTTATATGTGTTGTTCTTGTCCTAAGTATTATTGTTCATTACCAACCTTCATGTGATTATTCAGTAACCTTCCCTAGGTTATAACATAAAGTAAATATGAATCTCTTGATAATAATGGTTGATTATGTTTTATTAAAAGAAATAAATATAGTATTTTGGCATTTCTTGACCAATTAGTTTTGTTTACATTCAGACTGACTAAAAAGATATCAGTCTGAAGATATCATTGTGCCCTCTGGTCTTCATCAGGTAACTGTTCTGGGTAACCTCAGAATTTTGGACTGAATTATTTTTTTTTTATTTTAAATCTACAGGGCTAGAATGTTCTCATTCTGCTATCCATATCTAGGAATATCTCATTTCAATTATTCTTTACCTGGTTTCCACTGAACCTAAATTTGTACTACCTGGCCCAGAGATTGAAATCACAATTACTATGCCACTAAATTCACATTTTGTATCCATTATTTTTCCTTCTTCCAGGTGTTTTAAGAATTTATCCTGTGTAATTTTATTAGCATGTTTTCATTTTCTTTGAGAAGAGATATTTAGACAGCTGATAAAAACTTGTGAAGCTGAAGGGAACTGTTCTAGTACAAGTTTTACTTTTTACTGAGTCATTGGGTTGGGGTCTGGAAATCCTGGAAATTATTTTTGCAGATGTCCAGAAAATTGTCCCAAACATGTAATTCAGCCAATTCTTCCAAGCTTTTGGGATGTTGGAAAGACATCATGTTGCATCTTACGTTTGAATGACTGCCACTATGTCCAAAGCAGAACAGTAGCAAAATAAAAATAAACAATTTCCTTTCTCTGATGTGCTTTCTACCAACAACTAAAAATAATTTGCTCCCTTTCGATTACCTCCATATCTCAAATATGTGTAGATGTACATCCTCTTCCTCTACCTTCATTTTAGCATAGTTTTCCAAAATACTTAGACATTTGCTTTTGTTTAGAGTCATTAACATCTGGCTATATAGTATAGAGTTTATCTATATTCATTTATATTTTCTTTTATTAGATGAAGCATTGTCAACCATTATAATTCATTTTTTATTAATATTTACTTTAATTTTTCTTTTTTTCTTAGATTAAGCATTGTCAACCATTATAATTTCATTTTGATTAGTATTTACTTTCATCTTCATTTTTTATTAGATGAAGCTTTGTCAACTATTATAATTAATTTTTGACCAGTATTTATTTTCAGATTGTTGCTTTGTAGTTGCTTTTTATCTTAACTTTATTCAGGCCATCACACCACAACCATGTATAGACAACATGACTTGAAAATTAAGGATAAGCACTTGGTAAGACACACAATCATCTTTTTCTCAAGCATAGCCTGATGGAATGCACTAGATGCTTTAATTAATCTATGAAAACTAAAGAGCTTTGCTGAGAATCAAACTTGATGTACAAACCCATTATTAATTCAGTGATCTTTCTTGTTGCCATATTTGTCTTGTTTTATACTTTGACCTGAAATCATATGAACATTGCAAAAATGATTGATTTCTTGTTGAATGAGGTGTTTTCTGCTCAGATGATTATAGCGTATCTGTAAATGAACTGCAGATCTACTTCTAAAGTGTTTCTATTTGATTAATTGTTCAGTTTTTTTAATTAAAGCTTATTTCTTAGTGTCAAGTAACTATAAAAACACTTGAGAATTTGATGCTTTTTCTGTAACTCTAATAATGAAGAGCTCCCCAAAAGATTCTTTGAAAATTTTGAAAGAATAAAAAGCATTCTTAGTTGGAGCTAAACTGGTTGATGATGGCACTTCAAGGTCACTCTGGCTGCAGCAAAGACTTAAACAGAATTTTTTTTCGAAATTTTGTAGATCTTCACAGTAATCAACAGAACCCTGTGAATAATCCTGGCATGTGGCAAAAAAAAACAAAAAAACAATTGAATCAGTAAGAAAATGAAGATTTATGAGCAAGCTAGAGGATGATATACTAAGAGAAAATCCTTGTAAAATTGTTCAGAAAATTGCACAAACAATAAGTCAGGTAGAGCAATTATAAAAATCTTTCTTCACGCATCTTGGCTAGTAACTGGTGCGTGATAAGCTGGATCTATTTGTGTAAATACCACAAACAAGCTAGATGCCAATGGGCAGAGATGATCTGCATAAAGCAAACTGATTTGCAGAATGTGATCTGGACAGATGAAAAATGCTTCGCTCTTGACAGGCCTGACTATGACAGCAGGTTTTTTGATAGGATCTACAATGAGAAACACGGTAAAGAGTTGCTTATAGGTTTATTGGGGAAAGAATAATGATATGGGGTGGCTTCACTGGCTAGGGGCAATGCTCTGTTTACTGTTTTTTTATTTATTTATTTCAATTCAAGCAAAGCAGGAATGCCCCTAGTATGCAGGGGATTACAGAAAGTGAAAGAAAAGACTGGGTATAGGGGGGATTGAAGAAATGATGAATGGGGTTTTATAAAAACAGAAGATGGTGATTGACATTGCATCTTAATTTTTGAAGATTATAGTTTTCAGGGAAGCAAGTAAATGGGAGTTCCTCAGTTAGGAAGTGTGAGAAAACAAACTGTTGGAGTAGAAGTGGTGGTTACATTTAACTATTTTAACTGTAAAAGAGTGGGACCTAGATGCCCATCTAGTAGCATGCTTAAATTCATGTAGTCAGGGCAGGAGGGGAAAAAGCTCATCAGAGCAGTTACCATGAAAATATTTGTAGAAAAGACAGAGGGAAGCCATGTCATGTCGGTGAGAAAGTGACTGAAGTTGAGATGCCAAGTCAGGATCAATTACATTGCAGATCCTTCTTTGGATTTTGTCAAGAGCTGTGAGATGAATAGCAGGTAAATCTGCAAGATGGACTCTGATGAGAAGAACCTTCTCGCACGACACATTGAACCAACTTTCCTTGCAATAGATGCAGCTATTGCTTCAATGTAGTTGATCCACTTCAGTTGAAAGAAGGTGTAATAATGAGATGCTCTCCAGGAGTGAAGCATACAAAATTCTAACAGTACTCAAACACCAAATAATACTAGAGCTCAGCTTGATCCCAAATCTAACAATAAATATAAAGAAAAAGTTTCTTTTAGCAAGATAATGTGAGCTATCATTTTACTGTTTATTTTTTTTTACCTTGATGTTTTGTTTGGGATTCTGTAGCACCATTCAACAAAGTTTAAAAAAGGATGGTCTTCTCCAAAAACATACAGAATTCATTTGCTCAAAGCAATTTTTATCATTGATCTGAGAAAGTGGTTATATGCAGTTGACAGTTTAGACATTTCTGAATGGGTTGCGCACCATGCATGACATCCATATGAAGGTCTTGATTTGACAAAGCTCTTTTCTGAAGTTGTTAGGTTAATGTTTTGTAGCCTCTTGCAGTGTTGAACAAAACTAACCCAACTGCAGCCTATTCTATATTCAGTTTCCTTATCTTCTATTTTAAATTTGTTATTACAATATATACATATACCAAAGTATTTGAGGAGTGGTAGCACTAGTTAGAGTTCCAGCTATGGGCAAATAGTAAAGCCCCAAAACAAAAATCAACAGTACATTTTTATGATAAAATGACCAATGATATATTTTTATAACACAATGACAATGCAACACTAAAAAAAAATATAAAAATACATTTTTATAATAGAATTACCAACAATACATTTTATGATCTACAAACTATCTAAAAAAACATACCTTTACACTGAGAGTATAAAATTATGGACAAGGTATCTGTAGTTGAAAGCATAAAATTGCATACAGGATATTTTGATTTTGGTATTAAATAACCCATAGAGGTTGATATGCTGCTAAACAAAATCAACCAACAACCAAGATATTTGTAGTGCTTAGTATTTACTAATTCGACATGCTCAATTTTATGATGGATTCTGAGTATGCGTCATCACTGCTCTCATTCTAATTCCAGTTTCTGTTTTGGAAAGGTTTATCTTTAGTCCTATTTATTGGAACACTTTGTAAAGTATTGTTTTCTGTACAAGATCATTCTTATCCCAACTATTAATATATATGTCATCAGCATATTCATCAGTGCACTGGTCTCTGTAGGGAAAGCATGAATGCTGTTTTCTATTAGGAGATTCATTTGGGATGTTGTTTAGAATGATTAAATGATCAGTGCCCATCTCTTCAGATCTATGCTTGTATCTGGGCTTTCATTTTGTCTTTGACATACTCTTGATAAGGTTTAAAATGTTTCAGTATTGTGGTCTTCACCACAATACATGTATGTGGAGGATTACCTCGAAAGTCCAAGAGAGCTAGAGTTGGGTAGCCTATATATGTAAGCAAATTGCTAGTGAGGCAGACAGTCCGAGCATTGATGCTGGAATGACGAGGTACATGTGTCAGTGAGTCAGATCGAGGCTGGCAGTATGCCCAATATGCAAATTCTCTGTCTCGGCAAGAACGTATAAAAAAGGTGAGTTCTTGTTGAGTTGGCAGAAGAAATTTATGCATTCAGCATAGTTCACCTTGGTGTGTACTAAGCCAGAATTCATTATGAGGGTGTTTACAGTGTCTGTACTATAGAATCCCAGCTTTCCTGCAACAATGTGTTACTTAGAGGAGCCATATTGGTCAACAAACAGATTGATATATTCATTGAAGTCAAAGCTTATGAGAGTTTCTAATGGATGAGAAAAGGAAGTCTCTATTGATGTGCTTATTTACGATTGTAATGTCAATATAACAGGTAAAAAAATTTTTTATTGAAAATAATATTTTGGTAATAAGACCTTTTGTACTGTTTTTATAATTATGGCTATCAGTTTTTTATAAAATAAAAATTTACAATCACGCAAAATAGTTAAAAGTAATTTAGAAGCATTGAAATCTGAACTCTCTTTAAAGCAAATTCCTCTGAAAGTCTTAAGAATTTACAGGATTTTTATAATTTCTAGACAACAGATTTATCTTAATGAAGCATTATCAGTTATTATTGTTAATTTTAACTTGTATTTTCTTTTATCTTATATTTTAATTGCTTTGATAAAATCAAAATGAATGTTGTGTTTAACACGTTGGCTACCAGAGGTCAATTATGAAATCTGACTTCAAACGCCAGCTTTATAATAGCCAACTTAGGCAATAAAATGTTTTTCAAATGCTTCATTTATGTGTTATATTTTCAATAAATTTTTCTCATAAAAAGTTTTTTAGTTGCCAGTAAGATTTTTAATTTCTGATTTAAACACCAGGTATCATTTATTTGCATTAAAAACAATGAAAAAACAAAAGTGGTTGTAGCCTTGATGGCAAGACCACAAAATCAAGATAACTCTTGGATGGCAATTTTTATTATGACGCTGACCATGAGTTATCTTGTGGTTGGCAGTCAATGTATTAAAGGTTAGATTTGATCTGTAAAGCCATTAAGAGCAATTACCAGGTTCAATGTGGCCTCTCTGATGCAAAATGAACTTGAGTTTGAATTTCACTAACCTATTATCCTTTATTTCTGATCCATGCTGTCTCCTCAGTGGCATAGATTGACAGTATAAGTAAAGGTCATCATAAAAAAGTAATTAAAAGAAAGATGAAAGTTAAGTAATAGTCAGAATTAATAAGAGTTTATGTAGTTTACATTAGGATACACATAAACCCAGTTTGTTTTATTTTTGTTCAGAACATTACAGTGAAGATTATAAAAGTCTCAGTTAAACATTTCTGAACATGTATGCTAACAAATAAATATTTGAGATATATTTAACACCTTTAACATTGAATAAAACAAACAATAATGTTCTTAGAAAAAATAGAGGCTATCATGTTAAGATGTCTGAGTTGTAAGAACTGTCTTTTACAAGTGACACAGATATCTTAAACATGATAGCCATTTATATTGTGTAATCATTACCTCTTTTATTAGACATTCAACAATAGTGGAATCAAATTTCAAAATGGAGTACGATATACAAGATTTCAATGTTGATGCTACTGTCTATTCTTAATGATTAAACAACTTTGTTCTTTTTAAAAAATGTGAAACTGGAAAAAATAGATTAATAATCACCTTCCCAGACCAACACAAATTACAAAATAAACAATCTCAAAACGCAAACACACATACAAAACTTTTACTGTGTTACTTTAAAATCGAAAACTAAAAATGAGTACCTTGCAAAATACCATCTTGAAAAATGCAAATATATTCACAAATACAATACAGATAATGTAACATATTTTAAAGAAAGCCAATCTTCTAAATTAAACAAATAAAACGGCCAACTGCCGAAAAAATTTAAAAAAATAAAAAGTTTAAATAAACAAATTAAGTAAATAATAAACAAATTTACAAACTATGAATGTATATATAAACACAAGTGTAATAATAATAATAATCATCAACAATAAATAAGTAATCAATAATAAATAATTAGTAAAATGTTAACAAACACTAAAGAATAACTACAAATAACTGCATTTGGATCAATAATTAATCCTACTAATTAGTCTCTAGAATAATTTGAAACATAACTGCTAATTGGATAATACAATAAAGCATATATAGTTACAATAGAATACATTACACATGGCCTGAAGATTGCATTCAAGCATAAAACAGACTGTTGCTGCTCAGAATTGATCTCAGTGTCCACTCGGCAGCAAATTTTATTTGTATTAATCATATACACACACACCATATCTATCTATCTATCTATCTATCTTGATATATATTTTTTTCCTCACCTAAAGTAATGCTTTAGGTCTTTGTGCTTCCAGTTATTATCACCAATAAATTCTTTCCATTTACCTCATGCATATAATCATGTGTCTATTCTTCTTTCTTTTCTTCTTTTTTCATTTTTATTTTTACTACTTTCCAACGTAAGTACATAGGGGGGGGAGATGCCTGGCTTTATTGGCACACAGATGTACATGTTTTTTTCATGGCTTGTACATAAGACATGTAAAATTGATTACGTCATGTTCAGATGACATTGGCAGGCAAGCATGTTTTGAGATAGTAGGGGTTTACCACACCATATCTACTTGGGTATTGGTGTGCTGTTGTTGATGTCAGTGCTACCCATACTGATGTTGGCAGACAGCCAGGCAGCTCAGCTTGGAGATCTGGTCTGCTGGGCACCTCGTTAATTTTTGTCAAGATAAGATTCTTTGTTTGTATCTCACTATTTTTCTTTCTCTTCCAAGGCATGAATTTCAAAATTGTTTGTCTTTTCATAATGCCTTTCTTCTGTTTAGATTTTCACATGACGTAGGCTTTGGCATCAAAACAATTTCAAGCAGGTTTTTCTCTTTTACTTTTTTCTCTTTTTTTTTTTTTTTTCAATTGCAAAAAATAGATCTTTTAGGAAGAGATTGATGCTGAGATATGAGATTATAAACATAAAGGAAATGGTTTCTTTTTGAGCCAATTCCAATTGTGTGAGTGTTAGTCTCAACCTAATATGCACAAAAGCCAAATGATAGCATCTTTGAGGTGTAAGAAAACATGATGCCTGGTTAGAACTCTTGTGTGTAGACAATAATAAAGACTTGTACATTTCTTTTTCTCCCATCACTAAATGAGGAAGTCTTTTGTGAAAAATGATTGCATTTCTATCAATATTTATCTATAAGATATCTAAGCTAATTTATCAGAAATTTAACTTTTTATTTGTACAATACCCAACTTTACTGAATTGAGAATTTTTAGATAAATTTTTGAGAAAATAATTAAATGTGAATCATTTTTTTTTTTTTAAATTTTACCATAATAGTAGACAGAAAAAAATTTTAGTATACAAGCAAATCAATTTTCCTTTGTTACTTGCTATATGGTCGTGCTAACAGAATGGCTACTGTATACATTGGCACTCATGAAAACCGTATCCAGTATGATACGTCATGCATCAACCAGTTTTAAGACCTAAATAATAATGGTAACTCTGAAAAAAGATGTTTGTTAGCAATCAATATTTGTTATAGGTCATTGTGCTAGTATTTACTGCTATTCTTCTTTTGTATATTATATTTTGAGAGTAGTCTTTCTACAAAATCTTCCATGACTTTTTTGACAGAACATTGATTATTCAATAAGCCATAAACCAATGAAATATAAAATTCAACAAGTATCACAAGGTTAATGGCTTTGCTTTACCCAAGCTTCTTAGGTAGGTAGGTTACTCACTCTTTCACGTCATTCAGTATGTGGACAATCATGGCTTTCCTCAACATCCTGTCCTTTATAGCTCTTAGTAAGGTTTGTCTTTTTGCTATCTCTCCAAATCCCTGTTCTGCCAACCAATTTACACAAGCTCATTAGCTGTGAAGAGATTTTCCAGTATTTCGTATCATATAGGACGACTGATATTATATAACAGTTCATTACTCATGTATGAGGGCTGATATTATATAACAGTTCATTACTCATGTATGAGGGCTGATATTATATAACAGTTCATTACTCATGTATGAGGGCTGATATTATATAACAGTTCATTACTCATGTATGAGGGCTGATATTATATAACAGTTCATTACTCATGTATGAGGGCTGATATTATATAACAGTTCATTACTCATGTATGAGGACTGATATTATATAACAGTTCATTACTCATGTATGAGGACTGATATTATATAACAGTTCATTACTCATGTATGAGGACTGATATTATATAACAGTTCATTACTCATGTATGAGGACTGATATTATATAACAGTTCATTACTCATGTATGAGGACTGATATTATATAACAGTTCATTACTCATGTATGAGGACTGATATTATATAACAGTTCATTACTCATGTATGAGGACTGATATTATATAACAGTTCATTACTCTTATCGTTGGTTCTTTGGTTTTCTGTTTCTTAACACTTTGCTGAGCTCTCCCACGAAACCTCTCCTCAAAAATTTATTAATTTAAAAAATAAACCTTTTGGATAATATGCAAAGTTTTAGAGCCTGAAATATGTCTGGTAATGGTGAGATTAATAATTTACTTACACAGAAACATTCGGTATTCATTAAGTGAATACTTAGTATTACTATCAGTTGAAATTTATGAAATCTTTCCCTTCAAGCAGTTTTTCTCACATCCACTAATATTGCTCTTTCTAGTATTGATAGTGTCTCCTTCCTACCCTTTTGTTTAAAGTAGTATAGAAAGTCAACAACTTGACTGTCATTATTTTTTTTTTAAGTTACATGTGCTGTTCATTTTAGTTGTTGCTGCTGCTGGAAGTTTTCGACTGATGTAGCTTTCGTTATTTGGGAAAATTCTGTATCTCTTACATTTTCATTCTTTTATAAGATTCTACACAGAATTTAAGGGAATTTGGAAATAGCACCTGAACTGAAGATAATGAACTTCCCCACTACTTTTTATTAGATCTATCTATCTATATCTATATATCTATATATATATATATATATATATATATATACACACACACACACACACACACACACACACACCCTCCAGAAAGTTCAAATTCCAGTGAAGGCTGTTGCATCCAATTTGCACTAATAGCCTTGGATAAGGAAGGAATCTACTTTCCCCATCATTTAGTTATAGATAATAATAGTTTGACTCAACTCTCTAGCCTTGGTTGGACAACTATTCTATGGGAAAAGTAACTCCGAGTTCAAAACCATGCAGAAGACAACAGGAAATTACTCCATTACTTCCAAGAACCATCAAAGCAATTCAGATTCAGGGAAACTGAAAACCCAGCCTCCAAAATCGACTTAACACTCATAAAGGAAAAATATATGCCTAAAGACTTTGATGGAGATAGTAAAAACTAGGTGTTAATGTAACCATGCCCCCTCCGTGCCAGAATTTTTGTGTAGCACACCCTGGTACTGCATGTTGTCCTGTCACATGAATAGCTAACATTTGATAAAGTGTTTTCTAGTATGTTAACTTTAAAATTTTGATCAGTTTTGTGAATGTAGGTCTCAGTCTATTCAGTCCTCTATTAAGTTCTTAAGTGTGGAGCTTGATTTCAATTTTCCTAATAATTGTTTATAGCTGTAGTTGGAAACTTACTGAATGGAAACCAATCTTTGGTCATTGCTTCTTTATTGCTGAAAATTTCTGCCTCATCTGTTTAAAAGTTCGTTATAAATTTGTTTGTTAAAAAAGATTGAAGGGAGAAAATTTAGCTGAAATACATTAACCAAAATATTGTAATAATAGACACAAACACACACAAAAATTTACTTTACATCTTCAAATAGCCTTTTTTTTTCCTTTTTTTCTCTTTTTTTTTTTTTTTCCAAGGGTGTTGGGCGGGGTCTGTTATTTGTAAATTGAGAAATATTCTTTCTATTTAAACTTATTTTGATTAGGTTGGGTTGTTTTTATATAACATTTTTCTTTGTTCTTATTTTTATTCTGCATATCATAATGACCTCATTTTTCAGTGATAATAAAAATCAGAAACATTTTGTAAAAGAGATTCTTCAAAATCCTGGCTAAAATCTATCCAAGTGTTTATTTTTCTAATTTATTAATAAATGAAATGGCTTTGAGAAATATAATTGAAGGTTCCTTAGGCTAGAATAATGAAAACTGCTCATGTATGGAAAGAGGGTCCCCCATTTCAGACTCACTTCACTATAGATCCATTCTTGAGTTCTTGAAATTATCAAAGGAATATTCCTGTAGACAAGGAATATAAGACAAGAGATGTTGCCATTTGCCTTTCATTAGTATATCTCATTAGTATATCTCTTCTTGGTTACTCAATTTAAACATTTTTTTTGGCGGGGGGGGGGGGTTATTCCAGAAGTAAATTTTAAGAAATAAAGTATCAGTAAAAATATTTTTTTTAAAATTTATTTTTAAACTATAAATTTCTGCACACCTAATTTTTTAAACATTGCTACATCATTTAGCCATTAGCACTCTGTTGGTGACTATTTTTGCCAAGAAAAATATTAGTCCTGCCAATGCAATTTAAATTTCTTGATTGTGTAGTCCTATCTTTCTATGGCAACATCTAAAACAATCTTGACTGAAATTGAGAGCCAGGCTACTCGAATTTCAAATCTATAGAACTAATATATAAAACACTATATTTTGAGGAGATTCTATATACTGTAAAAGGGGAAGTAATATTTATAAATGATGCAGAGTGAGATGCTAAAGAGTTTCATTTTTTTCCTATATGATTGCACCCTGCAAATTACTTGATACTAATAGGGCATACTCATAAACTTGTCACACTGATCAACAAAATGCTTAAATCTATTGCAACTTAGTTTGTAATCAGTTGCCCCCAGCCTCCAAACATGGTCCAGTTTCCTCAATGCCCAACTGAAAAGGTCTCCTTCTGAAGTGAAAGGTTTTCTCAGAAGGTTAATTGTTAATATATTTACCAAGCTTTGTATTCCCCAGTTTAGTAATCTACCATCAAAATTAATAGATAGAATTCTTTATACAGAGTGCAGCAGAAATACCTCCCACATAATGTTAAGACATTAGCTAGATGAAGATGCCATTGCCATGAATGTTTTACCATTGTGTGGGAGGTATTTCTGCTGCACCCTGTATATCATCAAAATTGAATTTTGCTGTCTTTCACTTTTTGATCATTGATAATCAATGGTTTTCTTGATGTTCTCTCTTTCTGTTACATTTTCCCTTTTTCTTTCATCTCTTGATCCATTCTCTTTTTCTTTCTCTTCTTTTTAACTTTTATCTCTATCTCTTGTCTTTAATAAATGTTTTTTTTTCTCTCTCCCTTAATACTTGGGGGGGGGGGCTTCTTTTTTGCTTTCCTTTTCTTCATTTTAATTTAATTTCTCCCTTCTTTTATTTCTCTTAACTTCCCTTCTATTTTTTCTGTTCATTATTTTTATATTTCTTTTTCTTCTCTGACACATTTTTTTCTGCCTTTCTACTTACATCTTATTTCATTCACTCTTACTAACACTCGCACACACATTAGAGATCAAGGATTTCCATTTTTTTTTTCCTTATAAAGAAAACAATATTTTTTTATGTAAATCCCAGAAAATAGTCTCCATTTCATATTCTAACTTGAATTTGATTCCATCAACATTGGCTTGTTTGTTCGTTATATTAAAAAATAAAATGATATTCTTTGTCTTAAATTGCTACATTGTTGCCTTTTCCTAAACTGCAACAACAATGAAATTTGGGAAGATTCTGCTGTTTGTATACAGTTTTTACAGACTAATTCCAGTTTTTATTTCAATGAAGAACAGTTTAAGACTTTACATAAAGAAAGAATATTAAGCTTAAAACCCAAAAATTCATGCACACACGCATGCATACTACTTTGATGCACCATGTCTCTTCATTATGTGTGCATGATAATGGCCCTCTACTATTTCCTATTTTTAAGACTTAAAATATACTTGAAAGAAGAAAGAACATTAAGCCTTATACTTAAAAATTCCAGCACAGATTGTGCCTTCTATATGCTAGGTTTATTCAGGACGTTGGTGATCATGGCTCTCTACAACTTCCTATTCATTGTTTACATTTTTACCATCCATTAATATAAGATCACCAGCGAGGTACTCACTGTCCCTCAATGTATCCAGTGTCAAATTTGTGAAGCTTTCTTTCCTCTTTATTTGCCCTAGAAATTTCAACTGTCTTTAAGTAAAAGTCCTTTTTGTTCTATTTTCCTTAAAACTTCCTTGTTTCTTGCATGTTCCGTCTATGATATTTTCAGCATCCTTCTCTAGAACCAGATTTCTGTTGCCTAAAATCTCTTCTTCATTTGTGAGGAAATAATCGATCATTAACTGTCATATAAAAGGACTGATATTACATAGCAGTTCAGTACTTTTTTTTCTTTGTTTCTAATGATATTTTCCTGTTTCTTAATCATTTGCTTAGCTTTAGGTTTTATGGTCTTGTGATAAAAGTCAAGGGGTAAGTTGTTTGTGTTGCCTGGCTATTGTGAGTTCTATCCTTTGGCTGGGTAGTGCAATGGTGTTGTTTACTCTGGTTGAGTGTAAAAGACAAGTAACATTGTGAAAATGAATCAACTCAAAAGGATTGACTGATACAAGATATTTGTTAATACGAAGAACAAAATGAGAATAATCTGTCCCTGTAGATTTAAACCAGAAGGTTACCAACTAGGACAGTCACCTGAAGAAGGCTGAGGTTACAAAAGCTGAAACATTTTGACAATAGCAATTAAGATGAGGACATGAAACTGAAGAAATCAGTGATTTCTTTTTTTTCTTTTTACAATAATCTTCACTCTGTACAGTAGTCATCATTTTTTTTGTTTTTGTTTTCAGAGATGGAGATAATAATGGTGTTGTAATACAAGTCTTACTAATTAAACCATAGCTGGGGGAGAAGAGGTGATTTCATACTTTTCCAAAGGGTATTTGTGTGTAAGTCAATATAACAAACCCAACTGGGATTGGAACTCTACTCTCCCATTAACAATTCTGAGCCATTATCCATTACACCACCTGTACATCCAAGCTTACAGCACCTGGTATTCACAAGCAGTTACCCATCTAGGTACTGACCTAGATCGACATTGCTTAACTTACGTGATCATATAGGAACTGGTGTTTCAGCATGAGATGATTGTATGCCTTGTTATTAATAGATTTTTAAAAATTATTAATCAGGCAAGTTTTATTGATTTACATATTTTTGGATAAAATTATAAAGCATAAACTAAAATGCAATGTGGAGATGATTTTTTTTTTTTTTTTTTTCTTTCATTTTAATCATTTCGTCCCAAGCAAGGCAATATGCAACTAAAATGCAAGGGGTTACTGAGTGTGAGAAAATTTGAGAAAAAGAAACCATTATAGAAGATAGAACAATAAAAGATCAGGAATTAATAAGACAGAAGATAGCAGTTAACAGTGCATTTAAATTTTTGAAGAAGCCAGAAGAGAATTCCAAAAGTGAGAAATGCGAGAAAAGAAATGGTTAGTATGTAACTTCCGGTTACATCTAGCAGTTTCAACTGTAAAATAATGAAACCTAGTTGCCAATCTAGTTGTGTGATGAGTTAATTTTATTCTGTTGACTTCAGATTCAATGTTCTTCCAAAAGTTCACTAAAATGCTGTGAAGAATTCTAATGATTTGTGGGGCAAGAACTTCCTAATAGTTCTAAGATTCTTGATCAGCTTCTCAGTAGGGGAACATCCTGACCACTTACCAAATCTTACCTAGAAAAACAAATCAAGTTCTCCCAATTGTACAAATGAGGGATA
This sequence comes from Acanthosepion esculentum, assembly GCA_964036315.1. NCBI lineage: Eukaryota > Metazoa > Mollusca > Cephalopoda > Sepiida > Sepiidae > Acanthosepion > Acanthosepion esculentum. Next base: position 32,188,556 of record OZ038501.1, on the reverse strand, counting down.
AGAAGAGTATGCCAATATTTTTAGGACAGTCGAAAGGCCTGCTTGTCTCCGTCAATACCAATATTTGATATCCTGTCTTTTAACTGAAGTCGGTCAAGAACTTTTGACACTCGTGGGAAATATACAATTGTGACAGCAGATTAAATTCAAATTATAAGTAATTCTTTTTATTAACTTCAATAAAAATTTATTCTAAATGCATCAGTTACCTTTCAGATATAAACTTTAAATGACATCTCATAATAAAATGGACTTTTATTTTTACAAGCAATAGCAAATGAATGTTCTTTGAAAGTTTTTTAATTAATTTGCCGGCAATAGTCTTCATGAAATCTAACCTAATTTGAAATAAACTAAAGGTTGTTTACTTGTTTGCATTTTAATTCCTCCTGCCTGTGATTCCACAACAGCCAGAATATTGTTAAGAATGCTACTGTTTTAGGGGCGAGTCCAAGAAGACATGCTTGACACAATCCTTCATGTTGGCTCCACGATTCTTGATAGGATTTGAGGGTAGGGGAATTTCCCAAATCACTTACCAAATCCATCTTGCCAGGGAGTGGGGGAAGCTTTCCTGACCTGTTTGTACAAGTCCAAATGTGACATACAGAAGCCATTTCTTCACCAATGAGTCAGCAATCACAAAGAGGCAAATACTTGTTTGTTTAGCATGCACAATTGGCATAAAAAACATCAGGAAAATTTAAGATGATGACATACACAATTCCCAATAGTGTTAATTTCCACCATGAGTAATGTGTACATTCATTTCAAAGCAAAATATCCAGCTGAAAAAAAAAAAAAAATATGAAACGGCTTTTAATAATAATGAAAATTTTAACTTTGTATTTTTTTTCTTATTCTCATACGACTAATAGTTTTATGTCTGTCTATATTTCTGAGATGAGGTATTGTAATTTATAATGTTCAGACTGTTGTCCTCATCTTTGTCTTCACAACATTTTCACCATTGTCTGCTCTAGCTTTCTTCAGGTGATTGGAATTTCAAACTGAATGTTTTATTTCATCCACTGGGTTAGATTGTTCTAGTTCCGATCACCTGAAGGACGCCAGAGCTTATAATTGGCAAAATATCTTGAATATGACAACAAAGATGAGGACAACAGTCTGAACATTGTAAATAGCATAAATAATAGTTTCGTACATAAATAATACATTATAATTTTGTAAAGATGATATGCAATTTCTCTTTGAAAAGATTTGTTCTATTAAACATAGTTAACTGTTCTGGCCATGTTACCTTTGGTAAAGAGAAGAGAATTCATCCCATAAACATATGCTGCTCTATGTATCGGGAGATATTCATCACTTTGGTTCACACCTCACTCCAGTTAGCCTGTTGAGAATTACTGTATATTCATGTAAACGCTATTGGTGCATGCTATAAGAGTATTGTTCTGTTAACACTTTGTCAGGTGTGAGCTTGTCTCCCGAGCTGACAAGTATGTCTCCTATTCATCATCATTACTACCAGAAGACATTGGTGGACTTGAAGTTTCTTACTTGGTAGATGAGAATTCTTTGGGAATTCTTGACATTAGTTCCTTAACTAGATTACGTAAGAAATCTATTCTTGCCTTATTTTAAAAGAAAATAAGAAAAATGGATTTATTTTTCTATAGTTAACACAGTATAACCATTAATTTCCTTTTACAGTTGCAATGTTAAAAAAAAAAAAAAGTTACAAAGGTTACACTGCTTCTCCTCATTACACTATCCTATCCTCATCTTTGTTGTTAGTATCAAAACATTTTGGCCATTATGCTTCCTGGCCTTCTTTGAGTGTCTATTGAGCGATCATTTAGTTTTTCTGTACTGCAGAGTATCCAATCAAAACTAAAATGTCAGGGCCCATAAGAAATTGCCATCAGTGTCTTTATAGTCATCTATTTCCATTAAATGGCAATTTCCTATTTTTTCACAAACAAGCCAGCACAGCCAGGCAACAATGCTATATTAAAACAGCAGTGAAAGGGTTTTAAAAAAAAAAAAAAAAAACTAAAGCAAAGGTGTCAAGAGTTCAGTTTGGATTCTCTCAGCTTGAGTGACTACCATTTTTGTTTATTTTGTAAGCAAGCACACATGATTACCTCTCTTCAATGGCAACATAGTAAATGTAGCACTTAAAATGGCAAGCACATTCTAACATTGCTTATTAGGCTTACATATTTACATTAAACACACTAAATTTAAGCTAAGTGATAAAAATCTATCTACTCAGCTATTTTAACAAAAACTCCTTCCAGTGAATTGAAATTAGTTTTAAACTAGTTTTTGAAATAAGCAAAGTATTTTGCTTCTTAATTAAACTTTAAATCAGCTAATATTTCACAAATAAAATTTTATTTTTGAAAGATTTTTTAATAAAGAGAATTATATTGTGCTGACAGATGGCTAAAATCAGCAAATTTTAGTGATATTTTTTTTTTTTTTAAATCTCCTTCTAGTTAATTTAAATTAGTTTTAAAATGCAACTAAGTATTCTGCTTATTGGAAATATTGAATTTAATATATTAGCTTGAAATTAAAACTAAAACAAAAGCTTCAAGAAAGCTTTTTCATTTTTTAAAATTCATTTTAAACCTTAGGTATCATGTTTTCTGTGTACCTACAAAAAACCTTATTACATATTGATTGAACTGCAGTTACTTTAAGGCTTGATCATCAGTTCAAATAAAAAGTAATTTCCTGTAAAAAAAAAAAAAAAAAAAAAAAAAAAAAATCTTTGCAAATTCTTGTTTTGAGAATTGGAATTTTATTGACATATTGGATATTACACAAAATCACCTTTTAGGGCAATCAAATTCACTATCAGTGGTTGTTACTTGTGACATCAGCATACTAACCACTGTATGACCATGAGTGTTCTTACTAGTTTTACATTGACTGTTTTGACATTTTCACTTTCTTTAGAATATTATTCCAATTTGTATCAATATCTGTTTTCATAATGTTATTTGGCCTTTCACTGCCTGCAACTGGTCATCCATGATTATTACTCAATACCTTTTTTCTTTTTTATCCTTGGCTGAGAATGCCAAAGCCTTACGCTAACATAGGAAATTTTTGGATCAGACAAAAAAATACCTAATTGTTATTTATAGACCAACACATGTGCTAATTTCTTTGAAACAGAAAAGCTTTAGTCATTATTTGATTATTGTGGTTCTCTTGAGCACTCTTATACAGTATTGAATTCCAAATTCCATACTCAGTTCTTTAATCAATTCTTTGATATGTAGATTTATGAATTAATAAGGAGATAAAGAAAGAACTAATCCACATATTCTAGTGTAAGATAATGATAAATCCTCATGTCAGACAAAAATAAACTAGATGACACAGACAACTGGAAGTCCCATACACATATTTCTAAAATTTATAATACAAATGTAGTTGAAATACTTTCCCTTAGAAAACTTTCTTCTTTTTTTTTTTTAATAAAAAGTAAATATTTTCCCAAGCAAAAGTAGATTTAAAGAAACTGAATCCGAACATTTATTGAATGACACTTTAGCAAAAATTGTCAGTGTTATGATTCCAACCATTCAAAAGGTCCTTAGATCAAATGATTTTATGCTGGAAATGGTACCTTATCACACACACAGACACTAGTTCATTGAATGCAGCAGATGAGGATGCTCCAATTCAAAACCACACAAAAAATAAAATAGAATGTAAACAGTCAAAACACAAGGGAAAACTAACATCACCCCCCGCCCCTTGAAAATGGCTAAAGAAGTGACCAAAAGTGATTGGGACAATGGAAATTGAGGAAAATTTCTCTCTTACTCCTAAAAAATGGAAAAATGTAAGGATGATGGAAAAGCTAAATAAAAAAAAATTAATTAAATCTCCCTTGTCTGCCATATTTAATGATGTTTAAAAGAAAGGTTGCTGCCCAAATTATATATATATATATATATATATAAATCTGTGTATGTACAATTTCAGATATAACTGAAAATATATCTATAAAAGTACAAAATTTTTAAAGATAAAAGGAAAAGTTATGTTAACTAATGCATTTCATCCTCTAATGAACTTCATCAAGGCAAATGTAAGGATTTTATTTTGCAAGAAGTATTTATAAACAAAAGTAAAAATTATGTTAATTTTTCAAAATTTTTAAATTTAAGAAACACTCATAAATATACATTGGGCTAAACTGTCACAACTGCTCCTCACAATACATTGGGGAAACTTGTAGAAATTTAAAAAGTATATCTATGAGCACAAAAAAGATCTTGTACGCAATTTATCAAATGCATTAGTCATACATAGAAATAAATTTAACAACAACTTTGATCAAAAGAATGCCATGCTTATTAAAAGAGAAAGTAACAGATGGGAAATTCTCAAGAGTGCTGCTATCGAATCTTATCAGGATTGTAAATCTGCGCTCCAGCATTTTTCAAATATCTCTGTTCCTGAACTCCTTTCCCAAGCCAAAATATATCAGGTGCATGTCAGTGTGGTTAACCTGCAGGGAATTTTGAATTGAACCCTTTATTTAATCTATGGGGATAGATTATTCTTATTCCACTGTCCATCTTGTCTGTTTCTTATTTTAGTACTGTTCATTTATTGCTTGCCTCATTTCCACTGAGTTCAAGTACACACTGCTTGGCCCAGAGATTGAACTCACAATTACTATGTCACCAAATTCCCAAACCAACACTTTAATCCACTAGACCACTGTCTTGTTTTTCTTCCCCTGCTAGCCTCCATTTACTTTTTTTTTTTTCTTTTCAGAATATTTTCCTTACCTTTTCTTATACTTTTCTATCAGTTATAAAGTATTTCTTAAACCAGCTTAATCTCCATTCATTACTAGGCAACTGTCAGTTACTCTAGTGAATAGCCACTTATATTGTCAGTGATTAACAAACATAATTATAAAAACTTCAAAATAAAATAAATGATTGAAAATCATTCTGGAGGGAAATTTTTATTGGCTGTATTATTTTTATTTTAATCATTTCATCCCAAGCAAGACAGTATTGCCACTAAGACACAAGGGACTACTGGAGGTGAAAGAGAAGGAGCAGACTTTAGATTGGGTTTCTGGTTCATTCTAGACAGAAAACAAGGAATAAACCTCTACTCTTGTTAAAAAAAAACCCAAAAACTAGGAGATGTGTGAACCAGACAATAGGCAAACCTATTATACTCCCATTTTATTTTCCAGATCATGAAGTTTTGAACTAAAAAAAAAAAACAAATTAAAAAAAACCCTGATCTTTGATATCTGTGAGAAAAAGAAAAGTGAGAGATCTGCAACTTTGAAACTGGTATTTTGTAAAAATCCATTTAGTTACTTTTATTTTCACTTAGAAACTACTACTATGTATTTAGAGATTCTTGATGAAATACAAAAAGAATCTGCAATATTATCTGTCCTGACACGACATCTCAGTTTCAGTCACTTTCTCACCACCATAATGTAGGTTCCATGTGACTTTCTATAACAATTTTCATGATAATTGTTCAGATGAATTTTCCTCTTTGGTACCTCAACTTTACAAATTTAAGATTTAGATTGGCTACAAGATCTAATCAGTTTACAGTTAAAATGGCCAGATATAACCGTAAGTTCTTTGCTAACAGATTCTTCTCTCACACATCTCACTTGTGGAACTCTTTTCTGGCCTCTTACTTTCCAGTCAACTATGATCTTCAAAAATTTAAATCCAATGTCAACCGTTATTTTCTGACTTCTTAATTACTGTTCTCTTATTCTCTCTCCTTAATGTTTTTCTTTTTCTCTTAGTCTTACATGCTCAGTGACCTCTTGCATCTTAGTGGCTTTATTGCCTTGCTTGGGGTGAAATGATTACGAAAAATCTTCACACTCTGATTAGTGGAAAGTTGAGAAGAGTTGACAATAGAAAGAGCATTATAAATTCTGATGTCTTTCTTTTCTTGTCTCTAACATTCTTGTTTGTTTTAGAAGAATGAGTTTGCCATTGATTTGGTTTTTGGGTTTGTTGTTTTTTTGGGGGTTTTTTTTTTTCAACATTTGTATCTTGTACAGTTTTTCCTTTTATGGCCATGTTTATATATAAGTAAAATGTTGCATAATTTCTGTTACTCACTGAATTACTAAGATTAAGTTCTGTGCAAAATTTAATAACGTACTAATCAAATCATAGATGACTGTTTCAGCCTTCACTCTCCCGCTCACTAATTTTTAGTTATTCAAGGTCTTTTTCCTTTTCTTTAAATATCTTTGTGAAATCTGAATTTGGTATTTGACCTAATATAATCTAATTGTTGCAGTTAAGAGAACAAAATGATTTCTCATGACAATTACTAAGCATCTGATTCAGTGCACACAGTAATGTACTAATCTTGCATACTCATTTCATCTTTATAGTTATCAAGAAAGATAACTTTTGCACCAATCCAGTAAATATCTACTAAACAATGTAATTCTTATGCAATTTGATTTCTTTTCAGTTACTTTATAACAAAATCGATTATAAGACTATTTCGCTTGGTCCAACAATACAATGGATTTAAAATAAAAATGTCAGATTGTTCTTTTTCTATTTGGAGATGGGGATTATGTTATGGTCATCTACTATCAATAAAGAAAAGACATGTATCAAGGTCTCATCATTTTACAGTTGAAATGGCTTGATGTCACCATAAGTTCTATGCTAACAGTTTCTTCTCTCACACAACTCGCTTGTAGAACTCTCTCCTGGCTTCTTGCTTTCCAGTTAACTTCAATCTTCAGAAATTTAAATGCAATGTCATTTGATATCTTCTTAATTCCTGTTCTTTTATTGTTCTTGATGTTTTTCCTTTTCTCATTCTTTCACACACAGTAACCTCTTGCATCTTACTGGCATCTTTGCGTGAAATGATTAAAAAAAAAAAGCTTTCTTTATAACAAAATTGATTATTAGAATATTTCTCTTGGACCCAAAATACCATATCCAAATCCTTCTAAGTCCTGTTGGAGGAACCCCTCCCTCATTGACCGCCACCACTTTCTATCTCTGACTATACTTAAGATTTGACCAAAACCAACAATACAATTGGATCTAAGATAAGGCTGGTAAATTGCTCTTTTTTTTCTTCTTGGGGAGGGTTTTTTTTTTTTTTTTTTTTTTTTTTATTGATGTCATCTACTAGCAATATAGAAAAGACAAGGCAGTTCATTAACTTCCTATCCTCAACTGATAGTTTTAAGATGATATTTGAGCCTTTTATTTATTAGCCTAGAATCTACAAAGTGACCAGTTGCATCTTAATAAAAGAATACTATTCACTGATTATAAATAAAAGTAAAGTGTCTAAAAGCTCTGCAATTTATAGTTAAATGAATACTGGCAACATGCAGAAAACAGGAATAATCAGAACATTGAATTAAAAAAGCATTTAAGACAGTGAAAGAGATGCATTTTACACAAGTACAGTTGCCATCTGTCAATATATTCAAAATGTATATTTTAATTTTCATATCCTTTTTGAAGACATTTAAAATCTTGGAATTGACCACTGAAAGAGGAAGTGTTCTGCTTATTCACTACCCATTGTGAAAAGGAATGTCTTTGTATATCAGACAATAGGGCAGCAGTTGAATTTTTAATGGATATCCTCTGGTGAATTTTTATTGGCTTTTATTAATATATTTCTTGAAACCTATGCCATCAATTGGTATTACTATTCTTAATGTAATAAATCCAGTCTTAAGATGTTTGGTTTCAAGTGGGAAAAGTCCAAGACAGTGTAAGACATATTTTTAATTTCAGGAATCATTTTGGTAAAGTGTTTTTGTAATTTTTCTAGCTATTGTATTTTATTACTATTGTTTTCTTGTTAATATTTTAATGTTTATGCTCGTGGGAAATTATGTAGATCATCATTTTAAGAAAACAGTCCACATTTCTTGTTTGTTAATCAATTATTGACGGCTTTGAAACATTAAAAAATAATTAAATCTTCATAAGTTACCTTGGCAAACAGGGATCCTCATGGCTGCATGGATAGCAGCTCAGGACTGAGGAATCAGAGCCATGTTTGAATTTCAATCAAATCCATTACATCCACTTATGTGCTAATATCCTTGGGAAAGGTATGAATCCTCTTCTTCTCCCCCCCAGCTATGGGTAAATAGCTGGACAGACCAGGTTCTATAGCCTTGGATAGCAATTGGTCTTTCGCAGAAAGAAATGGCAACCTACTGAGGGGAAAAAATCTGCCTCATCAGTCATGTATCGAAAGATACATGATCACCTAAGCATGTATCATGCATGGTACATAACCGACTGACTGTCAAAAGGATAGTTTTTCCATGATACCATTTTTTTGACTACCTTCACTCCTCGGCAATTTTTATTGTTTTAAAAAGTGATGATTAGAATTATAAAAAACCTAAACATATTATGAAAGTGAATTTATACATTTTTTTTTTTTTTTTTTTTTTTTTTTTTTTGAGAATTTACAACAAAAATACTAAACACTATTTCTTAGATTGTTTATTTCCAGGAATAATATTATATTTACAAAATTCTAAAAGCTAATACAATTTTGTTAAAATTAATGCAATGCAATATTTATCATTTACCAATTTGTGAACAAATATGAACATTTTTTATTCATTAATTCACAAAAATTTACTAAATTATTAAAATATTTGAATCAACTATAAGTAAATCCTTATTATTTACCATTTTATAAAGTTTGAATCAATTGGTAATTAGCTGATGTTTGCCATTACCTTAATACCCATTGATCTATTGATGTTCCACTTGTATGGAAACACTACTATTCAAATAAAACACAAAGCCTAAATTTTGAGATATGGATTTTTTTTTAGCCAAAAAGAGGTGAGGTCTCTTCATCCTTATCTTCTGCTGCAAACAATCAGTAAATTTGAAAAATTTATTTATTATTCAATTTAAAATCATTCATTTGAATTTCTCTTCCTTCTACCTTATCCATTATCATTCAAGTACATTCAAATGATTGTAAAAGTTCTGTATTTCCCCACTGTGCCTGCTTACTGGTTTGACAGGGTGCTCAACATTATCAGAAGAAGGCCGAAGAATTGCAGGTATGGAATAATGGGAGTTGTTTTAGAAGGTAATGACAATATAGTTTGAAAAATTGCCTTGTTTTTTATCAAATATTTCCCTTCAGAATCAAGGATGCCTATATTTAGGCTTCTTTTAACTTCCCACTTCTACATGTAAAATCCACAAGGGCAAAGTCATGGAAATAAATGTCTGTTCTTCTTCCCTTTGTTGTGATCTGCAAAAATCAGAATTGTGGGTGACCTTCCACCCATCTCCCTCATCCTCAACTCAATATTTTTCTCTCCCTATTTCTTCCCCATTCCTTACTCTTCCCCAACTTTTGTCTTTCTTTCTTTCCTACTGCTAGTTGTGTTGTAAGATCAGCCTAGCTCAGACTTTCTTCCTGTCTAGTAATCTAATTCTACGTAAATCTATTTATATGACTCTGCTCCAGCTTGCTGCTGCTGCTGCTACTTTCTGCTTCTGTTCACTCAACTTACAATCAGTTGAACTTTCCACCCTCTGTTTTCTAAATGAACAAACATACACACTGCCAACTGCCACACCAATGTGCTCTGTGTCCAGGCGGCTGCATCTGTGTGTGTCTGTGTGTGTCTGTGTGTGTGTGTGTGTCAAATATGAAATACTTTGGTTATGATTCACCAAATCTATTGTGGAGTTCAGTGATCCAAGTGAGTCATGGTGATTTTCAACTTGACAGCCACTCACCTTTTTCTCACCTGATAAAGTAGCAGACTGGTTTTGTCTTGGCTGCCAAAGACAATAATTCTTTAATTAGCCATTGTGAGTTCAAGCCGCAGCACTGACATTGGCCTCAAATGGAACCAATATTTTCCTCCTGTTTATTATAGATTCCCAATTACTGAAAATATTTACCTGGGAATTTTTTTTTATCATTTCACTCCAATCAAGGTGATAATACTACTAAGATGCAAGCAGTTATTGGGGATGAAAGAAAATGTAAATGCTTGAGGAGAATGAACGGGAAACAAGATAAATCTCTATTCCTCTTCAGAAGACAGGGAAGGGGTGTGAACCAAGCAATAGGGGAACCTATCTACTCTTTACAATCACCAAAGTTAAACAAATTTGAGCTTGGTCAGTACTTAGATGAGTGACCACTGGGGAATACTAGGTGCTCTAAGCTTAGATGTGCATGTGGTGTAATGGATAATGGCTCAAATTGTTAATCAGAGTGCAGAGTTCTAATTTTAGTTGGGTTTGTTACATTCACTTAGGCTCAGTATGGATCTGCCTCTTATCCTCCCACCTATGGGTTAATTAGTGTTATATTCCGTGCTAATAGGAATATATACTTGACAAGCACGGTGGATAAAATAAGTAAAGGTTTATTGTAAAAACCAATACAATAAGAATAAAGATAACAGTTATGCACAAGGTCATTGCAAGTTAATCCAATAGTGAGTGCTACTATTGGAAGGTTGGTAGTTCTCGTGTAAGCCTGTCGTACTCAACAGATCCTAGCTAGTATATTTACTAACCTCCCTACACGATCAGATTTGGCACAAGGCCGGGTTTAATGTGAGGCATCTAAACCTGTAGGCTCAGCCAAAAATTCCTGTAGACTCCATATAAAACTAAGTCAGCTGTTTCCTGAGATGAGACTCTGCCCTTCAGCATAGCCCCGTCTGTGGATCCTCTCTGCTCAGAGGCAGAGAGCTTGACCAGCACAACCGGAAAAGATTCCAGCTAGAATAATTGTCAACCGCCCGAAGGCAGAGAGTTCGACTGTTTAGTTGGAACACATTCCAGGTAGACTCTGTAGTTTGTTGATTTACAGATACTTATAGGTAATTACTACCTATAGTGTAGTCACTCATGGGTGTGACATTACATCAATTAGTAAGACTTGTACCACTAAATTATTATCTCCCCAAAATATTCTTACAATCTAAATATATTTTCTGCAAAAGGTTGATTTGTTTGGGGTTTTATGACATATCAACCACTATGGGTTATTTAATGCCAGATCGAGTATTTACTAGATGTTTCAAAAACGTATAGCTGGCAACATCATTGTTTCAAAAACGTATAGCTGGCAACTGTTTCGAAAACGTATAGCTTGCAACTGTTTCGAAAACGTATAGCTGGCAACTGTTTCGAAAACGTATAGCTGGCAACTGTTTCGAAAACGTATAGCTGGCAACTGTTTCGAAAACGTATAGCTGGCAACTGTTTCGAAAACGTATAGCTGGCAACTGTTTCGAAAACGTATAGCTGGCAACTGTTTCGAAAACGTATAGCTGGCAACTGTTTCGAAAACGTATAGTTGGCAACATCATTGTTTCAAAAAAATGTATCCCTGGCAACATCATTGTTTCAAAAACGTATAGCTGGCAACATCATTGTTTCAAAAGCGTATAGCTGGCAACATCATTGTTTCAAACGCGTATAGCTGGCAACATCATTGTTTCAAACGCGTATAGCTGGCAACATCATTGTTTCAAACGCGTATAGCTGGCAACATCATTGTTTCAAACGCGTATAGCTGGCAACATCATTGTTTCAAAAGTGTATAACTGGCAACATCATTGTTTCAAAAACGTATTGCTGGCAACATCATTGTTTCCAAAAAATGTATCCCTGGCAATATCATTGTTTCAAAAGCGTATAGCTGGCAACATCATCGTTTCAAAAGCGTATAGCTGGCAACATCATCGTTTCAAAAGCGTATAGCTGGCAACATCATTGTTTCCCATCACATTTTAGGGGTAAGGTGTTAGTATATTTAGTGTAGGGTTTGGGAGGGAAAGTTAATTGTAAGTTGTAGTTGTTTTGGGATGGGTTAGATGTGATGGGGCATGACATGACCAGCTGATTGATTTTGGTTGGACGTAGTTTATCGTCATACCCAGGACGCGGATGTAGTTTATCGTCATACCCAGGACACGGACACACCTTGGGATTTCACTATTTGCCCATAGCTGGGACCTTAACAGGTGCTACCACCCCGGGTCAGGGTGGACCTGGGAACATCAGCAATTAAGAGGTGGTTCCACGCTTCCTCAAAACCTCCTGATCAGAGGCCTTGCTGTTGGATCCAAAAGGTTGATAAGCCATAAGAAATGAATGAGTCACTCAATATCCATTCCTATTAACTATGAATTCCTCTTTTAGTTATGTTACATTGTTTCTTATCTAACAATGTGCCAAACAAGTGAATATCCCTCCCCATTAATTCTTCATAGCTTTAACCTTTAGCACTCTACTTTCATTAATATCACTCCCCTTTCTACTGCATTCTTTTTCAAGGTCTCTCAATTGCATATCCTTATTGTTAATTTCATTCATTTGTTTTCTGTTGCCATAGCAAGATATGACAACACAACTGTGAAATTCAGGGAACAGAATCACCTTCAATGGCAGGTTAAACATTTTGTAAAGCAAGTAAAGCCATATACAGAGTGATAATGGTTAAATATTAATTATAATACTCTTTCTCTTCTCACCTCTACTACCATCTGACATGCTTGGTAGCATCTGACAGATTTAATACTTTTTTCTGTACAGTACTGATCTGCAACATTGAGAAATTCATTTCCCTGATTAGTATTGTTTATGCTCATTTGTTCTTTTATTGCTTCTGCTTCCACTTGTCTCATCTTATTTTGCAAGTTAAAAGTGTATTATAAGTTTCACCCTCACTGGAATAGAAGAATCAGAAAGTCTTGTACAACTCATCCTATTCTAATGTCCTTGAGACAAGACTAGGTTTCATGTTGACAAACAGCTACACAATGTAAAGGTTTTGGGGATTCATACCTTTTACCAAAGTTGTTCCACATAGCATGACAGACATATGGCAAGGATAAAAGGAAGTTTTATCCTATTCAATAAAACATTTGTGCGGCATACTTGTAGCTTTGCTGACAGCAAGATGACCAAATTTCAAATCTGAATTGTTTGTCCATTTAAATACCATATATACTTGAGTATAGTGCAATTTTTTTTTTAATGCAAAAATCGGGGTTGCATTATACACAGTTAATTTTTTTTGAAGAGGTTAAAAATCATCCATTTTCGGTGACAAGTTGCATTATACACAGGTACTCTTTTCTGGAAGGATTAAAATTCATGCAAAAAAGATTAAAATGTAACTCTATATATAAAGTCAATTTATACATGAGTATATATGGTACTACATTTATTTGAAAATATATTAAGTTTAAATACAAAAGGAGTTTTAAAAATGGCTTCAAAGAGTTACACATTTCAGCTAATACTCTTTTCTTGCTACTCAGGGATTGTTGCCAGATTGGGAAATTAGGCAGGTATCCATTTCAGTTCCATTCCAGGTGTGTGTGTGTGTGTACATGTGTGCATGTATATTTTAATTCAACAACAAATTTAAAAATACTTTTTTTTATTTTGCAAAAGTATCTATTACTGAATAAAATGTTGTAAATATCTGATTTTTAGTGTTAAGAAAAATACCCTTTTTTTTTTCTCCAACTTTATGCTTTTGTTGCTCATTCAAGGGTAGGAGTTGTTTAAGTTGAGTGGGAGATGAATGTATTATCAGTGTCTTATTTAAAATTCAACTTGTGTGTATTTTGAGTGGCACAAGCACCTGGCAGTTATTCATGCACATCAGACACACACACATTACGTATGTTCATGAAAATCATGCGCACTGTATATGTGTGTAGGCATAAATTTACTTGGGACTCTTGATATTTTCTTTTACTTGTCATTTTGAATAGCATCCACTGAACATGTTAGCAACAACGAGATTTTAGAGGAAATGGAAACAAAAAGGACAATTATACTTAGCATCAGAAAGGGAAAGTTGAAATTTCTAGGGCACATAATGAGGAAAGAGGGCTTAGAAAATTTGGCACTCACAAGACAAAATGAAGGCAAGAGGGACAGATAAAAGAAGTGCATAACTTAACAAGCTTGTGTAAATAATTGGCAGAACAGGGATTAGGAGAGCTAGCAAGAAGACAAACTTTACTAAGAGCTACAAAGGACGGTAAATTGTGGAGAGCCATGATTGTCCACATTCTGAAGGGACATGGTACATAGAAGATGAATCAAAACATTGTGATACTGATCATGAAGAGATCAGTTTAAACAGCTTCTGTCTGAATTCTGGGATTAGGAGTTATTATTTATATTTGGACTAGTCTTCATTTTTGCTGTTATTATCAAAGTTTCAGCTGTTATGCCCCCTCCATCCCCAGTCTTCCTCAGCTGCTTGTCAATCCAGGTAACCTTCTGGAAATTCCAAACTGAATCCTTTATTTAATCTACAGGAGTAGAATGTTCTTGTTCCACTGACCATGTGTAGGGATATCTCATCTAGATCTTTCTATCTGAATTTCTGATATGAGGAGTTGTCATTATTTATGTTTGGACTATTGTCTTTATCTTATGTTGTTTTATCAAATATGCTGCATATGTGCTGAAAGAATCAGTGCATGTGCTAGGTTATGAGGATCCCCTTAGCAGGCCTAGTATAGAAATAAATACAATAAGGGAGCTGCTAATAAATAAAAAGAAATGACAGCAAGTCTTCAACAGCAGTAGCAATAAAAAACAAAACAAAAAAAACATGTAAGTCAGCAGCAACACTTATCCTCTACCCCCATAGATTAAATACAGGGTTCAGTTTAGAATTCCTTATAGATAGGTTACCCAGTTTAATATGCACAAAAAGGAAGGCTGGAGAGCACAATGGCCAAAATGTGATAATAACAACAAAAATAAGGACAATAATCTGCATATAGTGTAAACATTTAGTTCTTATTTAGCACTGCTCAGTTATTGTTCACCTTATTTCAGCTTAGTCCAAGTTTGCAATTCCCAGTCCATGTGACAATAATAGATTAAACTTAGTTTCTACATAATGACAAGCAGTACCAACTGCTTGCAATTCACTGTATTTTAGAATGTGGAATTGATGGTTTAGGTAAAAATAAAATAAAAAAAATAACCTGATTATCCATACAACTTGAAGCATATCAAATAATCTAGAAGAGAAATAAATGATAAATCTCAGAGGGAAATTACTTTGCTTTGCATACCACAAAGAAGGGATTAGAATTTTCACTGATCTAAGCAAATGAGAAAATCAATGTTTATTATTTAAAGCAAAAGTCTTCTTTATGATAGCTTTTGGTTATAAATCTTTGACCAAAAGCCTTTCAGAACAGATAGACATTTTAGTGATAACAATAAGAAATCAGTTTTCATAATTCGATAAGGAACTTGTTATTAGCTTTATTATTTTGCGGTAATTTTAGGACTTGTCTGTCTTAATCAAATTTTCATCCTAACGACCAATTTATTTATTTATTTTTTATTTTTTTTAAATAAATTTTCTGTGGTAGTAGAATTTATATCAAATTTCCCTTTATTTTTACCAGCTTTTTTTTTTTTTTTATTAAAACAATGTGTCGACATTGATTTTTTTTATTCTTTATAAAATTTTGACTAGTGAAATCTCACGTTGACAGTTTGGGGAAATTACTTTTTGTATTCACGTTGGATGAGATCTGATTAAAACCAAATTGTAAATCTATAAATTTTGGTCGTATTATATTTTTCTGCTCCATCTTGAAAACCCTATATTACATCCCATACATTAAAATTTGCATTTATGACATTTAAATTGAACATCTGGAAACTATTGTTTTCAATCAAGAAAATCAACATCTATAAAGGTGTTGCCAATTTAATACAAATTCCAAGAACCAATAATATTAAAGAGGATATAAATCCATGGTGATTTGCTGCCAAAGATGATAAAATTTTGATTCTGTGATTCCATATAAACTCTGCAAAATAATCATATCATATATTATATTTTTTCTGTACAAAGATTCATCAAATTCCACAATTGACATTCAGGCACACCCAGTTTCTCGGGTTGATTATGGAAATGCACAACTGGGGGACACACAAAATTACATTAGCGCCTAAATTTTTACAGTTTGTACAGTTCACTTTCAGACTTATTGATGAATGGATATATAATATATATATATATATATATACACACACACACAAAATTTTTATCTCCAGAATCTATCTTACATGTTTATAAGTCTACTATTTATTCATGCTTTGAATATTGCTGCCACATCTGGTCTGGTGCTCCTGCTATATATTTAGAGATTCTTGATAAAAATCCAGAGATTCTGAAATGTTATTGGTCTTGACGTGGCATCTTGCCTTCAGTCATTTTTCCACTGCTCTAATGTAGCTTCCCTGTGCCTTTTCTATAGATATATTCATGGTAATTGTTCTGATGAGCTTTCCTCTTTGGTACCTCAACTTGTAGAACTCTCTCCTAGCTTCTTGCTTTTCAGCAAACTTTGATGTTCGAAATTTAAATGCAATGTCAATCATTATCTACTGTTTTCTTGATTCCTTTTTTCTTTTAGTTTTCTCTCTCCCTAATAATGTTTTTCCTTTTTTCATATTCTGTCACATTCATTAATCACTCATCTTAGAGTCTTTATTGCTTTACGTCTGGTGAAATGATTAAAAAATATCTTAATTCTTTAGAAATTGCTTTGGTTACGTTTCCAATATAAAACTGAGCAGATATGACTTTTGAAAAAAAAAGAAAAAGAAATCTGTGTGAAGATGTGCTTTCTTTAAAAAGGAGAGAGCTTTGTTTATTGTGGTGTTCTGGCCGAGCAGTAAAGCATGACAGATCAAAAGGTGATTTCTCCTACAAAGGAGGATGCTGGTTCAATGCTTGCCGGAGAACACATTTTCTTTAAGATTTCTCAAATGTGCAGGCTAATAGCTATAATACACTGTTTAATAAATAAAATGTGGGCTCTATTTCAAATAGGAAGTATCCTATAATATATATATATATATATATATATACACCCCCCCAAAAAATGCAAGATGCATTTTAAAAATCAAAAATCTTTCTTAAATCTTTTATTTTAGTCTTAATTTCAAGCTAATAGATTAAATTTATTATTTCTAATGAGCAAAGTACTTTGTTGTATTCCAAACCAAATTAAATTGATTAGAATTATTATTTTTTATTTTCTACTAGTATGTTTCTGATAGTTTGGTAGGTTTTTGTGTATGTTTAAATGAGTCCTAACTGAGCTATGGCTAGGTAGGTAGTAGAAAATACAAGTATAATAGCCTCATCCACATGTAAAAAAAATATATAAATAAAAATGGAAGCTCTAATAATAAAAAAAAAAAGGAAAAGCCAACACTCAATAACATTAACTATGAACACAGCTGCAATGTGCTGACTGTTTTCAGAAAATAAAACATTCATATATTTTTAGACACATGCACAAAAATCCACACATTTAGTTAAAAATAAAAATCGTCCTTGATAATAGCTAAAAGAATAGCCAAAAGCACTCATCAGATATGCAGAACTTTTGGACAGTTTTTACACTTTGTGTCCAGAAAAGAAAACACTTGTATGAATACAAGAAAAATTACATAAGAAACTTAATTGCAGTACCTTGTCAATTGTCTTTAATAATATCTATCTATCTATCTATCTATCTCTCTATATATATATATATATATATATATTTTTCCTGTTATGCTTCTCTCTTCTTGCATATCATTGATAATTCTATGGGCATGTTACCATTTTGGATGAACTAAATGACTCTAGATATTTAAGCTTTACTCAGTTTAGCATAAGGTTTGATTAAAAACAGTATGAAAATTGTTGCACCAGTCTTCCAAGTGTGGGAGTGGTTCTTGCGTGCTTTGAAAATCACTATATGGAATCTTGTCTTTTAACTGGGCTTGAACACCAACTACTTGTGCCAATTTAGAATTACACAACTATTTCATATGCAAAGCGGGCCTGATAAGTCACTATAATGTGAAAGTAGATAATACTCGGGAATTATAGTTCATAACAAGTTATTAGCAGAAGGGCAAAGATGATATAGTAAAAGGGTAAATTCAAACGCAAGGTTTATTTATAAATGACATGGCTTTTCTCGTAAACACTTTCATTTATTGGTGCTTTATATTTGGTTTCATTACTATGTAGTAATTTTCAGTCTTCAATATTAAATGTTGTTGATCCAAGCCAGTTCATAGCTACTAAAAAAAAAAAGAAAAAAATATACCCTCACAGATGAGTCTTTCATTTTATCTGTTAAGCTTTTGTTAATCTATCTATCCAAGTATGACAGTGTTGATTCAGATATAATCTTTTAGTAATATAAATAAAATGCTTCTGTCCATATTTCTGAGATGAGGTCCTGTAACAATTTACATTGTTTTGATTGTTGTCCTCATCTTTGTCATATTCCTGATGTTTCAGCCATTGTATGTTCCAGCCTTCTTCAGGTGATATAGTTCAGTGTTGGTTGAAGTAATCTAGTACTCTGACCAAAGAGTTGTGAGTTCAATACCTGTCCACAGCAGAAGTGAACAAAAACTTGGAGAGTTGAGTTACTAAAGGGAAATAACTGAAACTGAAATATCCAGAAAAGGCATGATACATGGAACTAAAACAATCTACCCCAGTGGACAAAATAAAGGGTTCAGTTTGAAATTCTAACATATATCATCTGAAGAAGGCTGGAGCGTACAACGGCCTAAACATTGTGAATATGACAATAAAAATGACAACAGTCTGAACAATGTGAATAATGTAAATAAAAGGCTGTCATTAATTTTTTTTTAGTTTTGATCTTAATCACCAAAGTTGTAAAATTTACAAGCTAGAAATATTTCTCTATAGATTAAAAGAATCCTTAAAATAACCAATGTCTATTTTAATTGTGCCATTATTATGGCTTAGACAGGATTCTATGATAATAAAGTTTCCTTTAACAATCTCTAAGTTTCTTTTATGTAAATAAACATCTTTTTCTAAGAGCAAATAAAGCTCTCCCTCTCCCTTTACAGATAGTCCTCAACTTAAAATAGGATTAGGGAGATTGTAAGTTAAATGCAATTTTAAATTCTCTAAAGATAGAAACTTAAGTTCCCATTTATTAATATTTTTTTTTCTTAATATAAGGTTAATTGACACAATTGTTTGGTTAAAAGAAAAACCATTTACAGTTCAAAAAGAAGTTGTTGAGAATGTATCAGTATCAGCAGCAGGCAGGGCTTATGGCCACATTGCATTGAAACATTAGTTTCCATATGATTGCCAAAGTTAAGCAATGTCGAGCCTGGTCAGTACCTAGATGGGTGACTTTTTGGGGATACCATGTACTGTCAGCTTGGATGTGCAGGTGATATTATGGATAATGACTTGGAATTGTTAATTATAGAGCCAAATTCTATTTTGGGTTGGATTCGTTATATTCACTTACATGCAAATACCATTGGGAAAGATATGAATCCATCTCTTCTCACCCCAGCTATAGGTTAATTAGTATGACTTGTTTCATTTAAATCATTATCTCAAAAAAAATCTTACAATCTAAAAATATTTTCTGGCTTTAAATAACCTGCAAAGGGTTGATAAGCCATAAAAAAATCAATCAATAAAAAAGCATCAGGCAGGATGGATGACCATTAAGTTGAAGGCTCCATATTTTTAGGTTCCGGTTGTCCCATAGCATGATAACCTAGTGGATTGAAATTTTGGTTCATGAATTTGGTGACATAGACTAAGTTTGCACTACCAATTACTAAGTGGAAATAGGGTGTGCAATAAGAACAAAACAAAATGTCCCTAGACATGGATGGTACAACAAAACAATTCGCCCTCAGTTCAGGGTTAAGTTTGAAATGTTAGCCATATTGACAAACAGTAGGAAGAAGGCCAAAGAGCATGATGGCCAAAATGTTATCACAAAAACAAGATGGGTATAATAGTCCAAATATAAATAATGATAACTTTTCATCACAGAAATTACTTTGCGATGATGACTCAACACTGATTCTACTTTTCTTTTTTCTATATTATTCTTGTGAATGAAGAACAACTCTTAGAAGTTAACCAACTGATGATAGTGTAAAAAAAAAAAAATAAAAAAATACAATCCTTCAACTAGAAAAGGGTTAATTCAATGTTGTAACCCTGACTGGATAAACACAGTAATTTAAAAACAAAATATACTTTTAAACACTCATTTTTTTTCTCCCATCATTTTCAGATTACTAGTTTTTGTTTTATTTGTGACCAATTATTCTCCACCTGACGGGTGTTTTGACCAATTCTGGGGGGGGAAAAATCATTCTTGAGTGTTCTTATTGAGATATATATCGGCAGCACCTGTTCACATCCAAGCATTGGGGTCATCATCCTCTCTCCCTATTCCCTTTCTCTCCCTTGATGGCAGTGGTCGAGTTGGCTGTGTAAGAGAGTTTGATGAGACTATTCACATGAATTTGATTTTGGTGAACAACTCTGCATGACAGAATCCCACACACTTGGCCAGAGATGCCTCCTTTGTGGCTCAAAGGGGATTGTAACAGCCAAGATTTGGCAAACCTGGTTGCATCAGGCTAATGGATGCTTGGGCCATCAAGGTCTGCCTTGGTTACACCAACCTGACTGGCACTGCCTCTTCCACTGGTTTGGCCTTTGAGATCATGTACATCTTTGCCTATTCCACTGTTGGGGTCTTCAGGGGTTTGTTGTGTTCAGTCTGGTCCTTCCTCCTCCTTGACCTTACCACCATGGGTAGCCCTACGGGAGCTGGAATTCTAGACGACTTTGCTCTTGGGATCATTAGGACATGCAAACCCTCTACCATGACAAGGAATGAGCATATATATTTTACACAGTTCATTATCAAATATACCACTTTGACTTATTACTTTAATGACAATAGTACAAACAAATCAATAAATAAGAAAAGAATAAAAGTGTAAAATTCTCATTAAATATATGCGAACATTTTTTATTATTGCTATTGCTAAAAATAAATATTTGAGAGGAAGGAATTCACTTATATACTAGTTCAAATGCAGCTCAAACAAGGATCGGAATCCAACAGGGTGATAAAATAAAGAACAAATAGGAAATGCATATCAATCTAACATGTTTCACTTTTATTAAAGCTTTATCAGAGATTGAGAGAAAACAGACAGAAACTGGTATTTTCAATTTTGTTTGGGTCAGTTCTCATAATTCTATATGTATGTATGTATGTATGCATGCAAGTTTGTGAAGATTCTTATATGTCTAAGTGGACATTGGATGGTAATGTGTGTTATTACCAACTATAAACACATGCCTGAAACATATTACATTGCCACGTGTCTGATCAATAAGAACTGACCCAAATAAAATCGAAAATACCAGAGATTTTATCTGTTTTCTCTCAATCTCTGAAGCTTTAATAAAAGTGAAACCTATTAGATTGTTATATATTTCCTATTTTTTTTCTTTATTTTATTATATATATATATATATATATATATATATATATAATCTCCCAAAAAGTTCTTTGTTAAATTCAACATATTAGATATATCCTAATTTTTTTTTATTATGTTTTTCCAATAAACAAAAAAAAAAACAATACAAAATTAAAACCTCATACCTTGTTGATGAAATTTAACAAAGAGCTCTTTGGGATCAATTCTTGTTGCCTATAATATATATATATATATATATATATATATATATATATATATAGCATAATTGTCTTTGAATTTTTTAAATGAAGCAATTTAAATAATTTTTTTTTTTCATCTTAATTCTGCTACTTTTTATCACAACTCCCATTTTATAGTTATAGCAAGCAGTGAGGATTGCACATAAAAAATAAGCCTCTACTGAGATTTGAACTCACATCTCTTATCCCTGATGGTTCCATAATAATGCTTACTGATTAAGACCTGAAAGTTAATCTGTGGAAATCATTCACAATGCATATTTATTAAGTGCAGCCTGTTCTAACACAAGCCACATCAGTGAAACCATCTTACAAAGAAGTTCATCAGTAATTATTTGCAAGATGATTTTTGCTGTCCAAGACTTCAGAAGCAGATGCTTTTATATTTGTCAGTAGTTCTTGCCCCACCTAAGCATCTCTAAAACCCTGATGCCCCACTGCATGTTATATAATTCTCAATATTCAAAAAGTGAACTACTATTCACTTGGAGGAAGCCTTTAATTTCGTCTAAGCAAACTTCTAAAGAATATGCCATCCATGAAAGAGAAGAATAAAAGAACAAAAAGACAGTTGATGTACTGGGGAAGAAATTATTAAGAAATATTTAAAAAATTACACATGTACACACATACATACATACACACATACACATATACATACATACATACACAAACATATATTTTTGTATGCATACTGTATATGCACTAATACTCACTAGAAAAAATTCACTGTTAATAACTCCTTCTCAAACTGTCCCCTGTGGGGCTTACACCTCATGTTGGGAACCATGGGACTAAGTCAACTTTGACAGAAAGCTAGATTCTTAGAAACTCATTAAATGACAAACATGTTAAGAATGGTCTGTGAAACTTGTCTGTTAGCCAAAATACATATCTTTAATAACCAGTCTTAAGATGTATAAGTAAGCTGTACAGATAATCAGAGAAAGCTGAATCTTTAAGTAAAAAGACAATTCTTTTAATAAAACATAAAATGAGTTTTCTTTTTGTCCTGTTGAGGATTTAACTATGAAAATGGAAGAAAAAAAAACAAGCTTTGGAAATCAATTATTCATCTTGTGAGGTTCTGAGAAAAGTAATCTTCATGACTTTTCTTTGTGTGTCTTTTGCTAAAAGAATTGCTGCTGCTAAAGTGACAGTCTCTTTGATTGTTGTTGATCTCTGGGGCCTTTAGTGTTTGCTGCAAGCAGACAAGCATCAATCTTGTATTTGCATAACTATGCTAGTCACTTGCGAAATTTTCCCCACAAATGACAGTTTTGTCTCTACACAAACGTTTTCATTCTCTATATATCACTAGATAAATATATTGTATACCAAATACAAGTACTGGCACCGTTTCTTTTATTGTCTCTGACCACCTGGTATGGTGCTTATTTGGTATGTTATGTTGGTTATTTTTCAAATAATTTTCTCTGCGGTGCGATTTTTGTTTCAGAAATCAAAAGCTTATTTTATAAATTGAAAAAATTCCCACCAGTATAACTATTTGAGATAGTACTTGTATCTTTTACAAAAGAGTATTAATTTTAATTTTTTAAATCTAAAATTGCATTTGACTTGTAAAAGATGCCTTCCAAAAGCTAAACCAAGTATTAATAAACAGGAAAATTTCATTAAAAACAAAGAAAAGAATGATGAACTGCTAAGTTCAATCCTACTACATTGAAAACAAAAAGAGAATTTAGAATAAGAAAGTTGAAATTTCTGAAACATATGAGAAAAGAGGGATTGGAAAATTTGATACTTACAAGACATATTGAAGGCAAGTAGGGTAGAGGGAAACAGTGAGTAACTCACCTAACAAGCTTATGTAAATGATTGTTAGAACAGTCACAGAGAGGGATAGTAAACAAGCATGATTAAGATCTACAAGGATAGGAAGTCAAAGAGAGCCATGATCATCCACATCCAAAAGGGATATCGCATATAAAATAAGTCAATTTATGTTTCTCTTCAAATGATTATTGAGTTTAACAAAATAATGCCTATTTTTTAACTGGTTTTGATGGTGAGACTTGCTGTGAATTGTCTTGACTTTATAGTAATAATCTTTTCTTCTGATGTGTAAAGAGGAGACATTGATTCTGCTTTCTAAATAGAAGAAATATATCTTTGGTTTTTACTTGATATTTTCTTCCACTTTCCTCCATTTTAGCAGTCAACTCTTTGACCTCATCTGCATCAACTGCCAAAAAAAGAATAAAATGGCCATATGCTACTTTATGGCTAGCAGTGCAATAAAAGAATTTCCTTCCTTTTAATGGGTTGCTTAATGTATGTCCAAGACAACTATTGCACACTATATATATATATATATATATATACACACACACACACACAGACAAAAATAAATTTGTCTGTAAAAGTGTTTAGATCATGCATGCATCAGATGAACAGACTGCATTGCAGGATCTAATTATGGAGACAGAAATCACTGAAGAACTTGGAAATTTATTTACAAATGAAAAGAGAGGGGGAAAGTTAAAAAAAAAAAAAAAAAAAAAACTTTGGACCACCATTTTCTTTATTTACTTTTTTAGGCCCACGGAAGTCAAATCAAATATGTTCTTTTTCACCATTCACCCTTAAAAAAAAGTTAAAGGGCTACAAATATAAAAATCTAATAACATCAGCACATCGACCCTTTAAGACTATCTAGCCAGTTACATCATTTCTCAAACTACTGTGCAATTTCACACTGACTGCATATAAGGATTATACTGATTTAAGCACATATGCAGCAGCAGACTCCTTTCTGCTCATCTTGGCACATGCCACAGCATACTCCTATGTGCTTATCTTGTGCACACAATATTGCATACTCCTACGTACCAGTCTCTGCACTCGTGTTGTATACTCCTTTGTGCTGGTCTCTGCACTCTATGCAACATACTCCTACATGTCAGTCTCTGTTTACAGGTTACTGTAATCACTTGTGTATATATCTAGGGCATCATTAAGGAGTATGTGGCAGTATTTGCTTAGATCAGCACAATGGGGTATGCAGTAGCAAGTGGATATAGGAGAAAGGAAGTGGTTTAGATATTTGAAAAAGGTAATCTGCAGGAGAAGTGGTGGTGTAAATATGGAGTAAGATTCCTCCCCACCCTCTGATCTTCACCTGACTCAACATTAGTAATATCATTGATGCGACATGAGGATGGGTGTTATACAGCCAAATGATGTGCTCTTTATTTACCAAAATGGATGCAGCTTGAATTTTGAATTCTCTATTTGAAGTTGGTCTCTATGTCTGTGCTATAAGTGTTTAGCCTCTTTAATGAAATTTGTTCTACTAAATGCTTATTTTAACTTGGCAATTTCTTGTATACCTACCTAATTCTGCAGCCAGAAATTCTAAAATTAAGTATTTTCATTTATTCCATAAATTGTTTGAATGAGTGTCTTCATTTTTATTATGAACTAGCATGGCACCTAGCCTTGCCCAGGAATTTATGTACTAAGTTTGGTGACTATTTGTCTAAAGGAAAATAAATTTAAAGTGCTTCTTGGTAATTATTTAAATGCAACGTCAATCATCTGTCTTTTTGAATCCTGTTCTTTTCTTAAACTTTCTTAATAATGTTCTTTCAGTTTCTTTCACTCTCAGTAACTCTTTGTACCTTAGTAGCTTTATCACCTTACTTGGAGTGAAA
>OZ038501.1:32103233-32158233 GCA_964036315.1 Acanthosepion esculentum | reverse complement strand
CGGCTGAAACATTGTGATAAATATGGCAACAAAGATGAGGATGATAGTCCGAGCAATGTAAATAGTGTACATAATACCTCTTCTCAGAAATATAGACACAAATCTTAAGTTAATGATTGAATGAGCTCATAGCAAGTTCTATAACAATAAAATATCTGTAGAGATTCCCCTACTGCATCAGTAAATATTTGAGCTTAACAACTTTAACAAAAATATTGCAATAACAATCCTAAATATGAATGCTGGTCATTATTTTAAGAAGAGGGTACAAATGAAGATTTCAAATTGACAACTTTTTTTCATTTCACTGAAACACTTCTATCTTCACTTCTTTTATTTTTTCACTTATACCAAGTAGTATATGTCTTTTTCATATTTCCACCTGCTCAATGTAGAATAGTCCATTATTTATGAGGTACTGGCAGGGCATAATGGTTGTTCTAACTAAGGTAGGGACAAGTAGAATTATAAGATGTTATGATATATGAAAACAGCACAAGTCATTTCTTGTCACATGTAAATAAGCATCCAATTGTTATTTGTTTAAAAAATAATTCCTAAATTTATATTTTGTCATTGGCCGGTTTGTCATCATGATAATAGATAAATATATGTGAGAAATAGAGAGGTTGGATAAAAGAAAACGGGAGACAAATTCTAGAAGATGTAGGAAGAAATGTTGCACAAAAAATAAAAATAAAAAAAAAAGAGAAAGAAAGAAAAGTATTAAATACTATTACCACAACCTACTGGCAGCTTTACTGGCCTGAACTTTGTCTCACTCTGATGTGTGATTTCTTCATTATCAGAATATAGGGAAAAGAAAAAATTGTTTTGTCTTTGTATATTGTTTTGGTTTTCACCTCTTGTCTTATCGTCAGTAAGTCGTAGGTTATTGTTTTATTTTTTTATTTTTAGCTTTCTGTTCAGTGAAGAAATATTGATGTGTTGCTCACAGCCATATCATGTTGAAACACTGGTTCTCATCCAATCACCAGCATTAAGCAGCATTGAACATGGTCAGTACCTAGATGGATAACCACTTGGGAATACCAGATGCTTTAAGCTTGGACATGAGGGTGGTGTATTGGATAGCAGGTCAGAGAAATTGGAGAGCCAAGTTTTGAATCCCAATCATGTTCGTCACATTCACTTATACACAAATACCCATGGGAAGAATATGAATCCATTTCTTCCCCTCTCCGCTATGGGTTAGATAGCAGGACAGACTAGGTCCAATAGTCTTGGTTGACAACCACTCCATCGCAAAAAGTAACAGTAGCCTACTGTGGGAATTCTTCTTGGGCTCATGTGTTCTACTGAGATGAAGTGGAGTAATTATAGTGAATCAATTGCTAGCTCTATTGCTAAGAAAGTTGGTTCACTGTGTCATGCCAGACAATTTTTCTTCCCTGCCACCTACAATCTTGAAATGTTTAACTGCAATGTCAGTTGCCATCTTCTGTTCTTTTATTGTCCTTTCTCCTCACTAAAGTCTCATTCTCATTCACTCCCAGTACATCCTTGCATCTCAGTGGCATTATCACCTTGTTTGGAGCAAAATGATTATTTTTTTTTCCAGTGTACATTATATCAAGTCTAATTCATTTGGTACATTTTTTTCTCTTCTTCCTCTTTAGGATCTCGTGAGAATGAAAGAACAGAGAAAAGGAAATTGAAACCTGTTGTAATAAGTATGGATAGGTTGCAATGCCACGAATCAGAAGAGAGCTGTTTATCTTTAGTGGAGACTCGATAATCTTTACATTTGATCATATGATTCTGTTGGATTGGAATGTTCTAATTGAAACGATGAAATAAGTGCTTTTTTTCCTTTTTAATCAGTTCACCCCCAAGCAAGGCGATAAATGCCAAGATGCAAGGGGGCTACTGGAAGTAAAAGACTTTAAAAGGAACCAGAAACCAAATCTTAAACAGGAAACAAGGAAAATGACCGGGGAGAAATGTGAACTGAACACTAGGTGAACTTATCTTCTCCTATTGAGGGAAGAAAAAAGGAAGTAAACAGTAAATCAAATTTTAGAGATTATGTGGTGATGTTAGAAGTATAGAATTGAAATAGAATTTAGAAGGAACCAGAAACCAAATTCTAAACAGGAAACAAGTGATAAACCACTACTCCTGTTAAAAAAAAACTGGAGAGGTGTATGAACCAGGCAATAGGCAAACTTATTTACTCCTATTTATTGAATTATTAAAGATTGAATATATCTGAGGACTATATTGGAGAAAAGGTTTAAAATGTGGGGCAGGTTGATTCTTCTGTCTCTGACTACAAAAGGAAATTGGAACACTCTTGGAAATGTAATGGTTAATGTTCTTTTAAAAAAAGTATTGTGAGTGAGGATATTTTAATTGTTTCTTAATTTTCAAAACATCTGATCATAACTAAAAGTGGGGACAGTAAAAAAAAAAATTACCTAATTTTTTCCCCCCTCTATTGTTGGACTATATTAATTTGAGACTGAGTACCCCCCCCCCACCTACCACCTTTTTCTTATTCAGTTATTGAAAATTTTTAATTTGGGGTGAGGTGGGGGATCAGATAGATTTTCGCACAGTATTTTAACTGATCCATTCCTTACAAGTAATAAATGATGAATCAGCTGAAACTAAATGTTATGAAAATAAGCAAAATTAATTTAAACAATTACACCTTAATTTCTATCTGAATTTCTGAGTAATCATTATTTTGCACTAATTTATTCAAACTTATGTCCTTATACTTATGATCATGTTTCAACTATTGTACTTTCCAGTCTTCAGTTTCATATCAGATTTGGCAACCATCTAGAAATTTCAAACTGAACTGAGTGTGGAGATTTTTTTTCCAAGTTTTTACCGATTCATTCTGTCGCTTCTTCAGAGCTCATACATAATGAACCAGCAGAAACGTAAAATGTTATGAGAGTTAAAAGCAAATGAACAATCATAACTTACCTGAAAACTTATTACTTACTCGCCATCTTTTTTAGCAGAGTTTGATAAAATAAACTTAAAATACATTTCACATAGACAAAACTTGTAAGAGATGAATACATCCTGAAAATGATTATCTTTCCAAATTTTTGACATTCTTCATCTGACTATTTCTGGAAGCATTGTCTTTCCAAATTCCTGCACTGATCACTCTTCTAGCAAAAAAAAAAAGAAGAATTATTGGAGGGTTGGGGTTGCTTGAAGCAGACATCATTTTAGAGATATGCGAGGAAAGTTGAGCTCATTAGAGAAAGAATTAAAGCTGAGAGCATTTGCTGACTTGTCCAATGTTTATTAGTTTCATTCAAAAAGCAAGTTGACATATTGTTTGCATTGATTTGGCAAATGCCCAATCTCCGTTTGATAAAATTACTTGGTGGGTACAATAAATTTTCAATATTATCATAAGATAATATACAGGGTGCAGCAAAAGTAAACGGCTTTTTTATATTTATTAACTTTTATTGAACAAAACTAAATTACAGTAGTTTAAGAAAATTGTCTGGTTCACACTTCTCCCTGGTTTTTTGAACAGTAGGCGTTTATTCCTTGTTTCCTGTTTAGGATTGGGTTTCTGGTTCCTTCTAAAGTCTTTTACTTCTTTTTCATTTCCAGTAGCCCCTTGCATCTTAATGGCATTATCACCTTGCTTGGGGGTGAACTGTTTAAAAAAAAAAAGAAAAAAAGTATTGTCACATCAAAACAACATGATTTGTTATGAATAACAAACTATTTAACATGCTCAAAATGATCCCCTTCATGTTTGATACAATGCTGGACCCTTAAAAATTTATCAAAAAACTACTTGTTTTAATTCAAGAATTGTCTTTGGTTTGAGCCTGTAAACAAGATCTTTCAGTACACCTCACAAGAAAAAGTTTGGTGGGATTAAGTCTGGTGATTGTGATGGCCACTCAATTGTTCTAAAGCTAATTATAAGGATAATTAAAACAATTCCTTAATTCTAAAATGTAGTCCTACAATGTGAAACAAACAAAATGTATAAGTAAGAAATATTTAGTTTATAATTTCTGTTGATTAAACATTTATTTTCATTATTTGCATACAGTCAAGGGTGTTTTTCAACAAATTTCCACAGGTGTCTATATTTCTGAGATAAGGTCTTGTAACTATTTACACTGTTTGGACTGTTGTCCTTATCTTTTATTGCCATATTCATGACATGGACCAATGGATAAAAGTGACTTGACCCAAAGAGTTGTGAGTTCAATACCTAGCCACAGCAGAGGGAACAAAAACTTGGAGAGTGGAGTTACTAAGGGGAATTAACTAAAAACTGGGATATCCTAAGGCATGGCACATGGAATTAGAACAATCTACTCACGTGAACTAAATAAAGGGTTTGGTTTGAAAATTCAATGAAAGCCAGAGCATACAATGGTCAAAACATTGTGAATATGACATTAAAGATGGACACCAATCTGAGCAATGTAAATAGTGTTAATAATAGCAAGTTTCCAATGAAAAAAATATTAAGAAAAGTAGAAAATTTCTTTTTCTGAAAAATTGTTTAGTGAAATCTTTTTCAAAACACACAAATATTTTTCCTTGTGTGGACATTAACAATAAAAGGGAAATTTTAATCTTATGAATTTATTACTGTAAATGATAAATTCATATAACAGAAAAGTACATACCACTTTTTCTACATTCACTGTTTCCTTTTTATCAAAGTAACTTTGAGAAAATAGCATTCGCTTAGCTGAAGGTGTGTGAATCATTGAAGTTGGTGAGAATAGAGAATTTTTTATTTTTTCCAAAATTTTCTAAGCTTCATCTCGGTAGGATAATTTCTGTCCAAATCTGGCAGCTGAAAAGTAATGTTTAGGAGGCTCAGTTCTGCTCAGCATCATCAGGACATTACTTTTTGATTCAGTCTTTTTTAATATATATATATATATATATATATATATATATTAGTTTTTTTCTTATGTCCCACATAGGTAAAAATATATAGGAAATTGAAAATGCAACTGCAGTCATTAAGAATAATATTTAAAGTAACTTTACTGGTTCCACAGTTCTATGATTTTTCAAAGTTAAATTGAGATGGAGAGATATAAGGATATGCCATGATCTGTTTTGCATCTGAACTATATAATTAAAGATGCAAAACTGAACATGGCATAGTCACACATCTCTCCATCTCAATTTAACTTTTAAAAATCATAAAACTGTGAAACCAGTAAAGTTACTCTAAATATTATTCTTGAAGACTCTAGTTACATTTTTTACCTTCTTTTTCCTCTCTCTCTCTATCTATATATATATATATATATATATATATATATATATATATTCCTTGTGAAAATCTACTTGTCTTATGGTCAACATTTTCAAACTCAAATGCTTGTTGAAAATCAGGCAAAGCCTCTCAATAAATTCCTTCTTTTTTTTTAAAAAATAATTTCAAAGCCGTGTGTATGAATAGGCATTAATAAGGTTATGGTATTCTTATTTTCTCTTTAACCCCCTCCCAAGCCCCCCCCCCCTCTCCTACCTTGCCATTTCTCTTATTCTCTCGCAAAGTCTCTAGGGAGTAGAGCAACTTGCACTATTTAATTTTGCTGTTCTAGTTTTTGCAGTTGGAACTTTATTCCCCTGCAGAATATCTTTCACACAATTCCAAGATCATTAAAAAAAAAAAATAAGTAACAGTTTCTCTTTTTTCAAATCCCTTCAATGAATAGTGTTTAATCCCAGAATGCTTTTTTTTCTTTTCTTTTCTCTTCTTTTTTTTTTTTTTTTAAGTCAATCACACTTGAAGCATTGATGCAATACAATTCTTTTAGTCTCATTTCCTACCATTTAGCCTTGTTTCATATTAAGTAATTTAGTAAATGTCATTAAAAATACTTTGGCATTTATATTAAATTTAAAGTCATATTCAAAGCCATCAAAGAAAAAATGTTTCTTCTATAAATTTATTTTGAAAATTAACTTCTGTATATAATTAAAGTTAATAAATTCTGGCTTTTGGTTTAGCTTTTCCCTTTTACAATTTTAATATTTGTTCATAGATTGTTAATACATTCTATGAATGACTTTTTTTTAACATACAGCTTTGTAAGATCATGAGATCAATATATCATCTTTGTTAAAACTAGTTCTTCATGTCAATCTGCCTATATAGAATGTACTTAGCAACTCTTATTGCAAATTACTTTACTGTACACAATGACCAACAGTTCCTAGCTACTTATATTGTTGCAATGTTAACAATATTTATAATGTTCTTGTTGAAAAATTATCTTAGAGAATATTAAAGTATACATATCTTATTCACACTGTTTATATTGTTCAGACTGTTGTCCTCCTCTTTATTGTCATATTCACAATGTTTTGTATATGGAGGGAAAAGGGAGATCACCACCCTCTGTTGGATGAGGTTGAAATAATAGAACATCACTGGGAAATACGAGAACTTAAGGAATCCGCGCATATGTTAAGCCAAAAAAAAATCTAAGCTGGCCAAGCATAGACATGAATACAATATGGGAATCAGTAATACAGTGCTAGAGAAAAACAACAATAACAACAAATTTCAATATGAGCTCTGGTAAAAAATGATAACTGAGACAATAGGTTTATAAGTTCCCAAAATTCATTCACTGATGATGGCCCAGTGGATAAAAAAGCATTGGTTGAATTGTGAGTTCAGTACCTGGCCATAGCAGAAGTGAGCAAAAACTTGGGGAGTTGAGTTACTAAAGGCAAATAACTGAAACTGAGATATCCAGAAAAGCATGGCATGTGGAACTAGAACAATGTAGTAGACTAAATAAAGGGTTTGGAAGGCTAGTGCTTACAACAGCCAAAACATTGTGAATATGAGAATAAAGATGAGGACAACAGTCCGAACAATGTAAATAGTGTACATAATACCTCATCTCAGAAATATAGGTGTATACATGTCTTACTACACGCTTATAATCTTTTGTATTAACCTTAATTCTGTTGAGATCTGAGTGGCTACTGGAAAGTTCTTGGCTTGGCCTACATCCCAAAATAAGTATTATGATGATTGGTCATTGATTTTGGGAAATGGGTTGAGTCAAGAACTTTTTCAATATGCCCTTGTAGAAAATCTATGCTACTCAGTGATAATGAATATTGTCTAATTTGAAACAATTGACAATTTACATACAGCAAACATTGTTTAACCACCAACAAATTTGTTAATTTTCTTTTAATGTAAGATTCAGATGAAATAATAAAAAATAAAAAACAAGGAAGAAGTGCAATTTCATGAAATTAATAACTTTTTAACCTGTGAAAATTTTTCTTATTTGAATTTTCTGATGAGTCTTAATTCTTAAATTAATGATTAAGTAAGCTTATGGCAAGTTCTGTGACAATAAAACATCCATAGAGATTCCCCTATTGCATTGTTAAATATTTGAGCTAAACAACTTTAACAAAATATTGCAATAACAATCATAAATATGAATGTTGGTTGTTATTTTAAGAAGTAAAGGGGTACAAATGAAAAGATTTGACAACTTTTTCCATTTCACTGAGACAGCTTCTATCTTCCCTTTTTTTTTCATTCATTCATTTTCTCACTGAAACCAAGTAGTGTCTTTTCCCTCTCTTGAACTTTGGACAGTGATGCATGCTGCAATAACATCCGATGCGGTGACAGTCCAATGTGCATCATATCATGAAGATGCACGTACACTTCTTTTGTTCAACTAGAGGTGCTTAAAAGAGGTCAGATTGTGGGACTTTAATAGGCTGGGCAGTTAAATAAACATTCCTACATCTGTAGACCAAGTTCTGGATGACTGTGTAATAGACACCTACAAAGAGTGACTCATTGTAAAGGCAACAATGGTAGACTGCATGGTGATCACAGCACAACCAGAGTAAATGTAGCTTAAGGATTATTAACTGACACATTATTG
This sequence comes from Acanthosepion esculentum, assembly GCA_964036315.1. NCBI lineage: Eukaryota > Metazoa > Mollusca > Cephalopoda > Sepiida > Sepiidae > Acanthosepion > Acanthosepion esculentum. Next base: position 32,150,305 of record OZ038501.1, on the reverse strand, counting down.
AGAATAGTTTAATTACAATAGGATTATGGGTTGATGGTCATATAACGTTGAAACACTGGTCCTCGTACGATTACTAAAGTTAAGCAACATCAAGCCCGGTCAGTATCTAGATGGGTGACCACTTAGGAATAACAGGTGTTGTAAACTTGAATGTGCAGGTGGTGTAATGATTAACAGTTTGGAATTGAAATTCAGAATGCTGAGTTACAATTCCAGTCATGTTAGTTATATTTCACTTATGCGCAAATACCCTTGGGAAAGGTATGGCCCCACCTCTATCAAGCTATGGGTTAATTATCTGAAAAAAATTCTTACAATCTAAAAATTATTTTCTAGCTTTAAATAACCTGTGAAAGGTTGATAAGCCATAAAAAACAAATCATTCGGTCAACAATCGGATTATGAACACTTGTACCTCTAGCCAGATTCCCACTCATATCACAATGCTATCATGCACATCTCTAGTGATGTTGTGAGAACGTCGGCTAGGGAATCAAACGGTACTCTGTAAGGTCCATTGATTAGAAAAGATTCTGCCTTCTTACTTGTGCTTTGTTAACTAGGAGAGCAACATTTTCCAGTCTGTATTTGCTCACAGCCTGTTGGCATCATAGTGTGGGGTGTCAAAAATTATAATTCTCACTCATCTTTGGTGCATGTGGACGGAACATTGAACAGTGCATCTAGAAAATTGCTGAACCTGTTTTGCTGCCATTCCTGCAACAGGAAGGCAATGTTGTCCTCCAGCAGGATGATTCCCAATTTACTCCCTATTCTCTAAAAGATGTTTGACAACTCTGTCAGACACAATTACTAGACCTATTTGCCATTGTACATGTATGGGACATCATGGCTGGACTCATTCAGTTAGCTCTTTTATAACTCTTGCTATATTCAAACAAGTACAAGAGGCAAGGAATAATCTATCACAAGTTGGTATTTACAATCTTCCTTCTTAACTATTTCACCCCAAGCAAGGCAACAAAGCTACTAAGAAGCATAGGGTTACTGAGTGTGAAACAATATGAGAAAAAGAAAAATATTAAGGAGAGAGAACAATAAAAGAACTGGAATTAAGAAGACAGAAGATAACAATTGACATTGCATTTAAATTTTTGAAGATCAAGGTTAACTGGAAAGTAAGAAGCTGGAAGAGAGTTCTACAAGCGAGACGTGCATGTGCCTTCCAGTGTGGTTCAAACCCATGTTTCTCTTATAGAGGAAACTACTGTTAAGCTCAGTGTTTTTAGAGCACTTGACGATAGATTTTCACGGTAAAGCAGAGTTGTGTGGTTGATCAGTCTGAAATCATACTAGATTTGACTGGTTTCCTCTATAAAGAGGACAGAAGTTCAGCTCCTATAGAAGGCACATTTTCTTTATTAAGACTCTTAAATATACAGGCCACTAGGTGTAGACTTACAGTGTTAAAATAAAAATTGGGATGTCTAATCAAATGTGTATCTACTAAATATAACACTTAAAGTAATATGAAATGTAATTTTTAGTAACTATTTACTATATTTACATTGTTTGGACTGTTGTCCTCATCTTTGTTGTCATATTCTTGATGTTTTGGCCATTGTACACTCCAGCCTTCTTCAGGTGATTGGAATTCTGAACTGAACCCTTTATTTTGTCCGCTAGGGTAGATTGTTCTAGTGCCTCTTCTGGATATCTCGGTTTCAGTTATTTCCCTTAACATAACTCTCCAAGTTTTTGTTCACCTCTGCTGTGACCAGGTATTTAACTCGCAACTCTTTGGGTCAAGTCACTGAATTATTTCAACTAATGCTTTTATCCACTGGGCCATGTTCCAATTACCTTAAGATAGCTGGAGCATACAATGGCCAAAACGTGAATATGACAAAGATGAGGACAACAGTCCGAGCAATGTAAACTGTGTAAATAGTTACAATGCCTCATCTGAGAAATATAGACAGATAATTTTTAGTAAATTGAAACATATTCAAGATGTTACAAATTTATTTTCCATCAGTGTATATCCTGTTTTACTTTTTATGTTGACCTGCAAGTTTTAAAAAAGTCTTCTAGAAATGTTTGTTAGCTTCTGTTCTAATTTTAAAACTGCACTGAAATTTCCATGACTCTCTTTTTTTTCTTTTTTTTTTTTTAATATTAGAGCAAGAAAAAAAAAATCAAAATCTGTAAAACATTTTTTGCTTTTTCAATCTGCATATTGAACAGTCCAAATTTGTTTTAAAAAATTAAGTTCCACTTTAATTAATTTTTTCTTCTGTCAATCTGTGCTAAACACTTGAAAGCAAAATACAAAACATTAATGTATCAATGTGACTAAATGAACTCAACCATTGTTGATTAATGGATACAACATTAAGTATTGTTTTTAATTTTTTTTTAAATCTGTAAACATTAATTGCAATAATTGGACAGAACAAGAATAGGATAAATGAACAGAATTGTAAAAATTAAAATGGAGCATGACGAAAAGAAAAATAAATAATTGAATGTTAGTCGTAGTAAATCACATTGTTTGCTGTTATTCTCAAACAATGATTTTGTTTTCCATTATTGCCTTTCAAATAAGACTGTTTAAAAACTCAGATGAAAACTAATACACACCAAGAGTCTTAATTTGTTCCTGTTCTTTACTGTTCTTGTTCTGTGACATGATAATAATTGGAAACAGCCATGCAAAAACAAAAAAGGAAAGAAAATATAACACGTTTATCATTAAATTAAAAATGCTGTTATCATTGACTAATTAAAAGAATGAGATGTGCTGTCAGTCTCATTATTATGTTGCAGATGTCTTGCCTCCTTCTATAAGATGGCCATGAATGTTTCTGTTGCTTTTGCATTAGGCTCATCAACTGTGGCGAAATCTGTTGGACAAAGGTCATCATTCCTGCTACAAAGTTTTAAGAAATCTGGGAGGCAGGAAGCCGGAGTAATATAACCTCATCTGCCACATTCCCTTTCCTCTTTCTCTATCTCTTCTTTTTTTGTTTTTGTTTTTGTTTTTTATCGTAATTGGTTTTTCATTCATGTCTTCCTCCTCTCTCTACTTGTTTGCAGATGACATTATCAGGCGTCGGCTGCTGATTGACGGTGATGGAGGCAATGATGATAAACGCATCAACAGTCTTCTGCGAATGTTTGTTAGGTGGTGCAACATGCCTGACAATGATGATGAAAGGTACACTCTTATTTTATCTGTGTCTTTCTTTCTATTCAGTATATATCTCTAACTCATCCTCTTTGAATAAATGTCTGTGTGTTAGAGAAAAAGATACAAAACAATATGAAATACTTCATACCCTGTAAAACTTTTTAATTCATATTATTTATTGATACAAATATATTTTTTATCTTTATCAGAACTCCCTCTACATAAAGAATTATGTTCTTTTCTAATTAGTGGTATTAGTTATCGCCTGTTTTTTATCTGTTATGGAGATTTTCTAAGCGTAGCACAAGTCTGAAAGTATGGGGCACCTAGTGAGGATTGAACTAACTGCTTAGTCGTAATTGTTTTAGCAAGACAAGCTTGCTAAACTTTACACCACATTGAGGTGCCTTGCTGATTTTCTAAGCCTAGCTTATATATGGCACAGGGCCAAAAATATGGGGCACCTAGTGAGGATTGAACTCGCTGCTCAGCTGTAATTTTTCTAGTGAGACAAACTTGCTAACCATTATTACACCATGTTGTGGTGCCACTTTCTGACTGTTATGAGAAAGTTTAAAATATTGTCCCAATGTAAGTCTCATGTTCTAGTCATTCCACAAAGATTTCTACAAGCAATTTTTTTTTTTTTTTCACAATGTTGGCAAAAGTTTATTTGACTCTTCATTGTATGTCGGCAATTATACATTATTTACAAGCCAGAGGGAAAAATCGACTTTTAAAATGGCTTGCATTTAGACACCCAATGAGATATCAAAATTCTGTATTTCCTTCTGTGTCTTATGGCCCCTGCAACAAAAAATGCACGAAAAAGTGTAAAATTCCCACAATCTGTGATGGTTCAGGGTTACATGTCTGTCACTGGTGTTGAGAAAATCTTTCTTCAAAAGGTTGTTTAAAGCCGCTGTCTATCATCAGGATGTCCTAGATCAATTTCTTATTTCATACATTAAGACAGCTTTGGGGACAAGGAATTTATCTTCCAACATGAATTTACTCCAACCCAAAGAGTGAAATCGACAAAAGAATATTTTAAGAAGAAAATAACTGTTCATGATTGGCCTGCAAATAATCCAAATGCAAAATTAAGAGGAGGAAATTAAGAAAATAATATCAATCAATTTTTGAAGAATTGAAGTGAGTCACTAGTGAAATATGAATATTGATGACACCAGTGGATTGTTGTTGGCTAACCAGGTCATTACCACAATGAATAAAAGAAATAGTAAATGCAAAAGGTGCTATAACAAGGTATTCATGCACTAATAGTAATGGTAATGTTAGCTGTTTCCTTATAAGGTAACATTTGGCATTCATTGACTGAGCAGCTTTTACTATCAGCTGAAATTTTAAAAATCTTTCTCTTAAAACAATTTTTCAACAAAATAGGTTTCTCAAGCCCAATAGCTGTTATCACTTTTTTCAGTATTTATAAGGGTTTCCTTCCTAACCTTTTATTTGAAGTAGTGTGAAATGCTAACATCTTGATTATATCATTATTTTCTCTTTCAGTTACATGTGCTGTCCATTTTTAGTTGTTGCTACTGTATGTAGTCATCAAGTGATTTAATTTTGTTATTTATAATAATTTAAAAAAACATCCCATTTTCTACACTAATGACTACTACTCTACATGCACTTCATATATTTATTCAAATTGATAAGATCTAACAGGAACTGAGGAAATTTCTTTTGCCAGAAATAGATCTAAGCCAACACTATGCCAGCAGCTGGGCTTAATAACAGATATTTTAAGAAAAAAACTCCTAGAAAATACAGAATTGAATTCCTTTATACAAACCACTTTTAGAAAGTCTGATGATAATTAGACCTGATTTGGTAAAAGTAATATACCAGGATATTATTTCATAGCATCTTGGGTATTTTTAAGTGCAAACAGCACTTAAGTAAGTTTTCAAAACAGGTCCAGTTGGTAGAATTTAGACCAATAGGCATTGCAACTCGGTTCTTTTCCTTTCCATTATCAATTGTGACTCCTCTTTGCTTCTAAATCTCAGTGTAACTCTATTTACAGTCACCTCACATATCAACGAATGTTGGGCACCTTGGCACAATGTGAGTATACAATGGAGAAGTCAGTGTTGGTGTATGAGATGAATCTTCGAGAACAAAAGAAATATGAACATTTAAACCAAGAAATTGGTGAGTACAATTTTGGTTAAAACATTTTTTAGCATTTCTTTTCAAACTTCTCTCCATACTTGATTTCTTTTCTTTTACTTTTTAAAAAAATTTTTGGTGACATTATCAAGGTGACATGCTGAGGCAGGTCGTCTGATTTTTGCTTTTTTAAAAACAAATTAGATCTTAAGAATAATGCTTGTTGAAGATATCATGAACTTATTATTTTAAAAATACAAAAATGTTTGAAGAAATTGTATCAAAAAGTCTTAAAGGATGATACTGACTGGTCAGTCTCAGTTATTATAATATTCAATAAAATAAGATTTGACAATGAGTAACATGTATTATATGTAGGTATGTTTCACACTACCCTCAAGTCCCGTAAACTCTCTAAGGAGTATAGGGCTACAGCTCTTAGCTTGTTAGGCAATGCATAATGGGTGGAGTTGCTAGCCACATGCCCAACCAGTTTTGAATTTAGAGTTGTCCTTTTCCTAGACTGATTACCAATCACAACTAAAGATACCAGTTTGCATTACTATTTAATCCATAGCTGGATGGTGGAAAAGAGATGGATTTATACCTTTCCCAGGGGTATTTGTGTGTAAATGAATATAACAAACTTGACTGGAATTTAAACTTGGCTCTCCAATTTCTCATTCTGAGCTGATTTCCATTACACCACACCACACCACACCACCTTCACCACCTGCACATGGATGCCAGTTTTGTATATACTAGTTAACTAATGCAGTCAAAAATGATGGTATATATGAGATTGGTATTTTGTTCAATGATTACTGCTATTTGTTTTTTTACCTGTGAAACTTTCAATATATTTTTCCATTTATTGCACTCTGTACTCCTTGTTTCCAGACTTTTTTTTTTCCATCTTCTGGTTTTGTAAAGATCCCTGAATAGTCTGCCATTGTCATTAACAAAGACACTGCCATCTCGTGTTGCCAATGCAAGGGAGATAATCATACTAGAACAAAACTTTGCAAGCATTATAGACAACTAGAAAAATATGTTAGGTATATATATCTTGATAGAGTGTGCGTGTGTGTATATATACAGGGGTTGGACAAAATAATTGGAACAGGTGCAAATTCTACTCCTATATTTCAAAGACCTATTATATTAAGAACTTTAACTAAAACTTCATAATTGGTGGTTATATCTTTTGCAAATATGTTTATTTATCTAATTTACTTTGTCTTATTTATTTTTAGAATTTAGTAAAATTTAAGCTAAATACGTGACCTCTCCGAGTTAGAAAAAGGGCAAATTGTTGGAGCTCGCATGGCAGGAGTCTTGATCACTAAGGTTGCTGAACTGTTTGTTTTTTCAAGAGCTACCATATCAAGAACTATGATGCAATTTGAGAAACAGGGCAAAACATCTAGCAACCATAGCAATTTGGGCCGGACTTGCAAACTTACTGACAGCGACCGATATGCATTGAAAGACAATGTGGCAAAAAATCATTGGACTACTGCAGCCAAAGTGACTGCTTAGTTAAATAATCATCTGAATAGTCCAGTTTCTACTAAAACTGTTCGTATTTGCGGTACTATTACCTGGATTATTAACTGATCTCCATCCATTTCATTTTGTTATGTCTGTTTTTATTTTACTTTTTCTTATGTTTTCAATTTTGGACTGACTGATTTTTGAAAAGGTTTTTGATTTTTTTTCTTTTTCACTTCTTACCCTCCCCATTTTTTTCTTTTTCTTTTTTTTCTCTCCTCTCATTCTATTATTATTAACTTTTTGATTTGCCTTTATTTTTAAATTAATATTTTATATTTTCCGTTTCTTTTTTAATTTCCTGTAATCCCCAGCTACAGTTTATCATTTCTTATTTACGTCAGACTTTATTTTTTCTTTGTTTACGTTATTACGTGTTATATTGTTCTTTGTTGTCCCTTTTTAAATATTCGTTAAGTTTTCTGTGTTGTACTTGTGAAATATTTTTCGTACATATTTGTTTTAATTTTCTTGTGTTTGTAATTTTTGTCTAATCTGTTCGTTTTTTCGTTTTTTTTTTTCGTTTTTCTTCGTTAACGGCCAGACTTGGTATTTTAGCGGCCATATTTGTATTTGTGATTTGTTAGTTTCGTATTTTTCTCAAACTTTCTTTGATTTTCTAGTCATATTACTGTATTATTTTATTGTTGTTTGACTTTCTTTATGTATTTTTTTTTTACCTTTTTGTACATGTAACCTTTTTGTGTATAGTACTTTTTTGTGATTGTTTTGTATATTTAATTTTTGTCTGCCTTTTTAAGTTATACGTTTTATTCTTGTATGTATTTTGCATGAGGTTTTGTCTTTAGCATGTCTGTCTTATTATATTTGTTTTAGTGATTTGTTTATCCTTTTATTTCTTTAACATCTTATTTTTGTAAAAGAAAAACAAAAAAAAATTTAACTGTTTTAAAAAATGGCTCCAAAGAAGAATGTAAAAAAAAAACTTATTCAGGACTAAAAAGAAAAAGTCTGAGCCACCCGATAAATCGGAAGAAAATAAAAATACGGAAATAGATAATGAATTGTCAACAAGTATGGTGGCCGATAATGGTCATAAAGTTCAAGAAAAGAATTTGGCGGAAAAGAGCAAAAATTCTCATATTCCATCTGAAAGTATGGCGGCCAAAATATCCAAACAAAATAAAAATTATGGAAGCAAAAACAAGCCAAGACACTTCAAGAAAAGAACCTAGAACAGACAATGCCAACAAAGATGAAAATGTAGCGATCGGGGAGACGTCCTCTTACTGGTTGTCCCCTCCTAAATGCAGTATCAACATCACGGAGTTCCTTGAGAAAGCTAAAAGCTACACCCATCTTGTTACAAACGATGGGCTCTTGACAAATCTTGAGGAGCTACAGAAGGTTGAAAAAAGAATTGTTTGTCTTTGTGGTGGACAAGCATTCGTGCAAAATTTGTCGCTCCACTAAAGACACCGTCATAAAGTAGTCATTGATGTCCCTGGGGATTAAACCACAGAGAGTCATTAAAGGCAAAGGCTTCTTCATGTGGGACATACTGTTACCCACGCCTGTCGACTGTGAAGTGGTGAGCCCTCAGGACCCAATTACAAAAGATCTGATACTAAGGACCAAATATCAAGGCAGGTGTCGGACCAAGGTTTCAGTTTATGAGGTCCCTCTTCAGATTGTCGGAGAGGACTTGGCTGCCTATCTGTGCTAATTTGGCCAGATATTCAGTGCGTCCTCTGACAATCTGACTGGGGGATGGAGCTTTGAATTGATGATGGATCAAAAGGCCTTCGTCTCCATCCCCAACTGCCTGGATGTTGAGGGCCAGAAGATGCCAATCATAGTAACAGGTCGAAGACCGGCTTGCTGGAAGTGTGGACAGACTGGTCACCTGTCCTCTTCTTGCCCAGAGATGAAGGCCTCTGGAGTTCTGGCCCCCACCAACCCAAATCCCTCTCGGGCTGAGTGTGTTGTTTCCGTCTCACCTGTAAAAAATTTTCAACAATTTTGTTCAGGGAGGTTCCCTCTTTTTGTTCACCCCTCTCTGTATAGATTGTTAAAACTGACTTTCCCTCTGGACATTCGCGGCCTGCTTCTCGACGGTACCATCAAAACTGAGATGGGAACAGGCTCAATGGGAGAAGCCATTGGTGTCCTTTCCCTGTCCATGTTTAATAAAGGAGAGCAACACTAATCAGTTTCATTATGGCTCTCTGGTTAGCTAGTCTGAATGTTCGAAGCCTGAGGGCAGAGTCCTTTGTGACCTTCAGCGTCTTGGAGTGAATGTTTGTTGTGTACAAGAGACCCGTTTTTCTACTCATGATTATGACGACATTCTGTCTAGGGGGTTCTCCCTCTATTCAGCATGTTTTGATGGTCGTTCGAGAGGTGTCTCTTGGCTAGTGAGCAAGTCTTTGAAGGCTGCGTGTACTCTTGTCTTCACAGACTTGGCAGGCAGGCTTTGCATGCTGGATGTTACCATAAAGGATAAGGCTCTTTGTCTCATTGGGGTTTATGCGCCCAACGTCCATTCTGAGCGGCCTGCTTTATTTTGGCAGATCGAGCCGTTTTTGATGACATCTCATTGGGTAGTTTTAGCAGGGGATTGGAATGCCGTCCTTGACCCTGATATAGATTGTATAGGGCCAAATTCAGGTACTAACAACCGGGACGTGAAACCATTTCAGGACTTTATCAATAGGTTTGATCTTGTCAATAGGTACTGGAATGAGCACCCTCGGGAGGTAGTTTGGACTTGGACAAATAGTGGCGGCTCGGATGCTGAGGCTGGCTGGATACTGGAAATTAAACTGCTCACTATTTGGTGAGCAGGATTTCTGGGACCAGCTGCTACTAATGATACAAAGAGAACTGACGGGGGCAGTTGTTGGGAATGCCTGGTAGGACAATTTAAAATTAGAACGTTTGCTGCTGATTTTAGCCATCAACTCAATCTAGATAGATTAGCGGCGCAAACAGCTTTAGAGTAAAAAGTAGATCAGGCAGTGAAATCCCGTGATAGTGGGGAAATAGCCTTAGCTAAGGCAGAGTTGTCCTCCTTGCTTATCAAGAAGTATCAAGCTCTGATAGTTAGGGCTAGGTTAAAAAGAATGTCCTCTGAGGTGACGAATATGGGCGCTGACTTGCGCACAGAGGAGTCTCAGAATGCATCTCGGCAACATATCGTGTGCGTCACATTGCTGGATAAGAGGGCCGTGACTTCAAACGTGGGAATATTTTCGTGATTACATTCAGGAACTTTTAACCAGGGAGCTCGGTCTGAGCCCTGCTCAATTCGACACCTATTTAGCCAACTTCCCTGTCTTGGGGCTGCTGAAGCGGCTGGGTGCGAGGGTCCCATCACGGAGTCGGAAATCTGGGAAGCGTTGAAACAGGTTGGCCAGGATAAATCTCCGGGATTAGATGGTTTTCCCTATGAAGTTTACTTGAGGCAGTCACCCGTTTTTGTTCCTTTGCTGGAACTGATTTTCAACAACTGGATGAAGCAGGGGTCTATACCTCAGCGCTTCACCAGGGGTGTGATCAAGTTGCTATGCAAGGACAAGAAGAGTGGGGATGGGATAGGTAATTTTCGCCCTTTAACTATGTTAAATACAGAGTTAAAGATTTTGGCAAAGATCTTAGCCAACCATTTGCAGGCTGTCCTGTCTAGTCTGATTGGCTCTGAACAGACTTGTGCTGTAAAGGGTAGGACTATTCAGGACAACCTTCATATGGTACACTTGATCATTGAGAAAGTCGACAGTGAAGCCGCACTGATCAATTTAGATCAGTCCAAGGCCTTCGATAGTGTTGACCATTGATTCCTGAAGGCTGTCCTTTCAGCGGCTGGTTTCGGGCCGTGTTTTCGCACCTGAACCTGACTTTTGTATGCCTTTCGTATTGTCTCGCTCCATTTGTCAAGGTTGTTTACTTTCGCCTTTGCTTTACGTTCTTGCAGTGGAACCTTTCCTTCACAAGTTAAAGGTGAATCTGGTCCTGCGTGGAATTTCCCTGCCTGGGGCTACCACCTCGGCCAGGTATTCTGCCTATGCGGATGACATTTCGGTTCTTGTGTCGAGCAGAGCCAAGATTGACAAAGTCAGCAAAGAGATCAGTGGTTATGAGATGGTGACAGGGGCCAAGATCAACCACGATAAGTCTGTTGGCTTGCGGTTATGTGCGTAGAAGGGAGTTTCTCTTCCCGGACCTTTCCTCTGGACGGATGGGCCAGTCAAGATACTCTGCGTCTGGTTCAGTCTTGATATCCAGTTGGAAATGAATTGGTCGGATGTGTGAGGGAAGGCTAAAATCGCAATTAATTTGTGGTCTCAGAGGAATCTTTCCTTGATGGGAGGGTGGAAATATGTGTTTCACACATTTACCCGATTCTCCTTTACCAACTCTGTACTTCCACTTCCGTATACCACACTAATGTCATTAGCTTTTGTTCTCTTTCTTGTGGAGAGGCAAAGCCGCTATGGTATCTCGGGAGATCTGTTGCCTTAATCCATCTGAAGACAGTCTGGGTATGCCTAGCATTGAGATTCGTCAATATATGCTTCGCATCAGGTTCCTAGATCGAGTGTGTCGCGATTCGGATGAGGTGGGTGCCTTCTGGAAGGAAGACACCCTTAAAACTTTCCCATCCCTGAGAAGTGTGCACTCATGTGAGGAGGAGGCCCATCGTTTGCCCCGAGCCGAATGCTCCTTCTATCGTGAATGTCGTATTGCTCTGAAACACCTCTTATTGGTGTTGGATGGCCTCTCCAATGCCCAGGTGTTGTCTCGTAGGGCATTATAACAAGTGTTAGTCAGGGGGGCCGTGTGTGATGAGCTGATTGACGAACACGGTCTTACGAAGGAGGCTCGCTCAATGTGGCCTTGGGTGCCTGGGTTGAAATGCCTCAATAACGATGAGGCATTACTCACCTCCCTGATGATTCGTGGGGCCCTCTGGGTCACCAAAAAACTTTGTTCAGCGGGCTTGGAGAAATCTCCAAACTGTCGTCGCTGTAGTGGGGAAGTTGAGACCATTGGTCACTCCTTTTTCATTGCTGGGTGGTAGTGCCATTGTGCAAGTTTGTTGAAGGTCTCATGGTTCGTATGCTGCAGGGAAAGTTCTTTGTCCTTGAAGCCAGTTCTGTTTGTAGCAATGTGGTGCCACAGATGACGAAGGCCGAACAATATGTGTTCTTTTGCTTACTAGGGGTTATGAGAGTCGTGATTTGGACGACACGTAAGAAGGAATTCTATGAGGGCGAGAAGTTTACTTCTTCCCAACTGATCTTGTTCTTTAAGCATCAGCTTAGTCAAGATTAGGACGGAAAAGCAGCGGCTCACCTCATCAAAATTTGGCAAAAGGTGGGTGACACTTGCATAGTTGTGCCGAGTAAAAGGGGCTTACCTAGAGTGGCATTTTGATGCTGGTTAGGCATCCGGATATTGTTCTTCCTGGGTTGAACTTGGGAAACCCATCCCGAAATTAGGTTAGTGTAGGTTTTGTTTTTAATTTTTAGTTTTTCCTTTTTTCCAGTAAACTTAGCTAGGGTGTGTTTGCTCATTGGCCCCTTTTATTTCTGTCCCTATTTTTTCTTTAGTTTAATTCCCCATCCCCTCCCTGATTAGGTGGTCATTGATGTCATTTCTCTGGTGGATGCGGGGCGCTTTTCATTTTTTTTTCACCTGTGTGTGTTTTTCGTCTTTGTTGTTGTTGTGTGTGGATGAGTGCGTGTCTGTGTGAGTGCTAAGGATGAATGAATGATTTTTATATTCTTACAGGCCCGTATTGATTTTGTCCATTGAACTGATATTTCTGCCACATTTAAGTATTGTGGGGGGTTTTATTACTAATAATGATTTTGTTTAGTTTCTTGTAAATAGATTAATTCATATTGTATATACTCATCTTTTTAATTAGTTGTTTTATCCCACATACAATGATTTGTACATATGGGGACTATTTAAGATTTTCATTGAGACAATGAGGTATTAATAATACCTCATCGTCTCAATGAAAATCCTAAATAATCTCCACGAGATCACTAAAAAAAGAGCATAGCATGATGAAAAAGACTCAAAACTTGACGAAAACAAAATTTTATCGTCTAAATATTTATTATTAAGAGGAAAGATCAAAGTTTATTTTAATTATTTTAAAAATTTTTCCTTCTTTTTAGAACAATCTGAATTTTCATTTAAAAATCCTTGTTTCTCTTTGTATCACCGGAACTAGTAAAATAACATATACAATTTTTAGCACTTTTTTTTTGTTTGTATGACACACATTAATTTGGAAAATCTTGCAAAAATAAAAATAATTGTCAGATGTTAATGAAACTTTCAGAAGTATTCACAGATGATCGAAATTATTATAAATATGTTTTTCTTTTATTAAAGTCATGGCAGAAATGTTTTTTTTTATATTTATTACCCCCCCCCCATAACTAATTTTATGAAAATGCTAGAAATTTGATTGTGCCAGGTTTAGTGATTACAATAGTTAAAAAAGCACAAGGCTTTGAGGAATGCAAATCATGTTTTTTTTTTGTTTTTAATTGGATCCCCCTACCTGAAAATCAGCTCTGAATTGTAACATACAAAACTCAATAAAACAAATATATTATTTAATTTCAAATGCTTTTATTTACTATTAGTTGTTTTTATGAATATGGACAATATTTTCTAAAAGCAAAAAAATTTTTCAATGAAAAATGAATTTTTTATACAATTATTTGTTATTTTTTAATTATAATAGATTTTTACATTTAAGTTGTTAAAATATTATAAAATTAGTTAAAAGCCGCATCAGATTTTGTAAGTGTCCTTATGAGATAGATTTTTTAGTGCGTTGTAAATTGTATCGTTTTGACTAATCAGAAGACCCACAGTAATTAAGAAATGTAATTTTGCGTTTATAATCGGGCTCTAATTATAAAGTATGCAAGACCAACCAGAATACAATTAAGTTGCGTTATTTGAGTTAAGCATTGTTCTCCGCTGCTAAGGCCTTTACTTTTGTGAAACACGTGTGAAGAAGTTTATTTGATTTTTCAATTTCAACTGAGAAGGGTACCTACAAGTATCAGCATCATCTTATGAAATTTATATGATCTTATTTTTATATTAATCTCAGTTATGGCATTTTTTCCATAAATGAAATATCAAAATTAATAATAAAATGAATGGAAATACAAATAACACAGTAAAATATAGTAAATGTACATAAAATTATAGTATTTTATGTACACTTCTGATAAAATTTCATAAGAAAGGTACCTATAAATTAATTAGATACCTTTCTTATGAAATTTAATCTCATTCGTAAGTCTTATTTTAATTTCTTTATAATATATTTTCCATAAAGCATTGTAAATGTAAAGGTGAAAGCTAAGCACAAAAACAAAAAAAATTAGAGCGCTGAAAGTTTTCCTTAAAAATAACAAAGTAAATAATTTGTTCACTTAAATGTAAAATATTTTGCTTTTCTCCTTCTGTCGAACAAATTATCCTCATGGAATCCATCAATATGCCATTCATCACCTGTCAAGTGATGCAAAAGTTTATGACCGGCTTTGTTTTATTTTCAAATTACATCTTTTCAGCGCAAAAGCTAAGCTAAGCTTGGTTCAAAATATTTTAAATAAACATAATTTCTAATTTTCTGAAAATAAGTTTTGAAAAAATGATAATTGATATTTAAAAGAATTTCAAACTGAGATTTTCATTGATTTTATAAAATGGAAAAAAATGGTTGCCCTCTGTCAATTTTGCTCACTCAAAAAAAAAACAAGATTTTTAACGAAATTTTCGTCCGTGTTAGGAACAATTAAAAAATACCCAAAAAATACTTTGATCTTTCCTCTTAATAATAGCAAACATTTAGACAATAAAATTTTGTTCTTGTCAAGTTTGGTGTCTTTTTCATCATGCTATCCTCTTTTTTTAGCGATCTCGTGGCGGTACCTAGGTATTATGGTGGATGTAGTAAGAAAGGTTAGTAAGAATGTGTTGCTTTGGTGTTAGGAATATTGTTTGTATGCTTGGGTCAGTGCTTGTGGCTAGCGAAGTTTAAAATTAAGACTGATGAAGACCGTCCTTTTCCCCATCCCCTTTTTAGGCCTTGTGCCACATTTTCTGTAATTTCACAGAAATAAATATTGTAATATTAAGTAGTCAACCACTAGCAGTGGCTTACCTACTTCATGTCGTTGATGAGTATTGTATTTTGTTGATGCTATAAAGATTACCATTTAATTTCCAACCTCCGTTTTGGTTATTCCTCATTCAGTAACCATTTCTAGGTTACAACAATTATTAATACTTATATATATATATATATATATATATAAAGATATTTCTTTATGGCTTTGTGTAAAAATTATCCAAATGATTGTTCCGAGTGCTTGATAACATCAACTATGAACACTGCAACAATATACTGGCCACATTTGGGAACTAAGAATGTCTACCTTTCAGCAAATTATACACCATTTACAATAGCACAACCAAAATCCTTGAAATTAGCTGATAGATTAGCTAAAATTGCTCAGAAAGAACAATCATTTGAACAGTCTTTGCACACACTGAGTCCACAAAAAAATCTTTCTATCGGAGTTTCTGAGATGAGAAATTATCATTATTATTTAAAGTCAAACTATTGTCCTCATCTTTGTTATTATTAGCCGTTGTGACCTCTAGCCTTCATCAGGTAATTGTCGATTTGGGTAACCTTCAGAGACTTTCATATTGAACACTTTATTTAATCTACAGAGGTAGTGTGTTCCCATTGTACTGTCCATGTCATAAATCATTAGTGGGAAGATGTTTAATATTGCTTTCCTGACCACTACTAATATTAAATCAGCTAAAATGTCAATTTTGTTTTTAAACATTAGATAGTATTAAGGCTATTTAATTTCAACTAAATTAAATAAAAAGATCACTTTTGATTGTATTGTAACAGCAGTCATAACAATATATTTGTACAGTTTATGTGAATAAGAAAATATTTGTACAGATTATATGAATGGACAGTGTAGTAATTAAATAAACAATGTTAAGTATAACAGAAATTTAAAGGTGAAGAAGCAAAGCAAAAATACACTTTTCAGAAACTGAGTAAAGTATGAAGAGATTGAAAAATCACATTAGAAATTGAGTAAAAGAATAAACGACTGTTATGCAATGTGAGAAATTCATTATTAATGAAGATGTGATTCTACTGACAAATGTTGAGAATGCCATAGACAGAGCATGTGACAAAAGAGGAAGTCTTAAGAATTTTAAAAAGTACACATACGTACACACATTTCTTTGTGTTTATGGGTAATTGCAGATTTTAAAATTTGTTTATATTTTCTAATTAAGTTAAAGTGTCCCATTTATCATTTCGTGAAATCAAACTTATAAAACAGAAGCTGATTTACATTCATCGAATCTTTTTTCTCTCTTTTTTTTCTTCTATGGGCATTTAATAAGAACATACTTTCACTGCTGTTTAATACCTTAGGTCAATGGTTTTTCAACCAGTGTACCGTGAGAGGATCATCCATAGGTGATACAATTTGACAAGGACTTGTTGATGAACACCAAGTTGATTTTGGGATTGACTCGGAAATCCTTCATTTTGCATGTATTGAATTTTGCCTGAAGTAGTGACAATGTGTAGCTTGTACTGAACGTATTTTTTATTACATAGTGTTCAATTAAATTTTTTTAAGAATTTTAATTATCTTTTATTACAAATTATAATAAATGGTTTTGTTTGTGTCAATAAATAAATCATCAAAAGTATACTTTATTTTTTATTACATTTTTTTTTATCATCATAATTTAAGTGTGCCACAGAAGTTTAACTATAGGTTCAAATGTGCCACAAGATAAAAAAGATTAAAAAAACATTGCCTTAGGTAATCCCATTGAATGTCAACCATATGTCAACTGACCAGCACCTTTTGATCAAATACTCTATACACTGATTTAACAATACTTCTCTTTTGTTCATTTATATTGCACATGTCTTTTCTTCTTTGATGGAATTATTTTGAGGTGAAAGCAAATAACTTTGTAATTGGAAAAAAAATATTGAAATTTTGATTGGGACTAGATTATGTGAAAAGCCAAACACTTTGAAATAATTTGATGAATAGATTGAGTTCAGTGCAAATTACCTCAAGAGACTAGCATCCTAAAGAAAACTGACATTGATGGTCACTACTTAGAATATTTACGCTAGTTTTTAATGTTTTGATTTGTTTTGCATTAATCCATATCCTCCTGGTGTCAGTTTATTATATATAAATATATACTCTATACGAACAGTTTCTTTTGTCGCACTTCTTGCTTGGGTAACTCCCTTTCAGCTTTCTGTGGAAAATGTTCAGATGATCTAAATTCCTTAGTTCTACCAGTTCTTACCTTCATAACTAGGACCCACTATGCCATGTGCACTGTAGCAAACCATCCTCATTCCTTATGTATTCCATTAGTGAGAAGTAATTGCCACTCAAGCAGCTTCTCTCCACGAATCGACTCTGAAGAGACTGCTTTCCCAACTACTGTAATCTTAACCATTTCAAGTCTAGGGTTAACCATTATCTTTCCTACATATCCTCATAAACTGCACCTGTTACCACTTACACAACAAACTCTTTCAGTAATCCTCTACCTTGAGTGGTTCTTGAGACTTGTATAGGGTGAACATTAGTAAAAAAAAAAAAAAAATTTTCTTTTTTTTTCCATATATTTAAAGTCTAATTATAAACTTTAATTTTGGAAAATGAACATTTTCCTGAATTATGTTGAAAAATTTACAAGTTTTCATCTGAAATCAAGAAAATATAAACTTTAAGCAATATGGTCAATAAATGAGAGAAGGCATAAGTTTAAACTGATACCAGGAGGATATGGGTTAGGATTTGTGGTCTATGTGCAGAAGTTAATGATTTATTCCTATGCTAGGAATATCATTCTTGAAAATTAAATACTAAGCAAATGATTAAAAAAAATAAATATTCAATTTCTCTTGATTATTTACTTATTAAAATTGTGTTTATTATGAAAAAGTTTGAACCTCTTTGTCAAGATTGCTTAAATTTTTTTGAAAAAGATTGAATTTTCTTTGCAAAATTTCATGGTCCTTTCTTGCCCCTTCCCCTGACCTTCTTCTGTTTGCCTTTCCTTTTCCTACTCACTCTCATTCTATTTTTTCAGTTGCCTCAGGAATTGTCAAAAGCTGTTTTTCCTCCCATTTTTAATCAAACATTCTCTTTATTTATACAACTGACAATTTACTCTTATTTTCTTCCTGTATCTAATTAAAATACAATTCACAGCTTATTTTTCTGTTAACATAGAATTTGTTTTATATATATATATATATATATAAAATGAGAAATGAATGGAAATGAATTTGTTTACACTGTGATCTTAATTTTTTCTTAGGCCAAACTTACTATGTTTCATCTCATCAATATACAAAGCTAAAAAAAAAAGTTACAAAATAACATTTGAAATCTTATCGATTTCACTCGTTTAAATTGAATAATAAAGAATTAAAATGGCCGCCTGGACTCATCTTCATCACGACTGAGTGAGATGTTTTGTCGATTGTTTGTTTGTGGCTGGCTGTAGTTATTCTGTGTCCCTTCCCCACCCTTCCCCAAATGTGAGTAGGGCTGCTACTGCCAATGCTAGAGTAAAGCCTTACCCATGCCAGCCTTTCCTGCCCCACCCACTTGGTGTAATGTTATCCACTTTGCCTTTCTCTGCATTTTACCTTCTCTCTCTCTGTAATTAGGTCATATAAACTCCCCTCATCAAACTAATTTTTACTCTTTGCATTAGTTTTTCAATGTGTCTTTTAACAACTTTTTTGTTATTCTTGATTTTTTTTTTTTTTTTTTTTTTTTCATGTTTAATAGATAAAAAAATTATATAAATAATCTTGTTTTAAAAACAAATTAGCAAAATTAGTAAAATGATTTCAGTTGAAATTTTTTTTATTGAGGTATTTTTATTTTATTTGTGTCATTTTTGCTAAAATAAAACAAAAAACCAAAGCAGCTTGATGGCAAGAAACTTTTTCATTTTTTTTTTTTTTCTATTTTTCTGACTGTAAGTTACCAGCAATTTCTTGATGAACAACATAACTACTTAACAATTCCACATTTATAGAAATGGCCTTGAATATGTGGGGCTCTTAAACAAATGATGCAAACATTACTTTCCTATGTCTACCTGTCAATGAATCTTACATTTTTTTAAAGAGAATTTCTACTCTTCTGAGCAAATCTAACAAATGCAGATGTCTATATTCAGTGCACCACCAAAATTCTAATAACTGATGCTCTGGCTACCTTGTCCAATGGGACAAATTTACAAAATGGCTGTTGAAATTTGCTATGCTTCAAGACTATTTTATGTACCAGACACAGCTTATGGTTTTATTTTATTTTAAATTTATTTTCATTTATAATTAAATATGGCAACATCTAAGAGGTAAAATTGTCAGTGGTTGCTTAAACACAAACATTATTCAAGAGAAGGTTGAACCATTGAAAAAAAAATAACAAAACAAAAGCAACCTTTAACCCTGGTCAATGATGGAGTTGTGAACCAGTGATGTATCTATGCGGAATTAGCCAAGTAGAATCATTAACCCAGTAAAGTTTCAGATCCTTGAGTGCCAAAAAAAAAAATGAAACTTTTTAGATAAATCTATTTTTTTTTCTCAAAGTGGAAAACCCACACACATATAAAGTAACATAAATAAGAAACTTCTTTTTAGTGGATATCCATATTTGAGTAGATGCTCTGTTTTAAATTATTAAACAGTATATTTACATTAACTAGCCTGAATATTTGAGAAATCTCATTAGAAAAATGTGTTCTCTAGCAGGATTCGAATTTGTGTTCCCCTAGGAGAAACAGTCATTAGATCTGACCTGCTTTGATCTCTCAGCTACAGAGAGCCTGATGACCAAGCAAAGCCTAAATAGTGTTTTTAAACACAGATTTTTCCCACTTCTTGATATTTACATCTCTAACATAAACAAAGCAATTTTTAGGAATGGATTTTTCATCTACTAAACATATTTTTTCTTTTTCAGGTTTCATTAATTAATGTCAGATTATAAACAAAGCCTTAGAAATTACTTTGTTTACAAAAATAAAAGTTAGGAGATATGGGCTTTGAGAGATCTGAGCAAGATATATCATTCAGTTCACACTCCTCCTTGGTCTTTTGAACAAGAGTAGGGACTTATCCCTTGTTTCTTGTTTAGGATTGGGTTTCCAGTTCCTTCTAAAGTCTACTTCAACTCTATACTTCTAACATCTCCACCTAAACTCTGAAATTTTATTTACTGTTTATTTATTTTTTTCTCAATTGGAGTAAATAGGTTCACACACCTCCCAGTCTTTTGAACAAGAGAGGGTTCATCTCTTGTCTCTTATTTAGGATTGGGTTTCCAGTTCCTTCTAAAGTCTTCACATTCTCTTTCACTCTTAGTATCCCCTTGCATCTTAGTGGCATTATCTCTTTGCTTGGGGTGAACTGATTAAAAAAAAATTTAAAAAAAGGGTAATTGGACTTTGGTTAACTGTGAAAGTCTTCCATGGCTGAAAGTTTTAAAAAAATACCAGGTTTAATGGTGTTTTCCCCACAAAGAGGGCACAAGTTCAAACCTTGCAATAAGACAAATTTTCTTTAAGACTTTCAAATACATAAGCCAGTAGATATCAAATCTACACTGTTTAAAAACTGTGATGTTTACTCAAATGTGTATATCAACTAAATATGGCATTACAAGTAATAAAAAATATATTACTCAAAATGAATTTATTACTGCTGCTAATGGTCTGGCATTCAGACCTTCTCCACAAGAAGAAAAGTTATGGTATCTCCAGGCACATTTTCGAGCTGATCCAGTCATTCCTATCAAATTGTGAATGAAAGTTACCCTGAATGGTCACTCATCTAGATCCTTTCATACTAATTTTGCCAGGGCTCCATCCTTGGTCATATGCTGTTTTTAATCTTCATTAACGACTTTCCCGATGACATCAGCTCTCAACTTGTCATCTATGCTGATGACACTACCATTTACTCCTGCCTCGATAGTAAGGCTGACCAGTCTAACAAGGTCAAAATGGCAGCTGATTTACAAAATGAGACCTCAAAACCATCGTTAACTGGAGCAAAAGATGGCTTGTCAATTTTAATGCCCCCAAAACTAAACTTCTCTGGCTCCCATCAGCATGGCTGATGCTAACCTCCAGGAAAGTGACTCGTGCTTTCTCAGGCTAACGTCCTAAGCTGACATGAAGTGGAAAGACTATATTGAATCTATTGCTAGGTCAGCTGCTAAGAAAGCTGGTTCACTGTGTTGGGCAAGACTATCTTTCTCTTTGAAATCTATCTTGCATATCTGTAAGTTTACCATTCTTAGAATATTGCTGCCATATATGGACCAATGACCCTGCTATTTACCTGGAGCTCCTTGATAAGATGCAAAGAAGGATCGGCAATATTATTGGTCTTGATCTGGTGGCTTGGCTTCAGTCACTTGGCCATCATCATAAAGTTGCCTCTCTCTGTCTTTTTTATAAATACTTTCATGGTAATTGTTCAGATGAACTGTTTGCTATGGTACCTAGACTGTATGGATTTAAGTGCAATACTAGACTGGAGGTGAAATCTCATCAATTTACAGTTGAGTGAGCTAAATGTAGCCATAACTTCTATACTAACAGTTTCTTTTCTCACTTGTGGAACTCCCTTTCAGGCTCCATGCTTTCCAGTCAAGTTTAATCTGCAAAAATTTAAATGCAATGTCAATCATTATCTACTGTCTTTGTGATTACTCTTTTCTCTTTCTACTCATTACTAATGTTTCTGCTCCTAATTTCTCCACACCCTTGCATCTTAGTGGCTGTAGTGCCTTGCTTGGGGTGATAATGATTTAAAAAATATATATATATATATATATATATATATAGAGAGAGAGAGAGAGAGAGAGAGTAAAAACATCACACAGAATTCTTCTGTCAAAGTACTGTAAATCTTTAATTATTTAATGATTGATTTGTTTTCTACATCTTATTAACCTTTTGCAAGTTATTTAAAGCCAAAAAATATTTTTAGATTGTATGATTTTTTTTATTTGTAGATAATAATGATTGTGATACAATTCTTACTAATTAACCCATAGCTGGGGGAGCAGAGGTGGATTTATACCTTTCCCAAGGGTATTTGCACTTAAGTGAATATATTACAAACCCAAATGAAATTGGAATGCAGTTCTCCAATTAACAACTTTCCCTTACATCACCTGGTATTCTCATCAGGCTCGACATTACGTAACTTCGGTGATTGTACAGGAACCAATGTTTCAATGTTATATGGCCATAAGCCCAATTTAAGCTTGTATCATTTGAAACAAAATCTCAATAATAATTGTAGTAATAACTTGTACATGTCTGGTATACACTTATTAAATTGGATGACATTGTGTTTATTGAGCTTTGTATATTTATGTCCCATTTTCACTTCTCTCTCTCCCATCATCCTAATAATAATAATGATGATGGCAATATTAACAAAAATGAAATGAATTCCAAATCACTAAACTCAGACTTTTCCAAATAATTAGCCACAATTTATCTTAATGTGTTAGGATCAAGTGAACAAAACATTCTCATCAAAATGTTGATATAAATGTAAAATATGTCACTTACATGGCACACTATATACACTTTAGGATCATTGATGGAAAGGATATAAAAGAAAAAGATTGTATTACCTCTAGTATGATGATAGTTATCCTGTTTGCATACACATTTCATCTATTAACGGTTACAACTATTATGAGACAAAGATAATATTTGTACTTAGTAATTAATTAGTTTGGAATTTAAGTAGGCATTGTGTTTGGTAGAAAGTGCTCAATTGCCTTCAAAATTGTCACAATGAATCTTGCAAGCAAATTAGAAAACAGAACTTTTGAGTTGGAAAAAAGACAGAATTTTTTTTTTTTTTTTTTTTCAATCATTTCACTCCAAGCAAGGCGATAATGCCATTAAGATGCAAGCAGTTTCTGAGGGTGAAAGAGAATTAGAAGACGTTAGTAGAAGGAACTGGAAACCTAACCCCAAAACAAGGAAACAAGGAATAAACCTCTACTCTTGTTCAAAAGACTGGGAAGGAGTGTAAACTTTAATCCAGATCAATTGCAGCTGTTGGCATTTTTTTCTTTCCTCTATACTTTTGCAATAATCTATTGAAGTGTTGTGGATTCCGGGATGAATCCGATATCAATGAATAACAAACGCCAGGAATGGATAAGGAAAATAAATGTATTAATGTAATAATACAAACTGGTAATACGGGTTAGTAGATCCAGGAATGCGGGTTAGTAGCAATAATATATATACAGTCTTGGTATTGAAGTATCGCGGTATGACTCCTTACTGAGTCTACGTGCTCGCTAACTGTGACTCTTGTGCTACCCGCCTCTATTACAGACTGTCCAGGTATTCACTGGTAGTAGTATATGTATACCTCGGGTGAGTCCATTTGTGTAAAATGGGGAGACCCCTTAACATGAAGTCAACTTTGTATTTCTTGCTAATGAATCTTTGCTAATTCAAATTGATGTTTTAGCCAATAATTTGATTGACCTTTAACACCTCTGCATTATTAATATCACTTCCCTTTCTACTGAATTCTTTTTCATGGCCTCTCAGTTGCAGTATCCTTATTGTTAATTTTACTCGAAGTTGTTTTCTGTTGCCATAGCTGGATATGACAACACAACTATGAAATTCAAACAGACTATTGTTCAGGGATCAGTCACCTTCAGTAGCAGGATAAACTTTTTGTACAGCAAATGAAGTCACATACAATGATAAAGGTTAAGCAATACCAATTATGTTTAATTTTTTTCTCTTTTAGACATTTCATTTTTTTAAAAATTTATTTCAGAAAGTAACCCTATACCTTGCATGGTACTGGTACATTCCAGAATTTTATACTGATTGTAACCCTACTGGTCAAAAGATTGTATTAAATATGGAGGGTGGAGGGAATTCTTTATTTCTAAAGAGGATTTGTGTAACCTGTCATTCTTCTATTTCAAGTAAACTCAAACACCATTGACTAATTTCTTTCATTTTTCTGTCTCTCCTGTTTTAGTCAATCGCCATCTCTTCTGTGTTCCAGTTGCCGCGAGAGTGCAGCTCCTCTTTAATCCACTAAATGTAGCCAATGAGTCACGGTCTTCTAATCTGTAGTCAGTCCATCACACTTTGCAGATTTCTATAGAGCTATATTGTTTGTTTTTATTCTTCACATGATACACCAAAGCCCCGAGCATCCTCATATGTGTTCTCTCAAGCCTATCATGCTTTAACTTTTATCTTTAATGAAATATAGACTACTTTTAGAAAAAGTACAAGAGATTCCTACTGTATAATATACTAAAAGATTTTGTTTGTAATATCTGTAACTTTTCATTCTCGTTTTTTTTAAAATCATTTTGCAATAAAGTCTTAAGTAATCTTGTTACTTCAAGAGAGTATGCCATTAGATATAATGAAACAATTCTAAGGTGCTCAGAAAGTAATTATGTATTTCAGCACTATGAATTATGAGTCAACCAACCAAGACAGAACCAAAGTTGAATGGCAGGAAACTGCATCTAGAATTAGAATGAGAATCTGTAGGTGCTAAATCCACTGAGTATAAAGGATATAGAATAACCGCCCATCTAACAATCTTATTTTTGTGTTGTTTGTTCCACAGAGTGTACCTTTGCATTCTTATGCTGGAGAATAACACCATTTCTCTTTACCAAAGCTGGAGATTTGATTTGATGCTTCATTTACCTAATCAAGTTGCTGGCAATAAACATCATCTCTTCTATCTGACTGTATATCCTTTATAGTAGGTACTGGCATGAGATTGCTGGAAAAATGAGCATAGCATGATAAAAGCGGCCTTAAACTTGATGAAAATAATTTTTTATTGTCTAAATGTTTGTTATTATAAAGAGGAGAGATCAAAGTATTTTTTGATTATTTTTTTACATTTTTTAATCATTCCTAGCACATCCAAAATTGTCGTTTAAAATCATGTTTTTTTTTATTTTGAAAAAATCGATTTTCAGCTTCTTTTTTTTTTTTCAATTTTGTAAACAAAAGTTAATTTTTCTGTTTAAAATTCTTTCAAAAATCAATTATACTTTTTTAAAATCTAGTTTAACAAAATTAGAAATTTTAAAGTTTAATATATTTGAAAAAAAAAAATGTTTCTTACTTTATGCACCGAAAAAAATGTATTTTAAAAACAAGAAACAGCAGTTCTTAACAGCATCGACATGTAACTGTGATGATTGATGCTTTCAGCACGTATTGACAGCTTAGGCAAGGAAAATTTATTGTACAAAAGGACAGAAGTGACATAATTTAGCTTTTTATTGAACCATCTTATTTACCTTGTTATTTTTAAGGAAAATTTTTAAACGAAGACTGTTGAGAGTAAGATAAAATTTCATAAAAAAGGTACATGAAATTAATTAGGTACCTTTCTTATGAAAGGTTAAGTGTACATAAAATATAATTTAATATACATTTATTACATTTTACGGTATTATTTGTATTTCCACTCATTTTATTAATTTTGATATTTCATTTATGGAAAAATGTCATAACTGAGATAATATAAAAATAAGACCATATAAATTTCATAAGATAGGTACATAATACTTTGTAGGTACCCTTATCATTTGAAATATTATACAATTTTTTTCTCTTTTCATGATGTCTTCCGTATATTTGAATTACAGCCGTTTCATGCTATATTAGATTTTTATCTATTTGGGGTTTGCTGATTGTAATCAGCTTTACAATTTATAATCTGTAATGATATATATCTACTCAATAACACCATCGTCTGAACTGTACACCATTTTCATTAATTTTAGAATATTTAACAACTTTAATGTAAAAAAATAAAATAATTTAAGAAATGACAAATAATTGTAAAAATTTATTTTTCATCAAAAACGTTTTTCAGACAATATTATCCATATTCATAAAAACAAGTAAAAGGAACTAAAAACTTTTGAAATTAAATAATATCTTTGTTTTATTGAGCTTTGTATGTTACAATTCAGAGCTGATTTTAAGGTAGAGGTGGGGGTCAACTAAAAAAAAAACATGATTTACTTTCCTCAAAGCCTTGTGCTTTTAACTAATTAATCACTAAAAATGTACACATTTGAATTTCAAGAGTTTTCATAAAATTAGTTATGGGGTGGGTAATAAATATAAAAAAATATACCATGACTTTTAAAAAAAAATTAACATATTTATAATAATTTCCATCATCTGTGGATAGTTTTTGAAAGTTTCATTAAAATCTGACAATTATTTTTATTTTTGCAAGATTTTCAAAATTAATTTCTGTCATAAAAAATACAGAAAAAATTGCTGTTATTCACTAGTAGTTCTGCTGATGAAGAGAAACAAAGTTTTTCAATCAAAAGTTAGAATGTTCTAAAGACAAAAAATTTTTTAAAAAAATAATTAAAAATTACTTTCTTTCCTCTTAATAGTAACATAAAAATTTTGATGATAAAATTTTGTTTTTGTCAAGTTTAAGGCCTTTATTATCATGCTGTACTCCTTTTTCAGCGATCTCATGGCAATACTTACTTTATAGAGTATTTCAGAGATTAATTGATAAAACTTGCAATGAGGGAATTTGTGTTCCTCATGAGCTTTTGTTTGAGAACTGAACATAACATTCCACCATCTGCAGATATTTATTTTTATCAACCTGATTAGGTAAATGTAGCATTACATTAAGTTTCTCTCTTTGGTAAAGAGAAAAGGTGTTGTTCTCCAGCCTAACAATGCCAGGGCACACTATGTAAAACGACCCCCCCCCCCAAATAAGATCATTAGGATGGGCAGTTATTTCATATCCTTGATACTCAGCAGATTTATCACCTACAGATTCTTATTTCTTTCACTCACTCAAACATTTCATAAGTGGCAGAATGTTCAAAAACAAAAAAATCAAAATAATAATCAAAATCTGTTTTCCAAACTTTTTTGTTGGAGAAAAATTTCTTTAAATATGGAGTTGGAAATTTGCCTTCCCAGTTGTTGAAAATGAAGATGATTACTCTTTTGATAAATAATACTTAAATAAATCTAACTTAAATTTGTTTCTATCTTCTTTCTAATAAAATGTAATTGCTTTTTGAACATCTTAATACATTGGTTCTCAACTTTTTTTACACAATGCACCCTTTTCACCATATGTCAGAATATTGCCCCCCCCACACACACACACACACACCACTACTTTTCAAGACTGTCCAACTCAAATGATGCATTTCAAATAATATGCATATATTTCATTCTTTTCCATATATATTTACATAGACTATTTTATAGAAGGGTTTTACAAATTTAATAGCAACAGCAAATGTTGATGGATTTTTAAACTTTAATACAAGTACACTAATTTTTTTAATTCATAACTAATTATCAAATAAATAAACTGAAGCATACTCCAATAAACAAAAAGCCACGAACCACTGCCTCATGGAGCCAGCTCCCGAGAGATTGTTTCTCCATTCACTACAATCTTAACCTCCTCAAATCTAGAGTTAACCATTATCTTCCATACATATCTGCATAAGCTGTGCCTCTTATTCTGTACTATTACCTCTACCTCAAGTGACCCTTGGGCCTTGTACATGATGAACATTATTGTAAAAAAAACAAAAAACAAAAAAAAAGTTCAGTAGAATACCAATAAATACAATTAATAAAAAAAAACAAGAAAAAGTAAAAGATCCCCCCCTCCCCCGTAAAACATTGCCCCCTGGTTGAGAACCCTTGTTTTATTGCTGAACTAAAAAGACAGCTTTCTTTCTGGCAATAAATTAAGCTGTTAATGACAAGCTGCGACAAGTTGCTAAATGACTCTTCAGGACTTGCATCTTTATTCTTATTGTATTTATCATGATTCCTATCCATATGTGACATATACTTAATGAAGGCTGGACACTACATCAGCCAGAATGATGCAAAAATGATGAGCACGCAAATCTGAAAGCATTGAATAACAACAATCCTTCATCTCCTACATTAACAGCTGTATACAGTGTATGATGGATGAATTGTTGTCTAACTTATGCCAAAATGAAAACAACACTGACATCTCATTTTAACAGATATATTTACCAAAATTACAGAAAAATATCTTAATACTAAAGAGTAAATTTATTCAATAAAATCACCATTGGCTTCAACCACAGCCTCCAAATGACTTAAGAATCTCCTGCAACTCTTCTGGACAGTTTCATTGTATAAGTTGGTGAATGCTATCATAATCTTTGCCTTCAGTTCTTTTTTAGTGTTACAAGGAATTTTGTTGGTCACTCGCTCAACTGTGCCTCACACATAATAATCAAGAGGGTTGCAGTCTGGGGAGTTAGGTAGCCAGATGTAAGGGGCTGATGTGACCGCAGAAATTGTCTGACAGCCATGACTGGGTCCTCCTGCTTGTGGGGCATGGTGCAGTCCTGTTGCCAGACATAGGGTCTTCCAACAGCCACCCTCTTGACCCAGGGCAGCACCACCTCCTCAAGGCACTTGATGTAGGCCTTCAGGAACTTAGTGGGAAGATGAATGCAGGTATCACTAGTGATCACTCTGAACACCTTCATAATCACCATTATACTCATCCAACTCTTTCCAAATCCACTGATTGACACCCAGACACACTGAAATGTTCGTATTGGAGCTTCCAGCATGAATGCCAACCAGTAAAGTATACCATTTCCAAATTTCTGGCAGAGTGAATTGTGTTGTGTTGCTTTTTTTTTCTCGCAGATGGTGCCCAACTGACCCTACTATACTGTGCAGTTGCCAAAATAAAAAAAAACACACAACGCACATGCACAAAATTAGAAATATAAAATGGTGACAATTTACCTATCGCACCCTTTAGATTATCCACTGACACTGTCCCATAATAGTTATTATATTTGTATACATATTTTGGTGAACATGGATAAATTTGCCTGCAATAAGACGTAGTATCAAAAAGATGGTTTTTCCCATGACACCACATTTTTAACTATCGTCACTCTTCGTCAATGTTTGTTTTAAAAACTAATGATTAGAATTAGAATAAAACCTAAATATATGATGAAAGTGAATTTTTACATTTTCTTTGTTAAGAAGTTATGACAAAAATATTTATTCATTAGATTGTTTGTTTACAAGAATAATTTATATTTACAACATTTTAAAAACTCATACAATCAGAACTAATGCAATGCAATATTTATCATTTACTCATTTATAAGGAAATAAATATGAAAACAAGGTTTAATTCATAAATTTATTAATTTAAAATATGTGAAATAACCATAAAGAAATCCTTATTTACTATTTTATAAAGTTTGAATTGTTTGGCAATTAGCTGATGTTTTGCCAACCATTCCATTAAATAATGTAATAAATAAATAGTGTAAATAAGCAATCTAATTAATAAATAGTGTTTGTTATTTTTGTTGTCAATTTTCATGAACAAAGAAAATGTATAAATTCATTTTCATATGTTTAGGTTTTATTCCAATTCTAAGCATCGCTTTTTTAAAACAAGAAACATTCCCAAAGAATGAAGGTAGTTAAAAAAGCAATGTCATGGGAAAAACGCCCTTTTGAGACATCCTGTTGTCAGTACATTTCTTCATATTTGCCCATATTTCATAAACTATATATAACATCTATTATGGGACAGCAGCGATGGCATTATATTGAATCATTTGAATCTTATTTCAATTTTCAGATACAAATTATATATAAACTGTACTTGAGTGGCTCCTGCACTCAACAAAATGTTTCTGTAATGATCCAAGAATTTTTTTTTCCCCTCTTTGTTACGACTTTGTGTTTGCATTCTTTTTAATTGTTATATTTATAATGTTTAACAATATTATTTCTGCATGAATTTCTAGAATGACGAGTCATCATTATTTGTACTAATGTACACGTCTTGTTACTAATACAATGTTGTGGCCATTGTGCTTTCCAGCCTTCTTCAGGTGTCTGTTGATCCAGATAACATTCAAGAATATCAAACTGAACCCCTTATCTACATAGCTAGATTCTTCTGATGTCCATGCCTAGGGATATTTTTGTTTTTAGTACTTCTCGGTTATTGCTTGCTACTTGTCATGGTTTCCACCAAGTCTGTCTACAACTATAGGACTATAGCCTAGTAGATTAAAGCATTGGTTCATGAAGTTGGCGGCATAAATTGTGATTCCAATCGCAGAGCTGGGTAGTACAGACTTAGGTAGTAGAAACAATGTGAGCAATAATTGAGTTGTACTAAAAAGAACAAAACTAGATATCCCTAGACATATTTAATCTACCTCTGGAGATTAAAAAAAGGTTTAGTTCAAAATTCCCTAAAGATTACCTGAACTGACTGTCACCAGAAGGAGGCTGAATGTCACAATGACTGAAACATTATGATAACAACAACAACAACAAAGATGCAGACATTAGTTAGAATATAAATATCAATATTATTAATGCTATCAATATTATTAATGTTTATAATATTTTTATTATTGTTTATAATATTTATTTACAGCATTTTTTTTTATTTTGTCTCTCGCATGACAAACTTGGATTGGCATTTGTAGCTATAATCATTGCACTACTGATTCCGTCATTCATTAAATCGAAAATAAATTAAAAAGCCATACATTGTTAAAAAAATCATTGATTATCAAGAATTGTTTTTGATTAACACTGAAAAATGCTCAAATAATAAACATGTTTGGATGATGAAGGATAATTTTCTCTCATTGATCAAAGCCACACTTAACAATATACACTGATAAACAGCTCTTTGTATTACCCTTTAGAAATATTTGTCAAGATTAAGTAGAAATAAAGGTTCAATTCTTTTCTTGAGACGTTATTCAAAATAACCTTAGTGATGAAATTATTATTTTTAAGCTTGTAAGAACGTGTTTGAACATCTTGCTGCAGGGTGGTAATTACACTGAAGTGCCAAAATATAAGATAACAGTACACTGGATGTTTTTACCTCTTTTAAAATTAGACTCAGCCAGATGATCTCATGTGATAGATAATGTAATGTAGTAGGTAAAAAGGTAGTATAGCTTTGGCAGCCATCAAGCACAAACAGGATTTGACACCATTTGATTTCATTTGTCCCCAACATGCTCACCAAATTTAAACTCCGCTGAGTTTGCAACCACAACCAATAAACACAGTTATGGACATCCCGGGCCGCTGCTTAAATTGACTGGTCTGTGAATAAAAAATAGAGGAGTGTTTTACTGAGATGCGGGGTGCAATCATCATTCCACAACATTTGTTGAAATCAAAAAATATTTATTTTTACATTTTAGAAGGTGGGGGGTACTGTTCATAATATAAATACAGTGTCAAATCTATCCCTGACTTCTTAAAGAGTTATCATTTACTTTGTTTTTATTTACAAATGTCAAGTTTGAAACTGCTTATGTCATTGATAACTGCATACAAATTGAGAAAAAAAAAAGGACATCAGTATTATTCAGTAGTGCAAGCGCAATTTCACAGTTGACATTTGTAAATAAAAACAAAGTACAGATAACTCTTTAAGAAATAGTCAATTTAATATTGTATTTATATTATGAACAGGATATCAATTCTAAAATGATTAAAAAAAAAATTGTTTTTTTTTTTATTCTGACAGATGAAATCGAATGTAACCCACCCCTTTTTTTTTTCATATTTTTTTAAGAACTGCCTAGTCAATTTAAGTAATGTCTATCCTTGGAATGTGCCTGGATAGCTACACCAATCCAATGACTATATTGTAGACTCTATGCTACATTGTATAACCACTATTATGAAAATGAATGAAAAAGCTAGACATTAGGTGGCTGTCTCAACATTTTAGCACTTCAGTTTATTGATAAGAATAAGAAGTTTTTGCAGTATTACAAAATAATGCCGAATGTCGATATCAATCAAATACTATAAACATGTGTGGCAAACATCAGTGCTTCTATTGAAATACCTTAAAATCCATCTTTTATAATTCCCTAGCTGTGTATCATACATGATAAACAAGATGCTGTGTTTGTTCAGTAAATTTTGTCAGATTAAAGCAACAGCCAAAAAATAAATAAATTGTACGTTTTATTTGGTTTATAGGCAAAACAACCAATTGGGGCCAAAATACGATTTCTTATCTAGATTGTGATTGCTTTGCATGGGGAAAATGCAAAGGAAGTCATTCTATAATCAGAGCTTTTGAATATATTTCCTTATTTCAATTTGTTTTTGTTTTGTTTTGTTTTTTTTTAACTCTTTTTCTTGATTTGTTTATCCTCATCACAATCTTTTCTTTTATTGCAGAGGAGAAAATCTTTCAAGCAACAGCCAAAATAGCAGATCGCAAATTGGAGCTACAGCAGGCAAAGAGAATTCGAAAAAATAGACAGGGTAACTTATATTATTTTTCTTTCTTCACTTAGATAATATATATATATATCTCATACTAATTTCAAAATTATATATATTAATTCAGTTCATGTTGCTACATTATAAGCCACTATGATTGAAAGATATCAAATTTTTAAATAAATAAAAATTTAAATGGATAAATAAGATGAATAAAAATTTAAATAAAATAAAAATTTAACTGGTGTCCATGTAACACATAATCTTTCAAGTAAATTGATTGATTAGTTTTTTACGGCTTAACCCTTTACAGGTTATTTAAAGCCAGAAAATATTTTTAGAAGATTTTTTTTTTTTTTAGATAATGGTTTAGTGATACAAGTCTTACTAATTAACCCATAGCTGGGGGAAAGAGGTGAATTCCTATCTTCCCCAAGGGTATTTGTGCATAAGTGAACATAACAAGTCCATAACACTACCTGTATATGTAAGCTTACAATACCTGGTATTCCTAAGTGGTCACCCATCTAAGTATTGACCAGGCTCAGTGTTGGTGATCATGCAGAGAACCAGTGTTTTAATGTGATGTCACCGTAAGCCTCGTCATATAAATTAAACTTTTTTATTAAAATTTCAAAATAGCTTAGTTGTTAAGATCTCAGAATGAATAGCATTAGAAAAAAAAATAACTGATGTAATTGTGATTGACAAACCTTTCCAAGAAGATTAAGAAGTGAAGAATGATTAATAGCCATTATAGTTGAACAATTAGCTCTTTTGTTACATTAGAAATAAAGATGGATATGAATATAATGTTTGATTTGGATTTTATATATAACTTTGTTGTATTGCCTAAATCAATTTGGTTTAAATAAATTGAAACACTTGAAACAGTTCATTTACAAGTGCATGAAAGCTGGATTTAAAAAAAAAAAAATTTATAGTCTGTATTGTTTTTCCTTTACAGAACATCCCATTTTTCTGGTGTTAAAAAGTTGATAAATAATCTTGATTATTTCAAAATTACCAAAATACATAAACACTGTGTGTGTGTGTGTGTGTGTGTGTGTGTGTGTGTGTGTGTTTTATAATGAAAAGGATTTTTTTTGCTTTTATTTTGAGTGATATTTGACTTCAGACATAATTTGAACTCCTGTTGTACTCTAAAAAAATGACAATCTGATAAACCCTGATTTGCAATAGGATTTTTAAAAAGACTTTTACTAGAATTCTTGAACTATCTAGTTTGGAAATATTATTGCAGTTCTGAATTTCATATATATATATATATATATATATATACACACACACATGAATGTCACTGTGTCACACTTTTTCAATTAAAGGGACACAACTCTATAACTTTCAATAGCCCATGTTACAGAAATTTTGGATTCCAAGTTTTCATTACTATTATTTTATTTATGTGATTTTTGATACCAATTTTTATAACTTAGAAATAAATTTGTGAATGATGGAAATTAATTACAAAATCTATTGAAACTCACGCATGAAATAATTGTTTAGGGAAAGTAAGAATCAACTTACATCAAATTGCCTTTAAATTAAGTGGCGTCAGAAGAATTATCATTGAACTCTTAAAAGGTAAGCTTAAGTATTAATGCAACACTTAAATGCAGCAATAAATTTTGAGTTCTTTCTTTAGTTTATTGTTGCCTATTGCATACGGCAGCAGCATGCCTTGCAAATAGAAATTTCTATCAACAGAGGACCAGATTGCAATCAAAAGAACAAAGGCTGCAGTGAGGAAAAGAAAGTCCTGTGCAAATGAGAACCCAGATGAAATGGCAGCCAGGAGAGATTCCAGTGCTGAGAATATGCAAAGATATAGGGACTCTCAAACTCCTGAACAAGCTGAAGGCCCAGTCAAGAGCCCTCTGCAGGGCAGCTTTTAAGGTTATATATATATATATATATATATATATATATATATATATATATATATATATATAACAAAGATTGTTTTGCCAACTGAAATGTCAACCAATATATTTTTGGAGGTTAAGGCTTTTAAGGCCAGCAGTTTTCTGTAAGTAAATTGCTCAATATTAAGAAATAGTGTTAATTGTGCATAAATAAATTGTTCCAACTTATTTTCCTGGCTCAGAGTTTTGCAGAAATATATATATATATAATTTTCTCTAAATTATCTAATGCACATAAACAAAATTTAAATTAGATTATACTATAGCTTTAAAACAAGTTGATATAAAAAACTAATATTGTTTATGAAAAAATTATGTAATGTCGTTAAGAGAGAGACATATAATAACTTAAGTGCAGTACTAGATTGGCAGCTAGGTCTCATCATTCTACAGTTGAAATTGCTAGATATAGCCATAAGTTCTATGCTAACAGTTTCTTCTATCACATTTCTCGCTCGTGGAACTCTTCCAGTTTCTTGCTTTCCAGTCAACTTTGATCTTTATTTCTTAATTCCTATTATTTTATTGTTCTCTCTCCTCAAAGTTTTTCTTTTTCTCATATTTTTTTTACATGCAGTAACCCCTTTCATCTTTGTAGCTTTATTGCCTTGTTTGGGCTAATATATATATATATATATATATATATATATATATAGTAAACCTAAAGAGCCAGACAAACCTACTTAGGTTTCACCTACGCGGATTGTCAGGGTATGCTATATATATATATATATATAATCTGTAAATAAATTCAACTTAACTATCTAACGCACTAGTTAATGAATACCATCTACAAAACTCTGAATTGAGAAGATAAGCTTTTGAACACACACACACACACACACACACATACATATATATATAGCTCTTGAAAATACATTTCAATTGAGCACTGTTGAGTGATAAGCTAATTCTATAAACAACAGCCACCTGCACTAATGCAAAGCTCTTCAGTAGAATGAATGGAACACTTTGGTTGATTGGCATTTGTTTACATTTGTAAAAACAATATGCTTGATTTAGTTGTGTAACTCTACCGAGTGAAGGTAGCTCTGTCTGACACCTAATCAGTTGTGTTTCAATCCTGGCTTGAGGCATTCGGAAGTCTAGTCGCACTGAGGAGCTGTGATACAGCGAAACAGTACTGTCTGTGAATGACTATATATATATATATATATATATATATATATATACATACAATGTATATATAATAAAATAGTCATTCAAAGAATAAGTCAATAAAGTTAATATAATTAATGGTGAATTCACTTTGCTAACAGATTGAGAAGGCATTAACTTACTGACCGCTCACTGAATGACATGATCTTTGTTTTTATTAATTGTACTATGGATTAGATGCTCAGTCCATATAGTTTGCAAGTGCTTTTGATGCATACAAGCACCATCTTCAGGCATAGATGCTATTTTTCCTCAATTTCAGGTAATTTCAAGTAAAAATTCCAGGACAAAAATGAATGTGTTACTTGACGAAAGATGTTTTATTAAAAAGTGTACTGTCATTAACAATTAAGAAATTTTTTGAATGTGCAGAAATGCGATGCTTGATTTTTAAATATTGTATTAATTCAAAATTTCTATTGTTGTAAGTGTTTTTTCCATTGATGTGACATGAAGTATTGGTCCAATAATTAAAGAAATGTCTTAGAAGATTTCAGAAATTTTTATACCACAGATCAAATGTTTTAAAATTAAGAAATACATATATGTGTGTGTGTGTTGTGTAATCTTAAAAATGTTTGAAGTTGCTTAATATATTTTAATATTTTTTTAATTATTTAACATTGAGATTTTCTATATTTTAGATTTTTATTGAATTTTAAAATAAATCTGACAATGATTTATGCATTTTCAAAATTATTTATTTCTGTGTGTGACATGATGTCTGATAACATTGACCCAGAAACCCATCTTCAGTCTCCTCCTTTCTCTATCTTTAATGGCACTTTACAAAATGCACATCAAATAAAAATCTGATGATTTTGATAATGATTGAAATTGTACCTATTTTTTTCTCTTTGTATTTATTGCAGGCCAGTCATTATTTGAGCACAAACCAAAGTTATAAAACATATTCAATGAGAAAATAAAATATATCTCAAATATTTCCCCTCTTCCTTCTTTTCATAATTTTCTGTTCGATATTTATTTATTTATTTAAAGTATTTCTTCCAATGCTTTTTGCCCGTATTCACTTTTTCTTCTCGTCAGCTGACATTTTTTCTAATACCTTTTCTTTCACCTTTCCTCATGATTGCTCCCATTGCCATTTCTAACTCCTCTCTTTTGTTTCCCTTCTTTCTCTTTGTCTTTGAGAGGCAATTTTTTAAATCCATACACCTGATTTTTGTTATGTATTAACAAATTTTCTTTCTTTAACCAAAATGTTTTGAGAAATGTCTTTACTTGATCTTGCATCCATCACCTTAAGCAGACTGAGAGGGAGGGAGGGGAATACATTCTTGGACTATTTTTGAAAGATATGGAAAATTTATACATTTATTTTTTTTTTCTTAATTTTTTTTTTTTTTAATTTTTTAAGATTGATTTTGGAAAGAAACCATCAGAACTTTCTAAAATATATCTTACTTGACATTTTCTGCATTTTTATGCTTCTGCATTTATTTCTGTTGTTTAAATCCTTTATTTACTAATTGTTAACAGATCCTATAAAATTTTGTAATTTTTAGGTTTATTTTCATTGTTTATCAAGACCATTTATTTCAGTTATTTTACTCAGATGATTTTAAAAGAAATTAAAGAAATTTACTAAAAGCTAAAATTTGAGTCAGACCAGACAATCAAGTTCATAATTCTTAAGCTTTTTGACACTTCCAAAGTTGAACATTAAACTGGTAATCAATTTTACATTGCTACGATCAACTCAACAATGAAGTTAAACATTTGAAAAAGGATTTAAACAAAAAAATTTCTCAATTGTTTTTTTTTCCTTTATTCTCTTCTCCCTTTCATTTCTCTCTTTGATTTCTCCCTTTTCTTTCTCTCTTTGATTTCTCCCTTTTCTTTCTCTCTTTCGTTCCCCCCTTTTCTTTCTCTCTTTCGTTCCCCCCTTTTCTTTCTCTCTTTCGTTCCCCCCTTTTCTTTCTCTCTTTCGTTCCCCCCTTTTCTTTCTCTCTTTCGTTTCCCCCTTTTCTTTCTCTCTTTCGTTTCCCCCTTTTCCTTTCTCCCTTTCGTTTCCCCCTTTTCCTTTCTCCCTTTCGTTTCCTCCCCTTCCTTTCTCCCCTTTCGTTTTCCTCCCTTCCTTTCTCCCCTTTCGTTTTCCTCCCTTCCTTTCTCCTCCTTTCGTTTTCCTCCCTTCCTTTCTCCCCTTTCGTTTTCCTCCCTTCCTTTCTCCCCCTTTCGTTTTCCTCCCTTCCTTTCTCCCCCTTTCGTTTTCCTCCCTTCCTTTCTCCCTTATTCTTTTACATTTCGCCCTTATTTTTTTCTCATGCTAAAAATGCAATTTGTTTCCTTCTACTTCAGAATATGATGCTTTAGCAAAAATTATCCAAAGACATCCTGACAGATTGGAAACTACCAGGTAATCAAATCCATTTTATAATTACTAACATAAAAAGTAGATCTGTTAGCTAGCTTCTCTGTTAGACCAATGCATACACTTGTTCATTTGAATTTTAAAATATGGAGGTAAATTCCCAAAACATGTTTGTAAATAATTGATTAAAATGACATTATTTACCAAATATTAAAATGTTTTGAAGAGGATATAAATAAACATTGAATTTTTTTATCACTTCACCCCAAACAAGGCAATAAAGCCACTAAGATGCAAAGGATTACTGAGTGTGAAAGAATACGAGAAAATGAAAAACATTAAAGCAAGAGAACAGGAATTAAGAAGACAAAAGATAATGATTGACATTGCGTTTAAATTTTTTGAAGACAGAAGATAACGATTTACATTGCATTTAAATTTTTGAAGATCAAAGTGAGAAGCCAGAAGAAATGCAGGCGAGAAACGCAAGAGAAGAAACTGTTAACATAGAACTTACGGTTACATCTGGCCATTTCAAGTGTAAAATGATTAGACCTTGTCACCAATTTAGTAGTGTGCTTAAATTCATAAAATCTAGGTACTAAATAGGAAAGCTCATCAGAAAAATTACCATTAAAATATTTATAGAAGTCACAGGGAAGCTAATGTTATGGCAATGGAAAAGTGACTGAAGTCAAGATGCCAGTTCAGGACCAATAACATTGCAGATTCTTCTTTGTATTTTATCAAGAATCTCTAAATATATATCAGAATCAACAGGTCAGATGTGACAGCAATATTTAATGCAGGGACGAATGGTAGACTTATAAATGTATAAGATAGATTCTAGCGAGGAAAAATTGTCTAGCACAGCACAAAAAGAATTCTATTGTTGGTTCACTATTTCATGTCAGCAGAAAACATTAGACCAAGAAGGCACAAGGAGTCACTCTCCTGGAGGTTAGCATCAGTCATGGTGATGGAATGCAAGAAAGGTTCTCTCAGGCAATTAAAATTAAATATTGATAGAGACATCAACATATTTTTCTCTTTTTTTTTTTTTTCTTCTTTTTTTTTAATCAAATAGTAACAAGCATATTTTGGAGAACTTATTCATTTACCTTTTGTATATTACAGCATTGCATTGAGTTAATTAAAACAAAAAAAAACAAAGTGGAGAATTTCTGTGTTTGAATGAAGACTAATATATTTGCTGCTCAGTTCTGTGATTGAATACTGGTTCTCTGATTAATGAGGTTACTTGAGAGTTGTGAGTTTCTTCCCTTGACCGAGGCAATCTGCATGCAGCTGGTACTCAGTCTATGCAACAGGGTATTTCTCAATGAAAGTGGGGGAAAAAACCATCCCGCTGCTAATTGGAATCAAAGTAGCACATCTTGGGTTGCAAACTGTGGGGGAATCTCTGTCCTGGCGATTCCAAACCACCAGCAGCATCTCCCTCATAACAGTTAAAAGGGAGAGTTGGTTAGACACCAATACCAACATGATGGTGGTTGCAGGGACTGGGCAGTTTTTGTCATGTTATACAAATCTCGTGTCACATCCTGCCATTGTGCAGAGATGGGCAAATACCATAAACTATACTGGTTTCAGCAGAAATCCAAATCAGTTTTCACAAAGATGAGTCAAGAAATTTCAATATGACCTTCTGCTTGAGTTATTCTGAACTTATCTGTCAACCAATCTACAAATTGTAGAAATGTTGTTCATTGCAACAAAGGCCACAGACACAAAGTAGAAAGAAGCCATTTTTTTTATTTCAAGGTGGAGAGCAGATGATCGTAAAACTTATGTTTTATTTCTATTGTTTAACATTTATTATCTTGATAATACTTCTTAATACCTATTTTGCAGTTGATAAAAAAATCTGACTTGTAAATGACATCAGTTTTAAGCTAAAGAACCACATAAAAAATGCAGTAATGTATATTACAGCTTTGAAAGACTTTGACCCAACTTGCAAACTTAATGGGTAATCTGATGACAATAATATTATTGATCAATTCAAACACTGGTTCTTATACAATCACCAATGTTGAACAACATAGAGCTTGGACGGTACCAAGATGGTAACCGCTTGAGAATACCAGTTGCTGTACGAGTGTTATAATGGATAATGGCTTGGAATTGGAAATCAGAGAGCAGAGTTCCAATTATAGTTGGGTTTGTTATATTCACTTACAAACAAATATGCTTGAGAAAAATATGTACCTACATTTTCCTCCCTACTATGGGTTAATTAGTAGTAATTGTATCAGTAAATCATTATCTTAAAAAAAAAAATTCTTACAATGTAAAAATATATCTTGGCTTTAAGATTATCTGCAAAAGGCTGATAATCTGTAAAAAAAAAAAAAATCACTATTTACATTATTCAGACTATTGTCTTCACCTTTGTTGCCATATTTATTACAACGTTTCAGCCGTTGTATGCTCCAGCCTTCTTCAGGTGGTTGGAATGTCGAACTGAACCCTTTATTTCGCTCACTGGGGTATACTGTTCTATTTCCACATGCCATGTCTAATGGATGTCAGTTATCAGTTATCTCCTGCTTAATTCCCTCTCCAAGTTCTCCACCGCCTTAACCAGGTATTGAACTCACACTCTTTGGGTCCTGTCACTTGATCTAACTAACGCCTTTATCCACAGTGCCATATAATATTGATTAATTCCTTGAAAGATGCCCATCTCAATGTACAAGATGACAGTTATTAAAGGAAAGAAATAAAAATTATATCCAGTCTTTGGGGAAAGGTATGAATCTATCTTTTCCCTTCCCAGATATGGGTAAATAGCAAGATAGACTTGAATTTAAAGCCATATGTAGCCCTGGCGAAGCACATATTATGCAGCTAAGGAAAGGATTGTTCACATTGGCTCAATGATCTTAACTACGGTTGACTCCTTTACTGAATTTACAACTCAGTGATGGGATAGAACTAAGGTTATCTGAGCAGTAAGTCAGGATGAAAGTAGGTTGTGAGTTTCTTCCATTGGTTAAGACAATTTGTATATGTGCAATGTGCTTGGTGTATGTATAAGGGCATTTCTCAGTGATAGGGGAAACCAGGTTGCTGTTAACAGAAAACATTTCAATGTTGGTAAAAATGTGACATATAAATGAGATCAGTTTTGAGCTTGACTTAAAGAACCACATAAAAAGATGCAGTAATGTATATTATAAGTCTTTGAAAGATTTTGATCATAGTTGCAAATTTAATGAATATTCTAATGGCAATTATATTATTGAACAATGCATTGAAAGTTGCTTAAGGAATTTTAAGAAACCCCCTCAACTAAAAACATTAGTAGCTTCCTTAGACTAGTAGACTACTTAGTAAGGTTTATACTAACCTTATCCTTTGAAAGTGAAGCTTTGCACAAGTTGCTGCCAAAAGGTGCTCTGTGGAGATGAGTAGGTGGGCATTTAGCAGACTGAAAAGTATTATCACTGGTTACAGTGAGAAGACTCCTTTTAATTCACCCCTGAGAACAATTCTGATGATAGATGCTGGGTTGATGAGACTTAGTGATTAAAGGCAAATTGATGATGGTATATGCTTTGTAGCATGTGCAAGTAGAAGTCTTGCACAATAAGAAAGTCATTACAGGCAAATAGAGAGAAAGTTAACTGTCATTTGAGGCTGTGAAAGTTTTCACTTGTAGTTCTTTGGTTGTAATTTCAAGATTTTATCAAAATTCAATCTTTGATATCACTATTTAGACTGACCATTTTATATATCTTGTAATGGGGGGGGGTCACAATTGATTTTTATTAATTTATTTGATTGTTTATATTGAAATTCTTCACTTCATTTTGATTGACAAACAAGGAAAATTAAAAAACATTGAAAATCTTGGTATTTTAGTACACATATCAAAATACTAAAATTTTAATAGGCACCACTACAGTACTAAACCTCATAACATTTTTGATTTTGGTACACTGCCCCCCACCCCATACACACATGAATAGTGTGGATTTTACATGAAAGGGAAAACTACATCGAGTAATTTTGTTAATGGTCAGTTGGAGCAAGGATTAACATTGTTTGTTATTAAAAACATTTTGTTCTTTAACTAGATTTTACAAAGAAAGTGAAACTTACATTAAGTAATCTAAGAATAATATGATAAATCTTAGAACTTAATTTTTTTTTTCTTTGAAGATAAAATTAAAAAAATTCAGATTTAAAAAGCATCTTTAAAATGTGAAGATATGATTTTGAAATTTGATATCTAGGTTGTTTTTACAAACAACTCACTAATTCCAACTAGGTCAGCCCAAAACAACAAGAAATGAAAATAATTTTGACAAATGATTGATTATAGGCTCTGATCTATTAACCCCTAAAAAAAAAAATCATATGGTCTTGAGATTACTAAAAAGCTCTCTGTTAAAAAAAAGTACTTTTGAAATTTTTGGCCTAATTCAGAAATTAAAGTTTTGGGTTATTAGTTGGTCAAAATTTTGAAATGTTTGGGTAGAGTCTGTTTTTTATTGCAAGACAGAGACCTCTTTGTTCCACATAATAAATTAACAAGTTTGAGTAATTCATTTTAAATTTTACTTACACTAAAAGTTTATTTGAAATGATGTTGACTATTCTAGAAAGAATTTTGAAATATTTGTAGTTGTTGCGGCATTCAACCAGGATTGGTTGAGCTGGCTCTAGCAAACAAACTTGCCACATCCCGAATGAAGGCTAACCAAGCTTGGAGGTCAGATGCACTTTAGTCAGGGCTAACCAATCAAGGTTCCAACAGCAAAACAGCCCAAACACACACAGACCCACAAACAGCTCAATGTCCTCACTAACTGTTGGTTTCTGTGGACACTGTAGC
This sequence comes from Acanthosepion esculentum, assembly GCA_964036315.1. Classification (NCBI taxonomy): domain Eukaryota; kingdom Metazoa; phylum Mollusca; class Cephalopoda; order Sepiida; family Sepiidae; genus Acanthosepion; species Acanthosepion esculentum. The sequence goes on along the minus strand of OZ038501.1, from coordinate 32,107,631 downwards.
AGAGGTCATATTCATTTGGGCATACAAATTCATAGTAGAAATCTCAGTGTGAATTTAAATTCATAAACAATCCCCAGCTACATGTATACACACTTTAGGATTGAGCGATCTAAGCAGTGATTCAGTTAGTGTCAAAACATTCACTTTCCACACCCAACTCAATTCAGTGGTTCCAGGGTTGCAACATGGACGTATGAGGTGGAGTTTGACTGGCAGAGGTGAGACACGTGGTGATGAGGTGGTCACACTGCACAGCCTATTTTCAGCTACTTTATAGGCCAGCAGGAGCTTGTCTCCACTGTCCAGGTCAAGCATATCGGCCCTTTGACCAAGTTCTTAAATTGGCCAAGGGCTGATTATCAGAGGACATAAGTAGTGTGGGTCCACCTTAGTAATGGTGGTAAGAGCTGCACCAAAAGGTTGGTGCTATGAAGAAGTGGTCGAGAGGGTTGACTAAATTTGAAATACAAAGGAAGGTTATGGAGTGTAATTAATCAGAATTTATAATGTAATTAATTCTACTCTTAGACCTGTCTGCTCCTTAACCATAATCCAGAGATTTCCAATAAATAAAGGTGTTTTCCTTCTCAGAGTCCTCATGCTCCTGTTGCGGATACCCTATTTCTGCTAAGAACAATTCTGGCAAGGGGATTTCTGGAAACAAACAAAAGAAAAATCTCAAATTTAAGAATTCCTGACTAACAACATATCTCAACCCTAGAGGAAGACAGACTCCTAAAAAGCTTGGGTATAGCTTCTTAATGGAAGACCCAAGACTACAATGCCCTGTGTTATCACAATTCCACTTTTCATCATTACAGGTTCTTCTAGTTTCACAACAGAGAACTTACTACAAAAATGACCAACTGAGGTTAGAAGTTACACTCCCTTTGACTGGGAATGTATAGCAAGAAGGCATTTTAATTTATTGTGAAATAAAGAGCACAATGTTTTTTATATCATTAAATGTCTTTCACTATTTTGCTCTCTCTTATAAGAATTGTTTTGTTTTTTTTGTCCTGGCATTCACCTTATCAGATGCTTCTGTGACACCATTTGATTTTCACAACATAGATGTGTTATAGAATCTGAAGGCTGGGTTAGGATGGTCAGTGATTGGCCTGAAAACCTCAGGTTATGGTATTCTGACTGCAATGGATTGCCTTTTGTCTAAATTTTGGATATAAGACCAAAACAGCACAAATCCAACTGAGAGCCACAGGAATTTTGAAGCATCAATATGCTGCTTACACCCAGGTTTGATAGACAGGCTAAGACTGCACATGGAGGGATGCTAGGTCAATGAATGGACATGTTTCCCCTTGAAGTTCTTCCACTCGCTGCTTCCTAAAATTGATGCTACCATGTTTGTTCCTCTCCTATAATAAAACAAATAAGATAAACAAACCATCTTTTGTTGATACCATCTTTGAAGTGGCATTGTATGTTCAAGGTCTGTGACAACACAAAATGCAACAGGTGGAAAGAGCAATTAGTGGGTGTCTTGATACCATAGGTGACAACAGGATTGAAACTTATGTGCTGTTACTGTGATGCTGATTGTATTTGGCAGATACCAGTATTTTATCTGCACTACAGTCATCCTGTTCGATATTCAACTAGTCTCCTCTCATTGGACTAAAACTGCAAGTACCTTTACTAACATGTCTTTAATAGTTTGGTCTTGAAATAAAACACTTGTTTCTTAGAATTTCACTAAATGCACAAAACCTACTCCCCCCCCCCATGAAGATACATCAATAAGTCTCACACAGAATTTTGTTCCATAATTTTCACTTTATAATGCTCAATTTGTTATTTATATTCATCAGTGAATTAAGTGCATTAACAACAAAGGAGATTTTTGAAAAATAAGTATTTGTTGTATAAAATAAATGTTTTTATATTACCTATATATATATATATATATATATATATATATATATATATATATATATGTATGTATAATGGAGTGTTGAAAAATTCTTAGCCTGACCAAATATCAGAATATTTCTGGGAAGGGCTTTTTCTTGACTAGACTGAGAACCTTTCAACATCACTTTGCATAATAAAATACAAACTGACTAATCAACTCTGGGTCACTAGCATCTGGATAAATACCTAGACATATGAAAGTATCCACAGGGGAAGTGATTTGTGTTAATTAACTTGAATGACAAGTGGAAAGTGGTTGATTCTTAATTATCTTCTGTTAAAAGGTTTACTTGAAGACAAATTGCATGATTTCAATGTAATGTTGAATTTGATGTTCTTGGAAGATTTTTGAGCTGTAAAAATGCCAAATAAAAAAAATAAAAATCAGGTTGACAGCTAATCCCTGATGCAGATGTATGCTGGATGTGTGTGCGTGTGGCATAATGGCCCTCAATATGTAAAGTGGAAAAATCAAACTAAGTTCAAGTTCTGGCCAATATTTTGTGTTTACTTTAGCCCATGTACCCTTGGAAAAGGTATGAATCCATCTCTCCCCCTGCTCCAGCTATGGGTTAAATTGCAAAGTAAACTGGGCTTTTACCCTTGGCCTTCTAAGAGAAGGAAAACTCTGAAATTGAAAGCTATTAAGAAGGCAACGAGAAATCTCTCCATTCCCAAGAACACATGGCAATTCTCAGTTAAGAAAGAAAAGGAATCTCTGGAAAGCCATGACTGCCTCCATCTTGAAGAGACATTGTATTAAATTTGTTTTTTTGTAGCACTTTATGAATTTACCACTGATGGAGAAAAAAAAAATTAAATTTAAGCTACTTAGAATTTCATGAGCTGAGATAATAGAGAGATTTCAGGGAAAATAGTTTAATGAGGGTCTGATTATGTGCAGTAAAAAGTAACTAAAATTAAAGAATTAATAATTAAAAATAAATAATTGACAATGTTTCAGTAGCAGCAATCCTATGCCCAGATGTCATCATAAGGTCATAGCACACCTGATCAGTTCTTTACACATACCTGGATTGAAAGTCTGATAGGTATTCATTCATGTGTGGTATGTCTTGTGCAAATAGATTTGGTATGTCAGATCAAAGCTGATGTCTTCCAACATGAAGGTTCACCTTCGTCATCTGGTGGTGGTGGGCATCTATCCTGGTCATTGACTTCACTCTAGGAAACCCTCCGTCCGGCGATGCCATGTCATCACAACACTAGCTGCATACATAGCCATAGAATCTATTGTATTAGATGAGTATAAGAAGGTTCATCTGACCTTTGACATGCTTTTTATAGTAACAATACATTTTATCATCTACAAACTATATATCTAAAATCCTAGCTTTACTCTGAAAGCCTAAAATTTTGTACAAAATATATTTAGTTGAAACCATAAAAATGTGTTCAAAATATTTAGATTTCAGCATTAAATAAGCTATAAAGATGTTGATATGCCACTAACAAAAAAAAAACAAAAATCCAACAACCAATCATACTGAAGTAGGCGGATATAGATACTAAATCCTTCCTTGATTTGAATGCCTAACTGGATTAGGCAATGTTTTCTGCTACTTAAACAGAAGAATAAAATTAAGATTTTGATGTTGTTTTCATTCTCTTTTTTTTAATTAAAAAAAAAATACTGATCTATGAAACTCATTTCAAACAATTAAAACTAAATTTAACATTTTTTTAATGTTTTTCTTACATTTTTATTGATGGATTTCATTTTTATGGCTTATCAACTTCTGGTGGGTTATTTAAAGCCAGAAAATATTTTTAGATTGTAAGAATTTATTTTTTGGAGATAATGATTTACTGATACAAGTCCTAATTAACCTGGAAGCTGGAGGGAGAAGAGGTGAATTTATACCTTTTCCAGGGGTATTTGTGCATCATAAGTGAGTCATTCCATGTCAAATCAACAAGGGTCTGACTATCACCGCCACAGATTTTTTAAAAATTTGATACACTTATAGAGCTTCATGATAGAAATTGAATGGTACCTATTTTATATCTCTAGATATGACCCTTTGACCATTGCCAAAAAGATGAATTTTGGAAAATAGTAACAAAGTTAAAATATCAATATCTCAGGGTTTTTTTTGTTTCACCCAGAAAGCCAAGTTATATACCATTTTAAAGTACTTGGATAGATCTAAAAGGTGATCCATTCATTTTTTTTTGTTTGTTTAAAGGTCAAATAAGATAATTTGACCATGACCATTAATTTCTTAAAAAAAACGTATCTTTAATTTTTTTAAAAAATTGACAAGAAATTTGTCTGATTTGTGGCAAGATATGTACAAAATTTTGTGGTTGAGTTTTTACTGTGGCCTAAGTTACAAGGGTTTTACTGAATTGGGCCAAATTCAGAATGGCAGATTTTGGTATTTGCCACTGATTATGCGCATTGTTTGTTTGTTTTTGATTTTGTTAATTGCACAGTAT
>OZ038501.1:32028233-32098233 GCA_964036315.1 Acanthosepion esculentum | reverse complement strand
CATAGTACCCCCACCCCACCAAAATGATGAAATTATTTACATATAGATGAGCATGCTTGCCTAGCATTCAGAGTGTCTGTGCATGCCTGCCTGTGATCATCAGTGTCTGTGCACGCCTGCCTACAGTTGAATAATAACACTTTTAACACAAGCAGTCTTTGTAAGTAAAGTGCTCACTATTAAGGAACAGAGCATTAAAAGTTAACAAATACAATAAATGTTTCTCAAAATGGTATCTCGATAAAAACACTTGGTGTACTTGGACTACTATAAGTGTCAAAGTTGGGCATCTGGAAGAGCATCCAGTCTTGTAAAACCTCAAATCATCATGGCACAAGATTCTGTCAGGCAGGACCTGTCTTGCTTATGTGTGAAATTAATCTCAGTCCTGTCTCAATAAAAAATACATGTATGTATGTATACGTGTGCGTATGGGTGTATGGATGGAATTGACATATCAAGTTTTAGTTAATGTTTTTAGTGGGGTTTTTTTTTGTTGTTTTTTGTTCATTTTTGTTGCTTTCATCTATAATTCTGATGGTTTTATCTTTCTGTATTGAGCAAAATTCTCTCCAGTAGAATGGGTGAACACATAAAAAAATGCATAATTATTTTGGAATAATTAGTCAATCCCTAAATTTATAATCTAAGTAACTTAGGGGGTTAATTTGCTGAGTCGGTTATGCCTAGTATGAAAAAGATAACAAATTTGGATATTATATATAAATAATGAATGTAATTTTAAAAAAAATATAGAACATGATTTTACAAGGTGTTCTGTTTTGGGTTTTTTTTTTTCAATGCTGACTCTGCAAAACAGCATGACTTTTTTTTTTTTTTTTTTAAACTTTTAAGTCAATGAGAATTTAAACACATTGTTACAAAATGAATTATTTTTTTATTTCCTGCCAAGGATTCACTAAACTATGTGTTTCTCTCATTACAAGATTTTATTGACTAAATAGACCAGGATTATATAATTAAGGTACAGATTGTGATTTTTTACCAGTGTCAATGTTCTAGTGAACAAAACTAGCTACTAACAATGTCGAAGTTGATACTAGTAGCGTTACTTTTAAATCTACTGACTTCCTACTACTACTACCACACTACTACCACCACAACTACTAGTACTCCTTGGACAAGTGTATATACAACTCAACGACACCAGTGATCTGTATAAACTCATTTCTAACAACGTTATTTTTATCTGAATTTGAAAAAAAAAAAATAGATAGCTACATAATACTTCTTTTTTTTATATAAATTTAAAAAAAAAAAAAAAAAAAGGGTTTCGTCTCACGTGACCTATTTTGCCAATGGACGCTTGTAAACGTGACCGCGTGCACATCTTGATAAGGGACATAACTCTTTGCAAACTTACATTAATAAATTTCTGTTTATTATTTTCCCAATGTCTCCAGCAGTATGATTTTCAATTAAATTCCGAAAATAAAGTGCTGAAGCTGAATAAAACAGTTTGAAGTTTGAGATAAACAGACAAAAATTAATTTGTTACTTTATATTTTTATCAATATTTGATATAAATTTTTTGCAGACAACTGCAGGCTTTGGATAGAGAATTGGAGAAACTGAAACAAAAAAAGAACTACATTCAAGAAAAGGTAAATAGAAACGGATTTTATATTTACTTTTTTGAAAAAAAGACAAAGCAAACAATTATGAAAATGACTCGTTTAAAAATAGCATCACATTTAGTGTAAACATATGTAAATATTAATAATTTCTGAATGTATAAACTTTTTTTTTTTAAATACCATAAAAATTTCTGTTACTTAAAAATTATTTTCAAAACCAGTTAATAATTTATTTGGAGATTATATTTTCTTATAATAATGCAAAATAAATATATTATCTTGACCAAGCAATTAGAGATTTTTAAAATTTTTGTAAGTTCTATAATAAAAATGTCAATATACTTTATCAGAGAAAAAAACATACTTGCATTCTCAGTCATAAATACTTACCTGGCACATGCTAGGTAGGGTTTATCATCTCTCAGTTGTGGCTCTGTCCATGGACAGAGCCACAACTGAGGAAAATAAATACCATGAGATGCCCAGTCCCAAGGAAAAACTGCCTGAGGATGCACCCCCCCCCATTGCACTAGAGAAGGGGGATCAGTAGTTATACTGTTGCCAGTGCAACCGACAGTTGCAGGAGACTAGAGAATAATTTTTGTCCTTCTCCCAGGTGTATGTGCTGGGGCTCTCCATGTTAAACCCGACCTTGTGCCACATCCTGTCTCAGCAGGGAGACCCGGGTAAATACCTACTTGCATTCCGAGTTGCTAATCAAACAATGAAATGAAAATTTCAGATTTATCTCCCAACTGCAAGCTTTGCAGAAAAGTATTGACTGTTTAAATTTCTTTGTAGCAAGTAATTATTTTGATCAACTTGACATTTTAAACAGGTGTAATGCATTTTTTTAATAATATGTTTTTAACTAAATTCATCTTTGGAATTGTCGTGCACCTGATTTAGATAATATATTATTATCTCTATGAACCACATAATGCTTAAGAGAAAAAAATTTAAGGAATATTGTGAAAAAGTGCATTATTCCAATTAGACTCACTAAGGAGATGGAATTTACATTTTATTCATATATATATATATATATATATTATGAAATGGATTAAGTCTGACAATTATTTAATATATTTTCTGTTGATCACTTATGCGATAATTTAGGTGTTAAAAATAAAAAAAAGATTGTATGTGAAACTTAATAAATTAAGTATCTCTCTATATTTCTGAGATGAGGTATTATGTGCACTATTTACATTATTCAAACTATTATCCTCATCTTTGTTGCCATATTTATCACAACGTTTCAGCCATTGTACACTCTGGCCTTCTTCAGGTGGTTAGAATTTCAGGTGGTTCAACTTCACCACACCCATCAGGTGAGTGCCATACTTGGACATCATTGCCAGAGTCAAAGAGGTAGCCTTGACCTTCCCTGAGGCTCAGGCGGATGAACTAAGATGAAAGGTGAGACAGACCTTGGGGAAGGCCAAGCCGCCCATGTCAAACATCATGAAACTGGAGAGGTTGGCGATCGGATCCCTACAGAGGAATGAAAACTTCATCATACTACCGGCTGACAAAGGCAATGCAACTGTAGTGATGGACAAATCAGATTATACAAGAAAGCTGGAAGACCTCATTAGAAATGGTAGCTACAGCAAAGTAAAAATGGATCCTACAATGAAAACTGAATGCAAACTGTCACAGATACTAATCAAGAACAAGGTTCACTTTGCACCTAAGACGTATAGGCAGTTATTGCTACGTTACACCAAGCTACCTCACATATACGGTCTCCCTAAGATTCACTTAGTTGCCAAGGCTCTTTGTGCCACCCTCTGAGTCGCTTCTTGTAGATGTAATTGACCCATTGATTGGAAAGTCACCTTTATATGTCCGGAACTCCGCCTATTTCATGGAAATAATCAAAGATGCTCCCATCCTATCCAACCAGATGGTGAGTTTGGACACCAAGGTACCCAGGGAGGAGTCACTCTCAGTATTCAGAGACAGATTGGCCTCTGACTCATCCCTAGAAGAACGGACCAGTATTCCAATAGATAATCTGATGGCGATGTTGACTTTCTGTACACAAGCAACACACTTTGGAGTGGGATCACACATATATCAACAAGATGAGGGCTTAGGAATGGGCTCGTCATTATCACTAGCAATGGCTAATATATACATGGAATACTTTGAGGGAATGGCATTAGAATCTATATCTCTAAAGCCAACTCTATGGTTAAGGTACATAGATGACACCTTCATACTCTGGCCACACCAGGAAGATGTTCAGGTTCTACTTCGATACAGTTCACGATAAAGAAAGAGAGTAACAATACACTCCCATTCCTGGATGTTCTAATATCTTGAACAGAGCATGTGTTCACGACATCTGTATACCATAAACCTACATTTACCGGACAGTGCCTCAATTTCAACTCGAACAAAAGTCATAAGTGGCAACCCAGAGACATTAGATAAAGAATTGGTCAGTATACATAGTACCCTACAACATAACAACTACCCTGGGTACATGGCAGCAGCTCCAATAAACTAGGATAGGAGGACAACAACACTCAGAAAACAGTCTGCTTACCTTATGTGAAGGGGTTATCAGAGAAAATACAAAGGATCTGCGGTTCATATAACATCAGCACCACCTTCAAAAGCTGGACGACACTTTGCAGATATCTCTTCCGAGGAAAGACCCCCCCCATAGAGGAGAACATGACTAAAGACTGTGTGTATGCCATCCCATGCAGCTGTAGAAAGAAATATAAAGGGGAGACAGGTCACTCCCTTAAGGTAAGGCTTCAAGAACACCAGAAAACTGTAACACAAGAGGAAGTGGAAAAATCTGGCGTGGCTGACCTCATATGGAGAGAAAAGGAAGATCACCGCCCTTTGTGGGATTAGGCTGAGATCACAGACAAAGAACATCAGTGGAAAATTTGTGAACTTAAGGAATCAGCACATATGCTCGGCCACAAAAATCTCCTGAGCCGACCAAGCATAGAAATGAATAGAATATGGGATCCAGTAATAAGGAGTGCCAGAGAAAAGCGATAACAAAAACAAAAAAAAATGCAATATGAGCTCTGGTAAAAACGTAATGATAATATAGATGTTATTTTTTTTTTTTTTTTTATTCAAAATTATTTGCTTGCTATAAAAGACATTTTCTAAAAGCTAATGTTCCGAGTCAACATCAAATGAAATGTTTTCCTTCTCATAAATAAAATTCCCTCTTCAGTATACGTGTTTCCTTTTTAATATGAATTTTTATTCTTTTATAATCTAAATAGGAAGAAAATCAGTTTAAGTTAAAAACAATTGTCACTTTATAAAATCTCAAAATTTTAGAATTTGAATTTGTGAGTTTAAAAAATATTAAAATTAAAGCTAAAGTGAAAAATAGTAAATTTTTTTTTAAGGAAAATAAGTTCAAAACACATTAAACTAAAAATATTTTTATATCAAAGTTCATGATTTTTCTTTTTAAATACATTTCATTTTTTTTTTTTTTTTAATTCCTGTTCATGTCATTTTATTTGTATTACCTTCATCAATAAAAAAGCTTTTTATAACTCCTTAGTGTCTCATTGAAAATGTTATTGTTTGGAAGAGTTACGTCCCTTTCGGCTCGTCTCACAACTGCTATATGTATTCCTTATATGGCATTGTGAAATCCTCTAATTTTACAAATGGACATTTTTCTTTGAACTTCTAGAGGATTTTCCAGTTCAGGAACAGATAATTCTTCTATAAATATTTATATACATTGTTTTCCTGGTTCATAACTTTAATAAAATGATTGATAATTTAAAACAAAACTATAAATTTTTTCATTAACTTTTCATTTTGAAAAATGTTATCAGATAATTATTTTTATCGTTATTTTTATCCATAGTGTTTTAAATTTACAAATGAGAAAACAATACAATTTAATACCAATTGGCACTGGTCATATTTTATACATTGAACCATGAACAAACATTATGAGATGTGAATTATCTAAGTTTCCTAGCAAAACTGGTTACATATTTTATACAAGTAAATGTATATAAATATGCATTTCTCAAAGATTAAAATACTTTTTTGAATTTATCAAACTTATGAAAGATCTTTCAAATTTTATTTTCAGTTGGATTTGAGACGGAAACAGTTTCATGTGCTCATTGCAGCTATCCATGATCTAGAAGGTATTCTTGAAGGTGAGTCAAACTAATGGGAGACTTTCCCCACGAACACTGCCATATTCAAAAACACTTGTACTTAATTCTAAAATCCTCTGAATTACCTCCCTTGTTTCATCAGCACTAAACTGGTAATTCATCAATAATTTTATCATTTTTGTTTGCGGAAAATGTGATGAGCAAAGTTTTTAGTTTGGATTCTTTTATTTCAAATCATCTTCTAATGTTATATTTTGATTATTTACAACCGTTTTGATTTTCCACTATGTTTTTTTTTCTTTTGTCCTATTTTATCTCTGTTTTTGATATATTTTACTTTTGTGTTAGGGTTTAATAGAGGAAAAAAAGTTAATCCACAAATGACAACAGTGTGGTATTTATACTTCTTTATTTAAGACAAAGTCTCTTAGGAAAGCATGAATATAATTAATTAACTTTGTAAAGGATCTAGTTTACCCAAACAGATGCCACAAGGTAAAGTGTTTTTCTTTAATTGAAGTTCTCAAATGCATACTCACTTTGAACCTAAGTGAAAGATAGTCATTCAATTCATTTGATAATTGCATGGTACAGTTAGAAGCAAGACAAAAAGTGTAACTTTATATTTTTATTATGGGTTGAATTCCAGTGAAACATTGTACAAGACATTTAAAATATAAATAAAACTGTACTTGTTTAATCTTCAGAAATGTCATTCTTTATGATGGGCAATATCTTCATGGCCTGCCATACAATGTCAATTGAAAAAATTGTTATAACAGAGTGTGTTTCAATGGGAAAAGGGCACTGATAATTGTTAAAATTGACTTTCATTTACCACCAGTTTTAATAAAATAAAAATTCTCAACATAAACAGAAACCTTTTAATTAAACTATTGTCCAATTAGATGTACCAGATATTGATAAATATTAAGAGTAACATTGCTAAGATGATAAATTAGGCTTGAGATTGTGAGCATTAACCTTTGTACTCAACCATTTGTTCTAGTGAGGTTTGAGAAATTTTAGAACAGAAGGGAGGTAAATGTACAAAGTATGATCAGAAAATATTCTTAAATTTTGATTTCTAATGCATTATAAAAAAAATTTTTTTTAAAAGATTCACTAAAAAATGAGCATACATGATGAAAAAATGTCCCAAATTTAATAAAAAAAGTTTTATTGTTAAAGTCTTTATTATTTTTAAGAGGAAAGACTAAAGGAGTTTTTGATTATTAAATTTTTTTTATCCTTTTTAGAATGTTCAAAATTTTCGTTAAAAATTTTGTTTCTCTTGCATCAGTGGATAACCACAAATTTTTGCAGTGAAAAACTTTGATTTGGAATTCTTGCAAAAATCAAACAATTGTCAGATTTTAATGACTTTCAGGACAAGTTCACAAATAAATGAAGTTATTTTAGAAAATCTTGCTAAAATCATTTTTTAAAAATCTGCTAGTCTCCACTTAAACTTATGAAATTTCCAAAGATTCATTTTTGTACAGCTTAATGTTTATATGAGTTATATCAATTTTTTTTCTTTTTCTGTGAAACAGGACCCCTAGTTACCAAAAACTTATCCTGAATTGTAAAATAAAAAAAATGCACTAAAACTAAGACATTATTTTCTTAAGAAAAAATGAATTTTTACAAGAATAGTTTTCATTTTTTTTTTTTTTTTTAAATTTTAATTATAATTTATAAAGTTTTAAATCTTTTAAAATTATTTATTAATTCGTAGTAGCTAGGTGATATTAAGTAAAAAAACTATATTTTCTAATCATAAATGGTAAAGCTTACTACAATTTAGTGGTGCCAAGTAGTTTAAGAAGAATTTTGAATTTTTTTTGTGTGTGTATATATAAACATGCTGATTTTTGTAAATGCAGATGTCCATACATGACATTATCAAATCCTTTTCAATTAACTTTTACAAAAATTTTCAGTTTTTTTAATATATTTTTTTAAAATTTATAATTTATAAAATTCAGCATTAATTTGTAGTGGTTAGGTGATATTGATATTAAGCAAAAACTATTATTTTAAAAAGAATTTTGAATTTTTTTTTATGTATATGAACATGCTGATTTTTGTAAACAACAATGTAACATTATCAGGAAATTTAAAGCCAAAGTACCTAAAATTCAATAAAACATTAGATTATTCCGAATATTTTCCTAAATTAAGATTACTGGATAGTTAAAAATTATATTTAAAAAAAAACAGGACTCATGCTATATTTCTCCAGTAATTTGTACAAATGTCTCCATAAAAACAAAACCCAAAAAACACCTCCATGTTACAAAATGCATTTCTGCAATATTTTAAATTAAAAGTAAGATTTGTTTCAAATCAGATATTTCTCAAAGTTTCAGAAAAGTATATTTTATTTTTGGAAGATTTTTTGGTTAATTTGCAGGATAAGCACCAAAAGCCCACAGTATTGAGAATGTACCATGCCTGGTTATTTTGAAAATGACATTAATCAATTAAAAATTTTGAAATACAGCAAAGTATTTTGCTTATTGGAAATATTAAATTTAATCTATTAGCTAGAAATTAAGACTAAAATGAAAGCTTCAAGAAAGATTTTTCGTTTTTAAACATTAATCTTAAACATCAGGTATTGCGTTTCTTTGGAGGTACCAATTATAACACTTTCCACTTCCAATAGTCCAAAAGCTTCTATGTGGATGATGAATTATTTTCCAACCTACAACCCCTTTCTCTGCACTCACTATTTCTGGTTGAACTAAAACCCACCATGCCACACACATTGTAGCAAACCACTGCCTTGTGGAACTGACTCCAAAGAGGTTGCTTCCCCAATCACTACAATTTTAACCTGTTCAAGTCTAGAGTTAGATGTTAGCTTTCACACATCCACATAAGCTGTACCTCTTACTTTGTGGCCCTTGGGCTTTGTACAGAGTGAACATCATTGTAAAAAAAAAAAAAAATTGGTCATGGTCAAAATAATTATAATTACTAATTTTAAATGAAAACATTTGTATTTCTCTTTGAATATTTAAAAACTGGATATTTGATTATTATGGTGGGGGTGTTAATGCTTTGTTATAAATCTTATAAATAGAATTGAGCAAATGTTTCACAAAAATTTTTTTTTGCCAGCAGCCAAGAAAAGTATTTATACTGGAAGTTTTACAAATTTTCTTTTTCTTTTAAATGAATACATTGTTTGGTGATTTTAACAAAGGTTTTTAAAAACATCAGCATTGATGCTGCAAAATGAAAATAACAAACCCAATTGCTTCACTGAAATCCTTTTTCATCATTGTGCTGATTTTTATCCTGCAAGTGTTAGAAATAATCCTTCCACTATTGCTCTTAGATTTTACTGGCCTTTGTTCATATTGTAAATAGGGGAAATTGTTATCTATATTTATTGTGATTCTTCCTTTTAATTAATCCTTTCCAGTACTTACATTTTTTTTTCTTTTTGCACTTACAGAAGATGAAAAGAAAGAAGAAGAAATGGATGTCACTTCCTGATATATTTTCCTATACAAGTGGGTCCTGACCATGAGATTTTAGCTGATTTTCATTCAAACTTTGTCTTCATAAAATATAAACTTTCACTTTTTTTTTTTTTAAATAAAGATACATTAATTTTTTTTTTTTTTCTTAAAACTTTGAGAATCGATTTTTATAATTCATACTTATCCCAGCTTTTTCACTTTCCATTCAAAATGCCTAAAACTCTTAAAAGCATTACAAACAGATTATTTAACCTGGAAGAAGACGTCTCTGAGTTTCATTGCTTACATATTTTCCATCCTTCTTCAATAGATTCATCAACCTAGATTTGTGCAAGACTCAGTTTTCGCATACAGATATCAGATCTCTTTAAAAATCTACAAATCAAAACAAATTTAATTCCTTTCAGGCAAAATATTGAGTCCTCCACTAAATTTATTTTTAATAAATCAACATATCTTACGGTTGCATATTGTTTAAAGCCTGACTTCTAAAATTGTCTACATCTAAATCTAATTAGAAACGAGCATTATTTTGACAATTGAAATTACGATCTTATTTGTGTATACTTTGCTTTGGCTGTGTTATGCTAAGCATATTGTAATGCACTACCACTAAAATACACTAACATGGAAAAAAGACTTTCCAATTCAATCAGATCACCAATTTCTGAGTAAAAGGGGCTGGAATGTCTAAGGGAGATAACCCTAGATCTATTTGCTTTAATTTGTCTGCAGTTTTCTTCAACTATCTACCTACTAGTGATGATATTTCAATAAGCATTTGCAAATATAAACCCTTTCAAAAGAAAGATGAAGCTTCTATAGGTGGCATTTAAGAAAGAGGGGTATAATAATTCCGTTACAAAAAGATTTAGGTGTTTCTATTTTACCTTTTTGGTTATAAATTTAAAGTATTTTATTAACACCAGAATTATTCCACTCTGAAAATATATACAATAAGTTATCTAACCATGCTATATTTTGCTTAATATACATATATTACACACAAACACAGAGCAAGCAAAAAGAAAAATCAAATACCAATTTGTTCTTTATTAGAAAACAAACTAGCTCAGGAAATTTAGACAAGTTGAAATTATGGAACATGTATAATATTATTTAAGAACTTAAAAATTAGAAAAATAGCACATTGGGTAATATGTAAGATACCATTAATGGGAGCCCAATCAAAGAGATCTAAAAAAAATAATGTTTAGTCATTAGGTGAAATTTGGGTAGTGGGTCAGGGACTGAAAACTTTACTGTACCATCCATAGTTGAGCCTTTTTGAAATGCTGCTTACAATGATGCACGAGTCAGCATACACAGTATGTAAGCTTTTTTTTTTTTTTCCGCCTTGGTGGGGTGTATTTTAAAGCGCATAAAATAGCATACCCCTAATTCTCAAATTCTAGAAATAGATTTAAAAATGTTTATATAAAAAAATAACTGGTAGATATAATCAAAGTAGTGATTTTAAAAATACCCACCAAGCATTAAAATTTTGAATAGGTTCAGAATAAAATTTAAATATATCATCAATGAATACAGGGCTAAAATGTACAAAAGAAGTTATCAGTGGGTACACTGTCAATGCAATATCAAGAGTTAAGATTAATTCAAACGTTTTTTAGATGCTTAACAATTTTCAACTTTATGTAAAAGAATATTTATTCTTTTGTGGAAAAGGCACTTGAACTAAGTCAAAGTTGAACAGTTTTGGTTGATACTTGTTATGAACCAAGTCCCAAAACTCTTCATATGACAATAGCATAATTAGCCTCAGTCAAGTATGAAAGTACTAAAAATCCAATTCTGGCAGATGCAACATTAAAAAAAAGCATCTTTCATTACAGCCTTCCTAAAGTTTTTTCTTTTTCCTGTTCTTTTTTGACTAACTTTGGCACAAACCATTAACCACTGCTTCAAAATCGTTAATAAAAGGCACAGTAACAAAGAGATTAAGTCACATTCTCTGATAGATTAAGTTAAAAACTTATTATTTAGTGATATATTTAAGATATTGTCAATAGAACTTGCTTTCAGCTTCCTGAAAAAGGCAACAACTACCACTGGATTTTCAAAACAAAAAAAAAAAAGAAAGATTTTAAAATCTCAGAAAGAATCAATATTTATGACTAGACATCATTTTCTTTATTCACACTTTACATCTTTTTAGATCAATCAAAATATGAAATTTGCAAACTTTTTATCTTTTAAAATTAATTGATTTCTTTCTTTTAAATAAATTTTTAGATAAAAATTAAATTTGAAATGTCTGAAGAATTTTCAATCAAATTATTTATTACTTTATTCTGTACACATTGGCATAATTTTAATTAAAGACCATCCCATTGTGAAATGCATAAATGGATGGTATTTATTTACTTTGCACTTTTGTGAAATGACAACAGTCTATCAAAACATTCATTGCCCTAAAAAATTCTCTTAGAGTAGACCCCCTTTTATACTTGACTATAATTATTTCCAAACACCAACAGAATTACCCATTCCAAGAGTTATTCGGACTACTGACCACATTTTTGCATTGCAAAAAAGTTAATTCAATAGACAGTCAAATTCACCTTTATTTTCTTTTGCCAATATTCCAATTTGTGGAAGTATCAGCTGAAAACAATGCTAGATGTCAGTAGTTCACAAAATAAAGAGCAGCTACCATCCCATTGGTTTCTGGAATGATTGCTTTCCATATAATCTGTGTCCAGAGAATCCTTTTTTTTTCTCCTCTCCAATGTTACTTGTATCTTTTGATCGTTTTCAATTCTCCTTGGGGACACACCAATTTATTCAGCTATTTCTAGAAAAACACTGATGTAATGTTTCCTATCTGAAGGCCGAACCAACAAGTTTAGTAAATTCTTCTCCAACTCTCGTCATTTTAGGATGCTCAGAGTAGGCATAAATGTGAAAACAAAAGATGAATATAATGGGTTAAATTTATTAATGCAAGTGATGACTTTTCATAATTCTTTACACGTTAGTCAATTCGGAACTTGCAAAAAAGGAACCAAAACTTCATCCAATGTTAGAAGTTGCAGAAGAGGAGGCAGCAGCAATGCTACTTGCAGCCATCAAAGAGTCATTTACATAGTCTATTGCTGTGGCTGATCCAATAGCAATAATTGCTTCAGCTGCAAGAGCTCGATTTTCACTCAGCTCAGGGTTGTACAAGTTGATTCCATTCCCATTGCAGCAGGGATTTGACTCTGGTGGTCCCAGAGGCGTGCAGGGTTCAGTGCAGTTGCACTTGTAGGCTTTTAAGGTTGCTGCATCTAAATCATCATGTGTACGTAAGTGTTTTTTGAGATCTCCTGATTGTATGAATGACCGTCCACACAAACCGCATTTGTAAGGTCGGAGTTTTGTGTGACTCCGCATGTGAACAATCAACGTACTTGACTCTGCAAATGTTTTCTCACAATATTCACAACGATACGGCCTTTCTCCTGTATGGGTGCGTGTGTGCTTCTTCAAGTCACTTGACTGGATAAAGGCCTTTGGGCACAGATCGCACTTATATGGCCGCTCTCCGGTATGACTTCTCCGGTGGATGGTCAACGAACCAGACTCTGTGAATGTTTTCAGGCAGAGATCACATTTAAATGGGCGGTCACCTGTGTGATAGCGCAGGTGCTTAATAAGATTGCTTGGACGCATGAAGACTTTGTCACAGAGGTCACAGTTGTATGGTTTACCACCCAGGTGGGTCTTTGTATGGACGGCCAGATTGCTGAGATGGGAAAATGTTTTTGGGCAAAATTCACAAGAATATGGCTTTGTGGATGAAGTGTTGCTATCCATTTCATTTTGGGAGCCATTTCTGTTTGCACAATCTTTGGAATGGCTCATCTGTTGGGCAAGGGTTGCAAATTCTTCTTTGCATAAAAGGCAAGTGAAAGTCCTGGCAACTTTAGATTTAGGGCTGGTGGCTAAATCAACTGATGGTTGAGTGAGTGGCATGTTATGTTGCTGTCTCAAGCTGAGTGCAACCTCATAAGATACTGACCGATTGGTCTGTTCCTCGTGGCTCTTCTTGTGTTTCTTCAAATCACTTGACTGCACAAATGACTTCTCACAAATGTCACAAACATATGGCCTTTCACCAGTGTGTCTCCGCAGATGCACGTTCAATGTGCCAGACTCTGTAAATCTCTTCTGGCAATAGCTGCATTCATATGGCTTCTCTCCCGTGTGCACACGGATGTGTTTTGTAAGGTCACCAGATCGAGTAAACTTTTTGGGACAATAGTCACAGTTCAGAGATTTTCGACCAAGATGGACCTTTTTGTGAACAGCAAGGTTTCCATGGAAACTAAAGGACTTCTCACAGAGTTCACATTTGAATGGTTTGGGATTTGTGTGTGTGCATGTGTGGGAATGCAGCTGAGAAGCAGTTGAAAAAGTAACATTACAGTCTGTACATTTGAAATGCCGCGAACCACTTAGGTGCACCTTGACATGATGAGCAAGGGCACTTGATTCTACAAAGTCCTTTTCACAGTGATTGCATTTGTAGGGTCGCTCTCCTGTGTGTATGCGTGTGTGTTTGGTCAAGTCTCCAGACTGAATGAAAGCCTTCGGACAAAAAGTACACTTGTAGGGCCGGTCACCAGTGTGTGTGCGAGTGTGGACGGTCAAGGTACCAGATTCTGCAAATGCCTTGTCGCAGTAGGTACACTTAAATGGCTTGACGCCCGTGTGATACCTCTCATGCTTGGTAAGGTCACCTGACTTGGTGAAGGTTTTTTGGCAGTAGGTACACTGGTATGGCCGGTCAGTATTGTTTGTGCGTTGTCTGGGTCCCCGAGAAGAAGGGGCACTAAAGGATTCCTGGAAGAGATTAAAGTCAATTGGCTTGTCATGATGAGATGTTGTATCTCCGGACTGATTAAAGTTTTGATTTGTGGAGTCAGGGTGTGCACTGCATACATGTACAGACAAAGAATCAGCATCTGGGAAAGTGGCTAGACAATTCGAACAATTGAAGGGCAGGGAATCTGTGGCATGGGAGTGCACATGAGTGGCCAGGGAAGTTTCATCATTGAAGGCCATGTCACAGTGTCCACAAATCAACGGGTGGGAAACTGATGAACCAACTGCCATGTCCATTTCTACACTCATTCCAGCTTCAATATCTTTGTTTTGTATTCTACCAGAGTCTTCATAGGCCTGTTTCAGCACTACAGATACAACAACGGAACACTTATTTTTGTGTTAAAATTGGATTTTCTACAAGTCTTGATGTTTTCAAAGAAAATAAATAGGTTTGTTAACAAAAATAAAAGAAAACAAATAACCTTTAAGATCAGTGGATTTGGATTGTTCAGGTGGAATTATTCTTTTTGAGAATTCAATCAGCGGAAAGGCCAAAGTTCATAACTTCTATTGCATCAAAATTATGTAAAGAAGAAATAAGAGGAATGTGAAGAGTTCACTTTTGGGGGAAATTTGCCCATCAATGATTATGGCAAAATGGATAATAATTACATGTCCAGCTGTACCAGATGTTGGAACTAGAAAGGTCACATTATTGGTCCAATCATCAGAAAATCACAGCAGAAACCTGGAAAATATGTAATAAAGAAAATAAACTTGTTTACTATCAAAATTAAAAAGAAAAAAAAATTTAAATATTTCTTTAAATTTATTAAAAACAAGGCACTGGATTTGCAGAGCATTTAAAAAATTACTTTCTAGCATTAATTGAACTATCATTAAATAAATCAGTGGAAGTAACTTTTTTAAAATTTTATGATTAAGCTGAGCCATTTTGTAATGACTACAAAGTCTAGTCATATCTTGAGGGGGAGGAGAAAGGGATGAGGGAGAGGATAACAATCCCAATGCAAGCAAGTGAAAACAACTTTAGAAAGATTTGGTCAAATATATATATATATATATATATATATATATGTGTGAGAGAGTTGATAAAAAAAATGGTCACAAATAAAACAAACTAGTAATTGGAGTGGGGGAGACAGTTTAAAAGTATTTTTTTTTAAATTACTGTTTAGTTAATCTGTTGTATTTTTTTACACTATCATCAGTTGGTTAACTTCTAAAAGTTCTTCATTCACATGAATAATATGGCAAAAGAAAAGTAGAGCCAGTGTTGAGCCATCATCCAAAAGTAATTTCTGTAATAAAAAGTTACCATTATTTATAATAGGACTATTGTCCCCATCTTGTTTTTGTGATAACATTTTGGCCATCATGCTCTTTGGCCTTCTTCCTACTGTTTGTCAGTATGGCTAACATTTCGAAGTTAACCCTGAACTGAGGGTGAATTGTTTTTGTTGCACCGTCCATGTCTAGGGACATTCTCTTCTTATTGCACACCCTATTTCCACTTAGACTAAGTTTGCACTACCAATTATTATGTCACCAAATTCATGAACCAACATTTTAATCCACTAGGTTATCATGCTATGGGACAAACCTAAACCTAAAAAATATGGAGCCTTCGACCTAATGGTCATCCCTCCTGTCTGATGCTTTTTTTATCGATTGATTTTTTTACAGCCTGTCAACCTTTTGCAGGTTATTTAAAGCTAGAACATATTTTTAGATTGTAAGAATTTTTTTTTTTGAGATAATGATTTAGTGATACAAATTTTACTAATTAATCTATAGCTAGGGGGAAGAAGAGGTGAATTCATACCTTTTCCAAGGGTATTTGCATGTAAGTGAATATAACAAACCCAACCAGAATTGGAACTTGGCTCTCTGATTAACAATCCATTACACCACCCACACATTCAAACTTACATTACATGGTATTCCCTAGTGGTCACCCATCTAAGTAGTGACCAGACTCGACATTGCCTAACTTCACTGATCATACGTAAAATTTTCTTGTTTTTACAAAGATTTTCAAAAACATTAAACAGCAATCAAGAGGCAATAAATCTTTGAAAATTAAAAAAAAAAAGTTCAGTTAATCAAAGAAATGTTTAGAATTGTTAGTATAAATGTTGTCAAAGATTCATTTGCAAATATCAAGACAACCAAGAACATCTAGACACATTTGCCTCAATTAAATTCACAATGAAAAGAAAAAATCCTGAAGAAGCTTAGTGAATGAAGATGTGGTTAATGATTGAAGAAGAAAATGAAACCAAGTGAAAGATTCTCTGATAGCCTATCCTAAAATCTTATTACATTTGAATTAAACAGCAGCAGCAATTACTGAAGCTCTTAGTAATGCCTTCTTTCAACATATTTTAACCTACTATTGCCATAAGGATTTCTGGTCTTGTAATAATGGACAACCCCAAAGTTTCTTTACAGTCAGGCTTTCCTTTCATGCATCAGACACACCTTCTCTCTAAATGCAAAACATCAAAAGTGTGTAACAAAACTTATTCCATGTTGAATGCATAAAAGATAAAGTTTCAGAGATTCTGTTCAAATATCAACATCATCTTCCTAATCTCAAGGACATCAGGATTTGCTGTGATATGTAAATATAGAGACCAGCTACTTTTTTGAAAGTCTCCATGTGAGAAGGGGCCAAAAAGAAAAGAATACTGGTTGCTAAGCATGAGTGTGATTTCATACTTTTAAGTATCAACAACAAACAGCTACTGATACACAAAGGAGAAAAGAAAGAGTAAGGATGTAACTGCATAATGCAACAGATGGATTGCAACAACAAAAAAGGTGATGGGCCATACATGCAGCAATTTAGCTTTTAATGCCAGTTTTACAATACACTCCAGTCAGAAACTCAGAAAAAAAGACATAAAATATTTAGCACTTGTCATCAACAACAGGAAGAACAAGAATAGTGATGTCCAATAAACAAAATATGATTAATAGTTTCGGATTTTGTTGCAATGTCCAACTGACAATGAACACAATACACTTTCTCACAGCAGTTAGATGGTGAAAAGAGAAGGTGCAGACTTACAAAAATTCTGTCATAAAAAAATGTCTTAAGTGATTATTTTTTAAAAATGCAGTAGAAACATCTGGGCAAGCACAAAATGAGTGTATATGTAAATGTAACATAAACACACTTAAGTCAAATAAAATGTCAGGCTAATGTCAATTAATGCAGCAAGATCTTATTTTTACATCAATGCTATAATAATTTTTTTCTTTTAATCATTTCACTCCAAGCAAGGCTATAAAACTACCCAGATACAAGGTGTTACTGGGAAAATATTAGGGAGGAGAAAGGACAACAAAAAAGAACAGGATTCCAGAAGGATAGAAGACAACAATTGATGTTGCATTTAAATTTTTGATGATTATAGTTGACGGAAAGCAAGCTGCAAGAGAGTTCTAAGGAAGAAACTATTAGAATAGAACTTAGTTACACTTGGCAATTTTGACATTAAAATGAAACCTAGCTGCTAAGCTAGTATAGCATTTAAATTCATAAAGTCAAAGAAACAATTGCCATGAAAATATTTATAAAAAATTTAGTTTATAAGTGGTCAAAAATTACAACAGAAAAAGAGGAATTTATTTATTTAGAAATATATTACACTACAAAACTTAAAAGTGAACATTTTTAATATTTTGATTTTGTCTGGAAATAAAATCATTGCCATTTTAAAAGGGTTTTTGTTTATTTTTTAAAACACTTCAATAGTAGAGAGTATGATTTGAATGATTACAATGGAATCTTAATTGTAGAAAATGTTGTTTCTTGACAATTTATGCAATCTAAAGGGTTTTGCTTACACCAGTTTCTGTTAAAAACAGTATAAAGTCTACACAGTATGGGGAAAGAGAACAAAGTTGTCCAATTTCAAATGTGGTAGGGCTGTTGAACTTTGACATTAAGTGCTATCACATGGAAAAGTAATGAATTAATCAAAGCCAAACATTTGTGAAAATATTTTTTTGAATAATCCACAAAGTTAAAAGTATGTGGTAGTCCAAATATACCTAATGATAAGATAGTATTTAAAGGAGTACCACAGCAAGGTCTCAGTCAGTCTATGCTCATAGGCTCAAAAAGGAGACCATTAAATAAATTAAGAAATCCAGATTCAGGTACAGAAAAAAGATTACAGTATCTAACTCTGAAAATGATCCAAAAATAACACAAACTAAATTTCATCAAATATGACATGAAGAGTGGTGGAGGGTCCTATTTATAATTCGTAGATTAGAGAAGAACTTCAATCTGGCTGGCCTAGATGAGGAAAGGAAAACTTTTTGAGTTGGAGGTAGGAGGACTCATAATTGAGGGAAGGAGCTGTAAGATATGGAGAAAAGGTACTCAATTTTGTTGACAGGTGGCTAAACATGGCAGGATACACGAATAAGCCAGGACATGTGAATTTATTTAGTAGCTAAAAAGGTGTCCGGATCGACAGAGCCTGCAATTCGCGAGTCAGCAGACCAAATGTCCTATTCCTGCTGGAAGAGGCACGCGACGAGTACGGTAAATAAAATGTGACGTTCTGACCGGCCAACAGCCTGGATTTCATTTGAAAAAAAGAAAATCTATATGGGTATGGTAAGAAGACAGTTTTTTTTTTTTTTTTTTTATTGTATGGACTCAAAACTGCTAGATTTGTAGTTTGGGATGACGTGCTTGATAAATTCTTCCAACTGTTTGGATCAAAGCACTCCACTAAATAAGCAGTAAATGTAAAAAGAATATTAACGAAACCTTTCTGAAAAATAATAATAATAATAATGTTCAATATAAAATCAACTAAGAGGAGTTAATGAACTTGTTACCAATTAAAAATGAATTGACGGATACCTCCTAGGACCTAAATTCAATACGAGGTGTTGAAAAGTTCTCTGTCCGACATTCATCAATGAATCTCTTCTTGGTCAGGCCGAGAACTTTTCAGATCATTTTTTTTTTTTTACCTTTATATAAGTTTTATTTTAGCTTATCAAACCAAATGCAATGCACGTATGATTTAAAAAAAGATTTACAATGTTAATTTCGCCTGAGTTTCAAATTGAAAATAATAATTTAAGTGCCAATGGGATCAGAAATGATGCTAGGGACATTTTCTGATTTAAAAGACTGACAGGATAAAACAAACCGTTTGCGTGTTTTAAATATGTTTTTTTATTTTTATTAACAAGAAATAAAAGAATGATATTTATTTTTAATGAAAGAATAGAAAGCGACTATTAAATGGGACAGTGCATAAAAAAAACAAAAAAAAACTTTCTTCCATCAGGTTGTTGGCATGAAAGTGATTTCATTGCAAGTTCAGGTTATTTAATTATTTCTTTTTTGAGGTTACGATGCTTTTTGTTATTGTTTACAAGCAAAAATCCGTCTATTTGAAAAAAGAAAAAAATAACCACGCCAAAACAATCACCAGGACACATGATTATGATTTATTTAAAAACGTAAGGGACTTAATATCAAATTTTTACCTTTTTACATGAATTTTACAAATCATTTTATAAATTAAAAACACAAACCTTGACTTAACAGAAAAAATATTTTTTTTTAATAAGATTTAAAAAAAAGATTTTTTAAAAACTACTTTCTATGCAAGAGTTTATTTAGGAAAATTTTAATACATAAATTTTTAAGTTAAAAATTGCGGACTAGAAGTCTTAGTAATTTTTATTTCTGGTTTAAAGGGGAAAAAAAAACAAACAAGATTTTGAAAACAACTTCATGGATGGCAATAAGGTTTCAATTTTTTTTTTAAAAAAGAGGATGATTAATTTAATATAAACGAATAATAAAATAAAAGAGTAACTGAATTTTTAATAAGTGTTTTTAAATTCGATGATATATATATTTTTTATTTAAAAGTTCAAATAAAAATCCAACTAGAAACATAATTAAAAAGACGCTGACAGGTATAGAATGAAATTATGAACATCAACCTAATTTTTAAAAGTGTAGAGAAATTAGATTAGAAATCGTTAAAGAAAAAAAAAAGAAGTCATAATTGAATTAAAGGAAAATATATTTTTTAAAATAAGGTAAATAATGGATAGGCCGGGTTTAGGGAATATTTAAAAACAGCAAAACAAATCAAGATTAGTAAGTAGAGACTAAAAAAAGAGTGCAAGAGAGAGAAATGAGTTATTTGCAAAAAACGTTATGAGGTTATGAATTAGAAATTTCATATGGCTATATAAATAACAAGATAGATTTATAATTTATTTATAAGCCTTTTTTCTTCTTCTAGGGTTGATATTTCAACACATTTATCTGTTAAAAAAGCTTAAGAAGGGATATTTTTGTGTCGACATGCTTCCTCTCCTCTTCCTCTGCCTCACATTCCCAGGCTTGTGAAAGTAAAAATTAAAAATATATATATATAAATAAAGACAAATATTAGAAAATATTTAGCCTTTACTTCCCAATATTTGGAATTACGTTTGCTTACCTGGCAACATCACGGCCAGGGTAGCAGCCGTTATTGCTGCAAATGTTCTTGAAATAAATAAAAAAAAATGTTTTTTTTTTAGTTTTTTTTTTCTTTCTTTGGGTCGATTATTCGCACTGAAGGAACAACTCCAACGTTTTACGTGTGTGCGTGTGTGTAGTCAAGTCCGCCTCCCGCTCCCACTGATTCATTAACTCTTCCCTCTACCCATCTCCTTTCCGCTCTTCGTCTCCTCTCTACTTCTTACTACCAACTCTCTGTAGATCTATCCTCCACCTATTCCCTTTCTGTGCTTCTCCTACTTTACTTTCAAACATCTCCTCGTCCTTCTCCTCTTTACGGAAACACGCAGCGCCACCTGGTGGAGAGAAACATCAAGTCTTTGTTATTTAGGCCCGTTTGGGTTCCCTGTCTTTATGTCACACATAGCGTAGGATACGATATTCCCTATTTCTCTATCGTCATTTTTGGCCTTGTGCACCCTACAACGGCATTGTTTTTTTTCTGTTTGTAGCCAATTTGTTGCTTTATGACAATAATTTCAAATTATGAATATAGTCATTGTCTTAGTTCTACTTGCAAAAAATAAAAACTCAAGTCTGGTATAAGGCCATGGGAATTGCTAAAAAGTATTCATATAAGAAAAGGTAACAACAGTTGAGAAACTAGTTATCGTAAGGGCATTCACTTTTTTCTTGTCCTGTCACTTTTTCTCTATTACTCCTTCACTTACCCTATGTATGTGTTTGTATGGAGGGCGTTGCTTAATAAAAAGGTTAAAACAGACAAATAGCTACCCGAAACTCTTATTTAATCAAATATTAACTGCCTGCAAGTGTCTTTTATTCAGATTAATTTTAATTTTTTACAGATCGTGGCTTGAACGTTTGTTTTTTCTTCAAAATATTCTAGGGCAGTTACCACTGTATATACAGTGTAACCCGGATATAAGAGACCCTGATATAAGAAAAAGCCGGATATAAGAGAGATTTTCTTTGGTCCCAAATTAGAGCCTGTGTTAATGTATATATAATAGACCAAACCCTGATATAAGAGACCTCTTCTCCGGCCCCGGCAACTCTCTTATATCCGGGTTACACTGTATTAACAATTATGCAAATGACCCACTTTCACACTTCATAGAGTTTTCCTCTTGACTTAGTCTTGATAATTTTACTATTTCAAGTAATCTACAAAGTAATGGATAGAGGCTCGGATTGAGGAATCGGGTATCCGAGTTCGAATTCCAGTCGGATCCATTACTTATGTGCTAATACCTTTGGGAAAGGTATGAATCCTCCTCTTCTCCCCCAGCTATGGGTAAATAGCAGGATAGACCGGGTTCTATAGCCATGGATTGTAACTGGTCTACCGCAGAAAGAAATGGCAACTGCCTCGTCAGTCATGTATCGAAAGATACATGATCGCCTAAGCGTGTATGACTGACTGATTGTTTCTTTATTATCTGTACTCACTGTGTTTTTACACCAGTAATTATCATCAGTCACTCGACTGCTTCATCGTCGGGGGAGGGGACATGGAGGGCAGAAGAGTCATACTTGATTCTTCTTCCCTATGATCCTTTCAGTGGACTTTCAGATAACTTGGCGCGGTGTCCATCTCCCCACCCCAAGACAGCCGAAGACAACGGAATATGGCGTGGGTCGCCCTCGGTCCGCACACTAGGCCCCCAGATTTTGGATGAGAGCTGTCCTTCTCCTAGACCTGTTGTCATCCAAGGCTATATGACCCAGCCTGTCATGCTATTTACCCATAGGGCAGAACAGATGGAATCATACATTCCCAAAGGGTGTTAATCAAGTATGTAAATGTAATGAATACGACTAGAATTCGAACTTAGCTCTCCGATTCATAATCCGAGCCGCTATCCATTACTGCACCGTACCTCCTTCAGTAATATGTAGTAGCTGACGATGGAGGACCAAGTGACAGCAAGTACTCCTTCACATTTCTCAGTATTCCAAGTGATTTTACTAATGCTGTCTTCATATCTTAAATTCTTCCAATCTTTTCCCAAAGCTTTTCGGGGACTGTTCTGACTGCTTTGATAATCTCTATCTATAGAAGGTAGGATGTGTGTGTGTGCGTGTGTGTGTGTGTGTGTGTGTGTGTGTGTGTGTGTGTGTGTGTGTGTAACGAATGCACGGCCGCAATTTTCGACGGATTTGCACCAGAATTTACATGCACATGCTCCAAGTTAGCGGGAAGGCCAAGACCGACATTGCATTTCCCAACTCCAATCGATAGTGGAAATAATCGTTTTTTTCATGCTTCTACGGTAGTTTTCATGTAGTTTGCGGCCATTTTATACTGGCCAGAGTGAGGGCCTATAGCTGGCTGCCACGAATAGGCAGGAAGATTCTATTGGCCAGCGCGAGAGACAAAAGCTGACTGACACGAATGTTAACTAGCATGCAAAAAAAATCGATAGCTGCATTCGTTACAAGTGGGAAAAATTTAAATCTGCATGGCACTTTACTCCAATTGGCTCATTCGCTTGCTTAAACTCAACGTTGATTCTGATTTCGCAGAACTGGGTTGGGTGTGAAAAAGTATTTGTTGTTAACATTCTTTTTTCATTCGGTTTTTCCAGTTACGAGTCCTTTTTTAAAGCTGATCGTTTTGTGTTCATTTGGTTTCGTTCTTTTTTCGTAACAGATTTAATGTTTAGTATAGAGCTTAGAAAAAAATCGCAATGTGAGATAGGCAAGAAGTAAGGCATGTAGCAACATCAGCACGGCAAAGGGCACTCCTTTAAAGGCAAGGAAGGGCAAACATATTTTAAGTCAAGTGATAACGATTGCTGTATGAGTCGTACGATTTTTGAATCAAGCACGGGCAACGCCGGGCCATCTCACCTATTTTTTCAATTCTATCGCTAGGTCCAGGGGTATTTTTTCAAGTTTTTCTCTATGTTTTCTGGTCTGTTTAAATTACAACATCTATTGTCTGAGCGGATGTAAGTACATTTAACGAGAAATTATTTATTTTTATCTATAGTTGGAGACTTCCATTTTAAAGTTCTTGTTGTACTTCCATAATGCTAATTTTGATCCATTCTTGGTCCTCTATTTCTTTGGACTTCTACTCGGTGTTTGTAATCCATTCTGAATCCTTTTTATAATTCTATTAATTTCCCTCATATCTCATTCCAGAATTCTCTTAATTACACGTGACAAGCTTTTATCTGGAGGTTTCATTATTCACCCATTTCCCTGTAGAATATTTTGTGTTATATTTTAAAATATTTTGTTTGAAAAATTTACCTTCTTTTTCTTGAAACTTTTATCTGGATGCGTTGCTTTAGGACCTCCTTTGTGCTTGGTATGTCATTTACTCACTTTTTTTTTTGGTTATATTTACGTTTTATTTTAAATAATCTCCCGCGTTTTAGTTTATTCACCTTTTGATAGTCTATTCCACGTGCGTACAGACATAACCTTTTCCTTAAAATACGTGTCAAGTAAGTTTGATCTTGAGTTGCTAGGATAAACTTGTGGAATCTTCCACGACACCCAGTTAACACCTGCTAGGAAATGCACTCTTCCTGTTACGATATTACCAACAACATGTACAGAAAATAATCAACAGGAATTAATTGGTTAATCACCTGCAATCTAGATCGCTGATTGGTCAGTTTCCACCAATCAGATCGCTCCCACGCGCAAGATCAATTTAGGCGCCAACTCAATCTGGAGCCACCCACGTGATACAGCGAATATATAAAAGCCCAACACGTGTGACCCTCACATGCGGACTTTCGAACCTAACTTCTCTACGTCACTTGTACGTCTCAACACCGCTGCCAAAATGTGACTCTTAAAGAACTCCCGTCTTGACTAATGCAGTCAGACGTAAAAGAACTTTACAACAATTTATGCAAGTATAATTCCAGCATCTTTTATCCAACTTGCATAATACACAATTCAAAACATACTCAATCTTCTAAACTGCATTTTAATAATCAACTTATTCTTTATGAATCTAGGTACAAATATTTCCTAATCAAAGATACCTAACTCCGTCTGACTTTTCAGTTCACATCACATGCATGTATATTCAATACTTAATAAATTCAATTGTTATGTTTTAAATAATTATTTTTGTCTTTTAGTAATTGTTGTGGATGGAAGATCATTGAACACGCACAATTTTAAGCCTTCTGATCATTCAAACCATCTGATATCTTTTAACATCTTCACACAATCCCAACAAACTCTTCTGTTTCTGGTTTCAATCCAAAAACGCTGCAATCACTGATAGGTAAGATTATTTTATCAGTATCAGAGTCTTGTTGGTTTTCAGGTTGGATAAGCTGTTCATTTTTGCCTTTTGTTTTTATTTTCCTCTTTTGTTTGTATTTCGCTTTCTATTTCATCTTTTGGACTTTCCTTGATTCTTGAATGTAGTTTTTTTATTTGATTCTTGCTGGTAAACAAACTTTAATATCCAATCATTTATTAGATCTAGATATTTTTTAAGTTTTACGTTTATGATCTTATGAATTCTAGTTGGGTCAGTCTCCTCCTATATCCAGTTGTTTCTAAGTAGGTACTGTTTTAAGGATGATGCATGCGGTTAGATATTTTCGTGTGTTTCGATCTATTCTCCACACCTCTTCGATTTACAACATTGTGATTCCATCATGCTATCTCGTCTTATAAGGATATATCAGGTACATGCATCACAGCTAAATGTGTGCGATATGGTGACAGGTTTTGATAAAAGCAGTGGTGCTTCCTGGGAAAGATAGCCTGATAAAGCCCAATCATCTCCAAACAGGTTTGACTTCAATTTTTCCTTCTTCTAGACTAGTCGTTAGCCAAGGCTATATAACTCAGTTTGTCCTGCTAGGAGAAGAGTTGGATTCATGCCTTTCACGTAAGTGAAGTAAATGTAATGAACTCGACTGGAATTCGAAATCGGCTTTCCGATTCGTCAATCCGAACCGCTATCCATTACTCCACCATGCCTCCATATGGCAACTACAGGAACATGTAGGGATATTATTATTATTATAAATAAATAAAAATAAAATAAAAAATAATAATAATGAAAATTATAAATAACATAAAATAAAATAAAACAATAACATAAAAACATTGTAGAAAATAAATTAAATAAAAATTTAAAATAATAAAAATACTCTCAGCATGCAACAAAAATTGTCCTTGTCGGAAATACGGACATCCCGCCAAAATAATAAATTCAATCTCTTCACCATGAACCTTGGTACGGGCAACACGTGTCCACCTTCTTTGTGTGATATGGCCTGTAAAACTACGGAGTAAATTCTCATTTTATCACATGAACCATAAAATAATTGTAACCTAAAAAATACACACACCAATA
This sequence comes from Acanthosepion esculentum, assembly GCA_964036315.1. Taxonomy (NCBI): domain Eukaryota; kingdom Metazoa; phylum Mollusca; class Cephalopoda; order Sepiida; family Sepiidae; genus Acanthosepion; species Acanthosepion esculentum. Next base: position 32,072,260 of record OZ038501.1, on the reverse strand, counting down.
CAAACAAAAAATATAAATAAATTGCATGAAAGTTCTTAGTAAAGTTTGGCTTTTCGCTATCTCTCCTAATCCCTGTCCTGCCAACCATTTACACACACTCGTTAGATATGTTATACAATGCATTCCTCTGTCCCACTTGCCTTCAATATGTCCTGTGTGTGTCACATTTTCTAGGCCCTCTTTTCTCATTATGTGCCCTAGAAATTTCGAATCTCTCTTTCTGATGTGAAGTATAAGCGTCCTTTTTATTTCAATTTTCTCAAAAACTTTGTAATTGCTCACATTTCCAGTTCATATAATTCTCAGGATCCTTCTGTAGACCACATTTATGTTGCCTCAAGTCTCTTCTTCATCTTGGAGGAGATTGTCCAGTATTCACCGCCATATAGGAGGACCTATATTACATAACAGTCCAGTACCGTTTTCTTTGTTTCTAACGATATTTTCCTGTTTCTTAAAATGTTACTTAGCTTTTGGAAGTCGTCTTTTGTTATCCCAATGCGCCTTCGGATTTCGTTCTTATATTTTTCGTTCTCAGTTAAAAATCCTTCCTATTTATTTAAACTGCTTCATTCCGCTGTCTCTAATTCATAGTTTGCATGTTGTCCTGTTCATTTGGCTGGCAATCATACATTCTATCTTCTTATAATTGATGTTTAGTCCTTTATTTTACTATCTTTTGTAAGAGTTCCTGTATTTTCTTATCTGTGTCTGCTATCAACAGTGAATTATCAGAATATCTAATGTTAAGATTATGGCCGCCACTTGAAGCGACAGATATCAGTAAATGAATAGTGGAACAAGTTTTAGGAGAAATAATAGAAACACAAAATTTATTAAGAGCTGCAAAGGATGTTGTGGGGAGCCATGATCGCCTACGTCTTAAGGGGATACGGCACATAAAGAAAAAGGTAGAAATTCTAATTCTCTCAGAATCGCCTCAATGTAAAAGTTGAATAAGTCCGGCGAGAAGGCACATCATTCTCTTACACCCGTTTCTATTTTTGTATATTTACTGAAATCATTTTCTATCTGTATGCAGGTGATTTGCTCCCAGTGTAAGTTCTGTATTATTCTAATATCCTTCCCAAATATGTCATGCTTAACTAACAGTTCTTTGTGACGTACATTTTCAAAAGATTTTGCTTAATCAGTTGTGGATTTCAATCAACCCACAACAAAGATAAAAAATTGTGTATTTACAACTAAAATATTCTTAGATTGTATGAGTGCTAAAATTCTTACAGTCCTTGTTTGTAGTTGTTAAAATGAAAAGAAATGTGATTTCTTCGCGTGTATGTGTGAGAAAGAAGAGAGAAGGGAGAAAGGGAGGAGGAAAATGTAAGTGTCACGTAGCTTAGTGAGTAAGACGAGTGAATGAATAAGGGGATTTCTTTTAAGCCGCACCGCTGTGAACCGTTGCCGTATGTTGCCGTCTGTCTCTCCCTACGACTTTGTCCGTCTGAAAACTTTGCTTACTCTTCAAAGGGATTTTTTTTAATTGTTGGCGAGAACGTGACCTGTTGGTTGAAAAATGTTAAATATTTATTTTCAAAGCATTAATTTATTAACCGGAAGGATACGCAATCCACCAACTCAGAAACCATTTTTTGTCATTAGGTGTTTAACTATCTTGATGTTTATTTCCGTCATCGCTCCATAAATCTTTAGATGATGCAAAAGATTATACGATCCCTTAGCGTTAGTAAAAACTCTGTTTAAATACTTGTTACGCATTCCTTAGAAGTGTAGATAGTTGAAATTATGTTTAACTCATGTTTGTCGAAGTGAGTATGATCAAGTCTACTCGTATATGGTTTTTTGTTGTTGCGAATTAGCTGAATTTATGTACTCAAACTTCCCAACTTTCAGATTAAAAAATTGATAGAGTGCTAAAAAATGGCCTCCGAATACAATAGTTACAATAAGCCATCAATATGACTGATGCTAACCTCCTAACTCGTTGCACCTTCTCGGGCTAATATTCTTGTTTGATATGAAGTAGAAAGACTATTATTGTATCCATTGTTAAGTCAGCTGCAAAGAAAGTTGGTTCACTGTGTTGTGCTAGACAGTTTTTCTTTCCAGAATCTATCTTACATATCTACCATTCGTCTATGTTTAGAGAATATTGCTGCCACATGTGGTCTGGTACTTCTACTATATATTTAGAGATTCTTGATAAAATCCAAAGATGAATCAGAAATATTATTGGCCCTGACCTGGCGTCTCGGCTTCAGTCACCCCCCCCCCCCGCCACCGCGTTGGAATTGCTTCCCTGTGCCTTTTCTATAAATACTTTCATGGTAATTGTCTGGATGAGCTTTTCGCTATGGTACAGTGTAACCCGGATATAAGAGAGTTGTCGGGACCGGAGAATAAGTCTCTTATATCCGGGTTTATCTTATATCCGGATTTCTCTTATATCCGGATTTCTCTTATATCCGGGTTTGGTCTATTTTGTTTTATTAACACAGGCTCTAATTTGGGACCAGATAAAATCTCTCGTATATCCGGGTTTATCTTATATCCGGGTCTCTTATATCCGGGTTACACTGTACCTAAATTTTATGAATTTAAACGCAACAGGGTCTCATCAATTTACAGCTAAGTTGGTTAGATGTAACCGCAAGTTCTATGTTAACAATTTCTTTTCTCGTACTTCCCGTTTGTGGAACTCTCTTCCGGTTCCATGCTTTCCAGCCAACTTTAATCTTCAAGAATTTAAATGCAATGTCAATCGCTATCAACTATCTTCTTGATTACTCTTCTATTCTTCTCGTTCCTTAGTAATATTTTTGTTTTCTTATTCTTCTACACCCAGTAACCTCTTGTGTTTTAGCGACTTTACTGCTTTGTTTGGGATGGAATCGCTTTAAAAATTCACTGATGTCACTGTCACGAGTGTTCAGTGTATGTACCTACACATGTCCTAACATGCAATTGATGATTAGAAGACTAACATTACTTGATCAATCATTGAACCAATGAACACATTTTATCAGCATACGCATGTGTGAGAGTATTGTTGCACGATTATTTCGCTCTTCGTACGCATGCGTGACGTTTCAGTTTCACTTAAGTAAAACATGTACATATTCTGACGCCATTATGCTTTTGCAGTCCGCATCGGAACACCTGACATAGTTTTATTATCTGCAACCAGAAGCGCGTACAGTCCACCCATTATTTTTTTCTTTCTCAGTAGGTCATGCTGACGTAGCCAATAAATTAATTCTACTTTATTGTTCTGAATTCGTGCTCCAGTTTGAACCAGCGTAATTGTTTCAAATTCTACGCGATTAGGAAGGTATTCTACTTGAGCCGTGCTGACAGAACTTTTGACATGATGAGATAACTAAAAGGTGCAAAACTATAGCAGCACCAATATAAGTATATACAGTGTAACTCGGATATAAGAGACCCGGATATAAGAGAAACTCGGATATAAGAGAGATTTTATCTGGTCCCAAATTAGAGGCTGTGTTAATAAAACAAAATAGACCAAACCCGGATATAAGAGAAACCCGGATATAAGAGACTTCCGGGGGGGGGGCAACCTACCTTTTACAGTATTCAAATAAGGCGGATTATAATTAACCTCTGATTTTTAAAGTTTAAACAAGAAACGACGCTCCCCCATTTTTATGTTTATAAATTTACGTTTGTAAAATAAGAAACATATTGAATTAAAAACACTAACACCTTTTTAAGTAAGCAAAATTATTTTCATGGCAAACTTTAATATGCAATTTTCTGGCAGTTAAACTATTCTGACGTCGGCAATTATTATAAACGGGTATATGGTAGTACGAGAGGACAAACGATACAAGTACCGCAAGTGAGGCGAAAAGAAAAGAAGACAAAATAAAATTCTTTGTATTGCCGATATAGAGAATCAAGGAGGAATGTCTTTTTCTGGGCGAGGGAAGCGACTTGGAGGAATAGAAGAGTTGGTATGGCCTGGAGTTGATGCATGTATTTTTTTTTTCCTATAAAAGAGACTTAAAAGCTTAAATTTAGAACCGTACAGATGGCATTTCACGTAATCGTTCGAAGTTGTAGTGACCTTTTCTTTTTCCTTTTTTTTTTTTTTTGTAATGCCGTCTTCTTTCTGTACTATCTATGACTTATCACGACGTCTTGGGAAAGGTAGCGGATTAGTTTCTCGTTGCCTTCACAAAACCATTTATCCAAACTTTAAAAGAAAAAGAAAGATTTCACCTTTCTAAACATATTTCTATCAAACAGAAAGAGTGCAACCATCACGGCATATTGACAGAAGATAAAATACGAAAAGAAGAGTTAATAATTGATTCACCCTGTCCTTTTGATACAAGAATCGGACAAAAATAAGCATTTCTTATCAAACCGTTGTAGCTCTTAATAATTTTTATCTTCTTGCGATTTCTCCTAAAATCGCTTCCGCCATCCATTTACTCAAGCTCACCAAGTATGTTATGTGCTGTTTTCCTCTGTCCCTAAATCTGTCCTGTGAGTATCACATTTTCCAAGCTCCCTTCATTACGTGTCCCAAAAATTTCAACTGTCTCTTCCTGATGTTAAGTATAAGTTTCTTTTTTGTTTCAATTTTCTCTAAAACATCGTCATTGCTCACATATTCGGTCCATGGTATCCTCAGCACCCTTCTGTATAAACACATTTCCATTGCTTCAAGTCTCTTCGTCATCTGTGCGGAGATTGTCCAGCATTCACTGCCATATAGGAGGTCAGATATCACGTAACAGTTCACTACACTTTTTCTTTGTGTCTAACGAAGTTTTTCTGTTTTTATTAATAATCTACTTAGCTTTTGGAAGGCATTTTTCGCTATTCCAACCTGCCTTCGAGTCTCGGTGTCAGATTTTCCGTCCTCAGTTAAAACACTTCCTAGATATTTCAAATTTTGTACTTGTTTAACTTTAGTATCACCGATTTGTAATTTGCATTTTGGGCTGCCCCTTTTGCTAACAACTATGCATTGTGTCTTGTAGTTTATGTTTAGTCCTTGTCTTACACCTCTTTCTACTTTTGTGCATCTGCTGAACTCATTTCTAGGCGGGCGGTTTGCTGCCAGTATAGATTCTTGATTATTCTAATGTCCTTACTAAATATGTCAATGTAGGCTGAGCAGTTCTAACAGATTTTTGTGGTGTACTTTATTGAACGCTTTTGCTATAAAGCACAAGTACACGTCCTTCTGCATTGGTAATGCTCTTTCTGATAACATTCTGAGCATAAATACCGCGTTCCTTGTTTCAAGTGTCTTTGTCGAACTCGCACTGTTCTTCTCCTATCTCCGGTCTGATTCTGCTGCGCGCTTGGTGGATAATAAAACAGGAAGAGTTCATCGTTGATTTATTGTGTCCTTTCGATACAAAGTTCGAACAAAAATAAACATATTTCTTATCAAACAGAAAGTGCGCAACCATCCGGACATATTGTCGGAAGATAAAATAGGAAAAGAAGAGTTAATCATTTATCCATCATGCCTATTTGTTACAAGGTTCGAACAAGAGAAAGCAGAGAAAGTAATCACCTATGACACAAGTTTGAACAAGCAGGGCTTGGGAGTGAAAAGTCACAAAGATACTAGTTGTCGTTTTTGTGTACTTGGTGACTAACATAATGGAAATACGAATAAAGACAATGAAAACTTTAAAAAATTAAAGAAACACATATCTCCGTTCTACTTTAAAGTCATAAGGGAATCTCTTATTCTTACGGCTTTTGACAGACTGGAAATTGAAAATCAACGAAGTCCCATAAGAGAAATCATCTCCAGCCCGACAAACGATATTTAGAATCTGCTCAAACCAAAACAAAAATAAAATTGATTTTTAACCACTGAAAAGTTTTTAAAAGAAACACATCTATCTGTTCCGCTTTTATGGCGGTCGACTTTTAAAAAAGGCTCTTAACGGCAGTACAGAAGCAAGCAGCACGCCGTTTCGTTTGAGCTTACATGCACCCCCCTTACCACGATGGCAAGGATAAACCTGATATTGCTCCAAATAAAAGGAAATTGTCCTAGTAGAACTGTTGTAGAATGGAAGCCTCTTAGAAACTGCAAGAATAATCCTGAAAAGTGATGAACACGTCAAAGGAAAATTGCATGATACCTAAAGTTGCTGACTGCAATCCGCTATCCATGAATTAATTACTAGATATTAAGATTTTATTTCAGAAAATACTGAAATAATAATAATAATAATAATAATAATAATAATAATAATAATAATGTTTGAGTGAATAGTATTATTATGGGGCCGGCTAGGTAGATGTGAACCGCTGAGGTAAAATTATATCATAAAGTACAAAGCGCTGGGCATAAAATTAGCCTACATAGACCCTCATTTTTTGCATAAAAAATACAGGACAACCCCACCACCCGATCAAGTATTGAATCACCGATTCAGCGGGAACGAACAATGACTGACAGCACAGGGAAAATAAAACACAATAGTCACAGATATCCCCTATCAGCCAACTAAGGGAAACCTGATGATGACCAGAGTGCACTTAGTCGAAACTTTGTTTTTATAATAACATTTATTTCAACTAAGATGAGAACAATAGTTCGAAAAAATACAAATACATTGATTTTTTTTTTTTAGCGATTTGGTGAAAAAATACATCTTATACTCTGTCAAGCAAGTTTTTTTTTAGCATTCCCTACAGTTTTAAAACTCATTCAAAAAGATTTTATCCAACAAAGAACAACAAAAATATTGTGTTAGTCATTTCCATTAATAACTTTGAACTTTGTAAATTTTGACTTTGTTCGATCAAAACGTTTATTCCTCTCACAAAGAAATCTGATTGAAATATGGTCACTATTTCAATATTTGCATTTGAAAATAATTCGTGCATTACTGTCAAAGAGTGTTTTGTTAAATACTTGATTGCATTTTTATGTGTATTTTTAAAAAAAAAATTACATCATTGCTGAAAGAATCCGCTGGATTTAAAATACTATATACACTAAATTTAAATAAATTCTATCGTCGAATTGATTCTTTACTTGTGTTGTCTCCTTTGAATACCCAGTTTTTTGGGGGTTTTTTTTGCAATCGTTGGAGTCAGAACATATTTTTCATTCATTAAGTGTTACGTATAATAATTTATTTTCGCTCTAGTCCTTCATGTTGACGTGTCATTGATTTTAAATATCGGCCTTTCTGTAACCTTAACTTACCTTAACCTTCAGTTAGAGCCCCTTTAAAAGTCATAAGGGAAGCTTTCATTCTTATTACTGGAAAGAGAAATCATTTCTAGCTCGACCCACGATGTTTAGAATTGGCTCAATTAGTTTTAATCAAAACAAAAAATAAAATTGATTTTTAGACAATAAAAACTTGAAAAAGTTAAAGAAACACATCTATCCGTTCCACCTTAATGTCGTAAGGGAAGCTCTCATTCTTACGGCTTGTGACACAATAAAAATTAAAAATCAACAAAGTCCTATAAAAGAAATCATCTCCAGCTCGACACACGATATTTAGAATCTGCTCAAACCAAAACAAAAAAATAAAATTGATTTTTAACCACTGAAAAGTTTTAAAAAGTAATGAAAGAAACACATCTATCCGTTCCGCTTTCATGGCGATCGAACTTTTAAAAGAACTCTTAATGGCAGTACAGAAGCAAGCAACACGCCGTTTCGTTTGAGCTTACATGCACTCCTCTTACCACGAAGGCAAGAATAAACCTGATACTGCCCTAAATAAAAGGAAATTGATTTGATAGCCGATGACATTAAGAATGAACATTTTCAATTCGACCTTCATTCATACACTACTTGTCTTTATTAATTTCAAATCAACTGAAAACTAGTCAAAGTTTCTTACAATTGTAATAGTAATATAAAGATAAGTAGAGACAATGTGGGATGATACGATGTGAAATACATATAATAGGGACACACAGAGCAGATTCTATTTTATCAGGATTCTAGCTCTGGAGATGTTTGCCTAGTGCGTATCGCCGGCTCTGAATAAATATGGCATAATTATTGTTCTTGAAGTGCTCCTTGAAATTGATGGAATGAAGTCTGAGACTTGTAGCAGATATTTGCAATATCAAAGATCGAGGCTAAATAAATGTTTCGTCATTTGGATAATATCCGAGAAAACTATCAAAACTCGGAGCCAAAAATTTGAATTTATTTTGTAACCAATCTAGATCTTTTTCAAAATGTCCTCCTCCTCCTCCTTCTCCTCCTCCTCCTCCTTCTTCTTCTTCAAAATGTTCTGTTCTTTGTCGCTCTTAATAAATTTTGTCCTTTTGTTATTTTCCTAAACCTTGCTCCGCCATTCATTTACTCAAACTGTTGAACAAACTGAACACCTTAACACATAGCAAAAAGGTGGCTGGATCCCAAGCCATGTTGGAATCCAGGGAAATGAGAAAGCCGATTCATTAGCCAAAGCTGCTCTCAACATGACACCCGACCAAAACATCAAAATCCCATACACTGACCTAAAACATAAAATCAAGACAACAATAACACTAAAATGGCAACAACTATAGGACAAAAATACCAACAATAAACTCTATCAAATAGCACCAATTCTAAAGGAAAGGCAATTGAATCTTAAAACAAGAAAAGAACAAACCACCACTGCTCGACTACGCATTGGACACACAAGACTGACTCACTTATTTGTACTAAAACAAGAACCTCCTCCTAAATGCTCCTGTGGAAAACAATACACTGTAAAACATATACTAATAGAATGTACAAACCTCACACACATCCGTAGAAAATACAAACAAAATACCTAGGATTATTTTGCAGTGTGCAAGCAAATAAGCTCTAGGTTGCTAAAAATGTTCCATACAAAATAGGCATTTAAAATTCATATAAACTGGATTTGGCATTAAATAACCCACAGTGGTTGATATGCCATAAAACCCAAACAAACAATCAAACTCTCTAGGAAGGTTATGCGTTATTTTCCTGTCCCTCTTACCTTTAATCTGTCCTATGAGTATCAGATTTTTCAAGCTCTCTTTCCTCATTATGTGCCCTAGAAATTTCAACTGTCTCTTTCTGATGTTAAGTATAAGAGACTTTTTTTAAAATTCTATTTTCTCTAAAATTTCGTCGTTGCTCACATATTCAGTCGATGGTATTCTCAGCATCCTTCTGTAAAATCACATTTCTGTTTCTTCAAGTCTCTTCTTCATCTTTGAGGAGACTGTTCAGCATTCACTGCCATATACGAGGACTGATATTACATAACACTTCAGTACTCTGAAATTTTTCGTTACCTTCATTGAAAAGGTACAGAAGCTGACGTAAAATAGAGTTCATAAAAGGATGTTGTTTAAGTTAGCTCATCCATTCGACAACAGCTGTAGAGATACGATTTCTCACACATCCCTAGGAGGTCAATAGATAGAATCTTTTCCCTTTTAAGTCAATTTAATGATCAGGGTTTCCTAGGAATTTTATCTCCAGCCCATCTTTGAAGCAATTTAATGACCAGAATTTTTCAGGAATCCTGTTTCCAGACCGCCTTTGAATTGGCAAACATAAATTTTTTTCAGTGATTTTAGATAATCATAAAAGTAGAGTACTTTGAAAAACTGACCACCCAAAAGCTGAATGGATGGTCTCCTTTTCCTGAACAGAAGTGGACAGATAGGAGTGGTGTGCCCTCCAGCCAGTATCCATACAGTGTAACCCGGATATAAGAGAAACCCGGATATAAGATATATTTTCTCTGGTCCCAAATTAGAGCCTGTGTTAATGTATATATAATAGACCAAACCCGGATATAAGAGAAACCCGGATATAAGATACTTCTTCTCCGGTCCCGACAACTCTCTTATATCCGGGTTACACTGTATAATGATTGGTGAGTGACGCACCAGTCAGTGAGGAAAGGATCAGCAGTGAGTAAGTCAGCAGTCACCGAGATAGTCAGGCAGTGAATGTAAGGATCCTTTTTTCGTGACCAGAAGTTAGTAAGATAGCAGGGATTCATATTCTCGAAGTGATTCATATTCTATTAAGTGAGAAATCATATTATTTGCTATTTCCCAACCAGTGTCGTGAAAAGAATTTGTCGTTACTCTTTGTTGAATTCGATGACGGCCGGTGAGACAAACCTGTGAACATAGCAAGCCGGGTGTATACGTATACGTCGGAGCTTGGATGTCATCACAGCTTGCGAGGGACGTGCAGAAAAGCATCGTGATACAGCTCGTAACATATAACTGACGACTTCCTCGTGCACGAGCACACAGTTACCGACGATGAACTTTGACCCTTCGTTCGTCTGAGTCGACAACTTCCGACGAACTCGTTTCACCTTCCTGGACCAAATCAATGGCGAATATGCAAAGTGCTAGTAAACGAATTTGTTATGCACTAGTTTCAATACCATCTTCGTTTTCATTTTCCGCCATTTTTCAGTAAAAAGCAGACTGGTCTCAAAGCTCACACGGCTGGGACTATCTCAGTCCATCTGACGTTGGTTTACGAAATATCTGACAAATCGTCAACAAACTGTCAGAATAGACCCGCACCTCTCCTCCAATTGTCATACTTAGCGCCGGAGCCCCACAGTGATGTGTGTGAATCCCTCTTCTGTACCCCGTCTACACTTCTGATTGCGTCTCTATCCATCCCATCAACACGATCATTTAAGTTTGCGGACGGCACTATTAGGGTTGGACTCGTTCTAGGCGGTGATGAGGTGAAATACAAGAGTGAAATAAAAAGATTGGCTGCATAGAGCTCGGAAAATAACCTTGCTTTAAACATCTTAATATCAAAGGAGCCGACTTTTGAAGAAATGCCACAGCACTCGTCCCTTTGGTTACCGGCGGCGTTTGTGTGGAAATGGTGAGTAAAATTAAGTTTCCGGGCGCATGCACTGCCCTCTCTCCTGGACTAACAATACCAACGCGTTAGTAAATTAAGCATAGCAGCGACTCTATTTACAGAGAATTCTCAGAAAATGTTGTTTTATAAAGGGAACTGCTGATGTGATGGCCTTCTATCACTGCAATGTTGACTGTGTGCTTAGCGTAATGCATCACTGTCTGGTATGCCATCTGCTCGGCAGCGGACAGGAGTATCCACCAGAAGGTTATCGATGATAATCGCCTGCTCGCTGCCTTCCTTGGAGGACATTTTCTAATTCTAGATGTCGCAGCAGAATAAAATAAAAAAACAAAAACAAAAATAAACCCTAATGAAACACGGCACTGATCCCGGGTACCACTCGTTTGGACTGTTACCCTCGTGGTGATTCTATCGGTTCTAGGACAAAAAGCTTGATGGACAGTTTTTATCCTTTGGTCCTGCGTGGCATGAACGCTGCCGCATGCTGACAATTTTCTATGTATTTTTTAGAATCATTTCACTTCAAGCAAAGCAATAAAGCCACTAGAATACAAGAGTGTTAGAGAATATGAAAAAAAGCTACTATTAAGGTGAGGGGACAATAAAAGAATAGGAATTAAGACAGAAAATAACGATTGACATTGCATTTACATTTTGAAGATCAAAGTTCAGTTGGAAGCAAGAAGCCGAAAGAGAGTTCCACAAACGAGAAGTGCGATAGAAGAAACTGTTAGCATAGAACTTAGTTGCGTCTAGCCAATTCAACTGTAAATTGATGAGACCGTGCCGCCAATCTAGTACTGCGCTTAAATTCATAAAGTCTAGGTACCGTAGAGGAAAGTTCATCACAACAGTTACCATGAAAGTATTTATAGAAAAGAGTATTACTTTTCTTCATTCGATACTTCGACGTTGTGTAAGGGTTAGCTAGCTTGTCTTGCTAGATCAATTACGACTGAATAGTGAGTTCGATCCACAATGTGTACCCATACTTTCGGCCTTGTGCCACATCTAAGCCATGCTTAGGAAAGTATCATTCGATACAGTGCGTGTTTTTTTCTTTGTTTGTGTTGGTGCACCTGGGGACTGTTGTCCAATTTCATTGTGCATTGAACAGTGACAGGAAGCATCAACAAATAAATACTTTCTGCAACGGATGTGCTCATAGTGTAATATATATCTGTCTGGAAAGTGAAATTAGCGAGCCGTGTTCAAATTCCAGGCTAGTCCGTTGCGTTCACTTCGGGGAAAGGCATGAATTCATCTTTTCGCTTTTACGTATTGCTTAAATAAAAAAGGGTAGAAATGAGTAGTCAATCTAAGACAGTGGTTATCAATCTTTGTTTTGCCCAACGCACACGTTTCAACATATGCCAAAATATCATCCCTCCACTTTATTCCAAGTAATATGCATATTTATGCATTGAAAATCTTATTCTTTTATCACCGGGCCAAAAGAATAAACATTTTTTTTACATTTTATTGACTATCAAGGTTTTGTTTATGGTGTTTTGTTAGGCGCGTGACCGCCACCGACCGCCACCCCAGTCCATGGAAAAATTGTTTTGGATGACACCGATCCGTGGGGCAAAAAAGGTCGGGGACTCTTAAATAGCATTTGACTGCTACTGTATTTGTAGTACAAGGGAGGTAACTTTAATTATATTTGCTGAAGTATCTTCCCCTGTTAAAATGTTTTATATGATGTTTAAATGTTTTATGTTTCGATTCGGAAAGACATTTGAAATTTCTCAGGCACATAACGAGGAAAGAAGGCTTGGAAAATTTGACACTCACAGGAAATATTCAAAACAAGAAGAAAGTAGCGAATAACCTACCCAACGAGTTTGTGTAAATGGCTGGCAGAACAGGGATTAAGAGAGATAGCAAAAAGACAAACTTTGCTAAGAGCTACAAATGACAGGAAGTCGTGAAGAGCCATGATCGCCCACGTCTTTAAGGGACATCGCACATAAAAGTAGAAGTATATGATCTTATTTTACAAATGTATTGAGCGCCCACCAAAAAGAAATGATTAAATTACCAGGCTCACCGATCAATTATTAATGTTATGAATTTTATCCTCACTCGGTGCCCCACTATTGTTACCTAATACCAATTTGGAATCTTGCTGTAGAGCTATGGTTAAATTGAAAGGTTTATATACCTTTTCGGGCATCAACCTTGTGTCATGCTAAGCTAAGTGCGCTTGCTATAGATCTATGGCTTTATTTTTATTTTGTCCGTAAAATTATAATAATCACACATAACCAATATTTTAAGAATACAATTTTTTATTCTATATGTTTTTATGAAACTTAGTAGATTGGACAAAGGTGAGAAATAAGAATTATTTCTCATTTGTACATCCATACAAAAAATAATCTAACATTTGCTAAAAGGAAAAATAAAATAAAAATTATTTTAAAAAAATTCACACTCGAAAATGGGATTAAACGTTACATTTTTCAATGCTTGAAACATGTCTTTATTTTATAAAAAATCTTGTGTGACAAACAGCAACAGGATACATTTTCAAAATCGCACCGAAAAATTACAGGTATTTTTTGTAAAATATAATATTAATTTTTCTGTTCATTCTGAAAGAAAATAATGCGTTTTATTAAATTATGCAAGCCCCAATTCTAAAAGAGAATAGAGCAGGCAAGGATTTTTTGCATTTATCTCGGAAAAACGGACTCATTTTGGTGGTGCCTATAACAATAGATGTTGAAACATTAAAAAATCATAAGTCTTTGCATCAGATATTGAATTGGGTAAAAACAGCCACTTAGGTAAGACTGGTGTTGCGGGTGTGTTGGTCGAGTGTTTAGTTGGAAAACACGTGTCTCCTGGTATATTTATCCCACAACAAAAATGGCGGACACGAAATTAACAACAAAACTAATATATATATATATATATATATATATATATATATATATATATATATATATATATATATAGTGTAACCCGGATATAAGAGAGTTGCCAGGACCGGAGAAGAAGTCTCCTATATCCGGGTTTCTCTTATATCCGGGTTTTGTCTATTATATATACATTAACACAGGCTCTAATTTGGGACCAGAGAAACTCTCTCTTATATCCGGGTTTCTCTTATATCCGGGTATCTTATATCCGGGTTACACTGTATATACAAACGTCAAGTATGTATTAACAAATCAAAGGTATACATAGACAATAGAATATTGTTGCATGTTACAAAACAATAAACATTAATAAAGAAACCGTGTGTGCGCACGCGCTTTTCTCTGCGTTTGACCCACATCTTACCGTCCCGGGATGAAATAGGAGAAAAAAGATGACAGAGAACGTCACTGCCTATTCATAGACTTAGAAAGCGTCCCTTAGCTGTTTTTATTTAGGAAAGTACGCGGAGTAATTCCACATTAGGTATCGCCACGGACTTCCTAATAAAGAAACTCATTTTAAATCATTTCACCATGGTCGATTTGTCAGAAAATTATCAGACTGGAGGGGTCGAAGTCAGCATGTGGCACCTGTGGAAAGTGCCTGAAAACCATACCACGAGTTGAGCGAGTAAAATTGGGTAGACGGAAACCGTTGGGGGACGTCGGTAGCTGTGCTAGCACGAAGTCACAAGTCATCGGGACTTAAGTGCAATGGCCTTGTTCTTAAGTCCCGATGATTTCTGGGAATGAGTCGTGTTATCACCCTAGATAACACGCTCATTCCCAGAAATCTGTAAGGCAAGTTTATGTAGCTGAAATATCTGTACAAACGCTTTTGGATCTGTAGAAGGATTAACCCACTTTGTCTGCCGATGGACTTCGCTTAACACCGTAAGGTAGCGTGCCACTCTCTTCCTCTTTTTGCTCCGGGATGTAGTAGCAATAACACAGAACTTTCCCGCTCTGAGTCCCAGGTCAAGCCGACGACTTAATTTTATTAAACCACGTGGCGCGCTCATTTGCACATGCCCACATGCACACTACCACTAATCCTTTAAATGATTTTCTTTTCTATAAGCTATCTGCATTCACGTAAATATCATTCTCTCTTTTTTTTGTGTGAGTTATTTTGTCCTTTATATAAATATATGTATAAAATCCTCCATGTGCTGAATTCATTTATTTTGAAATTCTTCACCTCTATCCGCACCAAGTGTTAACAGCATCCATTACAATCCTTAACACCGTCCGCAACAGAACCCCACAAATGGTCTCGTTATTTTTGATCATGTTAACACCATTCTCTCGACTCGGTTTTCACTCGGTTTTATTGTTATAGAAAGAAAATTAAGGTTTAAATACATAAAAAAAATAAGGCATTCATTTCGCTAGCAGTTTATGAACATCTCTTTTGAGAGAAGCCGGAAAATGCTTGAAAAATGTATCAAACGACAGCAAAAATTCGAAATGGACTCCGTGCATTATTATTATTTTAATTATTATTTTTTTTTTTTAAATAAAAGAATTTGGTTAAGAAAATTCGATGAATTTTTCAACGCAGGAAAATGGTTCCTTTGCTTGATAACTTTATTTTCCAGCATCATAAAAGAGATTATCCATCCGGGACATTCTTATTCCAGTCAGTCTTTTATTAAATATTCAAAATAAAAAGCTTTCCTCTCGAATTCTCACAAAGTAAATTATACGATGAGAGGACACTTCCTGGATATTTAATAAATGAGTAGATTAAGAATGATCCAGTTGTATTTCTCTAGAAATGAATACTTGGTCTGGTCCGTCCATTCGAAACTAACATATATAAATTTACATATATTTTTCATGGTAAGTGTAATGTAGGCCATCCTTGGTTACGCTTTAAGGACAAACTTAAATACAATTTAAATGCTGCAAACATCCCTGTAGAGGAGTTCGAACTTGCTGATGAAAACCGAGGAAACTGTAAAAACACTTGCCACCAAGGTATAACTAACTTTGAAAAGAATCGTCTCAACCATCTAAGAGAATGAAGAACCAACACTAAATCTCGGGCTAATGCATCAGCCCATATGACGGTCAACCCTTTAGCATGTCCTTCGTGTGGACTTGTTTGCAAACCCCGTGCAGGATTGTTGTCTCATACGAAACATAAACATAAAAACTGTACTGAAAGACAGTCATGCGCGCCGTAACATTAGTATGCTGACTAATCGATAGTTTATATATTAAATTCACTGCGACTGCAAGCTATGGTGTACATGAAGCTAGGTTTCATGCCCTCTAACCAAAAAAAAAAAATTACCTGATGAGGTCATAATATTCAGGCTCGCACGCTCTTCTATGTCTGTTTCCCTCCCCCATAGTAAATGAATTAATTTGTGATATATATATATATATATATATATATATATATATATATATATATATGCATACATACATATATATATATATATATATATATATATATATATATATATATTATATAAAACAACTAAAAAGTTGTAAATTAAAAAAATATATAATGTTTTTTATGAAAGTATTTATTTATATTTTTTTATATATATATGTAATTTGATATTTCAGATCGACCTCGATTTTTCTTCAGAAATAACTGGTTTAGAGGTTTGATTACAAGTAGCGTCCGTCGCGAGACGCTGACGTCACGTGATATGGAATGCAACTGTGTTCGAATATTTTTAACGTAAATCTAAGTGTAATAATATTTTTAGATGTTGTGTAAAATTTTTTTTAACTATATCTAAAAAAATGTTTAACTATTGAAATATTTATAAAGATTTAAAATACCCAAGTCTTTATTTAACCCTGGTTTATATGTATTGGATTTTAAAATCCAGTATTTTTCTTTTTTTATGCGTGTGTATGTGGAACTGAAATCAGAATCTATCAATAAACATTTACAGTTGTCTAATGAGTGTCTTGATTGATTAAAGTGTTCAGCTATGGGGGAATAAGGATTGTTTTGACGTATGGTTTGTTTATGATTGTTGAAGCGAAATCTAAAATTATTTCCAGATTCACCACTATTGAGACATATTGTGCAGAATAAACAGTAGATTATATTATGGCTATCACAGGTGAGGCGAGGTGGGTGTATCTTGATATTGGTGTTGGGTACAGAAAATACAGTATCGATTATTGTCGTTGATGCGGGCATACCTCGCACACAACAACCAAACTCAGCGAGAGGAAAAAATGGCATTCTGGCCAAGAATAAAAAGCCGTACATTCACAAAAAATATAGTTTTAAGGTATGTTATATTTATGGATAAAAGTACTCAATATTCGGGATATAACGTTTATATATATATATATATATATATATATATATATATAAACGTTATATCCTGAATGTACGGCTTTTTATTGGCCGGAATGACATTTTTTTTCCTCTCGCTGAGTGAGTTTGGTATGCACGCATCAACGACACTTTTAACATGCTGGACTTGCCTGAGGAGTATAAAGTTAATGATATTTGGAAAAATGTTCATGAAAGTAGGTTTCGAAAATAATATCCGATAATATGTTTCGCCTATATTGGCTTCATCAGATGGCTAAGGAAAACTTGTGTTGTGTGTATATGTATTTGTGTGTGTTTAAAATAATTAAATCTTATATTATTTTTCTCAAGATAGCGTTGCTCGAGACTAA
Organism: Acanthosepion esculentum; assembly: GCA_964036315.1. Classification (NCBI taxonomy): domain Eukaryota; kingdom Metazoa; phylum Mollusca; class Cephalopoda; order Sepiida; family Sepiidae; genus Acanthosepion; species Acanthosepion esculentum. Next base: position 32,054,800 of record OZ038501.1, on the reverse strand, counting down.
AAAAAGAGACAGAAAATGAGTGACTTAAAAAAATCGTTTAACATTTTATATTCTGCGCCTTAAGTGTCGGAGTTTTGTGATGGAAATCCTTCAGAATAGGTAGAAAATAGATTAAAGAATTGTTTTTATCCAACAAGCATTCTCCATGTCGACAGTATTTAATAATAATAATAATAATATATATAATATATATATATATATATATATATATATATATATATATATATATATATATAATGTGTGTGTGTGTGTGTGTGTGTGTAATTTATTATATATATATATGTGTGTGTGTGTGTGTAATTTATTGTATATATATATATATATATTTGTGTGTGTGTGCGTAATTTATTGTATATATATATATATATATGTGTGTGTGTGTGTGTGTAATTTATTATATATATATATATATATATATATATATATATATACAACATGTTTGATTAAAAAGAACAGATAAGTTCCGCCTGCGTAATTTTTATTGTATTTTCCTAATTCTTGAATAATGTATTGTTAATTGGAATCAAAATTGTGGATAAACTGCCCGAAGTCCATGTTTGTGTTGTTTTATTCAGGTAATTCCAACTGTCTCACACATGATAGAATCGTCCATATTTTCTACTCACCCACGTGATAAAATACACTCTTCCATCAAAATCAGTTTTAACCAATCACCACCTCACATTGCAAATCTCGACTTTTTATTGGTCAAGACGACACCAAAATGTGTAACAATTGTCGAAAACCTATTTTCCGCCAAGTACCTGGAGCCTACTTTGGATTCCCAAAACAAATAAAACAACCCAATTCTCCAGTCAGTCACTTAACTTCAGAGAGATGCCACACGAATCCACGCGTGTCACTATTTTGACTTAAGAAACTTTTCGCTCGTCAACTGCTGATTCAAACACCAACATTATTCTCTCAAAATTCACTTACAACTTTCTAAGAAAAGTGTTCTTACACACTACTAAGATAGAAATTGTATTTAACAAAAGATAAACACAGAAAAATCCAAGGTGAACAACTCTAGAAAATTAAAACATTTATACTCTACTTTATTCGCGCACACAAACTACACACATTTCTGTATAAGTAATATTTTCCATTTTACTCTATTTGACCAGTTCTTTAACACATGAACAATTTTGAACTGTAAATCAATATGACACCCAATTTATACAGGGTCAATTCTTGCATTATCAAACCACAAGGTTTCTAATTGTATATTAATTGTACATAAATGTCTGTTGTTTTATTGAAACCTTAATTACCGTTGTTTCTTATTCAATTGCCTTGTGATTGATTCGTTTTGAATGCCTATATTCTATATTGTTGTGGATTAATATGGTGAACATGCCCGTAAACTAACCATCTTAATATTAAAACCTTCTGATAACAAATTCAAACTCATAGCAATCCCAACATTCACATTCAAAGATGGTTTCCCTCCAAATAATAGTTCAACATGATGTCATCGTGGATTATTTCAAACTTTCAGCTTTCCAAAGAAAATCAGGCTGTTGGTAAAAAAAACATGCTTACCACATTTTATTTATTTATTTTATTTATTGTATTAATTTATTATTTTATTTTTTCTTATTTTCTTTTATTTTTCTTTACTTATTTTGTTTAATTATTTATTTTATTTTGTTGCATTCTCTGTTGCATTCTGTGTTAATCTTTGTTTTTATGCAAATTATTAGTTTTACATTTCTTTGATCCAAAGGTTTGTGAACGCTGACAAAAATGTAACCGAGTATGTGAAATCCAGCATAAATCCGACATGAAAAAAAAAAAAAGAACCTCAAAAGTTCAAAACACTTAGCTGATAGTCCTGCTGTTAAGCCGATTAACCTGATCAACAAAATCACGCTGGTTGGGTTGGTCGCATAAAGAATTCAGGAAACTGCCTTATTAATGTGAGCAAATTTGGCAAATACACTAAACCTTGAAGAGAATCTTATGAACAGTTGTATTCTCAATAAGCCACGTTGCCTTGAACGTTTATTGAGACTCAAGTTCATTGCAGACCCCAAGTGGAACCGGTGAATACGATCCATCACTAAAGATGTTGGCAAAATGGGCGGTTTCTTGTGCCACTTCAGAAAGTACCTGATTTCACCCGCCATACCTAGTGTATTTTCAAACAGGTTTGCCTATTAAACTCCTGCGTTTAAAAGACAGGACAGGAGTGTGAACCAGACAATAGGATGTCGGAGTTAGCTCCTCTTCATTTCCTTAATCCTTCAACAGGGGTCTATCTCCCACGAGTATAAATACTGGTTGACCTTTCGCCTCTTTCTCTTTTTCCGACTTAGGCCTCGGGCGGCCATCTCGCGTGGAGATGAGGTAAAACTCTCTTTTTCGACTCAGGCCTTGGGCCGCAACCTCGCGCGGAGGCGAGGTTAAACTTTCTCTTTTTCCGACTTAGGCCAATATGTGACATCTCACAGATACAGCGTCTCCCATATTCTGGGAACAAGCTAAGGACAATACACGTACGTACGGACACTCAACACAACACACACATAACTTCTCCATACAAACAATATGTAAACTGTTCATGTCCTTGTTTAACTTGTTTTGTTATTAGTATATATTTGTTTACCCATGTATATCGGTCTTGTTTGTTTTCTTTGTCTTCTTTGGACTTCATTATAGTCCAACATTCCTATGTAGCTGGACCGACTAGCAGGAAATCTTAACCCAGAGATATCTCATCACATTTTACTCCCAACGGTCCGCTACAAGGCGAACCTATAATGAAAGAATCCTTCTTACCGGTACTTATATTAAACAGAGAAAATATTTCTGATATTTTAGATATCAATAAAGTTATCTATATTCTACTACTGAAAACGTCATTTTGTAGATACCCATGTTTGAATAGACGTCATGCTTTTTAAAAAAAACAATGTGAATTACGTTTACCGGCCTTCACATTCGAGAGACTTAATAAAGAGAATGTACTCTTCAGTTCGAGCCCACCCGGAGAGACACATAATAATTATTAAATATCTTGAATACGCAGACCGGTAGACGTAATTTACACCGTTTTAAAAAAAAAGCAAGACGTCTACTCAAACACGGGTAGCCACAAAATAACGGTTGAAGTAGTAGGAAATAAAGTCGGATAAAAAAATTAAATTCATTGATTCTTTAAAAATTACGGCAAGCATAAATAAACGCGCCTGCAATAAGATAGTGTCCAAAGGAACGGTCTTTCCATTGACACCGTTTTTTTAACTACCTTCAAAAACGATGTTTAGAATTTAAATAAAACCTATATATGAAAGTGAATTGATATATTTTCTTTGTTCTTGAGAATTGACAACAAAAATAATAAACAGTATTTATTTATTAGATTGTTTATTTACACTATTTATTAATTATTTATTGGAATAGTTGGCTAATTGCTAATCGATTCACACTTTATAAAATGGGAAATAATAAGGATTTCTTTATAGTTCGTTCACATATTTTAATAGTTTTGTAAATGTTTATAAATTTATGAATAAAAATTTGTTCTTATATTTATTTATTTATAAATTGGTAAATGATAAATATTGCATTACATTTATTAGTTTTAATTGTATTAATTTTTAGAATGTCGAAAATAGGAGGCACGATGGAGTAATAGATAGCGGCTCGGATTGAAGAATCGGTAGAGCCGAGTTCGAATTCCAGTCGAATCCATTACATTCACTTACTTACTTGAGAAAGGTATGAATCTTCTTTTTCTCCCTCCCCAGCTATAGGTAAATATCAGAACAGACTGGGTTCTATAGACTTGGATGGCAACTGGTCTACTGCAGAAAGAAATGGCAACCTACTGCGAGAAAAGATCTGCATCGTCAGTCATGTATCGAAAGATACATGATGGTCTAAGCGTCTATCACGCATGGCACATAACTGACTGAAATATAAATATTCTTGGAAATAAACAATCTAATAAATGAATAGTGTTTAATATTTTTGTAGTAAATTCTCAAGAACAAAAAATGTATAAATTCACTTTTATCATATATTTAGATTTTATTTCAATTCTAATCATCGATTTTTAAAACAATTAACATTGCCGAAGAGAGAAGGTAGTTAAAAAGGCGGTGTCATGGGAGAAAAAAAGTTCTTTTGATACTACATCTTGTTGCGGGTACGTTTCTCTATGTTTGCCGAAATTACAATCTTATCTATTTATAACGTTATTTCTATAATGGTATGATGCTTTTAAGAGAATAGAGCTATATTTTCCTTCATGGAATAGAATATTCCCAGACGTACAGGAAAAAGATATCAAGTAAAGCGGATGCGCCGTTATGTTGTCCGCCATTTCTAAGCGAAATGAGATGATGAACATTTCAAAATCTGATATAGAAAACGTCGTGGCTTTTAATGCATTGGCTGGTTCGTTCCGTTTACAAGCAAGCCCACCTTTGCCGAATATATATTTACTGATTCTGTTTGCAACTGTCTATGTAATTTATTTATTTTTTTTGCTAATATTATTACCAATTCTTCTATTAACTTTTATAATATTTGAGCAGTTTTTTATAATACGTTAAATTGTGTAGAAATTATAATTTCTTGAAATTACTCGGACAGTAACTCCGTAACATATACAGAATTTTATTTTTGAAAATGCCAGGGGGGTACAGTTTTCAGCATCCACGATCAAATGTCTTGATACGTTGGCCTTAAATGAATGAAGCGTCTAGACATTAAAAATGGCCAGATAATGGAATTTTTAAAGCTTATATCACCCAGCAGTAAACCCAATAAGACACAAGGGGTTACTGAGTGTGAATGAATAAGAAAAAAAAAAAAATAAAAAGCGAGAACAATAGAAGACTAATCAGGAAGACAGTCGATAACGATTGACATTGCATTTAAATTTTTGAAGATCAAAGTTGGCTGGAAAGCATGGAGCCAGAAGGGAGTTCCTCAAGCGAGAAGTGCGAGAGAAAAAAACTGTTAGCATAGAACTTACGGTTACGTCTAATCAATTCAATTGTGAATTGATGAGACCTTGTCGCAAGTCTAGTACTGCGCTTAAATTCATAACGTCCATAGGTACCATAGCGAAGAATTCATCAGAACAATTATCATGAAAGTATTTATAGTAAAGGCACAAGGAAGCCATATTACGGCGGTGGGAAAGTGACTGAAGCCGAGACGCCAAGTCAAGACCAATAATATTGCTGATTCTTCTTTGTTTTGTATTAAGAATTTCTAAATATATAACATGAGCACCAGACCAGAATTGGCAGCTATATTCAAAGCAAAGGACGAATGATAAACTTATAGATATGCAAGATAGATTCAGGAGAAAATTTGTCTCGCACGACACAGTGAGCCAACTTTCTTAGCAGCAGACCTAACAATGGAGTCAATATAATCATGTCAGCCAAGAATGTTAGCCCGTGAAGGCCCAACTTCACTCCCATGGAGGTTAGTATCAGTATATGCTGATGGGAGACAGGAAATGATCTTTCAGGTGATTGATAAAGAGAAGTTTCATTTTGGGAGCGTGAAAATTAACAAACTATGACTGTATGAAATTCGTTCACTTTTCAGCACTTCTCAAAAAATTGTAAATGTGAGACCTGCAAACAGACGCGAGCATGCGCACACGTACACCATACGACAATAATATGGCTACAGGCTACGAAAGTTTCTTCTTTTTTTTTCTTTTGCTTTATTTTTTTTTCCGCGCGTGTACGTCCGTAAGTACCTTGTGTGTACGTGTGTGTATGTGTTTGATTGATTAGGTAACAATTTCAAGATCTCTCGTAGAAGAGCTGATGTCAGACAAGGATTGGCAGTGTAGCTGATATTTCTGTACCAGCCACAATCGCGTTCTGTATAGCAAGAAAATTAAAACATGGAAAACGGGACAGGCTATGGCCAGAGAAAAAGTGTAAATCACTATTTGTTTCGGTTTGCTGAAGTCCATGAAGGGATAAATATAGTGGTGACCGGACACACTAGTACCGCCGCTGACATAATAAATTCCCAAAAAGATGAGATAGATGACCATCCAAATCAGTGTGTGCCAAAAATGAAGGAGACGGATCGGTTTGTTTGTGACGAAGATATTTAAAAGGGTATAGACTGAGTTCATAGCATGTTCCACAATGTTGATACCGAGATTCCTTCCAGCTGAAGAAAGAAAAATGAAAATGAAACATTATATAACATTAAATAGTAATATAAACCTAAATTGGTACTATGGACCAGAGGAAGGTTATATTAAGACCCAACAACCATTCCTTCTGCTTACAGAGGAAGGGTTGCTTAGACTTAATATACAGAGTTTCAAACACTCTCGAATGTGTCCTGCTGACGAATGAGAAGAAAATAAAAGACGATGAATAAACAGGATTACTTATTAGGTGTTCTGCAATCTCAGATCCAGAGGTATTGGTAAGCGTATGCAAATATTTATACTTATAATTTCAAATTTTAGTGAATGCATTAGCAGAACTTATCAGAGATTGAAGTTGATAACTGACCAGTACGTCCCAGTTAAAATCCATAGTGGGTAGTACGAATATTTACATACGCTTGTCAATAATTCTGGTTATGTGATTGCGGAACACCTATTAAGTAATCCGCTTTGTGTCTCGTCTTTTGCCAGAGATTTTTCTCCTGCATTTGCAGGACACATTCAGACCACCATTGCTTGAGACCCTGCATATTAAATCCAAGCAACATTCCTACTGTAAGCCTAATGGATTGTTGCTGCGTTTTAATGTAATCTGCTTGTGATCCATTATACTAATTTAGGTTTATTTTACTTAAAAAAATTAAATTTAATCAAAGTAAAATTTAAATACTAATAGAAATTTTGGAAGGAGTAGCGGAGAGACATTTATCTAACAATCCGAATATAAGTATACAGTACTTTGTTTATGGGTAAAGACTAAGTTCAGGCAGTACACAGAGGAAGGGAAAAAAAAGAAAAAACAAAACAAAAGAACATCATCCTAGTTAGGCATAGAATTAACGACTTGATTATCTGAATAAGGCCAAATTATGTTTTAACTCTCTTTGTCTCCAAAGGACAGGACGTTGTATATTAATAACAACAGACTCCAAAATGTCTAAATGGAGTCTGGTCCGTGCCCTGTGCAAGACAGAGAACAACTCAGGAGAATAGTCCGTCCTGCAAGCAACAGAATTCATTAAATGCTCGCCGATAGTGAAGTCATGAACCTGTGAACAACCGGCGTTTAAAGGCGTATGGAATTAAATAAAAAAAATAATTTCGCAGATACACTGCTCGATAGTATAGGATAAATGTATTGACTTATTGATATAAGCTAATGTATCCAGTGTATATATATATATATATATATATATATATATATATATATATATATATATATATAAAGACATTTATGATATGTTTAACGTTCTTTTTATAGATACATGTATTTAAGCAAATGGTCTGTTTTATAATAAACAGTATTAAATAACATTTATTATGAAACAGAGCATTTGCTTAAATACTTGTATCTATAAAAAGAACGTTAAACATATCATAAATGTCTTTAAATAAATTGTCGGACTTTGTCCAATTCAAAAATATATATATATATATATATATATATATATATATATATATGTGTGTGTGTGTGTGTGTGTGTGTGTATATATATATATATATATATATATATATATATATATATATATATATATATATATATATCTCCTCGAGCAATGTCCTGTACTAGCAGTTTTCCTAAAATTGTGCGTACCGTAATGCCCATGCCGCGGTGGGTGCAAAACAAAAATGATCGTCCATTCGTGGTTCACATCTTATACAGACCAGCATGACAAGTATCAGGGGCTTAATTTTAGCCAATGAGCAAGTTTATTCTATTCACTGCTTACTACATCCTCAAAATAAGGGGTATAATTCCTGTTCTTTCCAGGATTGCTTCTTTTATTTATAATTCATTTTAATTCCAATACCCCAGGTCGTAGGTTGTTTCTTACATTTGTGACAGTATTTTATTATAATTTTGCTTTTCCCTCCTTTCGTTAGTTCGCATGAGCGTTATGTCCTGTCATTACCTAATAAATAATGGACTATTCCGTTTTGCACGCGTGGAAAGAGGGGAAAGATACTCTAATTGATTTCAGTGAGAAAATGAAAGAAAGAAAGAAAGAGAGAGAGGAAGATAGACGTGTTTAACGGTCAATTCAGTGAAATGAAAAAAGTTGTCAAATTCAAATCTTTTCATTTGTATCCACTTCTTAAAATAACGACCAGCATTCATATTTATGATTGTTATTGCAATATTTTGCTAAAGTTGTTAAGCTCAAATATTTAACGACAGGGTAATTTCTACGGGTATTTTATTGTCGTAGAACTCGCCATGAGCTTACTCAATCATTAATTTAATAGAATTAAGATTTATCCGAATATTAAAATCGGTAAACCGTGAAATTTTCACGGGTTAAAACTGATAAGGATAATTCCAGCAGCCAACAAAACTTTGGACCTTTTTACATCCGAAAACTGAGTAAAAAATACTTTATGAAAAGCTTCTTGTGATAGATCACAGAAAGCTTTCTAAATTCTGGCCATAAAGTATTGAGTAAAATTTTAGACGCTTGTCAGAAGCGGGATGAAATCCAGGTGCATGCAGTAGCAGGAAATTTAAATGATGACTGGACAAATCAATCACGTAAATGTGTCCAAACTGGATCACACAGGCTGATTTACTAGGTTACCACTCCCCCCCCCCTCCAAAAAAATTGGTGAAAGCCTCTGATTAATTAGAAATTTGGAACTATATTATATTTGAATCCCTAAGCGCAGAAACAAATTTTTATCAGTTTAATTTCTGCGTTTGGGGTTTTCACGTCCAGCTGCTGCTTCAGTCACACCGCCCTACTGTGTTATGCATGTATGTAAGTAGTGATCATTTACGAAACTGAAGACCATGGCAAACTATATCAAATATGAATGGACGTTGTTGCTCTTACCGTTGTAGAGTAGGATCCAGTAGATTAGGGTTATAAAAAATGCGCCGTTATAGGCGATATTCGATAGGACCCAATTGATCTTGAAATACCACGGCATAGCATGCTGATGTTTGTCTGTTAACAAAAAGGAAAGAAAAAGATTTCAAGTAAATCAGCAAGTAAGAAAAATTATTATATCTATGCTGTTTGTATTACTGTTTTTTTTTCTTGAAAAATACTGCTCAGTAATTGCTAGTTCTGTTTCCACAGATTTTATGTCCGTACATGGCCTAGAGATTGAACTCACAATATACTGCCAAATATGTTATTATCTTTTATCTAATCCATGACTTCCTTGAATTACTTTGTTTACTTTAAACAGTATTAACAACATTTACCGGTATGAATATCCGAGAAATTTCATAGAAAATATGTACCTTCCGATAGGAATCGAACCTGTATCCTACACAGGACTGTCATGTAACCTGACGTGCTATACCATTTAGCTACAGAGGAAGCATCTAGTTAGCAAAGTCGAATTACTGCTTTTAAAGTGCAAATTTCCCATGATGGCTCTCGAACGCTCATATCTGCTCGAAGCGTATCTTAACATAAACAAATGACGTCATATATTATGAAATGGACTAAGTCCGACAAATATTTTAATATATTTATTGTTTATACGTTATTTTTATAGATATAAATATTTAAGTAAACGCTGTGTTTATAATAAACAGTATTAACAACATTTACCGGCTTGAATGTCCGAGAAATTTAATAGAAAATATGTATCCTCCGACAGGAATCGAACCTGTATCCTACACGGGACCGTCATATAACCTGACGTGCTATACTATTTAGCTACAGAGGAAGCGTCTGGTTACAAGAGCCAGATCAGGCCGAAAATGGAGTACTACTGCTATATTTGGACAGGAGCTACCCAGTCCCTACTGTATAGTCGCAGTAGAGTCCAAAAACGACTCCGCGTCCTTGTGGGTGACAAATTATTTTTCATTCTACAACCATTCCTCAAAGGCGAAACGCCGCAAGCCTATCACTTATCTATCGCTATTTCCATGGAAAGAGATCAGACGAACTACATTCCTTAGTTGCATCAGTTCTAACCTTCACGGTTAAGACCCATCAGGCTACACAGATTGTAACGAACCACCTTCGTTCTCTTTGTATTCCATTGGTGAGATGCAATTTCTCCTCTAACAGCTTCTTCCCGTGAACCGCTGTTCTGTGGAACCGACTCTTAAGTGGATGTTTTCCCAATCACTACAATCTTAATGTGTTCAAGTCTAGTGCTAACCGTCATCTTCCCCACATATCCACAGAAACTGTGCCTCTTACTCTGTAACTCTATCTCATGGTTCATGGGGGTCTTATACAGGGTGAACATCACTCTAAATATATATAAAGAGGTTTATACAGACAAACCACTCATTAACAGACTAATAAGGAGATGGGGTGGTCCTTTAAAGCCGATTGTCCGCAGATGGGAAGGGATAATTTTTGTTTGAGTTATAAAATCGCTATAGTAACTACCACTAGTTATTATCATAATGTAAACACACATGTATATATGGCAAAAATAAATACATACTTAATATAGATATATTAATCAAAACTACAAAAATAATATATTTCTCACAGCTACTTTCTCATGCACGCGCTAATGTATCGTACTTTGTACACCCATTTTTGTTTACAATAGAAAAGCTCCCCACCGCCGCCAAGCGGTCACTCTGAGAACTAATATGATTCGTTCTGCTAAATTTTGAAATACATCGCTGATGATTTGGAAGTTTTTTGTTTTTTTTGGCAGAGTTTTTTTTTTTTATATTGCATACAGATTTTATTGCATCCGAAGTCCGTTGATGGGGGGGGGGGGTCCGGAAATGAGAGGTTTGTCTCTATTTATAAGATTATAAAAATATGTGAACCAACTATAATGAAATATTTATAATTTACTGTTTTATAAAAAATTAAATATGAAAAGAAATTATTTTATTCATAAATTTATAAAATGTCTGTGAACGAGAAAATTTACATAAACACATAACAACGAGTTTCTTTAAGTATAAATTTTGAAAAAAAATGGATTTTTTCGGCCATTTTTTTCATTTGCTCTTGTCACATAAATTCACTAAAATAGATTAAGGGCGTCTCTTCCTCTGAACAAAGCATTCTTTTAATTTATGCGTGTCATATGTTTATACAAATTTTCTTGTTCTGTAATTATTTATAAAATAGCAAATAATAAATATTGCATTGTAGTTGGTTTGATAATTTTGTAATTTCTTAGATATATTTTCGAACAAAAAGATTTCTTTTCGAATTTATTTCTTTATAAAATGGTAAATAATAAAAAGTGAATATAATAAATCAGAATGGTAAACAATAAATATCGCATTGTACTTGGTACACATATTTTTATAATCTTGTAAATAACCAGTAACGAGGGAGAAAAATGTAAACATTAATGGCGGTGTCAAGGGAATATCAGTCCTTTTGAGATACCGTTTTTTTCGGGCATTAAGAATAAACATTGTCAAATTGTTAATGCAATATTTACTTACAAAAAAGAAAGAATTATTCTTACAATCCAAAATATGTTTTGGATTTAAATAACACACAAAGCCATATAAAAAGAATCAATTAATCAACACGAGGACGCGCATTTTCGCGAAGCAAAATTGCTGGTCAACTCGACGAGAGAAAGATATTTTCTATTCCAATGTACCATTTTAAACGAGCCAATGACACTGTCGTGTTGTGTAGCAAAGCTTTCTCCGGATTTCAGCAATTTGTAATAAAGAATTCTCTTTGAATCCCGTCAAAAATGTTCTTTCATAGATTCCATTCAACTTGTGATGTTGATGGATGTCGTGGTTTTATTAAAGGCTATCTTGGATCTAAACATGATTTTCTTCGTTACCGTTCCTCATAGTGATTCCATATTTGACCACCAGAGGGCTCTATTTTCCAAATTTGATTTTTGTTTTCTGTGTCAAACAAGCGGAGAAGGAAAAGTATTTAAATGCTAACTGGTATTCCTTCTGTATCTTAAAGTGGAACGTATTTTCCTAGTTTCCGAAATTTGCAGTTGTCTGATTTTCCAATCAATAAATAGACAATTGCCCAATCAAAAATAGTTTAGCAATTGCCTAATCAAGCTGAGCAATTTCTCAATAAATAAAGAAATGAGTAATTTCCCAATAAATAAAGAGCTGAATAATTGCCTAATCAATAAAGAGTTTAACAATTGCAAATCAATAAAGACCTGAAGAATAGCTGAATCAATAAAGAGCTGATCAATTGGCCAATCAATAAATAGATGAATAATTACCCAATCAATAAAGATTTTAACAATTGCCCAATCAATAAAGAGATGCGTAATTGCTCAATAAAAAAACAGTAATTACCCAGTCAATAAAGAGCTAAATAAATATCAAGCACTTTTTCCTAACACTGTACAAAAGATTGATTGATTGATTTGTCTTCTACGGCTTGTCAACCATTTGTAGTTTATTTAAAGCCAGAAAATATCTTAGAGTGTAAGAATCTTTTGGGGGAGATAATGATTTAGTGATACAAGTTTTACTCATTAACCCATAGGTGGTGAGTTCATTACCTTTCCCAAGGATATTTACGCGTAAGTGAATATAACGAACCCGACTGGAATTGGAACTCGGCTTTCCGATTAACAATTCCGAGCCATTATCCATTACACCACCCGCACATCCAAGCTTACAGCACTGGGTATTCCCAAGTGGTCATCCATTTAGGTACTGACAAGGCTCGACGTTCCTTAATTTCGGTAATCGTATGGGAACCGGTGTTTCAACGTGATATGGCCGCAAGCCTATACAAAAGATGATGTTGGGAATTTTCACAAATAAGCATCGACCTCTAAATAAAACTGGTAAAGCTCTTCAATGAAAAGAAAACAGACTTCAATCTGTTTTCCTACTTGCAAATAAGACTACATCAATGGAAATGCATCGTTCACAAATCTTAAACAGAAAATGTTTGAAATGAAGTCTTACCTTGGTGTGACATGGGCCATTTATACTGGAATAAGATTACGAATATCAGATCCAGAAGAGTGGTAAGTGTGAGACATAGGTAACCCTGAATTGTCGCAAAAGCAAGCAGTCTTCCTAAGTAAGGTGTCTTCGCGTGTATAAATATTGCAATAATCCCACCGCAATGAAACAGGAACCAAAATATTCTCCATACCAAGTAGAAATGTTTTGCTTTTTCAACCTACAACAACAACAATAACAACGGCGATAATAATAATAATAATAATAATAATAATAATAATAATAATAATAATAATGATAAATTTTGTGAAACTACTTTTCACAGAAACGCGATACCTAAGGTTTAAAATAATTTTTTTTTAAAATCATTTTTAAAAATGAAAAATCGTTCTTGAAGATATTATTTTAGTTTTAATTTCAAGCTAATAGATTTTTAAATTTAATATTTCCAACAAGCAAAATACTTTGTTGTATTTCAAAACTAATTTAAATTGACTGGAAGGAGTTTACGTTTTGAAATTACTAAACATCGCTGATTTTAGCGCCATTTTTAGCCATCTTTCATCACAATCTTTATTAAAAAATCTTTCAAAAATAATATATAGTTTTCTGAAACTTTATTTGAGGAATATTAGCTGATTTAAAGTTTAATTAATTTTATTCCAAACAAACATTATTTTAAATTTAAAATATCTTAGAAATGCATTTTTAACACGGCAATAGTTGACAGCTTGACTAACAGGCGGAAGTTTATCTAATGTTTTTCTACGGTGTATATATGTGTAAAAATGAATTGACGAATTTTCCAATCAGTAAAGAAGTGAGTAATTGCGTTTTTATATAATTTTAAATTTACTCAGTAATCTTAAAAAATTTGGAAAAATATTCTCCGTAATCTAATGTTTTATTGAATTTTAGGTACTCTGGCTTTAAATTTACTATAGTTATCGCTCTTATTTTCTGATAATGCCGTGTATAGACTTCTATATTTACAAATATCGACACGTTTATACACAAAGAAATTTCAAAATATTTTTTAAAATATTGAGGGTCGATACTAAGCTTTTCCATTTATATAATTTTTACTTAATAACAATATCCCATAACTTCTACAATGTAAGATAAAATTTTAAAAGATTTAAAACAAAAATTATTATAATTAAAATTTAAAAAAATTAAACAATCCTTGTAAAATTCATTGTTCATCGAAAAAAAATTTTAAGACAAATTTGTCGATAATTTTTCTTATTCATATAAGCAATTAGATGCTTTTCCAATTGAATAATGTCTTAGTTTTATTGCATTTTTTATTTTACGATTGAGAACAGATTTTCGGTAACTCGGGGTCCTGTTTTAGAAAAAGGAATTGATGATTTAAATTCTCCAAGTTCAGCTTTTAACTAATATGAACATTAAGTTCTACAAAATTTAATTTCTAGAAATTTCAAAAAATTAAATAAGTGGGAGGTAACAGATGTAAAAAAAAATATTATCAAGATTTTCTAAAAAAAAAAAAAAAGAATTCTAAAATAATTTCATTAATTTGTAAATAAGTTCGGAAAGTTTTATTAAAATCCGACAGTTATTTGATTTTTGCAAGAATATCCAAACCAAAGTGTTTCTCATTGCAAAAAAGACGCTAAAATCTGTTATACTAATCTCCACCCACTGCCAGGCTGACGCAAAAGAAGATGATTTTTAACCAAAATTTCGAACGTTTTCAAAGGATTAAAAATACCGTATATATATATATATATATATATATATATATATATATATATATATATATATATAACAAGTTGCACGATATTAGCATCCACCGAATATAAAACTCGGCATGACATGGTGGGCCAATATATGCACTGGAAAATCCGTAACTTTTATGGGAAGAAAACTGAAAGAAATTGGTATGAACACCACCTAGACCCGGTTACAGAAATAGGACCTGTAACAGTTTTATCGGAATATACAATACACACAGACAGAACAATCAATCGCCCAAACATAGTGATCAAAGACCACAGAAACAGAATGTGCTTTCTTATTGACCAGGCAGTTCCTGTAGGTTGTAATGTATTTTTGAAGATCAGAAAAAAAAAACTATCAGAATACAAGGATCTTGAAGTAGAAATCTAAAAAAATGTGGCACATGAGGACATCAATAATTCCAGTTGTAGTTGGAGCCCTCGGATTGATTGGAAAAGGTTCCGATATTCCTGGTAGCCCATGCCTTAAAGAGATACAAAAAAATGTACTCATAGGTACAGTTCACACATTACGAAGAGCTTTATTCCTATATAAGATGTGTGTGATCTTATTTTATTTTGTTTTATTTTTGCAAAAGTGATCGGTAGAAAATGTCATGAAGCCATTTCTGTCCTTAGGTCTCTGGTTGGGACCCAGAAGGAAATGCGTATACAACAGAAATCAAAGGAAATAATAATAATAATGATAATAATAATGTTCCTGATATAATCTTATCAGATATGGAAATATTACACCTTGTATATGTGTACTCCAGCGTTACTTCCTTATCTCTCACTCAATAATAATAATAATAATAATAATAATAATAATAATAATAATGTTTCTGATATAGCTTCATCAGATATGGGAATAGTAGGCCTTGTATATTTGTACTCCAGCATTACTTTCTTCTCCCTCACTCAATAATAATAATAATAATAATAATAAAGAATACAGACAGATAAGAAACTGGCGTACTAGAGATTAGAAGCAGAGAAAATAAAAAAGTAAGGTTAATAATTGATTTATCGTATCCTTTTGATACAAGAAATAAGAGGAATCCACCAATTATGACCCAATGAAGTTTGAACTTGCAAGGTTTTACAAACTAAAAAAGGTCACAACCGTAAAAGTTGTCGATGGTACGTGACTGACAGGATATAAACATGAATAAAGAACTTGGTATTGGTTTCTCTGTGGAACTGTTACAGAAAGGAAACTTATTGGGAACGGCAAAAATATTCCGGAAAGTGATCAGAAGTTATCCGGAAGGTGCCAAGAAAATTGTACGATGCCCCCACCATATCCATGCATTAATTACAATTAATTCTCATGTCTGATAAAACAATGAAATAATAATACAGTTTTATTAAAAGGCTGATAATAAAAGTAGAAATGCAAAATTTCCATAATGCAGCGAGCAGTTTTAGAACCGTTACTATTATTCCGTTGCTAACCTTCCCCACCGTCAGCTTTTTATTGCAACACTCAGGGTCGATAACCACTTCTGCCAAAGCGCGAAATAACTAGCTTTGAACGAGATTTGAACTCACAGCCTGCACCTCGAGAGCCTATCCACTTCGTAGCGAATCGTAGAGGGAGAGATTCCATCGAGGTTTTCGTAGACGAAGTGCTTAAAGCGACGTACATGAAAGGACGAGCAAAGGATGCGAGTTCAATTTCTCGTCTAAAACTACTTCTTTATGGTCAATTAAAACTACTTCTTTATGGTCAATTAAAACTACTTCTTCATGGTCAATTTCATATTGTACGTTCAAGCAGACTAAAGGTTTATCGACCTACAACGTTGCAACAATAAGATGAAACAGGACTGATAATTCGATAATGAAAAAGCATTATATGGTGTTGTACAATAGGCATTACGACTAGATATAAACATGTTCTTCAGTTTTTCATATTAATTCATTAATTAATTTTTCATATTAAGCAGTCCTCATTAGGAATATATATATATATTTGAATCGGACATTTTTGATATGTTTAACGTTCTTTTTATAGATACAAGTATTTAAGCAAATGCTCTGTTTTTATAATAAACAGTATTAAATAACATTTACCGGCCTGAATGTCCGAGAAATTTTCATAGAAAATGTTCGTTCTCTGACAGGAATCGAACCTGTATCCTATACGGAACCATCATTTCGCGTGATGTGCCTTAACCGTTCGGCCACAGAGAAGCGTCTGGTTAGCAAGGTCGATTTTATTATCTTTAAACTTAAATCTTCCATGAATCTCTTCTATTCATATCTGCTCTAGCGTATCAAATGTAAACAAATGACGTCATATATTTTTGAATTGGACATAGTCCGACAATTTATTTAAAGACATTTATAATATGTTTAACGTTCTTTTTATAGATACAAGTATTTAAGCAAATGCTCTGTTTTATAATAAACAGTATTAAATAACATTTACCGGCCTGAATGTCCGAGAAATTTTCATAGAAAATGACGTCATATATTTTTGAATTGGACATAGTCCGACAATTTATTTAAAGACATTTATAATATAAATAAAAAGAACGTTAAACATATTATAATGCTACATTTGGGTAAGAGCTACCCATTCCTCACTTTCCAGTCTCGATGGCCGGTAAATGTTATTTAATACTGTTTATTATAAAACAGAGCATTTGCTTAAATACTTGTATCTATAAAAAGAACGTTAAACACATTATAAATGTCTTTAAATATATATATATATATATATATATATATATATATATATATATATATATATATAATGTCTCATTAAATAGTTTACACAAGTTTTGTCTACTTATTTTTAATAGGATGCTCTCGTAATTACGGACAAGTTTTTTAGTATCCTTATTAAAGGAAGAAAAAATAAAGATATTAAAATACTTGTTTTGTAAGAAAAGGAATGGACAATTTTACTAACAGTGTCCCAGGTAACATCAACATGCAAGCTTCCCAGAAGATCGCCCTACTAGGAACATCCCATATACTATGATAAGTGCTATCAATTAAATGACAATTCTCTTATAGGGCCTAAGGACCATAGTTTGGACACGGCTCTACAGGATACAAAGCTGGAAACATAAGACACTACTACTACTACTGCTACTGCTGCTGCTACTACTACTACTAATAATAATACAGACAGACAGACCAGAAACTGGCGTACTAGAGATTAGCAGCAGATAAAATTTTCAAAAAAAAAACTTTTTGGGAAAGATGTATGACAGTAGAAAAAAATGTTTCGTGTGACGCGTTTCGTCCTTTAGGACGTCATCGGACTGAATTTGTCTACGTTGCTGCAACTACACATGCGCACGTCCAAGAGATGCTGAGAATTCTGAATTTTAAATTATTTTCCCTTATTTTAAAAAATACGTTTTGTATATATAAACTAACCGATTTCATTTAGATTCTTTTTCTTTTTGTTTCCTTCAATTTTGTTATTAGGTATTCAACACTGTGATAATAGAATATGTGCCAGGAATGGTGAAATGTTGTAAGAGTCTGGGCGCACATTTATTGTGGATGATCTAGTGATCAGGGCACTCTCTAAACATTTTCGTCTTACTAAATTGTTTTTTCCTTTGATCAGATTAGCATTTTTTATTTTAAAATTGTGGACAGTCTCGTTACAGTGAGCAACTAATACATTTAATGTGTTGTTCTGTAAAATGTCACTATTTGTGTTCATATAATCTTTTATTTAAATTCCTTGAGGTTTCTCCTATTTATTTTTGTGAAAATTATTACAGGTGATAGAGTAAATTCCTCTTTCAATGTTTTAGCTTATTGTTTTGTATTTTTATTGACTAAATCTTTTATTGTTTTAGATGTAGTTGTAACAAATTTTATGTTGAGTTTAGATAAGAAGTGTCTTCCCAATAGGTCCCTGAATGTAGCTCTTGACGACTAATCCTCTGGGACGCTAGCAATCAACGCAGGCGTTCCTTAGGAGTCGCTTCTCGGAGCAATCAGCTTTTTACTTTACATAGATGATGAGCCTAAAAGTATCTTCCGATCATTTGTGAGTATTTGTGCTGATGATACAACAGTATATGTGTTCACCTGCAAAACTCGAGATGACCAAAGATTGGCAGCTGATCTCTCCTCCGATCGAGTTCTAACATGGGAAACAGTGGTGGAAAAACTGACTGGTTACATTCAATGCCTCGGAAACCAAACTAGTTATATTCTATCATCGCCGACCGGACCCTGAATTACCTCCAGTCACGATGACTGGATGTTCCCTCGGGGAGGCCTCGTGCTTTGAGTAACTATTGGACCTTAAACTCAATCTAGACCTCAACATACAATCCATCACTAAAGATGCAGGAAAAAAGAGTTGGTTCCCTGTACCGCTCCAGAAAGTATCTGACTCCTCGTGCTATCTTCTACCTTTACAAGAGTCAGGTCAAGTGTAAAATGGAGTACTGCTATCACATTGAGGTAAGAGCTACCCATTCCTCACTTTCCAGTCTCGATGGAGTTCAAAAGCGTATCCGCGTCCTTGTGGGTAACAAATTCACTCCTTTATCCATAGAAAATGCTTAGACAAACTACATTCTTTACTTCCATCAGTTCAAACCGGCACGAGTAAGAGCAGCCATGCTACGCTCATTGTAGCGAACCACCATCATTGCCTCTAGAATCTATTGATAAGAAGTAAGAGGATGTTTTCCCGATCACTATAATCTTAGCCTGTTAAAGTCTAAGGTTAACTGTTATCTTCCTCACCTATTTGCATAAACTGTGCCTCGTACTCTGTATTCCTCTATCTTGTGTGGCTCCCAGTCCTTGTACCTCACTGTAAAATAAATTGGATCTATCTAATATATATATATATATATATATATATATATATATATATATATATATATATATATATATATATATATATATATATATATATGAATCAATTCGCCCCAAGCAAGGCGATAATGCTACAAAAACCTAAGAATCTATTAGGAGTGAAAGTGAATGAAAAGACTTTAGAATGAACCGGAAACGCAATCTTAAACAGGAAACAAGGGATAAACCGTTACTCCTGTTCAAGACCGGTAAGGAGTGTGGTGAACTGGACGAATATATATATATATATATATATATATATATATATTTATTACTTCAAATGTTATTTTTAGAGGATACCCATATTTGAGTAAACGCTCTGTTTTTTAAACAGTGTTTATTTCATCTACCGGTCTGCGCACTCAGGAAAAAACTTAATAAAGAAAGTTCCGGCAGGGTTCGAACCTGCGTCCTATTTTCTGGGAGAAACAATCGTCTGATTAGGCGTGCTTTAAACTGCTCACCCACTGATCAATAGATAGACCGATAGACGTGACGTATCCTGTTTAAATAAACGGGGCGTCTATTTCAAATATAGTTAGCCACTAAAAATGACATTTGGAGTAATATAAAGTCCGAGTTAAAAAGAAATCCTTTAATTAGTGAAAATAAAAAACGACTAAAAGGGCAAGTAATCACTACATTCTACATGTACGCTCGTGCGCGAACGAATACACGCACACATACACCATGAAAAAAAAATCCTACGTCAATGAAAAGTGCATATAAAAAAAGAAAAATCGAAAAATATAAACAGTTAATCGCTGATATCCCCTGACGTGTGGACAGAGTAATTTCCGGAGAAGGGACCCGTCTACGAAAATCTGGGGTCGAGATCCTGAAGTAACACGCAGCAGCTATGTGACAAACGATTTACTTGTATTAGTTATATATATATATATATATATATATATATATATATATATATATATATATATATATATATATATATATATATATGTGTGTGTGTGTGTGTGGGAGAAAGATAAATACGTTTTATTTTTTTATATATCAAGAACAGTTTTGAAAGAAAAGATGTATGACGAATTGGAAAAAGTTTTTGTCACGCGTTTTATCCGTTATTTCGATGAAGTTCTAACTGATGAAACGTGTCACAAAAACTTTTTCTAGTTTGTCATATATACATATATGTGTGTGTGTGTGTGTGTGTGTGTGTGTGTGTGTGTGTGTGTGTGTGTGTGTGTGTGTGTGTGTGTATAAGTTTGGTTAAATACCAATGAAAATCTTTTGCTAAGTTTTATATTTACATATGTCTGAGTACTTTCGGCCAGCGCTAGCCATTATTATTATTATTTTTTTGTCATGCCTTCGGTTTCATTTTAAGTGAATAAATAGAAGATAAGAGCTGTCACGTGAAAGCGCGAAACACGATATTTGAAAATGAAACCGGAAACATAAGAACCGTCCCCACCCGCAAAATAAAAAAAAAAAAGTCATTTACAATGACACGATTCTACACTTTAGTGTACATAGTTTTCCTCGTCACCTTGGGGACGGATATCCTTATTCCTCTAAAACGAGACTATTCTGGCATTTCTTGATGTCTGCTTTTTCAACAGATTCTACATAATCTTGATTTGATTTGTTTAACGGCATATCAACTCCTTATGGGTCATTTAATGCCGAAATTGTATTTTCTTGGGAGCTTGGAAGTAATGAAATATAATATATGTTATTCTGCTTTTCACAAATGAATACATGGTAGATGATAATCAGCTTTTGTGCATATACATGTTTGTGTGGACATAATTACTAGAGGCGGGGATATATGTGTTTTATGTTTTGTTGAAGTTATATTTTGGAAAACAGTTTGATTTCTATGATATTATAGAATATTATATAGAATATTATATGGATTAATATGATTGATGGTTGGTTGATTTTGTTTAGCGACATATCAATCTCTATGAGTTATTTAATGCCGAATTCTAAATATTTTGAACAAAGTTTTATGGCGTCAACTAAATATATTTTGAATGCAATTTTATGTCTTCAACTACAGATAAAATGTATTGTTGGTCATTTTGCTATAAAATATATTGTTAGTTATTCTACTATAAATAGGTATTGTTGGTAACTTTTTATATAAATATGTATTGCTGGTATATTTACTATAAAAATGTTTGTCAGTTCACTATTTGTCCATAGCTAGGGCCCTTAACAAGTGCTACCACCCTGGGAACGACAGTAATTAAGAGGTTGTTTCACACTCCTCAAAACCTCCAATATCCTAATCAGAAGCCTTGTTACCGGATGGAGTTTATCTTCATACTCCTCATGACTAATTCTACACTAAAAAAAAACAACAACAACACTGAAGCATTCTGAATCGAGAACGAAACCTTATTTACATGAGCGTTTTGAGAGATTACGTTTGCAGCTAAGTTTAACAAACGACGCTCTTAACGTCTTCAAGCCTAGGATCAAATTCTCAATAATATGCACTTCTTACTTCCCCCCTTTACGCTCTTTCATCAAACTCATTCAGTAACTCTCTACCTCAAGTGGGCGAACAATAGTATTAAAAATATCAGAATGAAAACTTCCCTTTGAATCTTACCAGATAGAGAGAATAACTTTTATTTTTAATTAGATTTAGTTTAAGTTGAGATATTGTGTTGTACCATTTAAGAGGTTATAAACAGACAAAGGTGGTATTCGAGTGAAGGAACAGCAACACGTGCGTAGATGAAAGAAAGAGAGGTTTATTGTAAAAGAGAATACACTACTGAAAGACAGGGAATCGGGTGGCAGGCTAGTAATTCCCGAAGCAAGGATATCTACCAACCTCCCCAAGCGGTCAGATGTGGCACGAGGCCGAATTTAACGTGGGGTATCCGAGCCCGTAGGCTCGGCCGAAAATTCACCGTATAAAACGGGTTCGGGTAGCTATTTCCCTAGAAGAGATTATGCCCTTCGACATAGCCTCGTCCGGGGATCCTCTCTGCCCGGAAGGAAGCGAGTTCGATCAGCACAGCTGGAGACGAATCTCCAACTGATTCCCGAAGAAACGTTATTTACCTCACCTTCCCGCGAGGCAGGATGTAGCACAAGGCCGGTTTTTAATGCGGGGTTAAAAATGAGCCCGTTGGCTCGGGCAAAAATTCCCCGTAGACCCTGTATACACGGGCTCGGGTAGCTGTTTAGCACCCCAGACGAGACACTGCGCTTCGATGTAGCCTCGTCTGGGTTCCTCTCTGCCCGAAGGCAGAGAGTTCGATCAGCACAGCTGGAGACGAATCTCCAACTGATTCCCGAAGAAACGTTATTTACCTCACCTCCCCGCGCGGCAGGATGTAACACAAGGCCGGTTTTTAATGCGGGGTTAAAAACGAGCCCGTTGGCTCGGGCAAAAATTCACCGTAGACCCCGTAAAAAAGGGATCAGGTAGCTGTCTACCACCCAGACGAGGCTATGTCGAAGGGCAGAGCCTCGTCTGGTTTCCTCTCCGCCCGAAGGCCGAGAGTTCGTCCAGCACAGCTGGAGAGAGAATCCCCAATTAATTGCTGAAGGAAGTCGCCAGGTATATCCTGCGCTCACCATATATAGCTACCGATATGGACAGTCCACACAGGCGATAGGGAGGGTGGGACATTCCATTACAACAGAATGAAAGATATAAGATTTCGATGTATCATTCAAACAAACCAATTGCACTCAGTAATATTGTATACTAATGATTAGTACAGGTTCAGCAATTCATAATGGAAAATTAACTTTGAATCTTACAGAAAAACAAACAAACGTAACGTAAAAAAACGGTATGTTAAGAGGGGACGGTTTTTCTCTTGACACCGCTATTACTGCATCCTCCTTCGGTAATTTTTATTGTTTTAAAAAGCTATTTTTAAAATTTTCATAAAATCCTAACATATGACACTGGATTTCTGCATTTTTCACGAGAATTGACAATAAAGTTCTTAAACTTGACAATGAAGTTCTTATTCTTGTAAAAAAAAAAAATCTAACAAATAAATAGTGTTTAACATTTTTCTTGTCAATTCTCGGGAAAAAAACTGAAGAAATCCAAATGATCGCAACCGATTTTAATGAATTTATGTGACGAGAACAAATGAAAAAAAATACCTGGAAAATGCATTAAAAAAAAAATGATAATTACTGTTACTTGTTGTTATGTGTTTATTTAAATTTATGTGTTTATTTAGATTTTCTTGTGTACAGATATTTTTTTTAATTACACCGGTCGACATTTTTTTTTTTTTACACAAATGTTGTTGGGCAATGGGCACATGTTTCCGGGTTAATTTTTCACGCTGAATCTGAAAATCAAGTCCATTTTTCCCATCACATCACGTTTTCTCAGTACAGATAATTTCTATTTTTCTTAAAATGCGCCAAAATACCCATTTAACAGTGATCTTCCAGGGCCAAGTAGAACCAACCATAAACGTTTTTTTAGGTTAGAATAACTTATCATAAAAGAAAAAGTATCCCAATAACTTAAAGAATGCATTTTCAGCATTTTCAGTTCACAAAAAATTTTCAGAAAAATCTCACACAAAATTAAATCAAGTCAAACATGCGTCATCAATTTTTGAATCAAAACAAAGAAGATACAAAAGAATGAAAAATACATTCATTTTTGTCCACCCAAAGGTATAAATCTTCTCTTCTTGGAAGCTCTACGGTGCTTATGAAAAGGTTGATCTCTTGATGTTCCAGCAGAAATCAGCCATCATGTTAACATCCCATCTGCAAAGTGCCTAGTTGACTATGCCTATCTGGTTTTTTGGTCGCTATTTTAAACGATGATAAAGAAAATTCTAATCTTGCTAGTCTCAAATACTCGCCTAGCACCCTAACAACCCTCATTCATAGATGTTCCTATGCATGTTATACAGAGACTGCATGACAATCACCTCCGTAAATTCAAGTGATATGAAATCTTATGACGGTTTCGGGCTTAAAGTGAAAACTACTAATAAAAACTAAAATCGTTGTATTTGAATGACTTCTAAAGAGCTTATATGAAAAGTAAAGAAACACAAATCACAAAGTTTTAACAAGCTAAGAACATTGAAGGCATAAGAATATTTTCCGGTGAGAAATCTCTCATACAGTCAAACATTTTCAGGTCAGCTTATCTGAACTGAAATAGCTAAGAATTCATTTTGAAAGTTATTTGGATACTGTTTTTCTTGAATGATGAATCATTTTAACATGAAACGAAATGTTTCAACTATGTCACTCGCATATTTGAGCCGTGGCATATCTCTGTGAATTAGGCATTTTGGCCTATTTTAAGCAAAATAGAAATTATCTGAACAGGGAAAACGTGATGATAAACATGGGCTTGATTTTCAGATTCAGCGTGAAAAAATAACCCAGATTGCTCATTGACCAACAATATTTGGGTCGAAAAAAATGTCAACCGGTGTTATGAGTAAGAATTTTGTTTTCATATTTATTTCTTTATATGTTAAACATTGCATTGTAGTTAGTTCACATATTTTTATAATCCTTTAAATATAAAAATATTCTTGTAGATAATTTCATAAATAAATAGTGTTTAATATCTTTTTTGTTAATTCTCTAGAAAAAAAGAGAGAAGACAAATCCAGTTTCATAAGTTTGGGTTTCAAGAGAAAAACCGCCTTTTGACGCCTTTTTTTAGGGCTACATTTGTTAAAATTTGCCATTTTCGACGTCTGGACGTTTTACAAAAAAAATTCCAAGTTCGGTGTCAAATAACGGTTAGTTATATCTCTTTGCATCCAACTCTCCTTGGACTCTGAGCTATCATCTGTCTTTTTTTACCACAGTCTTGTTGCTGACACACCACGATGACAGACGTAGAAAAGAATAGAGAAACGGATAAATGAACAGTTTTTTTCTTTTAAAATTACTTTACTTGGTCCAGTAATACAAGGTGCGGAGGTGAGTTAAATTGAATGCTATGTGTTCGAGTGTCATAGGGGGCGAGGCGTCATAGGCAATATCTCTCCTTCGGGGGTAACTTTAAAGTCATTACCTAGCACCTGAGGTGACCCCAAAAGGGAAAGTGCTGAGGAGGCTTCTGCAATATTTTAGTCTCCAGTGTGTGTTTTATTTTATTCTATTTTTCACCCAATACAGGGCCAAAGAGACGTTCTCGGTAGGGTTTTACTGAATGAGGTGTGTGATATTAACACAACAGACAAGGATATGGCGGATTGACTCTAAATTTGAAGAGGTTAAGACTGTAGTGTTCGAGGAAGCATGCACACGAGAGTCTGTTTCACAAAGTAGCGGTTCTTAGGAAGAAGCTTTCGGAGTGGAATACTCTTCTTACTAAAGGAATACGGAGGCAATGAAGGTGATTCAACCCTTTGGACTTAGCAAGGCGGATCTTAACCGTAAAGGTCTGAACTGATGGTACTAAAGAATGGAACCCGTTCGTGGATTTGCTATGAAAATAACGATAGAGTAGCGATAAGCCTGCAACAATGCGTCTGTGGGAAGGGGATTGTGGGGTTTAAAATAAATCATCACCCACAAGGCCGTGCAAAGGCTGAAAATTGAGAACTGGGCAGCTCTAGCCTATGTGCTTTATTTTTGGTCCGAGCTGACTCTTGTAAGGTTAAAGCATGATAACAGGGGTCAAATACTTTCCGAAGCAGAAGTTTTTCCGGCATCTTTAGCAACGGATCGTATATATGAATTCCATTCCCAATAGTCGTTCGAAAGAAGGAGCCTTCTTAAGAGAGCGGACGGACGATAAGCGAACCTATATACTCCGATTGAGGAAAAAAAAGGAAATTAGTAGTAAATAAAAGTCCAGGGTTTCAGGAGATGTTAGAAGTATAGAGTTGAAGTAGACTTAGACTGAACCGGAAACCCAATCCTAAACAGAAAGCAAAGGTTATACCTCTATTCAAATTCAAAAAACATGGGAGGAGTGTGAACCGGACTATAG
>OZ038501.1:32015733-32025733 GCA_964036315.1 Acanthosepion esculentum | reverse complement strand
CATTTCAGGGTTTTCCTTTTCCTAGACAGTTTGCAACCGCAAGGCAGAAAAGCCCAAATAGTCTTATTATTTAATCCATAGCTGGCGGGAAAAACGATTGATTGATACCTTTTCCCAAGCCGACCCTTCCGCAAGAAACCGCCAGTAGAAAACTGGAGGAGGAAAATCCCTAATGGTAGTATTCTTCTAAAATAAATATTTATCTTCCTATATTTTGGCAACTGGCTCCGTAATAAAACCAAAACCAAAAAGGAAAATACATAAGTCTATTTCACAAAAATGTATTTTAAAAATCTGAGGAAATCTATAATTGGAAAAATGGACAAACATCAGTAGTACGCAGTTATCAATGACGTAAGCACAGTTTCGAATTAGACATTTGTAAATAAAAACAAAGTACAGATAACTCTTTAAAAATCGATTTTTTAAAATCATTTCACTCCAAGCAAAGTGATAATACCACTTGGACGTAATGGGTTAGTGGGAGTGAAAGAGAGGGAGAAGACTTTAGTGAGAAGACTTTAGTGTGGAGACTTAAAGAAAAAGAAGAAAGGACCATAAAAGAACAGATATTGAGAAAAACAGAAGATGGTGATTGGCGTTGCATTTAATTTTTTGAAGGTTGTAGGTGGACAGAGAAGCAAAAAAAAAAGTGCGAGAAAAGAAAGTATTGGAATAGAACTTACGGTTGAATATAGCTAGTTCAGACAGTAAAACGATGAGACCTTATTGGCAATCTAGTAGCACGCTTAAATTCATGTAGCCGAGGCAAAAAGGAAAAAAAATGTTCATTAGAACAGTTGTCATGAAAATATCCGTAGAAAAGACAGAGTGAAGCTACGTCACGTCGATGAGAAAGTGACTGAAGTCGAGATATTAGGTCAGGATCGATTAAATTACAGGCCGTTCTTATGTACAGGAACCCACTTCTAAAATGATTTTAAAAAAGTATTTTTCGATTCTGATAAATGTGGTGGTGAGTAAAGGCAATTCTAATGAATACTAATCAACAACAATTAGTCACAAAACATTTTCACTATTTTTTACGTGCGGACCATTTTCCATAAGGACAGGACGCGTAAGCAATAAAGAATTCTTAACGAAAAGGGAAACAAAAAGGACACTTAGAATCAGAAAGAGATATCTGAAATTTCTTGGACACGCAAAGAGGAGGGAGGATTTGGAGAATTTGACACTCACAGGATATGTCGAAGGTATAAAGGATAGGGGAAGACAGCAGGCCACCTACCGTGTGAATTGTTGCATAAATAGGGGATGCGAAGCTTAGAAAACGTTGCTAAGAGCTATAAGAGTTAGGAGGTTGTGAAGACCCATGGTCGCCCATGTCCTGACGGAACACGTCGCATAGAAGCACTCTTCAGTCCTTTACATATAAGGACTAAATGTCAGAGCGTTTAATAAGCAAGTATTACTAACGTTCTTTCTTTTATATGCCATGACGTAGGTGATCATGGCCCCAATACATTTTCCTATCCTGTTCGTTAATGAATAAAATAGAAAAAGACGAGTACAAAATCATAGAGCAATTTTATATTTTCTAATAATCTTATTTTTCTGCAAAATGATCTTAATGGGCTGCGTTCTTTTAGCTTGAATGTTTGATGCTTACTAGATAGTATTCCGGTATATTTCTGATTGCTAGATTGATTTTTACGGCTTACCAACCCTTTGCAGGTTATTTAACGCCAGAAAATATGTTCAGATTGTATTTTTTTTTTTGTAGATAATAATGAAAATATTTTTAGATTGTAAGAATTTTTGTAGATATTTTGATTTATACTGATACAAGTTCTACCATTTAACTAATAGTTGGGAGAGGAAGAGGTGGATTCATACCTTTCCCAAGGCTATTTGCGCATATGTAAATATAACGACCCCGGCTTGAACTGGAACTCGGCTCTCTGAGTTCCAATTCCAAGTCGTTATCTATTACACCACCCGCACATCCAAGCTTACAGTACATGATATTCCCAAGCAGTCACCCATCGAGGCACTTAGTAAGCTCGATGTTGCTTAACTTCGATGATCGTACGAGTAATTTCTGATTGGAAAATTCAATGGGTATGTCTTTGCTTGGGCACAGCTCACAGAAAAAACTGACTTAATGACCTTAATTTGCTGTGGGGTCTGGAGAGAGACACTTTTGCAGATTTACCACAGAATAGTTAAAGAAACGTAACCAATTACAAAAGATTGTTTTCACCAGTGAAGAAATTTCGACTTTTTCTGCCTGATCCCCACATGCCAGACTAAAGTAAGTGAATATCTAACTGAAAGTCTGCAGTCGTGTTGGTAACCTAGTGTCATGTGTGTGATTTGTTTGTTTTGAAGGCTTATCAACCCTTTACAGGTTATTTACCGCCAGAAAATATGTTCAGATTGTATTTTTTTTTGTAGATAATAATGATTTTTACTGATACAACTTCTACTATTTAACCCATAGTTGGAGGAGAGAGCGGTATATTTATTGTAGGCCATCTTAATTCACCATGCAAAATATGTGCATCTTAACACCTTGAATCAATTAAGCCATGCCTGGTGTAGCGTCAGAGGATTTATTATTATTATTATTATTATTATTATTATTATTATTATTATTATTATTCCTTTGGTTTATATAGTACGAGTTGCCTCCCAGTCTCAGTCAGATGCTTCAAGAGACAAGTTTTTGCATCAGAATATGCAAAGAGATGAGGCACCAGACAATCAGGAAAAGATTGGCTGGTTGTTTTTGTTTAGCGGCATATCAACACCTCTATGGGTTATTTAATGCCGAAATCTAAATATTTTGTACGTAATTTTATTTTATTTTTGGAGACAATAATGGCTTAGAGATACAAGTCTTACTAATTAACTAACTCATAGCTGGGGGAGAAGAGGTGGATTTATACCTTTCCTAACGATATTTGTGCATAAGTAAATATAACAAACCCAACTGGAATTGGAACTCTGTTCTTCGATTAACAATTCCGAGCCATTATCTATAACACCACCTGCGCATCCAAATTTAGAGCACTTGTTATTCCATCTAGGTACTAACCAGGTTCGACGTTGCTTAACTTCGGTGATCGTACGAGAACCAATGTTTCAACGTGATATGGCCGTAAGTCTGTCTGTACAAGGGACTGAAGAGAACAATTCACAGTACCATACCATATAATAACAACTGTTTTCCACTGTCGCTTACAATGACTTCCCAAAACATAGATAACCGTTTATAGCTCCTGGACTTCAAAAGTGGCAAGAGTGACATCCCAGTAGCAGTGAGAGTACATTCAACTATTTAACAGGCACTTTTATCTAAGAATTCCACCAGGAGGATAAGTAAAGGTAAATAACTACTGTAATATTTCAAAGATTAATATTCATTGAATGAGTGATTCGTTTTCAACCCTTTTGCAGGTTATATAAAACCAGAGAATATTTTTTACATTTTTGGGATTTTTTATAGATAATAATGGTTTAGAGATACACATCTTACTACTTAACGTGGGAGAAGATGTGGTTTCCTTAAGGGCATTTGCGCGTAAGTGAATATAACAAACCCAACAGGAATTGGAACTCGTCTCTCCAATTAACAATTCCGAGCCATTATCCATTACTCCACCTGTACATCCAAGCTTACATCACCTGGTATTCCCATCTAGGTACTGACCAGGTTCGAGAAAGCGTTCGATCATCGATTGATATCCTATTACCATAGTCAGTAATATTGTAAGCTTAGTAAATATTTGCATCTGAATATTCGCACTCAATAAATAAATAACAAAGCGCAATTGTTGCCTACCTTGTGATTTGATAAAACCCATTTCTTCTTTTTTTTTTTTTTTAAATTTTCTTCTTGGTTACCCTGTTTCTGATCTTTCGAAGACAAAAGTACATTCTCTTTTGAATTCGTACGCGTTTTGCTGTTCCGGTGCTTACAAAATATCTGATTGCAGGCAGGGAAATCTTTTAGCAACACTGTAGGACCACTGATGACTGCGGTAGGTTTATTTGTGAACGGACGTGCTGGAATCGCTTGAAAGCATAACAACAACCAGCGCTAAGGAGACTAATAAAAATGACGTACAATTGAATGCTCAGCGACAAGACGATTAAAATCTATTAAATGAGAGCGGACGATGAAACAAAGGATATGTTTGTTTGTGTGGGGAAGTATGCGTGTGTGTGTGTGTGTGCCGTAACTGCAAGAATGAACAAAAAAAAAAATCACTCAAAATAGCGATGAACAATGCGCCACATAAAAAGTAGGGCATGTCAATAAAGTTTGGATGATCGATACTTGTCTCATTTCAAATCAAAATTGTCCATTAAAAAAACAAGTTTATTAGAAAATATATTCAGTTTAAATACAGAAAGAATCATAAAAATGCTCATTTCTGTTTATACTCTTATCCTATGACTCATTGGTTGTTGCCAGACATAAAGAGAAATTAGTCCGCATGACGTAAACGTCTTTTTCAATTTCATTCAAATTGTGTGTGTATGCGCGTTTTGTATGTGTCCGTGTATATTTTAATTCAATGACAGACCTAAAAATATTTCTACAAAATTTTAAAAAAAAATTATTACCAAATAATTTCCGAAAAGTTGATTATCTGATTTTTTAGTTTAAAAATAATTATGTTTCTTTTTTTAAAATGATTTTATCGCTTAGCCCAGAGTTTTTCAACCTTTTTAAGCAACGGCACACCTAGGAGCAAATGAAAATATCACGGCACACAATTTTTAAAAAAAGGTGAAATGAAATCATTGATTTTTTTAGAAAAAAAACAAACTACAGACAATATTAAAAGAAAGTACATAATCGAAAACGGAGGATGACAGCTCGGATTGAGGAATTCGAATTCCAGTCAAATTCATTACATTCACTTACATGCTAATACTTTTGGGAAAGGTATGAATCCTCTTCTTCTTCGCGACCAGCTATGGGTAAATATCAGGACAGACCGGGTTCTACCTCAGAAAGAAATGGCAACCTACTGCGGGAAAAAAAATCTGCCTCGTCAGTCATGTATCGACAGATAAATGATCGCCTAAGCGTGTATCACGCATGGCACATAACTGACTAACATAATCGAAGAATAGTGAAAGAAATATTTAAAAAAAAAAGTTTAATACTTATTCATTTATTCAAACACTAACGTTGTACCATTACCACTTCCACACAAACATATATATGTATACCGTGACAATATTTCACGGGAAACTTAAGAGGATCGCGCGTCATACTAGCGGTTGAGAATCATTAGCTTAGTCCGTGGGAAGGGAATTCCCGTGCCTTATTTCAAACTCAGTCAAATTGTGTGTGTGTGTGTGTGTGTGTGTGTGTGTGTGTGTGTGTGTGTGTGTGTGTGTGTGTGCGTGTACCTGTACTTCTGTGTATATCAAATGGCACAAGTACATGTAAGGTACACATACAACAACACTAACATACACATATATAGGGTGACCCCAAAAAACGGGAATTTTTGAAGTTCGTATTGCCAGACATGAGCAAGTGGCAACACTGCGGGACAGTGACCTTAAGCAAGTAAACATTTCGCCATTTTAGTAACGAGAATGAAATTCACAGTATCCCGGCTGAGATGTTGCAGCAGTCAATGAGGAATCTCAACAGCAGATTTCAAGAATGCATTCGTACAGGAGGACGCCATCTACAGGACATAATTTAAAAAAAATGAAAATTCCATCATTGTTTCTTAAATGGCATGTTTTAAGGTTACAATTACTATGAATGAAATATTTTTCTTCCATCACTCTTGGTTTTATTGGATTGTTAAAAAGTTGCCCGTTTTTTGGGTCACCCTGTATATTAAATATAGCTACCTAAAAAAAGTGATACCTAAGGTTTAAAATGCATTAAAAAATGAAACGCTATTTATGAAGCTTTTATTTTAGTTTCAGGTTTCAAGCTAATAAATTAAATTTAATATTTCCAATAAACAAAATATTTTGCTGCATTACAAACCGAATTTAAATTGATTGGAATTTTTTTTTTTTGATTAACAGTAAAATTGATAAAATTGTCGTCGATATTGACAAAGCTGTCATCACAACAGAATTATCGTTATTAAAAAAAATCTTTCAAAAAATAAAATATATTTTTCTGAAACGTTATCTGAGAAATATTAGCCGACTTTAAGTTTAATTAATTTGAATTAAAGCATATATCACTTTTAGTTTAAAATATCGCAGAAAAGCATTTTTAACGCGAAGGTGGGTGTTTTTTTATGTGTTGACATATGTATCGACATCCTGATGTTTGGAAAATTTTAGTAAGGAAGAGATAATGGAAATAAAATTACATGACGAGCCTAACTTAACCTTAACCTTAGGGAATTCTAAAATCCCTTCTAAGGTTAGATTATCTAAACTCTCCCTTTATCTTATTAGTGTGTGTACGTATGCGTTGTAGGGGTCTGGGCGGGAGCATAAGATTGTACCGCCTAAGGGGTGTGAGTGTCACCAAGAAATGTACACTCTTCCGGTATATCTTTGAAAATACGCACCCTTTTATCACTGAAATCCCTTTTTAAATCTTCCCTCAGTTAAATTTTAGTGCCCTCTCCGCCTAAAGTCCGCCCCGTCTCTCTCGTCTATTACCCATCTATATAGATCACGGGTCCGCCCACACTCTCACCAATTTCTCCCGGAGTCGTTTTTCCGTTTTCATTTTGAATCTGTAGGTCTGATGAATTGGATCGTTTTTGCGATTCCAATGGAATAAATTATGACCATGGAATATTAGTGTTTAAGTCTTTTTATTATATATATATATATATATATATATATATATATATATATATATATATATATATATATATATTTAAATATCTAGTAATCTTAAAAATTTGAAATATTTTAAGCATTCTAATATGATCTTGAATGTCAGATACTTTATTGCCTTACTTACGAATACGCTTGTTTAGGAAATGTTGGAAAATTATGAATTAATTTTAAATTTACTATAGTTATCGCTCTTATTTTCTGATAATGTCGTATATACAAAATACACAAAACATAATATATATATATATATATATATATATATATATATATATATATATATATATATATATATATATATTATATGTGGCAGTCTGCATATCGCTGCTTTCTCGCCACTGTACCGCATCCTTATTCAATCGAGTGCTTACCAGTGATGAGAAGTGGGTTCTGTACGAAACTCCCAAGCGTTCCAGACATTGGTTGTCTCCTCAGGATGCTGTCCCTAACAACGCAAGACCGCCTATGCACCCACGCAAGATTAAGCTTTGTGTCTGGTGGACACAAACATTTTAGAAGATTTAGAACTTTATCAATTAATATAATTATTTCAAAAACAATGAAAACAATTCTTGTCCATAATAAATTTTATTCATAAAAACAATAAAAATTTTTTTTAATTAAATAATATTTTAGTTTTCGTGAATCTTTTATTTTACGATTCAGACAAAAAAAAAATGATAATTTAAATTCTCCAAGGCCTTGTCCTTATAACTAATATAAACATTAAACGCTGCAAAAAAGAATGTCTCGAAATTTCATAAAATTAAATGAGTGTGTGTGTGGGGGGGGGACAGATGTAAAAAATATTTTTAGGCGCATTGTATTATTTAGCTGCAAGTGCAATATCTGTATGGAACAAAAACGTGGAAGTCTGGCAGATTCCACGGTCTGACGCGGTGACCACGGCTCACTTCCGGTGGTTGGCGGAGGAACAAAAATATAGATATTAGTTGTCTTGGGTTTACCTATGAACTTTTAATATGAGGAGGCGGAACAAGTCGTAACTAATATCTTTAATGAGGCGCTGGAGATGAAAAGTTTAAAATGCAAAAACTTCAATCAGCTAAAGTTATATTTCAAGTGTATAACTGGCAGTTTGATTTTTTTACAGCTTATGGATTATTTAAAGCCAAAAGTTATTTGTCTTAGTTTGCTTACAGTGTTCCCAAGCGACACTCCTTCTAAGTACTGACCGGGCTTGACGTTGCTTAACTTCGGTGATCAAACGAAAACCGGTGTTTTCAGCGTGATTTGTCCGTAAACACGTATATGGTCCATAAACACGTATAACTGAGAGAACGTGATTTGGCCGTAAACGTGTTTACACATAACTGAGAGAACGTTAAAAGAAATACAGATCTACTAAAAGTAAACTGATGTGCATAATATCTTTACAATGATTTTCGCCCTATACAAGGACCAAGAGTCACTCGAGGAAGAGGGATACAGAGTAAGAGGCACAGTTTATGCGGATAAGTGGGGAAGATAACGGATAACTGTAGACTTGAACAAGTTAAGATTGTAGTGCTCGGGGAAGCATCCTCTTGGGAGTCGGGAAGAGGCTGATCGAGTGGAACTTATATCTCACTAATGAAATATTAAGGGAATGAGAGCGGTTCCCTACAATACGTTTGACATGGCGGGTCTTAGTGGGTCAGTAGAAAGCAAAACACAAACTACCAGGCGAGCTTGAACGAATGGATGGCGGAGCAGGGTTTTGGAGAGATGGCAAAAAGATTAAAGTAATTAAGAGCTACAAAGGACAGCAAATTGCGGAGAGCCAAGAGCGTCAACGTCCCGAATGGACACAACACAAAGAAGAAGAAGAAGAAGAAGAAGAAGAAGAAGAAGAAGAAGAAGAAGAAGAAGAAGAAGAAGAAGAACAACAACAACAACAACAAAAAACGTTTTTTCTTCCTGGTCTTATTCAATTTCGCACTCAATTCAGAATCCTCATGTCATATTTTGAAATAAGTAACTGATCACCGTACCCTTTTAACGATTCTTTCTAATACTTTGTCTATGCTTCTTCTTTCTGCGGAACGGAATAATGTTTGACGAGGTGACTGATGATCCACTTGTGTGGGGCGCGCTGAACCTCAAGGAGGCTTGACATCGGTCGATGAACAGATTTAAATATATATAAAGGCCTGGTTTTATGTTACAGAACCATGGAAAATGTGAGAGAAGCCTTCATTGCGTCTACTGGTTATTGGAATGAAACCTGAAAAAAAACTTCATTAAGAAAATTACGAAAAACGAATGTCGGAGAGTACAACTTCTGAACCGTTATGAGTATAACAACCAAGACGAGAAGGCTGGCCCGAATAGCAAAGCATATAATAACCATACTAAACAGGCATATATAAAATAAACTTGAACAGCTGTTCCTTACAATATATTGGTGAAACTTGCAGAAATTTAAAAAAATAAAACAAAAAACAAAAAACAAAAACAAGACATTTATGAACATAAAAAATATACGTAACCATTTATCCAATGCATTAGTTATACACAGAAATAATATCAACTAAAAATTCGATCTCCAAAATGGTGTACTTATTAAAAGAGAAAATAACTTAGACGAAAAATTCTTGAAAGTGCAATTAATGATTCTTGTCAAAATATTAATTTACGCCCTGAATTTTTCCAAATATCTTCTTTCTTAAAAGAAATGTTCCTTTCGCAAACTATGTTCATAAAAACTTTTTTTTTTAAAAATTAATTCAAAATTAAAAGAAGACGGCTCACTCACCACCTTTAAAAATAAATAAATTAATTAAACATATAAACAAAATAAAAAAAATGTATAATAAAAATCGGTAAATAAATAATAATTACAATCAATAAATCAATCAATCAACAAACAGCAATAACAACAATAACTCACTTTTGATAGGCCGAAATAGCTTTTGTTTAATAGTCACTTCGCGTCCTCCATAATATACCTTTTCTTATATAATAAGTTTTAGAATATTTTAGATCGTTCTCTAATTTAAAATTTTAAGATTTAATGCTATTTTATTTTTTGCCATATAACTTTTATGTATAAATACAGGTTACTAAATAACATTTTGACACTTGCCTTAATAAAATTCCTCAAGGAGCGAAACGATTTAGCATAAAAGGTTTTCTACTTGTCTGTCTGTCTGTCTGTCTGTCTGTCTCTCTCACCCTCTGTATC
>OZ038501.1:31995900-32015533 GCA_964036315.1 Acanthosepion esculentum | reverse complement strand
TTTGTTTTCAGATATAAAATGTGGCTTTCATCTCGTATAGCCTTCGTAATATAAGCATCATAACTTCTTTAGTGTGTGTTGGGATTTAATATGCAAATAACTAAAATGCAACACATTTTTATTTACAGATAAATCCGAAACATATTGGCCATAAAAAAACATATTTGATCAACACAATATCACATATACCTGGATAAATTATTGTTTTATTATTTTACATATCCATATGCCAGCTTCACGTCGTATAACCTCCACCAATCTTTCTTTCGGAATTATAAAACCTCCACCAGTCTTTCTTCCATTGATTTTGACTACTTTTCCGTTGTGATGAGGATTTTTAAAAACGCTCTCTGTAATTATTTTAAATTTTTAAATTTATCCGTTATAGTTACGGAATTTATTTTACAAAACAAGCGTTTCAATATAAGGGAGCTGACCGGAAATTGGTAAAAATATAAAATTGCATTAAATGTTATATGCACTTTAATATGTTGTTGCTATATTTGTAATAAATTTTGTTGAGTGTTGGTTAGTTGATTTTGATATAGAGGGCTTCGAGAATTTTATGTTTTTTCCCTGAAGATGATCTTGGGAAAGATCGAAAGCACTTGCTTAGAAAAAACTATGGTGCCTTTCTTGATGAATTTCATCTTCGCATCAACAAACTGATTAGAGAACTGGAAAGAATCTGTATAAAAATGAATAGACACAATATGTCTATATTATTCAATGAAACGTTTGAATAAAGTTATGCTGCTTATATATATAAGCAGCATAACGTTTACAAATAAACGACTTCAGGTAAAATAACCGCCAAAATAGACTACCCACAATAAGCTATATAAACAAATTTTTACTACGTTAATAAAAACACCGATCAAAATAAAAAATATATAAGATAAAAAATAAAAATTAGATTAAATAAAAAGAAGCAAAATAATTTGACACAAATAAATAAACAAATAAACGACTTCCGGTAAAATAACCACCAAAATAGACTACCCACAATGCACCACTGATCCGTATATATAAATAGCCGAGAAAAATAACAACACTCGTGGCCTGACGATTACATCTAACATGAAACAGACTGTCGCCTCTGAGTGTTGACTTCTATGTTCACTTTATATATATATATATATATATATATATATATATATATATATATATATATATATATATATATATATATTTGCGTTGATGTGAGTTTGTGACACTGGGTTTCACGCCCTTTGTGATCGTCAGACAAAGGGCGTGAAACCCAGTGTCACAAACTCACATCAACGCAAATAAATATGTTAGTTCTATCACTGATATTGAGCGCTTTCCAATAAGTACCGCGTATACATAATAAATAAATAATATATATAAAAACTGCATATATATATATATATATATATATATATATACACACACATATTATATATATATATATATATATATATATATATATATATATATATATACATACAGAGAGAGAGAGAGAGAGAGAGAGAGAATAGATAGATGAATATATATAGAGAGAGAGAGAGAGAAAAGGAGAAAGAGTGAGAAACTTCCCATCGTCATTTGAAAATATTTACTTAAACATTTGTTTAAAACTTAACATTTGTCTTTTTTTGTCAAAGGCAAATTCGGTGATAAACGCAAACCGTTAAATAATATGAAGCCGCCTATTTACTTTGTAGGACATATAATAAGGAAAGAAGGGTTTGAAAATTCGACACTCACAAGATATATTGAAGGCAGGAGAGACAGAGGGAAATCGCGATTAAGCTAAGAATAACAAAGGAGAGGCATGATTGTGGAGAGGCATGATTGTCTACGTCCTGAACGGACACGGCACAGAGAAAAAGAAAACCTACTTACTGGTATCTCGTGTAAATGATCTGATGCTACTGTCACTATTGGCTTTACTAGTTGAAAGATCGACACCACCGCTGCTGTTGCTGTCACTGTTGTCAGTAATTTTCCAATAATGCAGGATTCTAACATCGAGCTCTCATCGCGTGTTGATGACGGCATTGGTCGAATAAATTCAAACATTTAAGTATGGCTAATTGTGACACATCAGGAAAAAACCTAGTCACGTGTGCTTTATTTCTCTCTCAACACACACACACACACACACACACACACACACACACATATATATATATATATATTTAATTTTCTTTTTCTACAAAGATGAATAATAATTTTGGTTTGAATTTCTTTTCCATTTATTTTGTCATTTTTTTGTGGGGGGTATTTTCCAGACTCGTAATTGGTAACCTTTCGAGAGAGTCAAACGGACCATTTATTTGACCCACTGTGTTATTTTATTTTCATTGTTTTTTTTGTCACGCCCAATGCCCTTCCAAAGTCCAGAACTTATAACTATCAGTTCTTACTTATGTTGCCGATTTATCTGTTTTCTAAGCCGGTGAAAAGAGAATTGAAATGACGGCTTTCAGGAAATCAGCTATTTCATCCACTTAGAATGTGAATTGTTTGGAGAAGTCTTGTCTTATCTCACCTAAACAGTAGTTCCCATATTATTTTCATAACAATGTACGGCTTGCTGATTGGATAATGCCAGTATTTTCCGCGTACTTCATTTTCCATGAATGTTTTCATTTCACTGAAGCGTTCAATTCTTAACATGAAAAATTGGTGCAAAATACAGTAGCAAAAATATAAAACGCACTACTCTTCATTTCAAGCGACAAATAATCATAATTTTAAGTACTTTTTAAAGAAGTAATTCGATATCATTATTAAGGAAATAATTCATCATTTTTAAAAAAATAGTTCGATATTATTGTTTCTTAAAGTGATAATTTGATATCATTGATTTTTAAAGGAATAATTCGATATCATTGTTTTTTGAAGAAATAATTCGATATCATTTTTTTAAAGAAATTCCATATCATTGTTTTTTTTAAAGAAATTCGATATTATTGTTTTTTAAAGGAATAATTCGATATTATTGCTTTTAAAGGAAGAATCCGATATCATTGTTTTTTAAAGGAACAATTCGCTATTATTGAACAAATAGCGGACATGTGGATTTGAATAAACGGACATTGACATGCGCACAACCATAGGCATACGCACAAAGGTACACACACACACACACACACACACACACACACACACACACACACACACACTTGCGTGCATGCGCATAGATATGCAGTACCCACCCATATTAAATTAAAGTATGAGTCGTTGCAAGTTATGCCAAAATAGATGTGAGACAGAAAGTGGAGTTTGGTCTTCGTCAAGAATTAGGCATTCTATTCCTTTCAGGTTTGTTTTGGCAAACAGCATGAATATGTCATTGTGCTATTGTTTCTATCAATACACCTAAGTTCATTATATATATATATAACCTTAGGCTCACATATTTGTATTTGGCGATTTTAACGCCCATCACAACCAGTGGCTTAAGAACGCTACTACCGACATCGCAGGCATTCATACTCTCGACTTTTCAGTCTCTCAATCCCTCACTCAGATAATCGATTTCCCCACGCGTTTTGTCGGGGTTCTTGATAAGATCCAGAGACGGATAGGCAACGTGATTGGCCCTGATCTGTCATCTCGTCTGCAGTCGCTCTCTCACAGACGCGATGTTGCCTCGCTCTGCCTTTTTTACAAGTACTTCCACGGTAATTGCTCTGAGGAGTTGCGTTCGCTTGTCCCCAGGCCTCGTGAATTTAAACGCCCCACCAGGCTGGCATCCCGCCCCCACCCCTACACCGTGGAAACTGTTAGATGTAGACGTCTCTTCTACTCCAGTAGCTTCATGTCTCGCACATCTCGCCTATGGAACTCACTTCCCTATTACTGTTTCCCTGACAAATACAATCTCCAACGGTTTAAGTGTAGCGTCAATCGACATCTCCAGTTGCCTTGATCTATACACTTCCCTTCTCCACATTCTTTCATTTTTCATTCCTATCTGCTCTCGCTCCGGATCTTTTGTGGCCCCCTTTCCTTGATCGACCCACTGTCTTTCTCTTTCTCCACATCCCCTCCCTTGCCACTCCTATCTGCTCTTCCTCCAACCCTTCTTTAACCCCTTGCGTGATAGTGGCCTCCGGCCTTGCTTGGGGTGATATGATTAAAAAAAAAAATATATATATATATTATACATCGACTTGAAAAAATTATCAATAAATCAGAAATTCAACACTGGTTGAAAATTATTAAAAAACTGAACCCCTCAATAGTAGTTTCACTACAAAGAAGCATTCGCCATTCATTGGCTGAGCAGAAAGCTAGAATTAGTTTTTATTTGCTTGTGTGCGCGTGTGTCACATAATGTCAGTGGTGTGTCTGTGCATGTGCGCGCGTGTGTGTACGTGTGTGTGTACACTGGCACAAAATTGATTATAATTATGAGTATGTGTAAGTTTGGTATTTGTGTTCGAGTGTGTATGCGTGTATATTTATTACAATCTGTATTCGGCGTATGCTTTCGAAAACGTGTATTAGCTTGTGTGCGTGTGTATGTATGTGTTTGTATGTGTATGTGTGATGTGTGTCAGGATGTCAGTGGTACGTGTGTATGTGAGTTTACGAGGATATCGCTGGAATTTTGTTGAGTCTATGAAACTAAAAATTATCTGAAACCATTTGTTAAAAAGATGGCTGGTATAAACGAGGTCTAATCAAAAAGTGTCTATGGCAACGGATCTAAAGTACGCAGGATAATGCCGCTTGGCAAAGATTGATATTGAAGTCTGTTGCGCATGCACGCTAAGTTATAACGTTCTTGCACACTTCTGTTGTTTATAGCCGTGCTTGGAAGGAAAGTGTGTAGCGTGTGGTCGTATCACCACACCAAAGTGAACATCAGTAACCGTGGCTTGTACAGCAGTTTTTATCCAAGCACATTCCTCAGGTTCGAGAACCACCATATTCCCCAGATTTCTCCCCTTTCAACTTATTCCTCTTCAAAAATCAAATCCCAAGTGAAAGGAACAAAATTTCAAGACGTCGGGGAAATCCATGCGACGATGCAGCTACTCACTATCCCCCAAAAAACAGCGTCCGGAATCACCTACAGTTTTTTTTTTTAAGTCTTTGTCTTGCACATGCGCCATGACGAAATTACAAATGGCAAACATAACCGCCACTTGGTCTCACTTCACTACAATATCCCGCATTATATATCCCTAAAATTGTTTTTGATATATAAAAAGTTATATATCGTGATTTTCCAAATATAGCTTAGATGTCGCACAAGGTCGAAAGTAGAAGGCACCCACCGAGGATGCCTCCTACTTTCGGCCTTGTGCCACATCTAAGCTATGCTTGTAAAATCACTATATATATATATATATAGAGAGAGAGATGGATTTTTCTTTTATTAATCCGATATATTTTTATTTAAACATTTTTTTAATGAATAGCACATTTGAGTAGATGCTCTGTTTTTATTTATTTAACGAGATATTTAATTATTTCCATCTACCGGCCTGAATATTTGAGAAATCTTATTAGAAAAGTATGTGTTCTCTGGCAGGATTCGAACCAGCGTTCCCCCCAGGAGAAACCGTCATTAGATCGGACATGCTTTAACCGCTCGGCTACATAATCTTACTTACCAAACAAAACACGAATATTGTTTTTGAACACAGGGCTTTCCAGATTCTCGAAATATACATCTCTACTCAGTTTTTGTTTACGTTTAAACAATTATATTTATATATATATATATATATATATATATATATATATATATATATATATATATATATATATATATATATATATATATATATATATATATATATAATGTTGAGAATCTCGAATGTAATTCGCACTGATTAAGAAAAATATGACGTCTACTCAAACACGCGTATCTACTAAAATATAATGTTTAATGAAATAAGAAATAATGTCGGAGTAAAAATAAAATTCAATAATTCATTAGAAATTACGTTATTTACGTTTTGGATGAGAAAATTAAGTTAGCAGTTATCAGCTTTCGAAAATATACGAACGCGAAGATGTGTATTCCTTAAGAGGATAACTGAACTTTGCTGTGCTGTGGAACTCTCTGTGGCCGAGGGGTCAAAAGCACGTCGCATCAGATGGTGATTGTCCTTACAGCGGAGAACGCAGATTCGAACCTATATTAAGAATTTCGAATGCATAGACTGGTAGATGAAAATTCACACTGCTTAAGAAAAGGGTAGCGTACCTAACGAGCTTGTGTAAATCGATGGCAAAACAGGAACTAAGATGTATAGTAACGAGACAACCATTACTCAACGCGACAAAGAATAGATAGTTATGGAGATCTATGATCATCCATGTTCTAAAGGTTTACTGCACATAAAAGAAGAAATCGAATCGGTACCCGGTAGTCTGATTGGTCAAAGTGACCAAGGTGATAAATGACACTTATTTGCATCCTTGACACTGACTTTACTTTTTATCCATGGTGATATGTGAGACATTTGTACCTCTTGGCCATTTTCTTTTTATAAAGGAAAGAACATACTGTCTAAAGGCAAAATACAATAACGCTTACGATAACGACGTTGGTTTATATTGATTGATTATTATGCAATGGACGCATATGTGCATCAGAGGAAATACGCAACGTGACAGAAAAGGCACATGTGAGTCATGTAACAGTAAACATGTGAACATCGAAATATCCAAATATTTGCAAGCAAATTTCCGCCATACAAAATCTTTCAAAATTACCCATTGTAACAATAAACATTTTATGGAGTAAAAAAGAAATGGTATAAATTATGAATAAAACTTTTTATCCGGATATAAAATAATTTTTAAAAATATTTGCTTGTCTATAATCAGTAAATAGGTTAAATCTATTAAAAGAAGAATTTGATAATAATATTCCGTGTTCCTTCATTCCTTAGTTAATTAGCTTGTACGTTACATCCTACCAATATATAATAAATTATGGACTACTCCGTTTTAAACACGAAGAAATATGGTACACCAAAGAGGCTGTTTGGTTTCAGTGAAAGAAAGACAGAAAGAACAGATAGAGGAGTTTATTTAATCACGGATACATCGATTTGTGGCACAAGGTCTACCATACTAGCTAATCTGATTTATGAGTCATTTACTCTAACAAGTAACAAAATCACCACAAGAACACATCTCTCCGCATTCAAACCGAACATTTACCAAAATACCGAATTTTTCGCAGAGGAACTAATAATACACTCATTTTAAAAAAATAGATAAACATTGATGATAATAGGAAATGGAAGGGGTTGAACATATATAATCGAATAAAAAGGATAAAATAAACATTTAAAAGAAACTAAATTTATGTTAGTGAGGCACCGCCCAATCCACAAAAAAGAAAATGGCCGCCGTAGTCTGCCCGTAGACAGAATAAAGAAGCTCACTCACTAGTGGTGGGGGGAAGGGCAAAAACAATTTGGGAGTGGGAAAATGTAAAGCAAATATGAAAAGAAACATGGGGAGATAAGAAACCTTGTCAAGTGCCATAACAAAAGAAGAAGCCGGGAACGACAGTCACTCACCAAGAGAATCAAAAGAGACTAGCTTAACCAGGGGTGGGGTCCGCTATGAATCGGTCCGATGTGAGACTAAAAAAAGAGTAAAACATGATTAACCCGATTCCGACCTAGGTTCGCAACACATACACACTTTTTGTTGAAATCTGCCTAAACCAATCGCTTTCTATCAGTTATGAAGCCCGAAGACCCAAATCGACTCCAGTTGTCACATACGTAAGCGAGATCATTGGGCACAAGATGTTCAGGATCTATACGAACAGACAGAGGAGGTGTTAACGCCCTCATGTATTTAACCTCTGCTTCAGTGAAATGTAAAAAATGTAAAACTATATGCTCCAATCAAGACAGACGATACAGCGCATTAAAGAAAAATAAAACATAACAGAAATTTTCTCTATGATGAGTATGCAACAAAAGCCTGACGTAATAATGACGTCATTCCATCGTGGTTTATTCTCCTTTTTCTGGATAAAAAAAAAAACCAACTTTCTGTGAAACACACCCGTACTAATAGAATTTGTAGTGGTTAAGGAATCAAAGCAAGTAGCATGCATATTTTCAATATTTCCGGTAAGGCTGGATCTGTGGGGCCAATCTACCCGGATTTTAGGAGGAAAAATAAAATCCGAGTGTTGTGTCCACAAATACAACACAAAATAATAAACAACGCGAGGAAATGATCTTCACAGAAAAAGAAGACCGAGCTAAATAACATTTATACAATAGATACATGTATTTCCATATTATAATTCAATTATCTTTGTTCTGGCAAAGAGACCA
Source organism: Acanthosepion esculentum (assembly GCA_964036315.1). Taxonomy (NCBI): domain Eukaryota; kingdom Metazoa; phylum Mollusca; class Cephalopoda; order Sepiida; family Sepiidae; genus Acanthosepion; species Acanthosepion esculentum. The sequence continues at coordinate 32,007,227 of OZ038501.1, read as the reverse complement.
ATAGTCCGAGTGCCGAAAGTGATTTGTTGCAAGTGAGTCTGCAAAGTTCGAAATGATATGTATGCCAATGTATATGTAAAGCACATGCTAATGAAACATGTCTGTGACTGCTGACTGGTTGCGTACGATAGCAGTAATTTTTAAAATACAGTGAACAGAGAGAGGATACGAGACTTACTTTCGTCGTGGTGTTGTATGTAGAAAAACCATCATTGACATACATGTTGTCATGGTAACGCGTGTCTAAGTTATTAATCGAGGCTAAGTGGTTCGCTCACTTTCTTTCGCTGACTGTCGTTGCAGATCTGGTCGCTGACTGCCGTTTCAGATCTGGTCCTGACTGTGGTTGACAAGCCGCTTTTATGGGTAATGTTGTGGTAGGATCCACCTAATCTGCATAGGTGACTACCAACTATATAAATAGTGGTTGGTACCGGAAGACGAGGGGAAGGAATCACGAGATCCAACTAGAGACTCTGATCGACTGCGACTAGTCAACACATTCTCCAGGAACGTCTTCCCAGAAATATACAGAAATACTATATGTACTTATTGTGTACACTTTCTTGTTATAATACATTCTTGTTCTAAGTACATTTTGTGCTGCATTATTATTCCATGCATTAGGCGAGATTCAACATTGAGTCAAGACTCAACAATGGCGACGAAGTAGAACGAACCATACGTCAAGTTTCAACAATGGCCACAAAGTAGAACGAACCATACGCCAAGTTTCAACAATGGCAAAGAAGTAGAACGAACCATACGGATAGAAGAAAGAATTAATAGTGAGAGTTTTCAACAATTGGGACAAGTCATTGAAGAACCCAGGCTGAAAGAAAAAACTATTAATTCAAAGTCCAACGTTAACGTTACGACGAAGGATTCTGAACTTCTGGATATGTAGAACTCGTTAAAAGACGACTAAGCATAAAGGAGCGTTCACTCAGAAAAATTGGAAAGGTGTCGTAATCGAATAACGGTAATTTTAAATTAAAAAATTATCTACAACGAGACACCCTCTAAAAAGAAAAATTGGCCGACTACAAAAACGTGCATGGATTTAAAAGGAGCACAAATACACCGTGTCGACTTTGAAAGGTAACAAACTTTAAAAAATTATTTTTTAAAAATTATTTGTTCAACAATATAGTGACGAATTACCTCTGATAAGTTGTCATTGAAATACGCGAACAGAAGTCGAAAACGAAAAAAAAAGTCCGACGCTCTCTGTTCACGAAAAAAAATACCAAAGTTGATTAGCACGGGCGTGAATGTAAAAGCAAGACATAAAATAGAAAAGTCGTACGTTGTTTCGATTTTTTTGGTCAGCTTATATGATATTCGTGGATACACAAATTAACAGTATATTCCTTGTTGCATGAACACTATCAGCTAAAGATGGATGAACTATCCAAAGTCATATCTGAATTATTCAAATCCCAACAGATAGCACAGCAAAAATATCAAGAACAACAGATAGCACAGCAGAAATATCAAGAAAAAATACAGCAAGAACAACTGATAGCAATGCAGAAATATCAAGAACAACAGATAGCACAGCAAAAATATCAAGAAAAAATACAGCAAGAACAACTGATAGCGATGCAAAAATATCAAGAACGTCAAGAGGAAAGACTTTTGGAAATTCAAAAGTTAACACTGGAGAAATTAAACAACTATCAGGCAAATGAGGGAAATTCTTCATATTCTAATAACACCATATTTAATTCGCTGGAAACTTTCAACTATGTGCCAGACGAAGAAAAAACGTTTGAAGCGTACTTTAAACGATATGAAGATATTTTCTACACAGACTGTGAAAACTGGTCGAATTCAAGAAAAGTCAGTCTATTACTAAGAAAGCTAGGTACAGCAGAACATAGCAAATTTGTAGATTTTATTCTACCGAGAAAAACAACTGAATTGGAATTCTCGGAAACAGTGAAATTGCTAAAAGAGCTGTTTGGAGCAAATATGTCGCTTTGGCATAAGCGATGGTTATGCATGAATGTCTCTAAATCCGACGATCAGGATTACTTAACATATGCATCTATAGTGAATAGACACTGTGACAATTTCAGATTGGCAGAGATTACGGTTGAAGAATTCAAGTGCTTAATTTTTGCTCAAGGACTGGTATCCAGTAAGAGTGCCGAAATAAGACGTAGAGTTTTGTCTAAACTCGAATCTGAACAAGGCCTTACCCTGCAAAAGTTAGCAGAGGAGTGTCAACGGGCCGTAAGTTTAAAGAAAGAGTCGCAAAAAATCGAAAAAGCTGGTATTGCTTATATTAAAAAAATAAAAAAGCAGTCACATTACCCATCAGAGAAAAATTGGAGAAAAAATTCGGCGTATTGTAATAATAGACAAGAAAATAAAAAGAACGAAAATAAAAAGGTCCCACCATATAATTGCAGACGTTGTAACGAAAGACATTGGGAGGTAAATTGCCCATATAGAAATAAGAAATGTTTCGTGTGCCAAAAGAATGGTCACAAAGGATCGTGTTGTAAAACGAAAAAATTCAAGAGCCGAATTAGACAAACAAATTCGAATATCAAATCAGATAGAGATTTGAGGAAATATGTGACGACTGAAATATTCAAAAAGAATATCAAATTTCAACTCGATTCGGGGTCAGATTTAACAATAATGAACGATAAAACATGGAAAATTTTAAAAAGGCCTACAATAATGAAGTCAACTCGCTCGAACGGTAACTGGAAAGCAAATTAACTTCGAAGGCGAGGTTGTACTTCCAATGAAATTGAATGGGATCGTTAAAAAAATAAAAGTTTTAATTCTGAGAAATGGAGAAAACTTGTTGGGTACAGATTTTATTGAAACACTCGAATTGTGGGATAAACCGTTAAACTCATTCTGCAGAAAAGTAGAAGGTAATACGCAAACAAGACAGGACATTAAAGATGAATTAAAGAAAAAGTTTCCGGAAACCTTTACACCTGGTCTTGGAAGATGTAACAAGTTTGAAGCTAAATTTGAATTAAAAGAAAATACTATGCCTATATTTAAAAAGAAACGTAACGTGCCTTTCGCAAGTATAGAGAAAGTAGTAGTACCAAAAAAGTTGCAGAAAAGAATCCTACGGGACTTTCATATGGGTCACCCGGGGATTAATAGAACAAAAAGCTTAATGCGAAGCTTTGTATATTGGAAAGGAATGGATGTGGATATCGAAAACATGGTTCATCGATGTAAAGGGTGTGCGTTAGTAGCTAAGGCACCACCTATAGTACACAAACCATGGCCAAAGACGGATCATCCGTGGGAAAGATTACACATTGATTTCGCTGGTCCAGTAGAAGATTATTACTACTTAATAGTGGTAGATAGCTTTACAAAATGGCCGGAAGTACTACGCTGCAAAAAGCCTACGTCCAATACCACAACAACTTTTTTGCATGAACTATTTGCACGGTTCGGTGTGCCAGTGTATTGTGAGTGACAATGGTACACAATTCACTTCTGACGAATTTAAGGAATTTTGTGAGTTATATCAGATTAACCACATAACGACGCCGCCGTATCATCCGAGATCCAATGGACTCGCAGAAAGATTTGTAGATACGTTAAAGCGCGCTCTGAAGAAAGCCTCAGGAGTTCCAACGGAAAAGGCGCTTCAGCAATTCCTACAAGTATACAGAATCACGCCTAACCAGAGAACACCATCAAACATGGCACCAGCAGAACTAATGTTCGCTAGGAAAGTTAAGTCAGTGTTTGACAAGCTTTTGCCAGGAAGAAATAGAATAAAGAACACTATGTATACAGCTAAAAAAAGATACACCCCCGGAGAGAAGGTCTTTTTCAAGTGCTATAGAAACAACATTGAGTTCTGGGAGCGAGGCATAGTGGATAAGAGAATCGGTGACCTGATTTACATAATAAAAGGGCCGAAGAATACTCATAAAAGGCACCAGAACCAACTCAAAAAATGCTACGTGCTAGAGCATGAAGAGAGTATACCGGATGAGGAGGAAGATCCCATTGATGTAATGTATGATACTTTTCAAGTAGAACCTCCGCAGAGTGCTCCTGAACCGAGAAGATCCGGTAGGAAACGAAAGTTCACGGACCCATTGGACGTGAATCCAAAACGAATAAGATATTGAAAAAAAAAAACAGATATACATATGAACTATGCAAAGGGGATCTACAAAGAAATAACCATGATCATTATCCCATATAGAAGCCAGTTTGAAATCCAAAAGGATTCCAAGGCTTGGGAGGGGGGTGTTGTGGTAGGATCCACCTAATCTGCATAGGTGACTACCAACTATATAAATAGTGGTTGGTACCGGAAGACGAGGGGAAGGAATCACGAGATCCAACTAGAGACTCTGATCGACTGCGACTAGTCAACACATTCTCCAGGAACGTCTTCCCAGAAATATACAGAAATACTATATGTACTTATTGTGTACACTTTCTTGTTATAATACATTCTTGTTCTAAGTACATTTTGTGTTGCATTATTATTCCATGCATTAGGCGAGATTCAACATTGAGTCAAGACTCAACAGGTAATGACGAGTCGATGACCGGCTCACGAATCCTATCTGAGTTTTGCGCAGGAATGTTATTGGTAATCCAACTCCTGACTTATTTCAAGGTCATTTGGAGTTCAACCGCGCGTACTGTCCTGTTCCAGAAACCAAATATTTAATTTTGGAGCCGTGTTTGTAAAGAATTGTAAAAAAAAGTTTTTTGTATCTACTGAATTTAGTAGGATTTATTTGTAGGCGTCTCTTACTTGTTTGTGCTTCATTTATTGACCATAAAATATAGGAGTTTATATCCTATAGATCAAAATTGACCAAAAATCTGTATTTAAAATGTTTTATATAAACCACCGACTGAGTGAGAGAGTTTCAAATTTGATTAGCTTTTTACCATTAAAAATTAAACAAGAAACTATTTTGCCGGTCCTGGTAAAATAGACAAACCAGCCTTTAAGTTTATTTTATTAGTCTAGATAAAATAGACTCCCAGGCACAAAGATTTAATACAGAAGTCTATTTATTTTCGCCATCAATTGTGAAGACAATTTAAAATCTTTTCCACCATCAGTTGTTAAAGCATAAGTTAAAATCATTTATTAATCATCAATTATTAAAAGAAATATAGAAATTTTTGAATATTTTAAGCACTTCAGGAATAACAGTCTCTGCAAATTGGACATGCTTCTTTTGCCAATACACTTTAGGTGCACCCGCTGAAGACAACAGTCACAGACCACAGAATCCATGTTGTTCAAGTCCTGTCTACATAGCTCACACAGCCACTGTGCTGACGATCTGAAGGCCCCATAAATATGTTACACAGCTTTCCAACTGACTGGATCAAGATATCTGCGGACCTTCTGGATTGACACATTTTCATCCAATCAAGCTGTTGGTATTGCAGAAGGGTTTCTGTTCTACATTATCTTCAGATAGATGTTCTCCTACCATAGCACGAATGGCATCTTCATCACAGACAAAATAGCCAAGTATCTGCAGATCCATGTCACTGGATGATTTCTTAATGAACGGAGTTGACTTATCAAGTTTTGATTTATAAATATATAATATATTCTTAGGCCTAAAGCAAAATATCCTTGCTGTCTATTTTACCGGGATCGGTAAGCTAGCCTATTCGAAATAGGTTCAAGAAATTTAATTTTTCCTATGTGTATGTGTGTGTGTGTGTGTGTGCGTGTGTGTGTGTGTGTGTGTGTGTGTGCGTGTGCGTGCGTGTGTGTGTGTGTGTGTATTATTTCTGTCCGCCCAGAAAGTGCGTGCGGCATGCTGTGTTCAAATTTCGACCGTGATCATTGCGTTCACTTTCACACAAATGCCCTTCGGAAAAGGTATGAATTCATTACGGTGGAGTAATGGATAGCGGCTCGGATTGAGGAATCGGAGAGCCGAGTTCGAATTGCAGTTGAATCCATTACATTCACTTACGTGCTAATACTCTTGGTGAAGGTATGAATCCTATTCTTCTCCCCCCATCTATGGGTAAATAGCAGGACAGGCTGGGTTATATGGCCTTAGATGGCAACTGGTCTAACGCAAAAAGAAATGGCAAACTACTGCAGGAAAAAAAATCTGCCTCGTCATTTATGTATCGAAAGATATATGATAGGCTAAACCTGTATCACACATGGCACATAACTGACTGACTTCAGTAGAGGAAGACTGGGCGTTTGAGTAAGAATTTTTATACTAGACATCTGAGTTAGCATAATTCATTTGGACCGAATCTTGGAGAACGTATCAAGTTTTCAACCAGCATTTGTTGTTGCAAATCTTCCTTCCTCCTGCAATCTTTCTGATACGCGCAAATATTCTTGGGAACGGTGTGAATCCATTTCTCCCTCCCCCCCAGCTATGGATTAATTATTGTTATTCCCAAAAAATTGTTAACGCAATATTCCCTCGCAAAAAGATTTCCTTACAAATCACAATACAGGGGGTTTCGAAAGAAGGTATACAGTAAGTATTATATCAGTATTACCAATATTATAATAGTGGTTGTAGGATTAATTAATATTAGAATTCATTTAATTCGCCGTCTTGGGTACGACGATAAACTACATCCGCGTCCTGGGTAAGACGATAAACCACGTCCAACAGCAAGGCCTCTGATCAGGAGATTTTGAGGATCGTGGAACCATCTCTTAATTGCTGGTGTTCCCAGGTCCACCCTGACGCGGGGTGCTAGCACCTGTGAGGGTCCCAGCTATGGGTAAATAGTTAACCACTAAACTGGGGTCAAAACACTATCAAAGTGTAGGAATAGGTTTTAATACCAGAAATACTTTGTAAAAAATATTACTAGTAATACATTATTACCAGCAATGCATTTTTGAAAAAATATTACCAGCTATACATTTTTGGAAAAAAAAATACCAGCCATAAAAATCTTGTCGACATTAAATAACCGACTGAGGTCGAGGTTGATATGCCGTAAAACTAAACGAAACAAAAAAACAAAAACATTTAATTCATTAAAATCATTTTTAATACTTTTATTTTCATAATTTTTATTATAGTTTATAAATTTATTATGATTTTTATTTTTTAATAAAAAATAATGACAAATATATTTGCAGGTAAAGACGAATGTGACGGAGGCAAACAGTTTGGACATTTCAGGAATTGATATGATTATTATTGATATGTTTATTTTTTAAATGTTTATTATTGCTATGTTTATTTTCTATATGTAATTATTGATATGTTTGTATGATCAATACAACACATTTTATGCGAACGTTTTGGTTTGCATTACTGTATACCTACTTTTGCACAGATCATATGCTTCGGATTTAAACAGCCCTCAAAGTTGTTGATAAGTTGTTTCCATTTTGAAAAATATATAGTCGTCAGCAGCCATTCCCAATGAAATTTGAACTAAAAAGGCGTTGCTTTTAATAATAGACTCAGGAAAAAGATGTTAAAAAGTTTGTTCATTGTGTCGTGCTAGACAAATTTTCTCTCCAGAATCTATCTTAAATATTTATAAGTCTACCATTCGTACATGCTTAGAATATTGCTGCCACATATGGTCCGGTGCTCCTGCTATTCGTCTCGGCTCCATTCCAGCTATGATTTAAACCAGTGATTCTCAACCGCCGTGCCGTGGCACACTAGTGTGACATTGTCACGGCATACATATATATGTATGTGGGGGGGGGGGGAGTAGTAATGGTACAGTATTAGTATTTGAATAAGTATTAAATTTTTTTCAAATAATTCTTTTCACTATTCTTCGATTATTTTAGTTTAAATACTTTGTTTTAATATTCATTTTTTAAAAAGTATTTTTAGTTTTTAATTTTACTTTTAAAAATTTTCCTTTATTTAAATAGCTGAATATTAACCTTTTTTCATGCAATTGTATTCAACATTCTTTGTTTAATTCAATTTTTTTACAAAGTTATAATGAATTATGAATTAACATTGTCGAAATGGTAAATTTACTTTTTAACGCCCAAACGCCCGTGCGCTAAATGTCTCTTTTAAAATTTTCCCAAATCGTCATAATTCCGTGTAAATGTACATGCTGAACTCGAATTAACAATTAATTAAATTATGAAGAAATCTACCGTTTTGGAGTGTATCGACAAGAAAAAACCGGACTTCTTGTTGGTCATTCGTCCCCCATTACTGCCATAATGTTCACTGATTCACTGCGTAGTACTTCCGTTGGCGTAAGATTAATTTTGGCCTATTTACTTCTTTTATAGCTATATCTCTTTTTGAAATCACTACGCATTATCGTAAAGCAATTTTTTTTGTGTCGTTTTTACAGAAAACTTTAAACAAAAACAAATTAAATAATACAATAAAACCTTTTTTCTGTGTAGAATAGCAATGACAAATTAATAGAACAAATTAAATAATACAATAAAGCATTTTTTATATTTTAAAATTGAAAATAAAACAAACAATAATTAATACGCAAACTTGGTAAAGTAGAAACGAAATAAGGGTTGATTGTATTATTTAATGTTTTTTTTTAATTTGTCCCCTTTTCTACACAGAAAGAAAATCCCTAACCCTAATACCTAACCCTAAACTTAACCCGGTTTATTGTATTATTTAATTTTTTTTTTTAAATCTGTCCCCTTTTCTACATAGAAAGAACCCTAAACCAACCCTAACCCTAACACCTAACCCTAAACTTAACCCGGTTTATTGTATTATTTAATTTTTTTAAAAATTTTTCCCCTTTTCTACATAGAAAGAATCCTAAACCAACCCTAACCCTAACACCTAACCCTAAACTTAACTCATAAACATAACACTTTGTAAAGAGCATGATTATGTACAAAATAAAATTACAAAATAAAAAAAATTCTAGAAACGAAATAAGGGTTTATTGTATTATTTAATATGTTTTTTTTTTAATGTCCGCTTTTAATTTTAAAAAAAGCTTTATTGTATTACTTAATTTGTTCTTTTAATTTGTCATTGCTATTCTACACGGAAAAAGGTTCTATTGTATTATTTAATTTTTTTTTTGTTATAAATAAAACTACACTTACCAAAAGAAAAAAAGAAAATTACATTTCTTTACGGTAGTGCAAAGTGATTTTCTGCACTGAAAGTCTGTAAAAGAAGTAAATAGGCATTAAAAAGCAAATTTACCGTCGAAATTTCCAGTATGTAGCACTGAGCATTTGATTTAATAATTTTCTAATTTTTTTAAAGTAAATTACTCTGAAATTTGTATGAAATGAGAATGACATCAATTGTACTGAAATTGTTATTTTTTCACAGTAATATTTTATTGCACTTTCGCGCGCTCGTAATTTGAAGTGGAACGCAGATAACTTCAATGGAGTACAATCAGAGTTTTTTTTTTTAATTTATGGTTTTATTTCATAACATTTAAATGTATACCCTTTAAACATTTTGCTAAGTGTGCCGTAATATTTTAATTTGCTCCTAGGTGTGCCGTTGATTAAAAATTCAACTCAAAACCGTAGGAGACACGCACACCCTACAACCTTTGAACAGAGGTCACAATTAACTGTATTACGCGATTGTGGATACTCTGACCTCAACTATGGTCGGATAAAGCAAAGAAGAACTGTTTTTAGGACCGTAGAATAAGGACCTCCCTCCCTACCAGATTACTCTTTTTTTAAATCAATTCACCTCAAGCAAGGCGATACTGCTACTAACACGCAAGGGGTTACTAGGGGAGAAAAAGAACGAGAAGAATTTAGAAGGAAGCAGAAACTCAATCCTAAACAGGAAACAAGGGATAAACCTTTACTCTCATTCAAAAGACTGGACAGGTGTGTGTGTGTGAACCAGACGATGGGTGAACCTATCTATTCCTATTAAGGAAAAAAAAAAATGAAATAAAAAAATTAAAAAATATTAAATAAAAAAAAGTAAAGACACAGTAAATAAAATTTAAGAATTTAGGTGAAGAAGTTAGAAGTATAGAGTTGAAGTAGACTTTAGAAGTTACTGGAAACCCAATCCTAAACAAGGAACAAAGGATCCTATTAAAATAAGTAGACAAAATTTGTCTAAATTATTTAATGAGACGTCTTAATTAAAACATACTGCCAAAATATATATATTAGCACAATGTCGTCATTAGGGGTTTTTTTTTTCTAAGATAAAAAATGGTTGTGTTCATGTGAAAAATAAATTTTTACGTGTGAACTGAAAAAAAGATAAGGTTGTGTACAGAACAATTTTTTTAATTTTATAATGTAGACACACGTGCAAACGTCAAGGGAAGTAACTAAGTTATTAAAATAAGACCCTGATGACAACATTGTGCTAATGTTGAAAGTACCCAGAATAAAATGAAATTGCATCAACATGGTACTTTTCTTAATATATATATATATATACATATATATATAGATGTATTTTTCTTAATATATATACATGTGTGTGTGTGTGTGTGTGTGTGTGTGTGTGTGTGTGTGTGTGTGTGTGTGTGTTGTGGCCTTGTTAGTGTCAGAAATAAAGACACGAGAGAAGAATTGAGTTAAACAAATATATCAACAGAAACAGCAATACAAACATATACAAACGAGAGTGTTACAGCAAGAATGTTCGGTCCGACTGTCAGAGCTGACTGCTGGTAATTTCACCCTGCAAAAGCCAGTACTTACTCCTATTTATAACTGGGACCGTCCATGCGTGCATGGGTAAATTGCCATAGCAATATAGGTATATGAGATAAAGACATATATGTTATATATCAAGAACAATACTGGGGAAAATATATGAAAAAGTGAAAGAAGTCCTGACGAAATGCGTCGCAAGTAAACTTTTTCCACTTTGTCATACATTTTCTCCCAATATATATATATATATATATATATATATATATATATATATATATATATAATGAAGAGGTTATAATGGTTCCAACGAGAGAAAAGTGTGTATATTAAAAAGAAGAGAGGTACCGCAAACTTTTTGGGTTGTAATGTGGGTTTTTTAAAAAATATTATTCTTTATTTTTCAAAAAATATTATTCTCAATTATATTATTTTCTCAAAAATATTATTTTCAAAAAATATTATTCTTTATTTTTCATAGAAAAATAAAGAATAATATTTTTTTAAAAACCCACATTACAACCAAAAAAGTTTGCGGTACCTCTCTTCTTTTTAATATATATATATATATATATATATATATATATATATATATATATATGTGTGTGTGTGTGTGTGTGTGTGTGTGTAATGGCTGGGCTCTCCTCTCCGAGTATGTCTGTTTCCTAGGGCGACTAGCCAATCCTAGTTGCAGACGAATCCTCAGAATCCACCT
>OZ038501.1:31973400-31990900 GCA_964036315.1 Acanthosepion esculentum | reverse complement strand
GCTTATACAAATCAGGAAAGTTAACCTGTCTCTTGATAAACATCCGCTGAATAAAGTAGGCCATTAAATTGCTCACAATTAACACCCTATTCTTATCATAGTAACTTTATGTTGAGTTGTCTTTCAAATTGGTTAATTAATTTTTTTATCAGAACAAACCCGGTAAAAATGTGCGCCTCGATGTTTTCCTTATCTCCTCTTGTTCTCTCTGACAAATTTTTTTAAAGCAGTTTTTTTTACAAGTCGTAAGATAACACTGTACGTCCTTAATCTATAACGGTGCTGTTGGCTCGGAGAATTTCTAAACACAGGTGGACATTGATCCTCTTTCGTTTGGTTTTTATCATTTAATCAAAATGTGGCGTCTTAGGGTCTGTGTTGTTGGCTATCATTGTCTCAATAAAAAGGTACATTTTGTCATTGATATAAGATGATAAACTATTATCACCAGAAAAATCATTTAGGCGATATGAAATCACTTTATGTGAATAAGCATAGCATAAACAATTTCTATTTAGCTTTCTGTAGAAATCATTTAGGCGAATCAATTAAACTATGTGCCACCAAAATGGATGCGTTTTATTAGTGGCGTGGGGCTTAGGGGTTAAAATGAACAGTCGATTTACCCACACCAAGAAAATTAATGAAGGATGATAATGACGAGGAAACACACGTGTAATTTTTAACAAGATAAGGAATTTATTTATGAATTTACATACTTGAGGTAGTGTTAGCTCCTTTCAGGAAAATAAATCAGAACTCTTAAAGTCCGTACTTTTAACGTGTTGTCATGAAAAGGAAATGTTCATACAGCAGATTAAATGACCTGACACAAAATAATATTAAACAATGTTTAAAAGAAAGGTAAGAGAGGTCGCTGCTCACTCCGAAGGGATATATATTTTGCGTACGTTCAAAAGTAAACGAAGAGAGATAGTTTGAAATACATAGTTTTCTTGGATTGTTGAGAGGAAATTCTTTGAAGTGGCGCGTGCTGTTAGAGACCAATAATATAATTGGCGAGTAATTTTACACTCGCGAGTACTTCAACACTGGTCACGAGGAACTGAAACGAAACCTTGACTTCAGACATTATTCTCATCAATTTCATTTTTCTCATTTGAAAAGGAAACGGATTTTGCAGAGACTCTGTACTTTCTTTCCTCCTTCTTCTTGGTCCACCGGCTAATTTCTGTGAAGGCAAGGTTTTCATTGATCCAAAAACAATTTCATATAGGCTCGCGAATTTTTTTCCTTCTTTTTCCTCGGATCACCGGTTAATATCTGTGAAAGGCAAAAATCTCATATAGGCTTACGGATTTCTTTCCTTCTTCTTCAGTCCTCCAAATTTGAAGGGAGTGGGCGAAAGGAGTTATTATTATTTCACACTCACTACAGTGTAGCCGTTCATAAGAATAAATGAACGAGGAAAGTCGGTGGTATAGGAGAAGAAACATCTACACGTTTGTCTCATAGGTTTGACTCAAGTTTAAAACTTAAAACGATAACGCCAGTGATTTCCTTGTGCATTTAAGTAAAGATTTAAAAAACATTGTACATTATTTACTAACATAAACGAGTTTTGATTATAGTTAAAAACAAAAATAATTCTGATAAAGTTCTATTTTTAACTGATGCTGTAAATATCATGAACAAATACAACGGGAGTTTTTTTTTAGGGGCCGGGAGAAGGTAAGTAACACATTTCTAACGTTTCAAGCATCTTCGCTTTCTAGAAAATAAAAACTCCATTTATGTTTTTCGGACTTCTCTCTCTCGCTCTTTTTTTTATTCTTCACCCATTACAAAGCCCAAAATCCACTCAAGGTAGAGGGTGACCTGATAAGGTTGATGCACGTAAAAAGAGGACCTAATAAGTGCAGTATATGAACATATGTAGGAAAGATAACAGTTAACCCTTGGCTTGAAGATGTTAAATTGTATCGATCTGTTTTTATTTTTTATTATAAATAACTGGGTAACTATCTGCTATCATGATCACCCAACATATATCTGGTAACCTAACACTGATATTTAACCTATACATCAGTTTTCATACTAGGTATTTATGCTGATGGCAAAAGTATATACTTCTGTCTTAATAGTAAGTTCAATAGGTCCGACGAATTAAAACTGACAACTGCTCTCGAAAATGACCTCCAATCAGTTGTTAACTGGGACAAGAAATGACTTGTAATTTTTAACGCCTCCAAAATGAAACTGTTATCTTTAATCAGCACACAGGACAATTTTTGTCCATTTTTGTCCATGACTGATGCTCACCCCCAGGAGAGCAACTCATTGCACCTTCTCGGTATTACCTTTTTCTACTGACAGAAAATGGAGCGATTATACTGGATCAATGGCTAGGTCTGCTGCTAAGAACGTTGGTTCAGTGTCGTGCCAGACAATATTTCTCCTCGGAATTCATCTTGCATATTTATAAAAATATCATTCGTCCGAGCATTGAATATTGTTGCCATGTCTGGTTTGGTTTTCTCGACAGAGTTCAAGACAGGGTATGTCATTTTATCGGTCCTGTCCTGGCATCTCGGTTTCAGTCTCTTTCCTACTGCCGTAAACTAGCTTCCTTGTTTCTTTTCCATAAATATTTTCATGGCAACTCTTCTGATGAGCTTTCCCCCTTCGTACCTCGACTAAATGAATTTAAGCGTACTACTAGATTGGCTGCTAGGTCCCACCGCTTTACGGTTTAAATAGCTAGATGTAATCGTAAGTGCAATTCTAACAGTTTCATTTCTTGCACTTCTCAAGTATGGAAGGTTTTTTCGGTTTTCCTTCTTCCCTGCCACCTACAATCTTCAAAAATTTAAATAATACATCTATCGCCACCTTCTGTCTTCCTGAATCCGGTTATTTTATTGTCCCTTTTCCTTACTAATGTCTTCTCGTTCTCTTCGGCACCGTATGCGTCTTTGTAACATTATTGCCTTGCTTAAGGTGAAATGATTAAAAAAAAAACATTATTGTGTGTGTGTGTGTGTGTGCGTGTGTGTGCGTGTGTGTGTGTGCGTGCGTGCGTATGTAGGTGTGTGTGTGAGTATTTGTGTGCGAGTGTGTATGCGTGTGCGTGCGTGTGTGCGTGTGCGCGCGCGCGTGTGTGTGTGTGTCTCTGTGTGTCTCTGTGTGTGTGTGTTTTATCCAAACTCACGAGAAACGTGAGCATAGAAAAAAGATCCAAACATCTAGTTTGTGAATGTTGGAATATTTTCGGTAAAGAGGAAGCTAGCCTGGAACAGAGAATTCATTGGTAGCAATGGAATAATTTAAATTGTTTTTTTGCAAAGTTTAAAGATATCCAGCGACCGTTCCAAAGGAAAATATTCTATACTGCAGAAGTTGGAATGGATACCACGAACATTAGAAAAAGAAAGGCTGGGGGAGGTTGGTGTTTTTTTTTTGTTTTTTTTTGTTTACTGGTTTTCTCGTAGTTCTTTTCATTGTATTTGTCACGAGGAGATTTTTTTAGGAGAAAAAGGCCAGTATAATTATCACTATCTGTCGTCAATGTCAATAAAAACTATCAAGAACTTGTCTGAGACCAGAGCATAATGTGGCCTCAGGGTTGCCGAGCGGAAATACATGCAGGGACACCTACCCATGCGCGACATGGCACTACAAATACCCTAATATAATGCGACGATTGATTAGAGCAGTGTCTCTAAACGCTACCAAAGTGTTCGGGCTCCTTAATACCAGTAGGATTCAGCAGCCAGCGAGCTGCCAACCCGGTACCCTCATAACGGAAAGTCGCAGTCACTGATTATTCTGATCACTAAAAAGTTAAGACAATTATAACATTATAGCCATGGAAAAAGAAAGAGCCGGTAGACCATATCCTAAGCAGGGAACAAGGGATGATCCTCTCTCTAATCTGGATCCTCACAAACATGTGGATCTGATGGTATCTCTGTAATAGTCCTTAAGAAATGTGCTCCCAAACTGGCTCCTGTTTTCGCAAACACTATGATAAATACCTCGGTGCCTCTTACTTTCCTGCTTGTTGGAAATCATCATCTCTTGTTCCAGTTTTTAAGCACTCAGGTGAACCCTCCGACCTTTCCAACTATCGGTCTGTTAGTCTTCTGCCTCTTTTGGGGAAAGTAATAGATGCCCTAATCAGTGCTGAATTGGTTAAGCATCTAACATCGCAGGTCCTTTTTCCATACAAGCAATATGGCTTTCGTTTCTCTAGGTCAACTGCTGATGTACTGGGGATAATTGCGGAAAGAGTTTATCAAGCTCTATATAAGAATGGTGAAGCTGTTGCCTGGACATCTCGAAAAAGCTTTCAACGGGAGTTGGTATACAGGTCTTCTTCACAAATTGAAAAGTTACAGAGTCTCTGGCGAAATTTTTGTACTGATCCACTCTTTCTTATTAAATCGTGAAATGAAAATTATCCTGAACGGCCACTGATACAGATCATTTTACACCAATGAAAATGTCCCCCAGGGCTCTATCCTTGGTCCTACTTTGTTTTAGTTTTCATTATCGACCATCCCGATGACATCAGCTCATTGGTATCTATGCCGATGACACAACCATTTACTCATGACTCAGTAGTAAATCTGATCAATCCGATAAGGTCGAATTGGCAGTTGATGTCAAAAACGACCCCCAGTCTGTTGTTAACAGGAGCAAAGAATGGGTTGTTAATTTTAACGCCTCTAAAACTAAACTGCTCTATGTTAACCATCTGAGAGCACCCTTTCTACTTTCCATCAGTATGGTTGATGTTAACCTCCAAGAGAGTGACTCGTTCCGCCCTCTCCGGCTAAAGTTCCCGGCTAACATGAAGTGGAAAGACTATATTGAATCTATTCCTAGGACAGTTGCTAAGAAAGTTGGTTCACTGTGTTGTGCTAGACATTTTTTCTCTCTCGATAGTCTATCATACATATCTATAATTCTACCATTCGCACAAGCTTAAAATATTACTGCCGCATATGGTCCGATGCTCCTGCTATATATTTAGAGATCCTTGATAAAATCCAAAGAATATTTTCATGTTACTTGCTCGGATTAGCTCTTCGCTATGATACCTGGATTTTATGTATTTAAGCGTAGTGCAAAACTGGGAACGAGGTCTCATCAATTTACAGTTAATTTGGCTAGATGTAACCGTAAGTTCTATGCTAACAGTTTCTTTTCTCACACTTCTCACTTGTGGAACTCTCTTCCGGCTCCATGTTTTCCACCCAACTTAATCTACAAAAATTGAATATCAATCGCTATCTACTGTCCCCCTGATTACTCTTCTTTTGTTCTCGTTCCTTAGTAATGTTTCTGTTTTCTAATTCTTCCATACCTAGTAACCCTTTGTGTCTTAGTGGCTTTATTGCCTTGCTTGGGGTGAAGTCAAGTTAAAAAGTATAAGTGTCCTTATTTTTTCCATTTTCCTTAAGACTTCGTCATTGCTTACACACTCCGTTACATTGGTATTCTCAGCATCCTTCTGTAGAACAACATTTTGGTTGCCTCCAGTTTTCGCTTCGTCTGTGAGATTGTCCAGAATTCGTCATATAGGAGGACTGATAAAAAAAAAAAAAACTACTCACAGAAAAAGTCCGTACTATATTCGATTTATTTTTTGTTTCTTTTAGGCGCGCAAACTCTTGTGCGCATGCGTAGGAGGTAATCGTAACATTGAATGTCATTTGTCCGAAAATTGACTCCATCGAAAGCGTTAAATAGACTCTTCTATTCGACAAATGATTCATTTAGAAAAATCAAGTTAGAAAATTAAAGGGAGATAACCTTAATATATGAATCGTTTTTGAATTTATGAAGTGATGAATACACTTTTCTCCATAAATCCATCACTGAAGTCTTCATTTACGTTGCGTAATATTTAGGTTTTATTCTAGGAACATTTAACAACGAGTAAAAAAGGAAAAACAAACCCATTTAAATATATGTGATATCCAAAATATCCACGCGGAAATAAATAAAGTATCTTAATATTCTGTAATAATTCTTATTACTGTAGGGGACCGACGGGTTAATGCGAGGATAAAATCTCTGGACTAAGACTTCCTGCTGGCCAGTCCCGCTACATAGTAATGTTGGACTATGATGGAGTTCAAAGAAAGCAAAATAAAACGAACAAGACAGATATATATGTACAAACAAATATATATTATTAACAAACAGGTTAAAACACGAATTACAAATACATCATTTAAAACATGAATAAAACGTTAGTGTCTGTATGGAAAGTTGTTTGTGTGTGTGTTGAATTGAAATGTCCGTACGGGTGAATTTTGTTTTTAGCGTGTTCCCTGAACATGGGAAACGCTGGTTGTGTATTAGAGTTCACATATTGGATATGTTAGAGAAAGTTTTTCAGTACCTCGCACGTGGTGCGAGGTTGCCGACCCCAGGAGAGGCAGTTTTGACCGCACGTGTGCGAGGCCGTGGGAAGAGCCGTGGAAAGAGAAAGAGGCGAAAGGTCAGCCCGTATTTATACTCCCGGGAGAGAGAGACCCTTGTTGAAAGGGTTACGAAACGAAGAGGAGATAACCCGATATTACTCTTTTTATTTATTTATTTTAATATTTATATTTCAATCGTTTTTATTTATATTTTATTTTCTTACCCAAGAAAAAAAAACAATTTTCTGACTGATTTCAACCTTAAATAAATAACCCTCTTCTTAAACAAACCAACTGACGTGATGTCAATCGTGGATTCGTTATAAGCAACAATCAAATTAATGAGTGTAACTTTTAAAGGATACATAATTTAAGAAAATCACCATTCAGATGTGCGCTGTGCTGTAATAGAGTTCGAATTCCACTCGTTATATTCTCCCTCCAGTTCATTTAGATGAATAGCAAGACAGAGTTGGTTCTGTAGTCATAATTGGCAACCAGTCTGCAAGTGAAAGAAAAGGCAACATATTGCGGAAAATCTTCTGCCTAAACCAGGGGTGGACAAACTACGGCCCGCGGGCCACATGCGGCCCGCCAAACGATTTCGTGCGGCCTGCTTTAAAATGTTATTTATTAAAACTATATTTTTCCTTTAAAAGCCCTTTAATTTGCCAATTTTAAATATCAATTATTTTGGTTTATATATACTATGCGGCCCAGTAAAACTATAATTTTTTAGAATGCGGCCCTTGTACTAAAAAGTTTGCCCACCCCTGGCCTAATCAGTCATCAATCGAAAGAGGCATGACCGCGCAAGCGTGTCTCTGACCATTCAGATATCAACAGTTATCTCCCTTTACTTTTCTAACTCTTGATTTTTCGGTGAAATAAACCATTCGATGAAGTGATTATAGGATTTAACGGTTTCAGTGAAGCCAGTTTTCAGAAAAACGACGTTCACTCTTATGAACCGGACACTCGCTTCTTTACACGCATGCACGCACGCATGCGTTAATTAATGTGGACTTAAGAAAAATTAATGGCAGAAGACTCAATTTTTAATCAAATTCAATCTGCCAGTTTGCAAAATTTAACTTTTGACACTTTTTAAATCATGTGGGTCAACCTAATTAGAACTGCCTAATTAGAAAGAAGTGGTACTAATTAAAGGAAATATTAATGTTCATTCAGATAGTGTATACTTTTAGTAATATTCAAAATTTAATAATTTAAATATCTAGTAAATACACACACACACACACACACACACACACACACACACACACATATATATATATATATATATATATATATATATATATATATATATATATATATATATTCTGTGTATTAAGGCAACAAAAATTCTTTAAAGCAAATACTATTGAAAACGACAGATATTTTATGTGGATTAATTTTACTGGCCGTCTTTTCCAAATTACAAATAATGCTTCTCAAACAACAAGGAAATTCCATCAAGAATTGTCATTCATTTACGAAGAAAATAATATGGTCCGAGCTTTCGAATATCGCAAGTCATCATCAGGGTAGGTAGAGACAAATTTGTGAATTTAATGAAATGGTGTCAAAATGCACTTTTTGTCTGACCACTCCTATTCGAGGATACCTGTCTACAAGCCAATCCCTATTGCTCAGGCACATTTGTGTTTATTCAACAACCACGAGCCCACCTGTGGTTTATACTGCAACTATACTGAACAGACCTTAGTTACAGTTTCTGGGAAAAAGCGTGATCAACAATTTGAACAAGTCCAGCACGCTCATCCCTCGGCCTCGATGACTTGTGACTTCGTACTAGCACAGTTATCGACAGCACCCAAGGATTCCATCTACCCAATTTCACTCACAAGGCCTGGGTCAACCCGTGGCACGGTTTTCAGGCTCTTTCCAAAGGTGCCGCATGCTGAGATCGACCCCTCCAGTCTGATAATATCAGGAAGTTTCCTTCTTGACAAATCGACTATAGTGAGATTCGAACCCGGTTCTCATTGTCTCTAACCACTCGGTCACGTACTCTGTATATATATATATATATATATATATATATATATATATATATATATATATATATATATCGAGAGAGAGAGAGAGAGGGGGGTGAGAGAATGAGAGAGGGTGAGGGAGAGGGAGAGAGAAAGAAACAAATAAAAACAGATTTCAACTTTTCTTCCCGATTCGCAGATATAGCATCCGCTTTTCAGTAGGGTTGATGGCAAATTTAATTTATTTACAGAAATCATATATTCCTTACCATATCACTCAACATTCTGTTAGTACAGTGAGCTGTTTGAACACGCTACAAAATGTTTTTCCTTGATATTTACCAAGTGGCAGGTCTAATGTTCAGGATTAGTCAAGAAGGTTTCTGAATACCTCAATCAAGTTACTTCAAGGAGTTTCTTGTTTTAGTCATAACACTTACATAAATTACAAGCAGTTTTGTTTGTTTAGGGGAGCTAAAGTATCCTGTAGTACTAATGGGGTGTTTTTTTTAGATCTTTAGACATGTCTTTTAAATTGATTCAATTCTACAATAAGACGCATGAATTTTTCGTGTAGATGGAGCCCAACAGCCCAAGAAGGTAGTCCAGCTAGGGGAAGGAAAACCCTGATTTTAACCTCCGTTGCCTTGTGGTCATATCCAAATCACGAAAAAGGCTATGGAAGTAAATCCAGATAGAAAACTAGGAGTAACAATGACAACTTTCCCGCAACTCCTACAGCCAAACCGGCCCCAAATGTAATGCCCCTTATTCCTTTGGGTCTTGTCAAGAGTAGGTTTATGCAGTCAAGGGCAGCGCACGGCATATATATACTATTGCCCAGGCCTGCGCCCTGGAGACGTCACATCAGATTCACCACCAAAGGACTGAATTTTGACCAAACAGGGTGCTACCTTTATCTCGTGGTATAAACGAATGCTTAGTAAGAAAAAATTATTATTAGTTAGTTCTGTTCTTATATATTAATAGCCGGTCGTCCAGGTAAAATGTTAGTTATGCTATGTTTATGCGAGCGCCTCGTTAAACTAGACACGCGTCCCCTACAGTTTTGAAGTTATAAATATGGCAAATCTTCTAGTCATACATTTGATAGGTCTTGCATTAGAGCTTTGGGACTGCATCGATTAAGTTAAAAATGACTAAGAAACCATAACACAACTAATGACATTAGAGTCAAAAAGCATCATACTTCTGAAGAGAAATATGAGAACAGAATTTAAATCTGGAAATGTCTTAATAAGTAAATGTTTTCTATTAAATTATCAAAATGGTTGAATTTTTTTATACTATAAAGTGATTTGTTTCCATTCTTATAGTTGAAAAGAAAATAAACAGAATAAGTTCCTAAAGATTATCTGTATTTATAGAACAGGTTCCTGGCAATTTAGGATGCTTATGACCATACGATAAAAAAATAAGAAACATTTTTTTTTAATATTGGTTTTTTAATTCGATTTTTAATTTTAATTTTAATTTTTATTTATTTCTATAAAAACCAGGAAGGACAATATATACCTAAAAAGATGAATAACTAAATGTTATATCTATAATATTTGGCATGCAGTGTTTGAAAAAATCACATGGAACTAATATAAACCCTCACATTATTAATAGAGGGTTAAATTTCCGGCAGCCAGGAGAGCATCAAATGCTGAGAATATGAAAATATTTAGGGAACAAGCTGAAGGCCAAATCAAGAGCCCTCCATAGGAGCTAACTTAAAAGACCCCCTATCGGGCGGCATTTAAGCTAGTTTTTATATAATCGAACTTTTCGCGTTATGCATGTAGGTAGGTATTTGCCTTTAGGTCTCTTTCTTTTTTTCTTATTGCTATACTTGTCCGAGATTTTATCTTGTTTAGAGGTATTTAGTTTTTTTTGACAAGTCATCCGTTGTTTCTACCGACGGTTTTAATTTTTTCTTTAATATGTAGAATTAGATTTCCACATTCTCTGTTTTAAACCTGTTAAAAGTGGATCACAGCTAAGTATTCTCAGTTTGTGCTGAACCCATTAAAATCGGCTCCAGAGTTCAGTACGAAACAATGCTTTCTGAATGGTCCATAAATAATAATGTCATGTTTCTGCCTACGTCCGCACGGTTGACTTCGATTTCATAGTACAACACACCAAAAAAAAAAAAGTGTAAACATGTTCTCGAGCCTCCCACGTGATCAAGAAAATTCATAAATATGAAACTTTGACACGACTTAGTCAGTGATTCCTTAAAATAATCAACTCGTCACACGAATCCATGAAACCCAACTTCCTCGCTAAAAGTTAACTTTTATTAACATCAACCCGGCTTGTTGAATTCAATTTCTTTTCAACATCAACTCATCTAGTGACCAATTCAACCAAGACGAGATTTAGAAACCAAACTCACTCGATATCTTAATTACATAAAGGAAATCGTAACTATATCAGTCGAAGCGAGAGAACTCTACAGTAAGTCAAGCAATCTATTTCATTCAATTTCACCATCAACATAAACTGTTTAATTCCTTAACAGATCTATAGCATAACACCTTTTATATTGTCTTTGATCACACAACCAAGAACTCTAAAGTGTTTTAAACAACTTTATTATATCGTGTGTACTTGTTGTTATATAAAAATATTTTTTGTTAAAACAAATATCTGCTTATTTGATTATTTCTCTTTTTGTTGTCTTTGTTGTATTTGATTTAGTAAAAATAGTAGAGGGTCAGTTTAATTTGCATTTGCGCCGATACAGATTGGCTAACCCACTACAATATTTAGAAAAATAGTATGACAAATTGTGAAAACATTTTGGTGAGGCGTTTCATCCATCAAAATTTCATCGTACTTCAGTATACAAATTTTTTTTCCAATTTTTCATACTATTTTTGTAAATACTGTTTGTTGATATATAAATTTATACATCGTTATATTGTGGAATCGTCCATGTTATTTTAACACACCTGCTGTAGGAACAATCTATTTTTCACACCCACGTAAATTACCTTATCCAGTGAAAACCTAATTTTTCCGAACTAAGAATTCTATTGGCTTACGGCTCAAAAATTCGAAAGTTCACGTGAAAAGAAGTAAATTGCGCCAGAATTCTGTGAGCCGATTTTGAGATCCGAGAACTTATAAAAGGAAGATTTTGGACTGACCAAGTCAGTCAGAGGATCGAACACAGAGAGATGCCAAACAAAACCACGCAACTCAAAATAATAACTTTCCCGCGCAAAAAAAGAACATCACTGACTCAATGACGACTTGGCTCGAATGATCCTCTGTGACCAAGAAAGATCTTCGAACTTCAAACAACTTTACTTAACTAAAGTGAACATATATATTCACTACTATTTAAGTAAAATTACGATCGAACTAAAACCTTAACTACAGTTAAGGGTAAGCAACTTCAAATGACTTAACCAAAAAACAGTACATATAGTAAATGAACATTTAATTTACCAAAAAAACACATTTGACTATAACTTTGCAATAGTTCACGAATATATCGAAACACTCAAACAAACCTGATATTTTAATACAAATACAAACACACCAACATTTGATATCTCAAAACATTATTGTAAATATTTTCTTAATTGTATATAAATGTGCGTATTGTTTGAATTGATTTTTTGCCTCGTTGTGTTTCATATTGTAAAATATTTTATTATTGAGGATGAATGATTAGAACACACCAGCCTAACCCAAAAATCCTTCTGATTAATTCCAACACTCTAGTTAAGAAAACTTAATACATTTCACTCGTCCCCAACAATATCATATATATATATTTTTGAATTGGACTCTAGCGTATCAAATGTAAACAAATGACGTCATATATTTTTGAATTGGACATAGTCCGACAATTTATTTAAAGACATTTATAACATGTTTAACGTTCTTTTTATAGATACAAGTATTTAAGCTAGAACAGATATGAATAGAAGAGATTCATGGAAGATTTAAGTTTAAAGATAGTAAAATCGACCTTGCTAATCAGACGCTTCTCTGTGGCCGAACGGTTAAGGCACATCACGCGAAATGATGGTTCCGTATAGGATACAGGTTCGATTCCTGTCGGAGAACGAAAATTTTCTATGGCCGATAAATTTTCTATGGCCGATAAATGTTATTTAATACTGTTTATTATAAAACAGAGCATTTGCTTAAATACTTGTATTAATAAAAAGAATGTTAAACAGATTATAAATGTCTTTAAATATATATATATATATATATAAGACGCCGAGCTCCAGGAAAAAGACGCTAAAATAATATATGATGAAATAATTCTGTTTATCTCTCCTTAAGTTACCTTGCCAGCAACTCATAAATAATTGACTATACCTGGAGAGACATATCAGATACGCTACTTGGTTTCAGTGATAAAAAGAAGGAAGATAAAAGTGTTTAACGTCTGTTTCAATGAAATAGAAAAAGTTGGCATTTCCAATTTTTTATTTGTACTTCCTTACTTCGTAAATTAACGACCAATATTCATATTTATTATTGTTATTGCAATATTTATTTTTAAGTTGTTAAGCTGAAATATTTAACGATAGGGGAATTTCTACCGATATTTTATTGTTGCAGAACCCGTCAGGAGCTTATTTGATCATTAACTTAAGAATTAAGATCCATTAGAAAATTCAAATGGGAAAACCGTGAAATTTTCACGAATATATTTCTAGTGATTAAATATTTGTAGATGTAATAGAAAACAGATCACGTGATATATAAAAAGGGATTTTCAACTAATCGCTGTTGGTTTGAGTAAATTCAAGATTTTATGTTAACAATTAGAAAGTGCAGTGTTAACTATTACGTCTTCTTCCACCTATCAACAGAAATATTTCATTTATTACTTCAGGAAATGACCCACATTAGGGCGTATATGGAATAGCGTAAGGTCATTAAACACTGATAAGAAGGGAGAAAGCATGTCTCTGTATAGCATATTCAATGCTTACTGCTCAAATCTTCCTTACTGACAGGATCACTGCATTTTAAATGCAAAATATAGCAAGAGCTACGCGTGGGATTAGTGGCGTAGCTGTTGTGTTAGTATCAAAACCCTGTATCGCGGGTTCAAATGAAGCCGACGCTAAAATTCGGCCATAAAACTTGTTTCATGTTTTCTCTACCATCAAGAATTGAGCTATCACTATGTAAGTATTTATATATTTTTTATTATGTTGTTCACTCTGTGCAAGGTAGAGCGTTACAGAGTAAGTGGCATAGTTTATGCGGATATATGGGGAATATAGCGGTTAACCTTAGATAGAGCAGCGAGAATTTCGCGACGTTTCGTCTGTAAGAAAGGGGTTGTAGAGTGGAAAATACATCATCACCCACAAGGACACATTCGAATGAGAAACATTTAAGAAAAATCCTACCAGTGCTAACACAGGTTACAAAAATATATTATTTGCATTGTGTTGGTCTACTAAAATAATTTACAATGTATTTCTATAATTGTTGAGTCTTGACTCATTGTTGAATCTCGCCTATTGCATGGAATAATAATGCAACACAAAATGTATTTAGAACAAGAATGTATTACAACAAGAAAGTGTACACAATAAGTACATATAGTATTTCTGTATATTTCTGGGAAGACGTTCCTGGAGAATGTGTTGACTAGTCGCAGTCGATCAGAGTCTCTAGTTGGATCTCGTGATTCCTCCTCCTCGTCCTCCGGTACCAACCACTATTTATAATCTATGCAGATTAGGTGGATCCTACCACAACAATAATAAAAAAAAATAGAAATATCTTTCTGAAGTAATATAATTCACAATGTATTTCTATAGTAAAATAATCTATAATCTATTTCCATAGTAAAATAATTTTCATTGAATTTCTATAGCAAAATATTTTTTATAATATATCCATAGTAAAATAACTTGCAATATATTCCTACCGTAAAATGTAAATTTGCAGATTAAGCCCCGGAAATTAATTGTAATGAAAATTTCCATTCTGGTGTAAATTTGCATTTTTATTTCGAAAATAACTATAAAAGTTTGTGAAGATGTACCGTTTAGGAGTTATCGACAATATAAGTTTGGCTGCAATTACTGGCTTTGTTTACATACGTTTGCTTCGAGTTGCCATGAGCGGAAGCTCCATTTGTCTTGATTATTGCGCACGGTATACGCGAACTTTGAACTTTTAAAATGATGCACTAAATTAAAAAAGTAACCCAACAGGAAAAGCCTCACTATTCCAAACATATCATTAAAAGAAAGAAAAAACTTAAAGAAAAATCAAAATTACATGTTAAAAACAAAACTACAAGATAAAACAAAAAAATCCTTTTTTTTTTTAGGAAATGATGCATTTATCAGTCTAAAAATAGTGTTTGAAACTACTTAATAATAACATAAACATTTTTACGATACAGACTTTGTTTTTATTAAATTTTGGTTTTTTAAAAGGCTTATTATTTAAAAAAAAATAGTAATGACAATTGCGGAAAGGCTACATTTGAAAATAATTGCGCAGTAATCGAGACGAGTAGAAGATAGGGACATCAGTAAAAAGGCCGTTAACTAAGTAAGCTTCCGCGCATGATTACTCGAGGCAAACCTTTGTAAACAACGCCAGTAATTGCTGTCGGACTAGACACGAATAAGGCTGAAATAACATTGTCGATAGCTTCTAAATGGTACATCTCCGCAAACTTTTATGTTATTTTCGAAATAATCGCGCAATTTTACACCAGAATAGGAATTTTAATTACAATCGGTTTCCGGGGCTTAACCTGCAAATTTACCCCCGTAAAATGATATGCAATACAATTCTATAGTAAAATAATTTGCAATGCATTTCTATGATGAATTATTTTAGCATTTGCTGTCTCATTTATGTGATCATTAGAGTGAATGAAAATTTTACCATATTTTCTGCTAACCTTTCATATTCCAGATTTCATAAAGAAACCGTATGTATTAAATAACAGAAATTACAAAAAAATAAATAAATAAAGAGAAGGATAAAAAAAATACACAAATCGATATTAGATCATTGCAAAATTTCGTGCCCGATTTCTGTTGTGTTCTAGATTGAAATCTTTCATTGTTCAGTTATGAGTCAGAGTCAGACATTGTTGAATGTTGACGTTTTTTCCATAAATGAATGCCTTAAAGATGGAAGATGAAAAATTGTACTTTCGCTATATTATGCTCTTTGAATTTCGGAAAGGAGTAAACGTTGGTACTGGGACAGAAAGCATCCAGAAAGTTTTGCATCGTGCTTCATCTCTTCGGTCGGCCATAAATGGTTTGGCGGATTTCGCCAGGGTGATTCTAACCTAAATGAAGAACCACACTCAGAGCGACCTTCCGACGTCAATGAAAAAACACTCTATTTGTCATCGTAGACAATAGAGCGAAGACTTCGCCTGAAGAGATTGCTAAGTGATTGAAAATCGATATCTCAACTGCCTTTCACCATTTGAAAAAGACTAGGGTTCGATTCCAAACTCGACACGTGTGTGCCACATTCTTTGACGGAACAGAACAAACTCGATCGTGTGTCTGCGGTGACTTTTTTGCTGCTGCGCCACAAAAAGGAGCCGTTCTTGGAAAGAATTGTCTCGGACGGTGAAAACTGGATAGTTTATGATTATGCCTGACGCAAACTGAACTGATAGTTTAGGAAAGATATGCATTTATCTCCTCCCTCATCTATGGGTTAAATAGTGAGACGTGTATCGCGAAAAAAATCATTGTTATTCTAAAAAAATGTTAATGCAATATTCCCTCGCAATAAGAGAATTATTTCTACAATCCAAGAATGCTTCGGCTTTACATAACCCATAAGAGGTTGATAAGCCGTAATAAACAAAACAAATCAATCTCAAGGGTTTAGTGCCAGATCACGCTTGAATTTGATCACGGCTCGCCGATTTTACTTTCTACATCGCTAATCGTTACACTGCTCAAACATATAGAGTGTAGCACAAAATACATAGCAATCTTGCATTAGAGTTATCTTCTTTATTAAAAATCAGCCCGTAAATTTCTAATGGAAAATATAGAATTTAAACGACAGGATGTAGGTTATCAGCAAGAAGAAAAGCCTAAAATGCGAGGTGCGAATTGGATATGCCAAAATCAAGTAAGTACAGAAGTTTCAATATCGGGTAGTATTTTTAACAGAGGATGGAAAAAAATATGACACTGAAATCCGAAGCAATGTTGGATTATTAAAAGATTTTTTTTTAAGCATTTCACCCCAAACAAAGGCGGGATGCCACTGGCATGCAAGGGGTTACAGAGAGTGTGAACAAGAGTAAAGAGGCGTGATAGAGGAAAGGATGAAGAGAAGGAATGGGAATAGATTAAAGCATCTGGAGATGTCGATTGACACTGCATTTGAGTAGTTGGAGATTATAGATATCAGGGAAACAAGTAATAGAAAGGGAATTCCACAGACGGGAGGTGCAAGACATGAAGCTATTGGAGTAGAAGAGACGGCTACATTTAACCGTTTCGACAGTGAAAAGGTGGGACCGAGATGCCAGCCTAAGTTGCACGTTTAAATTCATGCAGTCTGGGAACCAGCGAAAATAGCTCGTCGGAGCAGTTACCGTGAAAGTGTTTGTAGAAAAGACAGAGGGAGGCGACGGCACGTCTGGGAGAGAGCGACTGTAGACGGGATGCCAGATCAGGGCCAATCACATTGCATATCCATCTCTGGATTTTGTCAAGGGCCTTAAGACGAACAGCGGGGGCACTAGACCATATACGGCAGCAGTATTCCATGCAAGGGCGAATGGCAAAAAGTACTAACACGAAATATTCACTAGAAACAAAGAAAAGAGAGCTGAATTATGCAATATCACTCTCCTTATATCGCAGTGAATGTTGGATAATTTCTTAACAGATGAAGAGAAGACTGAAGGCAATAGAAATGTAGTTCTACAGAAGGATGCTGAGAATACCACGTACGGATCGTGTTATCAACGTGAAACTTTTTACGAAAATGGAAACCGAAAGACAATTATACTTAGAATCAGAAAGAGACTGCTGAGATTTCTGGGACACATAATGAGAAAAGAAAGCTTAGAAAATCTGACACTCA
>OZ038501.1:31863400-31970900 GCA_964036315.1 Acanthosepion esculentum | reverse complement strand
ATGTGTGTGTGTGTGTGTGTGCTTGTGTGTCTGTGCGTGTATGCGTGTGAGTAATAAAATATAGTTTTAAGGTATGCTATATTTATGGTTAAAAATGCTCAATACCAGGAATAGAACGTATCTAAATATAAAAGTCGAAACTTATGTCCAATACCCAGCGCCCACAGTCTGTTTCATGCTTGAACGCAATCTTCAAGTCATCAACACACACACATATATATAATATATATATATATATATATATATATATATATATATATATAAAGAGAGAAAGAGGGGGGAGAGAAAAAAGGAGAGAAAGACGGAGACATAGAAATAGAGACAATAACAACAACAACAATAACTATCAGCAGCAACAATAGCACCAACAAGAATCGTGAAATTGACAACTCGATACGTAGGTACAGAAATAAGTCAGTAGTCTAATCGTAAAAAGTGCCTTTATTATACGCAATGGAGTTATCAACATAGCCACCTTCCTTGTTAACACCCTTAACGCTTCCTCATTAAACATTTGTAAAAAACATTGTACAGTAAAAAAATTCAGAGAAATATTCAGCCTATAGCTACGGATCAGGCTATACGGACTTATACATCTTCGTATCTGCCTCAAAAAACGTAGAAACAACTGTTAGAATGAATAAATATATATATATATATATATCTTTGGGATCGAATTTAAAATACAACAAAAGATACGCTTACCTTTTTATTTTTTCTTTCCAAATAAAGTTTGCACGATTATCCAATTTGATAACAAAGTATGGTACACTTTTATTAATCTTTCCGTTACTATCATTTATCAGATTGGTGGAAACACGAAAACAAAACTGGCATTTTCAAACGGATAATTTTACAACGAAATGATAAGAAATACCAATTAAATCCAGTTTAACGAATTTGCGTGTTTATAACTGTAGCTTTGACAGTTTACTAAAAACAGTTTAGCTTATTGAATATTTAGCACATGACGTTATCAACGATGTCGACGCTGATCAACAGTCCGAGTGGCGCAGACGACCATTCCTGCCGACGCTGAGAATCTTTTTCATAGCGGATCAGATATCATTTTAAAATGTCCTTGCTCGAATTCAACACTTCAACAAAGGAAAGGGTATTTCATGAAACAGCGACGGAAACAGAATAAAAAAAAAACGGACATGCACTCTTTTGTCTTAATTATTCTCGAGGATGTTGTTCGCAGTATATTGAAGACGTTGGCGGTGAGTTGGCGAAGGCTGTTCTTATAACATGGAAACACCGGTCTCTTAGACGAATACGACACACTCAAGATGTCTTCCTGTGAAAAATAAGCACGTAGAAAGTTAACTTTCATGACCAGAGAAAGCTTCCAAGGAGCTTAATGACAGAGGCGCACGTAAGTCTATATCATTTTCCCACAAAGGAAAATTTCAATATGGAGACCAATACGAGAACGGTAATGTAAATTTCTTTTTTACTAATTGTTCACCGAATACAATGCCAAAGAGTTTAAGGAGATTTGTAAGAAAGATAAGGGGTAACCCTAGACTTAAAGAAGTTAAGATTATAGTAATCGGAGAGGCATTCTCTAGGACAGTGGTTCCCAAACGGTGCGATGCGCCTCATAGGTGTGGCGGAAGGGGATAGCAGGTGAGGTGAAATGATTCAAAGACAATCAAAGATTTAGAAACAGTTTTAAAAAAGATTTAGAAACAGTTTTTTAAAAATTCATATGCCAAAAATAAATATGATATCAAAATTCAAAATATTGCTATGTATTACATGTAATTGTATTCATAAGTCCCAGTATAAATAGTTATAAATAATTATAAATATTATAAATAATTATAAATAGTTATAAATAATTATAAATAGTTATAAATAATTATAAATATTATAAATAATTATAAGTGATTATATTGATTCTTGGGAAAGCAGAGGTTCTTGGGAAAAAGCTACCTGAATGGA
Organism: Acanthosepion esculentum; assembly: GCA_964036315.1. NCBI lineage: Eukaryota > Metazoa > Mollusca > Cephalopoda > Sepiida > Sepiidae > Acanthosepion > Acanthosepion esculentum. The sequence continues at coordinate 31,968,950 of OZ038501.1, read as the reverse complement.
ACTTCTTACTAACAGAATACGAAGGGTCTGGGAATTATTCGTTCCAGTGTACGTAGCATAGCGGGGCTTAGCTGTGAAGGTTCAGTCCTGGTGGAACTAAGGAATATAGCTCGTCAGAACTAGCTTATTGAAATAGCGATAGAGTAGCGATAGGCTTGCGAGGTTTCGTCTGTGGGATAAGGGTTGTAGAGTGGAGAATAATTTATCACTCATAAGGTCGAGAACACGCTTCTGAACTCAAGCCTCGTTCTCACTTTCCAGTGACAGATTAGTGACAACTTGGTGGCGATTTGATTTACATATCAATCAAAGTTGACTGTGGTAATATAATTGGTTTATTGCTGAAAACCTCTGATGGTCGCTCCTAGTGATGAAGAGGCTTGCGTGCTACAATAACACTTAGAGCGATGCCGTCGGGAGTTTTAAACTCCTGGTAAGGCCACCTTTGGCGGCAATGTCGAAGACGAGGACCCAGTCTAAGCGCAACCAACCCAAGAAGCCCCAGCGGTTGAACAATTGGATTGCAACAGATCTCAACGGTTGAACCAGCGGATGAAGAGGGCTGCGCATTACGGACATGCTACAGAAGGCGCCACTCGAAATGATAACAGAGTCAACGGCAGTAGGTTTTATAAATGGATTCTGTTTTTCTCATTCCTTATGTGCCTCAGAGGAAGGTCATGAAATCAAGTGTGCGGGTCACTTCCTGGCAATTTCAGGTCCACCTTAAACAAATTCACGCCATCGGCACTTTCGTCTGCTCTGATTTTCTTTCACCTCCATCCAACCAAGGATGGAGGTGAAAGAAAATCAGATTCTTGCAAAGCCAAACAGCGATTGGGAATGGATGATGGGAGCAAGTTTTTTCCAGAGCTTCTAGTCCTGAACCTGCACGTCGGCGGCAAATTTAGTCATCAACGCCATCATCATAAAGAACACAATCGGCAAAGTAGAAATTACATTCTTGGATACGAGATAAAAGCAACGATGAAGATATATACTGTTTGATTTTGTCACATGAAGATTGACGCTCAGTGTAAAAATTTTGGTAAAATAGTTATGTCAAGCACACACACACATACACACACACACACACATATATATATATATATATATATATATATATATATATATAAACGCATGTGCAGACATGCTTGTCGAAGAACCAACATTACTCTCTCGACTTACATCTTTTTATTAACAATAGATTTCCAAAATTTTTATCCATTTTCTTTTTGTTCCTTCACTATTTTCTTTTTTTTCTTTTCTTTTATTTAGTACTATTTCATTATTATATATCCCCCCATTTTTTTCATCATATCATATTCTAACTACAGCCCGTCTTTCTACACTTGACAACTTGGTCCGACAATTTTGGCTACAACTTGAGGCACGCAAGACGTCTTTCCCCCTTCCCAACCTATAACTCTCTTCATATATGTTTACAATCTCACTCCCGCCACGACACGCACTAGTAATTATAGACCTACCTAACGCTTTTACACCGATCACAATTTTAAATTTAAGTTTATTTTCATAAAAAGTTTCGTATATCGAGTAATCAGACAGGGATCGGGTTTTTGCTTACAATACGATTTCCACTAGAAAATACCCTATCTACAAAAACATCTGTCAGTGAGTAATACCCATTTCTCTGTTTATCCCGCGGTCCGTTGATGAAGGACACAGGCGTGTCCGAAAATTCGAAACTTAAAATCTTTTTCTTCATTTCTGTCATATGGTTAATAAGTAATTAAATGCTTATCGTACTGATTATATTGGTACTCTTTCGTTGTCTGTCCTTGATTTATTAACTAATCTATATATATATATTTTACACACACATAGGGCAAGAGAGTATATATATATATATATATATATATATATATATATATATATATATATATATATATATTGTGTGTATTTAGGCAGCATTTTTTCATTAATACATGTTTCATTAGATAATATAGATAAGTGTTGTCTATATATTTTATGTAAGTTTTTTTCATATAGTCTGATAATCTTAATAACATTATCATTAAACAATGAAAGAAAATCACAATATTGATACATACTTTTTTTTATTCCAATCTAATAAATAATACTATCATCAATTTCTTGTTCGTGTATTGCATAAATATATTGTGTAATTGTCATCTTTGATAATGGCTTATGTAAGCCGAAAGCTTAGATTGGAATAAAAAAAAGTATGTATCAATATTGTGATTTTCTTTCATTGTTTAATGATAATGTTATTAAGATCATCAGACTATATGAAAAAAACTTTCATAAAATATATAGACAACACTTATCTATATTATTTAATGAAACATGTATTAATATATATATATATATATATGGCAAGAGTACACACACATACATATATATATATATTCTGTTCATACGTTATTTTTATGGATGCCCTTATTTGAGTAAATGGCCTGTTCTTTTTTTAATTAAACAGTATTAATTACATTTACCGGTCTGAATATTCGAGAAATTTCGTAAGAAAAATGTGTCCTCTGACAGGAATCGAACCAGTATCCTATACGGAACCACCAGTAAGCCTGGCGTGATATAACCGTTCAGCCGCAGAGAACTTCCGGTTATGAAAGGACTAAATAGGAATTATAAGACAAAATGTATAGTTGTCTGCAAGAGGAACAACCCAAAGTGCGAGCGATGAATTAGAGATGTCAAAAGCAAGCATCTACAGAAATTTAACTAACTGGGAAGTGTTTTAACAGACGACAAAAAATGAAAAAAAGGAAAAGCAAGAGTGCGTAACCTACCTAGAGAGCTTGGGAAAATGGCTGGCAGAACAGGTAATGTGAGGGATAGTAAAACGACAAACATTGCTCAGAGCTACAATGGCGGCTCGTGACAGATTAATAGTACTTTGGAAACTATGACCATTTTAGTTTTTTTTAATCTGATTTACCCCAAGAAAGGCAGTAAAGCCACTAAGACACAAGGGGTTACTGAGTGCGAAATAATTAGGTAAAAAAAAAACAGTATTAAGGATGGAGAACAATAGCAGAGCAATCAGAAAATCAGGAGTTAACGATTGACATTGCATTTAAATTTTTGAAGATCAAATTTAACTGGAAAGCAATGGAGCCAGAAGAGAATTCCACAAGCAATAAGTGCGAGAAAAGAAACTGTTAGTATCTGTCTATATTTCCGAGATGAGGTATAATGTACACTATTTACATTATTCGGACTATTGTCCTCATCTTTGTTGCCATATTTATCACAACGTTTCGGCCGTTGTGCGCTCCGGCCTTCTTCAGGTGGTTGGATATGTCGAACTGAAACCTTTATTTCGCTCGCTAGTTCCATGTACCATGTCTAATGGATGTCAGTTATCAGTTATCTCCTGTTAATTCACCTCTCCACTGCCTTAACCAGGTATTGAACTCACACTGTCACTGTCAATATGAGCTCTGGTAAAAAAATGCAATGATAACAGCAAAAAATTGCAATATGAGCACTGGTAAAAATGGTTGCTGAAGACATTAGGTTTATAAGTCCCAGAAATTCATACTCAGATATCCTTAAGGACAGATGGCACAATGGATAAAGGCGTTGGTTAGATCCAGTAACAGTGTGAGTTCGGAGCGCACAATGGCCGAAATGTTGTGATAAATACTTAATTTGTGATTAAATACGTAACTTACGGTTACATCTAGCCAATTCAACTGTAAATTGATGAGACCTTGTTGCTAATCTAGTACTGTGTTTAAATTCAATACATCCAACAAAAGATGAAGATGTTCCTAGTCCTCTCTCTCTCTCTTTCTCTCACATACACACACACACACTCTCTCTCTCTCTCTCTCTCTCTCTCTCTCACACACACACACACCACACATTGTCAAGAGAAAATTAGTAAAAATCTGTCTTACCTTTTTAGACTTGGACGGTCGAGAGACTCGAGTAACGTGGTTGAATTTATGGCAGTTCTTGTATTATTCCCCCTAGCGGGACAAGAAACGTGCGTATGAATCACTACAACAGTGGCAGATTTTGTAATGTCCCTATTTTCACGGGACCCATTGGAACTTGTAAAGGTGTGAATCTGGTGATTACTTCTGCCGTTGCGTCGGTAGTTTTATTTGTTTCCTTGTTTGTTGCTACTACTGCCGTGGGTAGTCATAGCAGTGACTGTGCTGCGTACTATCTCTGCTACACTGGCGTCCGTAAGATCAATTGCACTCGCTTATACTTTTACGTCGAATTCTTGTGGAAGTGCAGACTTGCAGATTATTTGAGCCAAAATTTCATTTTCCGGATTGTAGAATTCGCAATTCGCAGCCAACGTTCGAAGCCATGTGTAGTCTGTGCCTTCTCTTCGGCTCTGGGTAGTTTGCCACGAAACATTCTGTTTTGAAAAATATTCTGTAAGAAATGGAAATAGTAATTGTTGAGTCTTGACTCATTGTTGAATCTCGCCTATTGCATGGAATAATAATGCAACACAAAATGTATTTAGAACAAGAATGTATTATAACAAGAAAGTGTACACAATAAGTACATATAGTATTTCTGTATATTTCTGGGAAGACGTTCCTGGAGAATGTGTTGACTAGTCGCAGTCGATCAGAGTCTCTAGTTGGATCTCGTGATTCCTCTTCCTCGTCTTCCGGTACCAACCACTATTTATATAGTTGGTAGTCACCTATGCAGATTAGGTGGATCCTACACAACAGTAATATTAAGTGTTTCCTTATAAGGAAACATTCGACATTCATTGACCGAGGAACGACTCGGTTGAAATTTATAATATCTTTCTATTAAAACAATTTCTCAGGAAAATAGGTTTCTCAAGTCCAGTAGCTGTTATCGCTCTTTCCAGTATTGATTGTGGTTTCCTTTCTCACCTTCTGTTTGAAGTAGTGTGGAACGTCAATATCTTGATCATTATTGTTATTATTTTCACTCCGAGTTACATGTGCTATGGATTTTAGCTGTTACTGTTGTTGAAAGTCCTCAAATGTTATTTGGTACAGTTCTTTGATTGTGACACTGTAACGCCAGTCTACGAGGTTCGAAGAAGTATGATCCCCCTAACGCCCACAGGCTTCATTCACTCGAAGGCATTTTAACCATTTTAACTGAAGCGTTCATCTTTCTCGTCCCTGACCATTGTCTCAGTGTTATTCACGTTCTCAGTACGGCGCTGACGTCTTTACCTTGGCTATGAAGTGATGAAAAATGTCAGATATTTCGTCCCTAGCGTATTGAAGAAAATTTACTTTCAGCCCTTTTGTCTTTTTGTACGTCGAGTTTTTTTTTTAAGTTTTTGAATTTATCCATCCATCTACGCTGCCTATGGCGCGTTTGTCTCTATCGAGCAGAAATGGTGAAAATCAAGTTCTTTTTTTCCCCCAATATATTTGAGGTTTTCTATAAGAAAATTCGTTTGTTAACAATATTTTGATACTGGTGTTTTTTAGATAAATTATTAAGAAATCATCGATATATATATACAGTGTAACCCGGATATAAGAGACCCGGATATAAGATAAACCCGGATATAAGAGAGAATTTCTCTGGTCCCAAATTAGAGCCTGTGTTAATGTATATATAATAGACCAAACCCGGATATAAGATAAACCCGGATATAAGAGACTTCTTATCCGGTCCCGACAACTCTCTTATATCCGGGTTACACTATATATATATATATATATATATATATATATATATATATATATATATATATATATATATATATATACAGGGTGTCCACCACAGATGCACTAACTCTTTAAATGACAATAAATGCAGTGTTTATTGACTTGTAAACAAGATTGTTAAAATGAAGATATATTAATGTTTATTGACTTAAGAAGATTAACAGTTTAATTACAATTAAATGCATGTTTAGAAATATTCAAACTGACGACGAAGTCAAACAGAGTACATTTTTGGGACACCTTGTGTATATGACATACAATGAGTTTATTTAGAAGGATGTATTAAAACGGTCCTGATTCTAGAAATTCTAGAAATAAGCACACTAAAGAGCAACTAAGAAGGCTTCCTACATGGAGTCTAATGTTTTCTTTTTAATAATTGTTATTGAATTTGAAATAACATAGATCGGAGCATCGAACTACATACCTTAGTTCCACCAGTTCTTACTTTCACGACTAAGCCCCTCCATGCCAACCACCCTCATTCCCCTCGTATTCCTTTGGTGAGTTGTAGGTTTCACTCGAACGGGTTTTTTTCCCGCGAAAAACCACTGCTCTGTGGAACCGACTCCCAAAAGGATGTTTCTTCGACTACAATCTTAATTTGTTCAAGTCTAGGGTTAAGTGTTATCTTCCCCCACATATCCGCATAAGCTGTACTTCTTACTCTGTAACTCTCTATCTCGAGTGGCTCCCGGGTCTTGTAAGTGTGAAAATCATCGTAAAAAGTAAATAAATAAATAATTACAGTGATAATTCAATTTTTGATGGTAGGTAAAGCATGAAACTAGATTTATTGCCGAATTTTAGCGCCGGCTTCATTTGAACCCGCGATACAGGGTTTTGATAACAACTGCCCCATGAATCCCGCGCATGGCTCTTGCCATATTCTGCATTTAAAATGCAATGATCCTGTCAGCAAGGAAGATTTGAGCAGTAAGCATTGAATATGCTATGCAGAGACAAGCTTCCTCTCTTTCTTATTAGGGTTTAATGACCTTGTAGCGGACCGTGGGTTTACGTGTTGTTAAATTAGGAACACGTGTGTAACTCCTGATAGAATAAAGTCCACTACAAGAATATGGCAGACTCAAGTTGAGTCCAACCAAAGAAATGTAAAGAAAACAAACAAAACTGATATATATGTACAAACAGGTATATGTATTAAACGACAAAATTTACAATGGACAAAGACATTAATGTGTGTGCTGAAATTTCATGTTCAATGAATGCTCGTACGTGCGTGTATGTGTGTGCGTGTATGTGCGTGCGTGTATGTGCGTGCGTGCGTGTGTGTTTTATGGCGTTTTCCCACAAGTGGGCAAAACGCAAATCTCCGCGAGAGATCACATTTTTAAATGTGTCCGCTGAAATAAAAAGTAAAAAAGCAGACGAGGAACGAAGTATTCAAGTATCTATAGTTTAGGGGTAGCGTCCCCTAGTGAACAATTTGGACACTTAGGAAATTAAGGAGGAGTTAACTCCGACAACATTACACTACTCCATATACGCCCAAATGTCGGTCATTTCCTGAAGTAATAAATGAAATATATACGGATAATATCAATGGATAGAGGTAGATTTGTTTTTAAATTCTTAGATGTTTTTCTAATGAATTAAAACATTTATTAATCAGTATATTAGTATATACAGATTTCATATCTAAACTAACCATAAGCTCGTTTACCTATATCCTTTCCCATTAATGATTTTAATTTATTAGAGAAACATCTAAAAACATTAAATTCTATTTAGTATTTTTCCGCAATAGGTTCGCCTATCGTCCGGTTCACACACTGGTTCCTTTTAAAGTTTTCTCGTTCTCTTTCATTTCCAGTAGCTCCTTGCGTCTTAGTGGCACTATCGCCTTAGTTGGGGCGGGGTGAATCGATTACAAATATATATATAAATTTACCTCTATCCATCCTATTATAATTGTGCTTGTCCCTCCCTCCGTTAGTTCGCACGACTATTACACCCTGCCAATACTTCATAAATAATGGACTATTCCGTTTTGATCGTGTGTAAAGAGAGGGAAAAGACATTACTTGGCTTCAATGAGAAAATGAAAAAGAAAAAGATAGAATGTAAGATAGAAGTGTTTAACGTCTCCAGTCAATGCCTCATAAATAATGAACTATTCTGTTTTGATTGCTTGGAAAAAACAAGACATATCAGAGACGCTACTTGGTTTCAGTGAGAAAATGAATGAAAGGAAGAAAGAAGGGAGGGAAGATAGAAGTGTTTAACGACTGTTTCAGTGAAATGGAAAAAAAGTTCTCAATTTCAAATATTTTTATTTGTACCCACTTCTTAAATAACCACCAACTTTCATGGTAAGTTTCTAAGCGTAGCTTAAACGTGGCACGAAGCCGAAAGTATGGAGCACCCAGTGAAGATTGAATTCACTATTCCGTAGTAACTGATTTAGGGAGACAAGTTTGCTAACCATTACACCAAGTCGAAGTGCCCACATTCACAGTTATGATTGTAATATTTTGTTAAATTTAACGTTTTTTAGGGGAATTTCTACTTATATTTTATTGTAGAATTCGCCACGAGTTTATTCAATCATTAATTGAAGAATTAAGATTCATCAGACTATTAAAATAGAAAAGCCGTGAAATTTTCACTGGTTAAAAATAGAATACTACATAAACCGTATTTAACAGCATATAAGGCGCACTTTTTTTAAATAAAAATATCTTTTAAAATTCACCTGCGTCTTATATGCCATATGTAGGTTTAAAATTCGCGATAGTCGGCCGAAATTAGCTACCTGGCAATTCCTATTAACTTAGACTTTAGAGTAACTTTTATATCCCTTTTGTCATTATTTAAAAAGCTATTATGCAGATTAAAAGTGTTATCATTGATAATATTTAGTATATTAATTTCATGACGTTTAATATTAATACTTTGTTTTACTAAAATTATATGCAATAAATTCAAATTATATATTTGTAAAATATATTTGTTTCATTAATATTTTTGTGATAACTTCAGGTTGCATTGGTATAAATACAATCAAAATTTTTATATCCTAATTATTCCAATAAGATGTTTACAGGATACAGCTCTTGCTATCTCATCAACATTTTTTTTTCTACCTAAATTTATATATATTACAAATTAAACTAAGCATAATTGACTATTAAAGGATGAACATTTTTTGCGGATTTTGACGTCATTCTGGGGAATTTTTTTTGTCCAAATCCGTGAATATCTTTTGCTCATGCTAAGTTTCGAAAGACACTATATAAAATTTTTTTTATTATTCATAATTTGTTCAAGTTATTCAACATTTTAACAAGAAAAATCTCAAGTTGATGTTAAAAATTGCAGCAAAACATTGCTGATTTTTTTAAAGACAAGCTTAAAAGCGGCCCCTTTGGGCGGCATTTAAGCTAACTCCTGTAGAGGGCTCTTGATTGGGCCTTCATCACAATAGGTAGGAAAGAGTAAATGCGATCGGCAAAAATAAACTACCGAAGAACTCAAAATTTATTGCAACATTAATATTTATGCTCAACTTTTAAAATAATTTTTCTGCCGCCACTTAATTTAAAGACAATTTGATGTACGTAGGTCCTTACTTTCCGTACAAACAATTATTTTTATTTCATGGGTGACTGTCGCTGGATTTTCCTATTGATTTCGATTATTTCCAAATTTATTTCCAAGTTATAAAAATTGTTATTGTACAAAAAATTCGTCGCAAAAATTCACGTAAAATAATTGCTGAAAAAATCACATTAATGAAAAATTGGGAATCCAAAATTTCAGGATTGCGGTTCCGGATACATCCCGGAATGTTTTTAATTTGCTCACAGAGTCGGTCTGATTCCAAAATGGTATGATATGTTGGGATACGGTCTCCAGGAGTAAAGTCGAAATAGTGTGACAGTAAGACACTGACATTCGCATTTATTATATAGATAAAATGATCTATTATGACATGTCTCTCATTGCATATGATCCATTATTACACATAATTAGTTTACAATAAAACTTGTATTTTAAATGAATTGTATTTTATGAAAATTAGGATGTAGTAGACTGGGTGGGTTCATAGATTCTATTTATTGCTTTATTGAAATATATTATTAAAAAGCGTATACTTTATTTTGTCTTCGAAATCGCCCCCACTTTCTGCAAATATGAATTTCTCTCTTTTGTAAATTGTAGGTTTACGCCTGACAACCAGCAAATTCGTCAAGTAGAATTATTTTTTTTAAAGAAAGTGTTATCAACGATCATGCACAGAATAAAATGACTTCTATATTAACAATGAGTATAGCAACGGTACTTGAACGTCAGTTAATAGATAACGATCTAATCTGGTTGCCAATCTAAGGAAAGGTTTTTATTCTTTTGGGCTATGCGTAATGTTGTTTTTGGCTTATCCTTTCTTCACCTCAGTTAGGTTTCCTAATATAAGTTAAATTAAGCTTAATAAATTGGAATGAACATAGCAACATGCGAAAATCTCATTGTGACGATCTACATCACGCACATACATACATACTTACATAAATACAAATCCTACAACGACAAGCATTTATTGGATAATAAATCAACACTACTTTGTAATAGACAATTTACAATTCGCAGCAATGCGACAATTATATAATCGCTCTATTTTCATGTAGTCGATTTTGTGCACTTTTGGGAGAAACGGATCCCAGAAACTCTCTTGAGTCTCTCCAAAACTCGCTCGCTGATTGGTCAGTGCCAACCAATCAGATTGTTTGCACGCGAAGAACAATTTTCCCGCGCAGAGATTCGGAGCCGATGATCACCTATATAAGCAAGAAATATTCTTAGATAATTAGTGAGATTTCAGCTGCCAAACGAATCCACGACAGTTGAAACCATGCGCTAATCTTCTCACTCACATGCTGAATATTCCTTACACTCACATAATCTTTTCCTTACACAGCAAAACTGATGAAAACATTTGTTACCAGAAACAATCACAAACTTTCTTTCAGTGAACTTTGGAATACAAATAATAGTTAGAGAGAGAGAGACAACTCTTGTTTTACTCACTGCATGCCTTCTTTCCCATCCTTGTTTGTACATCTTGTTAAATACATATTTTATGCGTAATGTTGTTTTTGGCTTATCCTTTCTTCACCTCAGTTAGGTTTCCTAATATAAGTTAAATTAATGTGGTGAAGTCCGCCACGTCATTGTCAGTTTGTAACAGGATGCAGGCGAATGTGGCAAAATTGGACATTCGTGCCTGCAAAAAAAAGGAGTGTCAAAAGGAAAGTTTTTTCATTGACACCGCTCTTTAACTCTTATTTTAACTAATATCTTCAACCTTTGTTATTTGATGGCCATAATATACAGGCCCGGTTTTGTTATTATTTAAGTGCTAAAGTGACTCTTATTTTATATTCTATAAATATGAAAAATTATTGGGTAAACATGGACGTTTGTGTCCATAATAACACAGATTGTTAAAAGGACTGTTTTTTGTATTAACATCGCTATTATTTTAATTGCTTTCACTCCTCGGCAAGGTTTATTGTTTTAAAAAGCAATTAATAGAATTGAAATAAAACTTAAAATTATGAATGTGAATTTATACAATTTTCTTTGTTCTTGAGAATTTACAACAGAAATATTAAACATTATTTATTTATTAGATTGTTTATTGGAATGGTTGGAAAAACATCGGCTAATTACCAATCGATTCGAACTTTATAAAATTATAAGGATTTCCGTATACAGGAATCCCTCGAGTAGTGCGGCAAATGTCTACATTAAAAGATACTCACTAATCAAAAATTCATTAATCGAATATAATAACTTATAGGAAATTATGTAGTTTTTACCTCAAATTTTAATCTCATTCACAATTAATTTCTAATTTGCGTACTTCTTAATTAAAACGTAGGTACATATAATAAGATGCAATGAAAATGTTATAAATTAATGTTTATTAATCTGATTTTTCATATAAAAAAACTTATTTAGAGTGGTTTGCCGCATGGTATTCTTCTGTTCTTCATATAATTGGCGGGACTGAGAAATTGTCCTTTCACATTTTCGAAACATAATCATTACTATTTTAACCTGAAAATTTAATTTATAATCTTTGCATAGTAAATGCATACATTTTTTATATTTCGACATTTTTTAATAAATGTAAATTTCTGTATCTAATTAAATCGTCCATTTATTTAACAAAAATTCAGAATTTTCCTTTTATGGCCTTCAAAAAAAATATGAAAAAAAAATCAAAATATTAAATAAATTATAATAAAGACCAATATTCAAATATGTATTTTTATATTATAAAATTTATCTATTTATAACCGTCCATTTTTTTTCCATTTTTAAATTTTAGAAAAATTTTAATTAATCAATAACTATAACAAATCAATTTTCAATTACTATGGTTAAAGTGAAAAATGTTTGACCGCACTAATCTAGTATTATGCATGCACTAATTGAATTTTAGAATATAAAAATTTTAGCGCACTAATCGAAAACTAATCGAGGGATTCCTGTAGTTGGTTCTCATATTTTAATAATTTAGTAAATGTTTATAAATTTATGAATACAATTTTTCCATATTAATTTCTTTATAAATTGGTAAATGATACATAATTGTATTAGGTTTTAGAATGTTGTAAATATAAAATAATTATCATAAGTAAACAATCTAATAAATAAATAATGTTTAAAATGTTGTAAATGCTTAAGAACAAAAAATGCATACATTCACTTTCATTATAGATTTAGGTTTTATTACAATTCTAATCATAGCTTTTTAAAACAATAAACATTGCCGAGGAGTGAGGGTAGTTAAAATAATAGTGGTGTCAAGGAAAAAACAGTCTTTCTGACACAGCGTTTTTTGTTTTTTTGTTTTTGCAGGCTCGAAGGTTAAAGATATTGCCAACCAATTAATATTTTTGTCAGCGAAGAAGAAAATTTATATTTTCTTCTCAATATATTCATCTCATCTGTATCTCACACACGACTTAATAATTAGAATTATTTAACAGCCAAAAAATGTATACACGAATGATTTCTTTTTTATTATTGGCATCTCAATAAACATTTTTGTATCGAATTATGGTCATTGGTTTTTTTTTTTGTTTTCTTTTTAATTCAATGAATTTGCTCTTTAGAGTAATTTCTCCTTTAGGAGTTCCAGTCCTATGACGCCCACAAGATCAATGCTGGGGTCCCACCCCCAATACTCGCACCTCGGTCCTTCTATTTTTCTCCTTTATATAATCGATCTGCCAAGAACATATATAAATTTCAATGCAGATAATACCACTGTTTATGCGTGCACTTCCAAAACACTAGATGACTAGAGCCTGGCAGTTGATTTCCCTCCTGACTTCGCTCTCACAGAAGAAAGATTAGCTTGTATCTTTCAATACCCTCAAAACCAAGCCAGCAGACAAGTCGCGTAGCTAGAGATGGACGGACATGGCGTTCATCCCCGGGCGGTACTTTTATGGGGGCGGCACTTTTATGGGGGCGGCACTTTTATGGGGGCGGCCCTCTTGTGCCTATATAAGCCTATATAAGCCTATATAAGCCTATATAGGTTGTATTGAAATAAAATTGGTTTTAATGTCGGGACAGAACTTACAATTGAAGGATCTTTTCGATTTCGAGTAGCTTAAACTATAGCATATATATTGGCTTATATACTATGGAGCGACAATTGACAGATGAAGTTGTTTTTTAACGATGTTATTGAACAATTTGCCAGCAAAAAAGCAAAAAAATTACTTTGTAGAAAATTTGTATTTTTCATTTCAGAAATAAATATGGGCTTAATTTTTTACATTTTTTCCCTATATGTTGTTTTTGATTTTTAACTGCTACTAATAAAGTTTGGTGTTTAAAGCATACTATATTTGAGTATGTGAAAGTAATATTATAATGGTACACAAACTAGTTTTATAATTTTATGAGACAGTCACTGTGCAGTATATATGTTTCGTTGGGGGAGCAAACTCAAGGACTTCTCGCGTGGCTCACATTATAGGTATGCCATTGCTTCAGACCCTAAATTTACTCCTGTCATGAGCGATTGTACTCTCTATGAAGCTCCTGGCCTCGAACCCTTTGCCGGAAGTTTGGATGGTTCCTTGTTTGTATCGTTCCAGAAAATACCAAACTCCTACTACCGTGTTCTGTCTGCACAAGGATCAGATCCGACCAAGAATGGAGTCTTGCTGCCGTATCTACACTGGGGCTGCCCATTCCTCACTGCCAACCCTTGACAGAATTCAACAGCATTTACGCGGCCTTGTGGGTGATGAATTACTTTTCCCTACGTAACCTTTTTCCGACAGTCGAAACCTTCCTTGTTTACTCTTGTTTACTCTATCGCTATTTTCATGGAAAATGTTCAAACGAACCACATTTCTTAGTTCCATCAGTTCAGACCTTGCCATGCCACGTGCACAGGGTCCACTCATCCTCATTATCTTCGTATTCCATTGGTAAGGAGGAAATTCCACTCGGACAGCTACTTCCGCTGAACTGTTACTTTGTGGAGCAGACTCACTATGATCTTAACTTCTTCAAGTCTATGGTCAACCATTATCTATACTACATATTCCCATAATACGCACTTCTTCCTTTTACTTCTTCCTTTTACGCTCTTACAACGATTTTATTCAATAACCCTCTACCTTGAGTGGCTCTTGGGCCTTATATTGGCTGAACATTAGTAAACAAAAAAAAATGAAAAAGATTTTAACACTAAACAATACTTAAACGCTCCAACCTACTACGATAATATGAATTGCGCTTTTAAATCCCCAAGGGAGAATGACAACAGATTTTCCATTAGAAATACCTAAGATGGGCGTCAGTCGTGCTAATTGAGGGCGAATAGTCGTCAGTTAGGAATTATAGTAGAGGAGAAAGTTAAAATAATTAATTGAAAAAGCACTTAATTACGATAAAGTGAATTAAAAACTGGAATTGGCTGGGTTTGAACTTGCGAACTAACAGGATTTTAACACGTATGATCGAGTGAAACAAGGGATCAGCCACACCTCCTCCGCAATCGCTGCAGCAAATAAATGACAAATGAGATAAGCCAGCCAGTCCTAAATAGTTTGAATCCCATAATGCTTAACCATTTCTTTTGACATGTTCTTTTATAAGGTTTCTGCTGTCTATATGGAGTATCTTTCTGTTGGTCGTTGGCATGTCGAGGATATCTTTAGCTAGTCTGTCCGCTATTTCATTGCATGGTAATACCAACATGACTTGGAATCCAGACTAAGATTTTTTTTCTGATTTAACTATCTCAGTATAGGTTTCTAGTAAATCTAAGATGTATGGATTTTTAGACTCTCCTTTTTTTCAGAGCTACAAGACTTGACAGAAAGTCTATGAACATGATAAATTTCTGGTAATTTGAGTTTTTAACGAGTTCAAGCGCCATTTTAATGGCCTGTGTGTCAGCTGTAAATATTGGAAGCCTGATTTGGTAGTGTAATCTGTGAGACTGCCCGTCCATGGCTGCTGTTCCTCTATATTTTAGAACCATCAGTAGATACAGCTCGGTATTTGTGATATTTGTATATTTAGTTCAGCAAACTTGCTTATATTATATTATATATATGCTTATATTTTTATGCTTGTATTATATTATATATATGCTTATATTTTTATGCTTATATTATATTATATATATGCTTATATTTTTATGCTTATATTATATTATATATATGCTTATATTTTTATGCTTATATTATATTATATATATGCTTATATTTTTATGCTTATATTATATTATATATATGCTTATATTTTTATGCTTATATTATATTATATATATGCTTATATTTTTAATGTTACTAATATTTTTGCTGTGTTGAATTAGTGTTAGGTGAGGATCATATACTACACTGAATGTAACACAAGGTCAGTTTAATGTGGGGAGCCCGACGCATGCACTCAGTCTAGGTCCAAAAATAGCCCAGTAGTCCCCGCAACAGGTCTCTTGCGCTGGCATCTCGGTAGAGGAGATATCGGTAGTCGGGATGACTACCGATATCTCTTTAGTGCATCGAGGGAGATGCTGCTGCGAACACTTGTTCCCCGGGACCTGGCATTTCTCCATATTTTCAGTTGCACTCTGTCTGCATACAGAGACACAAATAATAAAACGTAGTTTATCCACCCGAGGACAGATACTACATTTTGATCCCATCCCAAAGGCCAGGGAATGGGGCAACATTACCTTTCCTTTTCTATACTGATACACGATTGTTTTCATTTTAAAACTCTATCCTAACAGTCCAGTTCGACAAAACTTTCCAGTTTTATTTGTTAAACTTGGGCCAATCATGTGAGCAACGATGACGTTTTGGAGAGAGTGGAAACAAAAAGGAAACTTATACTTAACATAGGTACCTCCACGAAATGTAAACAAATCAGTATAGCTTGACAAGAAAGGCCTTAAATTTGACGAAAAAATTTTTTATCTGCTTAAGGATATATATCATTATTAAGAAGAAATACCGAAATATTTTTTGAGTATTTTTAAATTTTTTTTACTCATTCTTAGCATGTCCGAAATTTTAGTTAAAAATCTTGTTTTTTTTTTTCAGCCAAATTATCGAAAAAAAATCGATATCAGCCATATTTTTAAAATTTTTTAAACTAAGTTAAAATCCGAGTTTAAATTTCTTTTAAAAATAAATTATAGGTTGTTCAAAATTTTTTTAACGAAAATTATCTAATTTAAAGATTATTTAATATATTTCTAAGGAAACTTTTACTTACTTTCTTCGAAAAAAAATGTGGTTTAAAATAAAGGGAGGCGATCTTAACATCTTTCGCTATTGACAGGCAATGAGTGATGTCTTCTCATCACAAATCGTCAGCTAACGTGAGATCCGAATGATCATACGGAAGGACGTAAATGACGTCACGGTAGCCGCCTAAAGTCAATACATATCTGCTTGGTAAAACATTTCTATCCTAAGTAAAAATCATCACAAACATATCAATAGTTATTTTGTTACACTCTGCAGCCTATTTGCCCTGAAATAAATATTGAAAAATAACTTATGTCATCATCTGAACAAAATATCAAGGAAACTTTTGATCTGCACTCCATGAAACTAAGTATTTCCTGAAAGCAAAGAATGCTCTTTCATTTCTGAGTGAAATTGGTTGGTGAAATGAAAATGATTATAAAAAATTTTTTCTGTGCATAAAATATGAAAAAAAATAGTTAAAATTACTATATCTGAACATTAGAAACCAGTTTTTTTTTTTTTTTTGCATGTTTTTTATTTGAAATCAGCATTGAGGAAAACAGTGTTGAAATTAAGCCCCAAAAAATGACTTCGACATTGCTGGGTCAAGGGCCAGCCAGCCAACAATAACAAGTTGTCACCACCTTGTAAAAAAACCCAATTTTTTCTTTTTTTCTTTTTATAATTTAAGTTTGAGAAATGGCTTGATGTATTTTTGTTTTTTAACACATTTTGAGCAGGGTGATGACAATGAATTTTTATGAGCTGTAGACAGAATGTACCAAGGACTCGGAGGCAATACTGGATAGTTTGTTTGAATTCACAATGATCACCGAGATAGTTATATGTTGTTCTTTATGTCTAGAAATGAAACAAACTAATAAGGAGCAAAAAAAAAAAAAAAAATTGTAAATTTATATAGTATTTTGATAAATAAATGATGATGACAAAAATTAAATAATATCAGCTATTGCTAGGTAATTTTCTTTTCTTTTTCTTATTTATATGAAAAATATGTAAATGAAATGAATTAAAATCTCAATGAAGACTATTAAAACTAAATCAAAAAATATAAAAAACGAAAAAGAAAAAAAAAAATTGTCGAAAAATATCTGAGTGCGCCAAATTTCAGTGCTCGGTTGGATATGTTATCTTTCTTATTTCATAACAAAAAAAAATATACATGAATTAAAAAATCTATAAAAAGAATTTCACAAATTCAAGAAATATATTGAAAAAGTAGCTATATAAAAAAATTAAAAATAAATCAAATGGTACAGTATGAAAATGAATCGTAATTGAAAAATTGACAGACGGCTCACTGAAAGAAAAAAGTGAAAGCTGTAAAACAACTTCAAAACATTGAAATTGCAATGAAATATGTAAAATGATAAATGAAATAAATGGTATTTTTAAAAATGTAGTAATGTTGATGGTGAAAATGGCTTAGGATGATGTTCAAATTTTTGTAATGAGTAAAAACCGCTAATTCAAAATGCACAACATTTGTCTCGCTAAGAATTTTTAACGCCATTTAAACTCAAGTCACATGACCTTTTATACTTTTGTTACCTCTCATACATTTTAATAACAACCGTTTTAACTTTTTTTTTTAAGACAAAATTACATTTTTTAAGTACGTGTGGAGTTCGGAGTAGTCAAAACGATACAATTTATAAAGCACTAAAACAAGATCTATATCATAAGGGCATTTAGAAAATCCGACGCGGCTTGTAAGTAATTTTAAAATATTTTACCAACTTAATGTAAAAAATGTATTATAGTTAAATAATTAAGAAATAACTGAATAAAAAATTTATTATTCATCGGAAAAATTTTTTGCTTTCAGAAAATATTGTCCATATTAATACAAACAACTAAAAGCAAATAAAAGCATTTGAAATTAAATAATATATTTGTTTTATTGAGTTTTGTATATTACAGTTCAAAGCTATTTTTCAGGTACAAGTGGAGTTATTACAAAAAAAACAAAACGTGATTTGCATTCTTCAAAGCCTTGTGCTTTTAACTATTGTAATAACTAAATCCGATGCGAGCGAATTTCTAGAGTTTTCATAAAATTAGTTATGGTGGGGGGATAATAAATATAAAAAAAATATTTCTGCCATGACTATAATAAAAAAAAACATATTTATAATAATTTCGATCATCTGTGAATACTTTCTGAAAGTTTCATTAAGATCCGACAATTATTTTCATTTTTGCAAGATTTCCAAAAATAATGTGTGTTATACAAAAAAAAAGTGATAAAAATTGTATATGTTATTTCACTGGTGACCGTGACACAAAGATAAACAAAGTTTTTTAATCAAAATTTAGAATATTCTAAAAAGAAGGAAAAATTTTTTAAAAATAATGAAAAAAAACTTTGTTCTTTCCTCTTCCACATAATATAAGCATTTAAAAGATAAAATTTTGTTTTCGTCAAGTTTGGCGTCTTTTTAATCATGCTTATGCCATTTTTTTAGCGATATCGTAGAGGTACCTAAAACACCTGCGCGTTTGGAAAATCTAATACTCACAGGACAGATAGAGGGAAAGAGGAGAGCATACTTGACATACTTGACATACGTGACATACTTGATGGGCTGGAACAAATGGATGGCAGAACAGAGTTTAGGAGAAATTACAAAAAGACAAAACTTATTAAAAACTATAAGGGACAGGAAGATGTGGAGGGCCATGATTGCCTACGTCTTGAAGGGACATGGCACATAAAAGAAGCTGAAAGGTCTAATTTTTTATTCCATACATATCACTTTACTTTAAATAGCTGTACGTTAAAATGTTCTTCCCCAATTATTTAAATTTAATGATTAAAATAAAATTATTTATAAAATGTAAGCATAAAATTTTACGTGTGTCTAATTTATTGTATAATTAATATCTAATATGTTATTTTAAAATAATTATTGAATCAACTTTTATTAAAAACATTTTAAGATCAGTATATTCTTTCATCTGTTGACAATTAAGAATATGTTTTGTTAAACAAGATGTAAGGTCATAGCAGGTGATTATCTCCTTTTTTGACTGGAAAAATTGACTAATGTCTTAAAGGATCTATGAGATTCACTTGATAGCTCGTTGGTGAGGATAAGCAGTTACTGCTTAGACTACAACAGAGACAGTTGTGTCTCGGTTGACCATGGCCACGGTAAAATTTCTATACATCCTAACTAGGAATTGAAACCATATCACCAGGGATCTGCTTTGTCACGCTTAGGGACGTTACAGGATGTGGAGGTGGTGTAATGGATAGCGGCTAGAAATTAGAAATAGGTCAGTCATGTTCATTACATTTAATTACGTGAAAATATCCTTGAGAAAGGCATGAAACAATCTCTTCTCCTCCTCCCCCCAGCTCTGGGTTAAATAGCAGGACTTGAATCTGAAAACATATACAAAAT
The DNA here is from genome assembly GCA_964036315.1 of Acanthosepion esculentum. Taxonomy (NCBI): domain Eukaryota; kingdom Metazoa; phylum Mollusca; class Cephalopoda; order Sepiida; family Sepiidae; genus Acanthosepion; species Acanthosepion esculentum. Next base: position 31,949,048 of record OZ038501.1, on the reverse strand, counting down.
ATTGTTTCGCAATATTCAATCACAAAAAAAGAAACCCAGATATATTTTTACAAACCCCCAAATATATATCGGCTTTAAATAACCCGCAAATGATTGATAAGCTGTAAAAAAAACAATCAAACAAGAATCAATCAATTAAGTTAGGTTACAAGTAAGACTTTTTCTTTATTTGTCCCCTACACATGCTGCATGACATTTTTTGATGTGTTTGAATTGAGGGACAATTTATGATATATATATATATATTTATGATATATATATATATTTATGATATATATTTATGATATATATATATATATATATATATATATATATATATATATATATATATATATATATATATATATGTTTGTGTGTGTGTGTGTGTGTAAGAAATGCTATATTTATGGGTTAAAGAACTAGGAGGGATATATGCAAATATGAAAGTGGACATTGTAGTCAATTAGTCAACACCTAACAGCGACAGCCTGACGATAAGCATAGAATAGACAGTCGTTGCAGGGTGTTGACTTCAATGTCCACTTTCATATATATATATATATATATATATATATATATAGTCCTAAAGTGTGCTATATTTATGGGATAAAGTGCTCAATATCAGAGATAGAGCGTGTGTAAATATATATATATATATATATATATTGTGTGTATTTAGGCAGCATTTTTTAATTAATACATGTTTCATTAAATAATATAGATAAGTGTTGTCTATATATTTTATGTAAGTTTTTTTCATATAGTCTGATAAGCTTAATAACATTATCATTAAACAATGAAAGAAAATCACAATATTGATACATATTTTTTAATCCAATCTAAGCTTTCGGCTTACATAAGCCATTATCAAAGATGACAATTACACAATATATTTAAGCAATACACGAACAAGAAATTGATGATAGTCTTATTTGTTTACATGGATGATTTCCAAGCAACGATAAACACGTGCATATAAAACGCTGAAAGCGAAAATCGCACAACAGCTCATGACGTCACACATGACCACGCGAGAGTGAATCCGATGAGTATTGAGTATGGAAAGCCGTTGGTATGAACCAATGACTTCTGTTACTAGTTATAGGCATTTAAGGATATTTTTGGAGATTATATATATTTATAAAGAATTAATGGATTTATTTTTAATCTGACATTTTTAATACCTCACACGTTATTATAGTGGACACTTCTTGCCCCAGTTAACAACAGAAAGTAGTTCGTTTTTTTTTAGATCAGCTACCATTTTGACTTTATCGAACCGCTCAAACTTATTATTAAGGCAGGAATAAATGTCTGTGTCATCGGCATATGTACGAGTTGAGAACTGATACCATCATGAATGTCGTTGATTTTTACTTTAAAACAATGTAATAGTAGTAGCATAACCATCATCAGAGCACAATGTGAAATCGGACAGTTCAACTTCTCGTCTCGTCTGTTGCGTTCACTTCACTGTGATAAAAGCTGGGTTTCTGGGCTCTAAAAGAAAGTCTACTTTGAATTCCAAACTGTGGAAAAGGTAACGGGAAAGCACTCCACTATCTTTAGCAAGTAGTCATGGCAATTCACAGATAATAACAAAAGGAATCTCCGGAAGGTTATGATTGTCTACATCATGAAAAAAAAATTTAAATAATTAAAATGAATTCATGGGAGGTAACTCTAATAAAACATCTGCATGTAGTTATTCCCCTTGCATAAAAAAAAAAGTCGGGGAAAGAAACATGAAAAATGGTAACTCGTAATCAAATTTTCTTTACAACTTGAATTTTATCACTTAAATTATATTGATACAATCTTACAAATATAATAATAATTCTAAGTAGTTTATATTTGCTACGCACATTAACTAATTTTATTGCACTTAGCAAGGAACAAACTACTAACGATGGATAAGTTTGCTATTGAACCCAAAATTAGCTCGTAAGTTATTTACAATTAGCGTTCTACACTAGTGAGGCGAGCAATATCAATGTCGCTTTCGATTAGCGATAAACATCGCTACCCTGATTTTGAAAAATATTGCCAATAATCAAGGAAATATCGGATTTCGTTGACAATTTTAGCATTTATTTTTTAATTTTTATTCATTTGATTTTTTTTAAAGTCATTCTCAAATGAAAGTGTTAATCGACGGAATCGATAAAAGCAACAACGGCTTGAAAGTTTAGAACGGGCAATTCTCTCTTTTAAGCGGAAGAATAAATACTCAAACTCCTGCTCGGGGTGTAACAATTGAAGAAAGGTAAGTAACGTGTCACGCAGCTTGGTGAGGAAGAGAGGTGAATGAGTAAAAGAATCTTTTAAGGCAAGTCGTTGCCGGCAGCTGCCGTCACTATCTCCTAAATGACTTGTTTGGTCTAGAAACGTTGTTTATATACTCTTCAGAGGGATCACGAAGCATGTTTTGTTTTTATTGTCGTCGGGAATGCGACTTATTGGTTGGAAAATGTTAAATATTCATTTTTAAAGGATTAATTTATTAACCGGAAGGATGCGCGAATCCTTCGACTCAGAAACCATTTTTTGTCATTAGATGATTGGTGTCCATTTCCGTCTTCCCTCCACACATCTTCACCCCTTCCCCCACATACACACTTTCGCTTTTTTTTTGTTGCTCTTTCTCTCTCTCTCTCTCTCTCTCTTTCTCTCTCTCTCATATGGAACATTCGTTCAGGCCAAAGAATCCAGTCAACAAAAAGAGTCCTCATCATAGCAAATTCATTAGAAACAGCTACATTTAAATTTTTGAAAATTATACTTATCAGGGAAGCAAGTAAGAGGAAGGGAGTTCCACAGTTGGGAAGTGCGAGAGAAGAAGCTTTTGGAGTAGAAGAAGCGGTTACATTTAACTGTTTCGACAGTAAAAGGGTGGGACCGATATGCCAAACCTAGTAGCATGCTTAGATTCATGCAGTCGGGGTACCAGTAAAAATAGCTCGTCAGAGCAGATGCCATGAAAATAGTTATAGAAAAGACAGAGGGAGGCCACATTACGTCTGAGAGAAATTGACTGGAATTGAGACCCCCAAGTCAGGACTTATTGCATTGCATATTCGTCTTTGCATTTTGCGAAGAACCTCGAGATGAACAGCAGGAGCACTACACCATATATGGCAACAATATTCCATGCATGGACGAATGGTAGATTCGTAGATGTGAAAGATGGACTCAGACGTGAAAAACCAACTGGCGTGATACGGAAAACAAACTTTCCTTGCGGTAGATGCAGCTAATTTAATGTAGTTGCTCCACCTCAGGTCAGTGGAAAACGTGAGACCGTGAAGGTGCAGCGAGGCGCTCTCCTGGAGTTGAACATCAACCCTGCTGATAGGAAGCAGGGAACTTTCTCTATGGTGAGTAAATAACAGCAGTTTCGTTTTGGATGCATTAAAATTCACAAGCCATTTCCTGTCCCATTCAACCACAGATTGAAGGTCGTTTTCGAGACCAATGGCCAGGTTAACTTTGTCAACAATGCCGGATTTACTATTGAGACAGGAGTAAATGGTAGTGTCGTCTGCGTAGATGCCTATTTGAGAACTGATGACGTTAAGAATCATTGATGAAGATCAGAAACTGTGTAAGAACAAGGATAGAGCCTTGAGATACATCAGACGGAAGAGAACCCTTTCAGGACAAGCTTCATTTTATGGTTTGACAGGAATGATTGGATTAAATCAAATTATCGTCCCGTAATACCGTATCCCTGAAGCTTACGTAGAAGGCTAGCATGTCAAACAGCTTCGATATATCTAGAGCAACAGCTTGAGCTTCGCCGTTATTATCAAGAGCTTGGTATAGATATTCAGTTATGGTCGTAAGCACATCAGCAAAGCGGAAACCATATTGTTTGTCAGAGAGCAGATCGTGGGATGTGAGATTCTTAACTACTTCGGCATTGATTAAGGCCTCGAAGACTTTGCCGAAGAGTGGTAGGAGACTGATTAGACGGTAGTTACATGGGTCAGAAGTGTTTCCAGAGTTCTTAAAGAACGGAATGACAGAGGGGGGCTTCCAAGAGGCTGGAAAGCAAATATCAGAGAGGCAATATTTGCATAGTTTGGAGAAAACTGGATCCAGCTTAGAACTGGATCCAGCACATTTCTTTAGGACTATGGCAGCTATCCCGTCACCACTACTTGCTTTATGAGAGTCTAATTTAGAGATGATGTCTAATACCATCGACAGGTTTATGCACATCTCACTCAGTATAAGGGGAAAATCAGTTGTGGGTAACCCGGATGAGTCGTGTGTTGAGTTGGATGAACAAAGCATTCAGCCTTATCAGCTGAGGATGTTAGGACGTCGAATTGATTGAATAGAGGAGGGATTGGGGATTTGCGGTTGTTCAGCAGACACTCTTGCAGAGCCGCCAGTAATCTTTAGAATAAAACTTGCGATATGCATTCTATCAGCAAACAGTAACATCTTTGAGGACACTCATTACGAAGAGAGACAAAAAGTCGCCTGTTGCAATAAAAAAAGTCCCTTTTAACTGTCTTCAGCTACGATTTCAAGTGGTTTCATGTCGGATTTCTCAGTGCAATGAAGATAAGGGAAGCGATAGGACTCGGATAAAACGGCGTGTCGGTTGGACGATCTGGTTAAGAAAAAAATGCAGTAATGGATAGCTACACATAGTTTTTGCCTTACCAATTGCACCCCTGATGATGATCTCAGAAAGAGATATAAAGTACTTGGGAAATAAAAGCGATTCTCACTGTTTTTCACAGTTCATATCTTGCCTTATTTAATTGTAATATACGGAAAAATATTCGTGAATATGAAAGGATTATGATTAAATTAAGCAGAGATAATGTTTGTAATTTATTCAATCATATATATATATATATATATATATATATATATATATATATATATATATATATATATATATATATTGTGTTTGTGTGTTTAGGCAGCATTTTTTCATTAATGCATGTTTCATTAAATAATATAGACAAGTTTTCTCTATTTATTTTAAGCAAATTCCTTCCATATTGTCTGATAAGCTTAATACCATTATAATTGAAAGATGAAAGAAAATTACCATATTGATACATGTTTTTTAATCATATCTAAGCTTTCGGCTTTCGGCTTACATATGCACGAGTTTATCGTTGCTTGGAAAACTTCCATGCAAACAAAACAGGCTATCATTGTTGCTATGTCCGTGTATTATTTAATTTATTGTAATGTACTTGTCATCTCTGATGATGGCTTATGCATGCCGAACGCTTAGATAGGACTTAAAAAACATGTATTAATATATATATATATATATATATATATATATATATATATATATATATATACCACACTTATTAAAAGAGAAAATAATTTACGAAGAAAGAAAATTCTCGAGAGTGTCTCTATCGAATCTTACCAAAATATAAATCTGTACTCCAGATCTTTCCCAATATCTCCATGTAAATGCCTTAATAAACCTTGCTTTTGTATACACGTGCAACAAAATAAATACCTACACTTGCCCTGATAATGTTCGCCAGAGGACGAAACGCGTCGGATAATAATAGTTTTTCCTCTTGTCTTTTTATTCATTTTGTTCCGTCACAGATACACTCTATCTGAAAATAATATATATATATATATATATATATATATATATATATATATATATATATATTATATATATAATTAAAGACATTTTGTGTCAAGTAATTTTATTGATCGACTTCTCCATATTGCGAATAATCTTTCTCAAATAAGAAAGAAATTCTACGAAACTCACAATTTGATGATGACTTAAGAAAGTCGAAATCTTGGTCCATATTTATTCTGAAATTAAATTTGAATAATTTCTGACATAATTCCCTCCTTATCTGAGAAGGATTATTCGTAATTTAGAAAAGTCTATCAATAATCGACACAAAATGTCTGATGTTTTTAATTACATCTGCCGCCTAATATATATATATATATATATATATATATATATATATATATATATATATATATATATACAGGGTGAACCAACAGTAGATAGTAGGTTGAGATGCATTTCGAGAAATGCATGTGCAAAAATGTTTGTCGAAGCGTAGAAGGTTGACTTCAAAGCTATGTAAATTGTGAACGATAGCAGTTTGAGCACCTCCATTGCTCAAATTTTCAGTGCTTTTATATTGTATTATTGTATGCAATCAAATTTAATTGTATATATAACAATTGTTTATCAAAATTAAATTGTATTAGTATGTAATACCAAAATAAATGTTATCATTTACTGTCCACCTATTATGGTTTAGCCGATATATATATATATATATATATATATATATATATATATATATATATATATATATATATATATATATATATATATATATTATGTCATTCACAGACAGTACTGTTTCGCTGTATCACAGCTCCTCAGTGCGACTAGACATCCGAATGCCTCAAGCCAGGATTGAAACACAACTGATTAGGTGTCAGCCAGAGCTATCTTCACTCGGTAGAGTTACACAACTAAATCTAGCGTATTGTTTTTACAAATGTAAATAAATGCCAATCGGCCAAAGTGCTCCATTCATTTTACTGAAGAGCTTTGCATTAGTGCAGGTGGCTGTTGTTTATAGAATTAGCTTATCACTCAACAGTGCTCAATTGAAATGTATTTTCAAGAGCTAAATTTCATAATTAGTGAAAAATGTATATATATATATATATATATATATGCATACATTTTTCACTAATGATGAAATCTTTAAAAGTATTATTTACAAATAATATGTTGAATGAAATATATCAGCATTGGAATTTTGGTCGTTTATAGAACTAGACAGGATTGTTTCCAATTCACACTGAACTAACTACACTTAATGCCCTTTCACTTTCCTTAAATACATACTGATGTTAAATCTGAAGTCAGTATATCAAAATAGGTCAACACTCTCTGTCTTTTCCCAGTTTCTAAATAAGTTAGCAATATCTCTTGATTTTAACCCGGAGTATTTTTTTATATTTTTTCCATTTCATTTGTGATTTGTTTGCAGGTCATGAAGATTGAGAGCTGCTTTTTAGAGCTCTCATGAAATAAAAATTATTACCTGTGAGATTTTAAGTGTTTGATATTCTTTAATTAATAATAATTTTGCTCTGTCTTTTGACATAGAACTCTCCCTGTGTTTATATCATCCTGGAAATTACATACCGATTACCATATTGTATTATTACTATATATATATATATATATATATATATATATATATATATATATATATATATATATATATATATATATATATATGAAGAAATATAGTCTTAAAGTGTGCTATATTTATGGGATAAAGTGCTCAATATCAGAGATAGAGCGTGTGTAAATATAAAAGTGAACACAGAAGTCAAGACTTAGAGGCGACAGTCTGTTTCATGCTAGTGCAATCGTCAGGCAACATATATATATATATATATATATATATATATATATATTAGTGCGATAAACAATTTGAAAATTTTGAAAACTGGTCTACAGACAGTTACCATGCAGTTAAATGGTTGTTAAAAGAGTATCGGAAGTCTCAAAATGCTGAAATCGTTGGAACAAAATGGGTTGAAACATTTCCTGAAAAATGGATTGGCTGAAGAGGTCCAATTGATTGGCCCACACGTTTGTAGAGGATGAGTAGTATTGTGTTATGTGATATCAGAAGGTTTAGGTTGTTAGATCGATGTGTTCTTTACATTCATCCTCAACAATATTAAAGTTCAAAAATATGAAACAAACAAAGCAAAGAATAAATTGAAATAATACAAACATTTATATACAACTGAAGAATATTTACAATAGTGTTTTTTTATGTTGCCGGATGTTCGATATTAGAAGTAGTGTTGGATTGGTTTAAGTCAAGAAAAGTTGCGTACCCTTAACTTGATATATTTGTACCTAAGCTCATATTAGAAGTAGAGTGTAGATTGTACTTGCGTAAGTGTTGTAAAGTTCTTTACTTATTTAGTAGTGAATGTTCTGTTCACTTTGGGTAAGCAAAGTTTGTTTTATGTTCGAAAGTTCTTTAACGTCTGACTGCGTTAGTCAAAGACGGGAGTTCCTTGAGGGTTACATTTGGTAATGTGTTGAGCGGTCGAAATTGGTTTGCTCGGGTCTGCTCGAATCTGGATTTGCTCGGCTCTGCTCCGAAATGCTCGGTGTGACACGTGTTTCCGGGTCTTTTATACCGTCTCAGAGGCTCCAGGAAGAATGGCGCGTAACATGGTCGTGCGTGTGGGAGCGATCTGATTGGTCGAAACTGACCAATCAGCAAGCCGGATTTACGGTGATCGACCAATGGATACAAGAAGAGTGCATTTCCAGCGGAGGGTAGACTGGCTGTCGTGGAAGATTCCACACGTTCACCTGACTTTACTCCAATGGATATTTTTATTTTTATTTTAGAGAGTACTCAAAGACTTAGAGTCCCAAACCATAAAGTGTTGATGATTTGAAAAATTACATCAGAGAAGCATTTCAAGAAATTAATAGACAAAGATGCTTGTAAATGTCCACCGACTTTTGGTGCAGCAACGTAGACAAATTCAGTCCGATGATGTCCGAAATGATGAAACGCATCACACGAAAACATTTTCCCACTTTGTTATATATCTTTCTCCCAAAATTGTTTTTCATTTTATCTGCTGTTAATCTCTAATGTGCGCCAGTTTCTTATCCGTCGTATTCTTTATTATTATTATTTTTATTATTATTGATACATAAAACTTCACATATTGCTATCCATATATATATATATATATATATATATATATATATATATATATATATGTTATGATGTTGGTTTGGGGTTTGTAGAGACAAACGACAAATAACACGTAACAATAAAAAGGGTTTTAATAGGTTGGTAAAAAGGTACAGAAATCGCCTGAGTAGTCTATAACTAGCTCAGCCAGGAACGTCTCGGACTACTGTCTCTCGACATGTCACTATTTAAAGTCTTTGTTCACAGACGCAGACAAGTTCATCTTCAAGAGGGGTGGTAGGTTTCCGACACAACAATATATATATATATAAATTGCGTATATTTTGGCAACATGTTTTCATTCAGACATGTCTCATTAAATAATTTAGACAAGTGTTGTCTACTTATTTTTAATAGGATCATCTCGTAATTCCGGACAAGTATTTTAGTATCCTTATTATTTCTTCCTTTAATAAGGATACTAAAAAACCTTGTCCGTAATTACGAGAGCATGGTTGTCAACTAAGTGGGCGGAATTGGGACGACAGTTTGACAGATTCCAGCTGTTAGAAGGTGTAAATGATATTGTGAAATCTGGTAAAAAGGAATGAACAAAAAATGATTGAAAAACTAATGATACACTAGACTGCTCCTACCATAAAAGGATTTCGTAATTTTGAAATTGTATTCGTTATATTATCTTCATGAATGTTCTCTGAAATATATATCTACAATTAATTCTATTTAAAAATCGCATTTAAAAAAATGTGTTTCTTAAACCACTAAAAAGTAAAAACGAAAGCCAACACGAAACAAAAGAAATAAAAGCAATAAAGAGGTGATATATTAATGAGATATTCCGTCTGTTGTGGCAACACAACACGTGTTCAGTTCATCGTGTTGAATCATGCAACCTTTTACAATACTAATGGAGTATCTTATTAGGTTGTCAGTTAGTTATGTGCTATGCGTGATACACGCGTAGGTGATCATGTATCTTTCGATATATGACTGACGAGGCAGGCTTTTTTCCCGCAGTAGGTTGCCATTTCTTTCTGCGGTAGACCAGTTGCTATCCATGTCTACAGAACCCGGTCTGTCCTGCTATTTACCCATAGCTGGGCGGAAAAGAAGAGGACTCATACCTTTCTCAAGGGTATTAGCACGTCAGTTCAGTGAATGTGATGGATTCGACTGGAATTCGAACTCGGCTCTCCGATTCCTCAATCCGACCCGCTATCCATTAGGTTGTAGTGAGTGGGAAATAATAATAACTCCCTTTACCCACTCCCTCCAAATTCGGAAGGCCGAGTCAAAAAAAAAAGAAAGAAAAGAATTTCGCATAGGCTCGCTGCCTATTTCTTTCTTCTTGGCTCAACTGCTAATTTCTGTAAAGACAAGGTTTTCATTGGTCCAGAAATAATTTCACATTGGTTCGCGTTTTCCTTTCCGTTTTATTTCTCATTCTTCCGAATTTGAAGGCAGTAGTTAAAGAGAATTATTATTATTATTATTTCCCACTCACTACGAGATCGGGTTGCTTCCCAATTAAGTGACTCTTAGGTTTTGAGTAAAAAATAATAAAAAATATGAGTTTATTAGTGTACCAGAACGAATTACTGCCGGCCCTTGCCAACCAAAGTAATCTTTGGACCCCTAAACCTAGTAAGTATATGGCGATAATTAGTCAAATTATCTAAATATAGACCCAGAACTCTGTCGAGCTGTAATTAGGATCACCGATCAACAAGAATGTTAACGATAGTAACAAATTAGGGGAAAAGAGAAAAAAGTAATAAAGTGGAAAGTCGAGAGCCTCTTAAGGAAGCCCATTCCAACGCGGAAGGGTTGGGCAAACAAAAACCAAAAAGCGATAATGAAATCTCTTCACAGTCGAAGCTCTTTAACTTTCATTAACACAGGAAGTTTCTCTGGATTGAACAGACTTTTCAGTTAACATAATATGAAGTAGTATGCTCAAATTTTTAGTCTCGCCATTTGAAGTACGGAGTTGTCAAGGCCGGTGCAAGGGTATTGTGTGTGTGTGTGTGTGTGTGTGTGTGTGTGTGTGTGTGTGTGTGTGTGTGTGTGTGTGTGTGTGTGTGTGTGCGCGCGCTGAATCTATGATACGGGGAGGCCACTCTACTACATCTCAATTTTCATAAGATACCATTCATATAAAATAAAAGATTTATTATGAACTAATTATGTTCAATAATGGATCATATGCAATATAGGTGAAAAATCCAACTAGAAAAGTTGAAATTAAATACAATATGTCTAAATACAAATTAGAGACACGTCATAAAAGTTCATTTCAACTTGAAATTTTTCTTGTTACAAAATTTGAATAATTTGAGCAGATTCAACATTATGGATAAGAAATAGTGAATTTCATTATGGTGTATTTTCCCAGACTTCACGGATTTGGACAAAAAAAAAAAGAAAAGAAAAGAAAAGAAAAAGAAAAAGAAAAAGAAAAAGAAAAAAAAGAAGTTCCCAGAATGACGTCAAAATCTGCGAAAATTTGCAATCCTTTAATAGTCAGTCGTGCTTATATGTAACATATATAAATGTAGGCAGAAAAAAATCAAGTGTTGATAAGATAGATATAGCAGCGGTCACAAAGCACTGACCGAAGCTCCCCAATGAGCCCCCCACCTCGATAAGGGGTATCGAGGGATTGTCAGATGTAGTATGCGCTGGCCCTGGTAGTTGTAGCCTCTTTCTGAATAAATATTTAGAAAATTAGAAATTAAGGATAATCAGTTTTAATTACTAGCTTCTATTCTATCGCTTATGGTAGAGATGCAATTTATTTATTCATTAAAAAGTTTCCAGTCAGTACAGGGCATTTATTTTTTGGCAGAAAGCAGTGTTTCAAAAGGACAGTTATTTCATTGACACCGCTATTACTGCATACACCTTTGACTCCTTAGGCAATGTTTTTAAGGAAAGATGCTTAGAATTTTAATAAAACAATATGAAAGTGGGTTTATACATTTTCTTTATTCTTGAGAATTGACAACAAAGATGTTAAACACTATTTATTTATTAGATTGAATTTTAAAAAAAACTTGTTTTCAGAGTTATTTATAAAATGGTAAATAAATATTGCATTGTAGTTGGCATATATATTTTTCTAATTTTCTAATTTTTTTTATAAATTTTTGATTAAAAACATTTCTTTTCAAATTTATTTCTTTATAAGATGGGAAATGAATCTTTATAAAAGGTAAATAATAAATATCGCATTGTACTTGGTTCACATATTTTTATAATCTTGTAAATAAACATTGCCGAGGGAGTCAAAAGTGTGTAAAGTAATAGAGCTGTCAAGAGAATGGCCGTTCTTTTGATACACTTTTAGCATCCCGCTACCACTTTCTTGTCAATGTTGAATTTTGTACAAATCTGTGCAAAAAGTGGATCACAGAGCTTACCCAGCTCCATACATAGTTTCAGAAAACTACATTACAAAACTTACGAAACTTTTCAAACTTCATTCCAAACTACGAATATTCAACTACAAGCAATGGAAATTTAATTGCAAACATTACGGAACATTAAACTCTTCTAAAGCTAAAAGTTTATTCAGCATTTTCTCAGCTTTATAATTCTTTCAACTCTCTAACAGTGAACATCTTGAGCGACAAGTTCATTCAACTCTTGTGAGCTCGCATAAAAATATTTCATTAGTAAAACTTTAATTCATTGAAAGGGACATAACACCACCAGAAATAGTAACCCCTCTTGTGTACATCATTATACAAATATAAATATTGTTGTTGTTACAAAACTGTTTTGTGTTCCTTCTTGATGTTTCATATTTTGTGGTCTTTTGCGTCAAATATAAATTGAGACGTCACACTTCTACACACTGTTTTTTGCAGGCACGAAGGTTAAACATTGCCAAAAAATCAATGTCTTGTATTCTAGAAAAAGCTTCCAAAATGAAGTAAAAAACAAACAATTAAACCCTCGCATGACATGTAATAATTTTTTTTATTATGTGGTGGCTTTAAGAGCAAGCAATTGTCATTGAAAAACAAGACGTTACTGAATCTTTTAAGTTTTTCCTCCTAATTTGATTTATATTATTATTTTACTGTGATTCAATGATTTCGCTACCCACAACCACGTTTCGGTCAATTCTGTGAATTTTTTTCGGTATTTCTGTCTATGTAGCCGCGCCTTCTCGTGTGCGTGAACGGCTTGAAGTAAGGCACATCTCTGCTCTTGAAGGTCGAAATCTGTATATTTTTATAAGAAATATTTCCTGAAAGTAAGTTTGAGAAAAATAGGGTTTTACTTTCCTCTGAAAATCCGGGGCGCAGATTTATATTTGCACTCGGGATTTTTTTCAAATATCTCCGTTCCTGAAAGAATTACTCCTTTCCCAAGCCAACACACATGACGACAGAAAATGTTTAAAAAAATAAAAGAAAACGGTTAAATTCATAACCTCCTTTTATGTAAATTATATAATACATAAATTCATCCCAAGTCTAGGTAAATTACGGAGGATGCTAGAATCAATAGTTTTTTCCGAAAGACAATTAAACCCTCGCATGACATGTAATAATATATCAATTATTACATGTCTTGTCAATGTCTTGTATTCTAGAGAAAGACAATCCTGTTCTTTTTCTACATTTGTCACCTTTTCCACTGAAGTGTTTGGCTTTTGCTGCGTAATCCCAGATGATAGTTGAGTTTATATTATCGCTTTTTGTTTTCCATAAAAATTTCGAGAGGATGGATATTTTTCAGGTAAGAAAAATAAAATTTTCGTTGTTAACTAAAGATATGGATGTAATGGTTAACGACTCGGAATGAGAAATCGGCGTACCGAGTTTGAATTTTGGTCGAGATTGTTACATTCACTTTCGCACAAATACTCTTCAGATAGGTATGGATTACAGGGCAGGTTGGGCTCTACATCCGTGGTTGGCAACCTGTATAGAAGAATGATTACTCTTAATTCAAAAAACCATATGAGACCCTGGAGAGAAACATACTTGATCTGTAACTAAGGTCCACTCAGCATAGTTGCAGTATAAATCACAAATCAGCTGATGAGCAAGCTTGAAAACGAGACGTTATGCTGAAAATGGGAAATCACACTGATTTACAATGTGCCATCATGTCGATGCAATTCTTATGATGTACTTGTCGCAGTTAGCTCCTCCTCATTTCCTTAATCCTTCAACAGGGGTCTCTCTCCCACGAGTATAAATACTGGCTGACCTTTCGCCTCTTTCTCTTTTTACGGCTTACGCACACGTGCGGCCAGCTGTCTCGACTCAGGCCTCGGGCCGCAACCTCGCGCGTGAGGCGAGGTAAAAAAACTTTCTTTTTTTTTTTACTTATTCCAATATGTGACCTCTCACACATACAGTACATTAGTTTGGTCAAAAAACTGATTATTTGAAAATGAAAAAAGAATAAAATAAAAATAGATAATTTTTGAAAGTTATTTTTCCTCCCAATCTCAAATTTTAATCAAACGCATCCAGAAAATAAAGAATACAAAAGTTGTTAATTTATTCACAAACAAACTGAGTGAGAACCTGAATTTGGGCGCCATTTTGGTTAACAAGAACGATAGAAATTGTCACCGAGATGTTTGTTTGTGGCAGGCTTCACATTTTAAAAGGTCAAATGACAGATTCACGGAAACTTGAACGAATAAGAAGAAGCCAGTTGACAACAATAAAAGAACGTTTCATCTTTTTGATCTTTGTTTTCGTCTGATGACATCAGTTCATTTGTTGATTTAACAAGAAAAGTGACAAACGAGCATTATCTCGAAATCGGCAATAGATAGTTACACCATGTAAGTATTTAATAAGTACATCTAGATCGCTGTTAGAGTTGTAAGATTGTGTTGCACCAGTGTTCAGAATTAAGACATAATGGTTTTAACCTGCATTCAGACAGGTGACAGAAATAAATATACACCTACCTAAATCAACAACAGGCTCAAAATAGGCTGACGAATATGGAGTGTTAAGTTCGGTATTTGAAACAGATATTTTTTAAAGTTAAAGTCATGTTCTGTGTCCTGAAAACTCATGCGTTGGAAATTACAATAACACTCGATATACAATAATGTATTTCAGCTATTTCCCCGTAAGTAACAAGTGAAATAATTCAGCATTTATGACCACATATTTCAATTATATATTGTACTTTCCAACAACGTTTAGAGATATATATCGTCCACAAATTATGAAAGGTGCTGTGGCACTGCTCTTAGACTAGTTAATTACAAAAAAAGTGGTTAGAACAAGCCCGATAAAAATGCTCGCATCAATGTTTTCTTTATCTCCTCTTGTTCTCTCTGACAATTTTTTTAAAGCAGAAATAACAGTGTGTACGGCCTTAATATATGCGGTGCTGTTGGCTCGGGGAATTTCGAAACACAGGTGGACATTGATTATCTTTTGTTTGTTTTTTATCATTTAATCAAAATGTGGCGTCTTAGGGTCTGTGTTGTTGGTTATCACTGTCTCAATAAAAAGGCTCCTTTTGCCATTGATATAAGATGATAAACTATTATCACCAGAAAGATCATTTATACCTTTTTAGGCGATATTAAGTTTCTTTATGTGAATAAGAATCGAATTAACATGTTTCACTTAGCTTTACGTATAAACGAATCAAATAAAATAGGTGAACCAAAATGGATGCGTTTTATAGTGACGTGGGGCTTAGGGGTTAAAATGAACAGTTGATATATCCACGCCAAGACGATTAATGAAGATGATAATGACGAGGAAACACACAGGTAAATTTTAACAAAACAAGATAAGAATTTTATTTACGAATTTACACATCCCGTTCCCACCCCTTCACCGTTGAAACTGTTAGATGTAGACCTCTCTTCTACTCCAATAGCTTCATGTCTCGCACATCTCGCCTGTGGAACTCCCTTCCTTATTCCTGTTTCCCTGACAAATACAATCTCCAACTATTTAAGTGTAACGTCAATCGACATCTCCAGTTGCCTTGATCTATCCACTTCCCTTCTCCACATCCTTTCACCTTTCATTCCTATCAGCTCTCGCTCCAAATCTTCTGTAACCCCCTTGCCTTGATCGATCCACTATCTTTCTCCACATCCTCTCCTTTACCACTCCTATCTGCTCTTCCTCCAAACCTTCTGTAACCCCTTGCGTGCTAGTGGCTTCCAGCCTTGCTTGGGGTGATAAGCTTAAAAAAAAATAAACTTCAAGTACTATCCGTAGAACGTTTCGGGAAAATAATTAAGAATTTTTAAAGTCCGTAATTTAACATATTGTCATAAGGAGGAAATGTTCATACAACAGATTAAATGATCTGACACAAAATGATATACAAAAATGTTTGAAGCAAGTTGGAGAAGGGAGATATTATAATTTCGCACTCACCACAGATTAAAAGCAGTGACGGGTATTTTTTCTTCTTTTTAACTGACTGGCAAATTTCTGTGAAGGCAAAGTTTTCATTGGTTCAAAAACTATTTCACATAGGCTTGCGAATTCCTTTCCTCATTCGTCTCAGCTTACCAGTTAATTTCTGTGAAGGCAAAGTTTTCATTAGTCCAAAGAAAATTTCACATTCCTTTCCTTCTTCTTCCTCCGTCTTCGAATTTTGAAGGAAGTTGGAGAAGGGAGATATTCTAATTTCGTACTCATTACAGATCAAAAGCAGTGACGGGTATAAGGAGATTGAATATATTTCAACAAGGCAATATTTTTGTTTTTATATAACTGAATAACAAAGGAGAGAAAATACATTAGTATACACGCCAAAGGAAGAAAACATTAAAAGTTAAGAATTATGTAGGTGATATATGCGTGTGTGTGCGTGTGAAAACGTTCAGTCTCTAAGAGGAAAGATATCCCCATGCATGTGAACAATGTCCCGGTGGTGTCATTTCTACCGCTTGCTAGATGGGAAAGAGAGAAAAGTGCGAAGACAGGGAGTGACCCGTTTTTATAGCTGTTTAACAGCGCAAGCCACCGATGTTTTGGTGATACTAAGTGGGGGTAACCCAAAAGGGCTTAGAATATGAATTTAACTATATACAAGGGAAACCATTCTTTGGTATATATAAATTCGTTTGAAACTTAATAAACGTAAGGATGATAAAAAAGCAGTTCCTGTTCTTTTCTTTTATATTACTAAACATTATTATTTTTTGTTGAAACTTGACTAATGCATGGAATAATAATGCAACACAAAATGTACTTAGAACAAAATGTATTGAAACAAGAAAGTGTATACAATATTTACATATAGTCTTTTGTATATTCCTGGGAAGACCGTTCCTGGAGAATGCGTTGACTAAGTCACAGTCGGGCAGAGTCTCTAGTTGAATCTCTTGATTCGCCTCTCCTGTCTTCCCGGTACCAACCATATTTATATAGTCGGTACTCCACTATGCAAATTAGGTGGATCCTACCACAACATTTTTTCACAATTTTCTCTCGAAAAATCTAACTTATTTTGTCAGTTTGATAATGTTTATAAATGCAAAACTCGGAGCCTTGAAGTTGATCTCTCTAACACCTCAGTGGTGAAAAAAAATGGCTTAGAAACAAAGAAAAGATTACTGAACTGTTATGTAATATCAGTCTTCCTATATGACAGTGAATGCTGGACAATCTCCTCACAGATGAAAAAGAGACTTGAAGCAACAGAAATGTGGGTCTACAGAAGAATACTGAGAATACCATGGCCCGAACATGTGAACAATGAGGAAGTTTTAGAGAAAATTGAAGCAAAAAGGACATTTATACTTAACATCAGAAAGCGATAGTTGACATTTCTAGTGTACAATAGTCAGGAAAGAGGGCTTGGAAAATTTAATACTCACATGACACATTGAATGCAAGAGGAACAGATGAAGGTAAATCGGATATCGGAGAAAGCTTTAGGAGAAACGACAAAAAGGCAAAATTTATTAAGAGCTTCAAAGAACAAGAAATTGTGGAGAGAGCCATGATCGCCAACGCCCTGAAGGAACACGGTTCAAAGAAGAAGAAGAAGAAGAAGAAGAAGAAGAAGAAGAAGAAGAAGAAGAAGATACTTACCTGGCACAGGATCGCTTCTCGGCCTTTTGGCTAAGATCAAAGTGTAGTATCTGTTCGCAGATTACTCGCTGAATGATCGCCTTTAGGCCGGGAGCGATCACTGATACAGGCCGGTCGCAGGGATTCGTCCCTGCGCTGGTGGTATCGGGGCTACGTCTGACTAGCTATGACCAGCTCTGACCAGCTTGGACAAGCTAAGACCAGCCATGACCAGCTCTGACTAGCTAAGACCAGCTCTGACCAGCTTGGACAAGCTAAGACCAGCTAAAGCACTGCGGCCCGGGTGAAAACTCGGGTCCACTCCCCCTCCCGTCCCACGTTAAACCCCGACCTTGTGTCACAACCTGACCGTGTGGGAGGTTAAGTAAATCCACGGCCTTTTGGCTAAGATCAAAGTGTAGTATCTGTTCGCAGATTACTCGCTGAATGATCGCCTTTAGGCCGAGATCGATCACTGATACAGGCCGGTCGCAGGGATTCGTCCCTGCGCTGGTAGTATCGCGGCTACGTCTAACTAACTATGACCAGCTCTGACAAGCTATGACCAGCTAAGACCAGCCATGACCAGCTATGACCAGCTTGGACAAGCTAAGACCAGCTAAAGCCAAAGCACTGAAGAAGAAGAAGAAGAAGAAGAAGAAGAAGAAGAAGAAGAAGAAGAAGAAGAAGAAGAAGAAGAAGAAGAAGAAAAAGAAGAAGACCTTTCAATTCACAATCTTCTTTAATGTATTAGATATTTGATGACAAGATTACGATTTGTAATGTCATCTTAAAATCAATGTTATCCTTTTTGTTAATTATTTTATCTGTAAAATAAATTCGGGGTTCTGATCATTCGTGATCCAGAGACGAATAACAGGTGAGGAGGAGGAGGTTTTTCCTCCCGTGTAACAACTCTCTCATTGTATTTAAAGGGGAAAGGTCGGAGTCAATCCTTAATACCCGAGGCTTTCGAAAAATAGGAAGCACCGAAAGGGCTCGACCAATTAAGGTAGTTCCACATTAATTGTGAACTTGTATCAAACCTACCATTTTAAAGTGAAGTAGGTAAATTCTCATCGGTAAATAAATTGTACGTGGGGACATTTAATCCGTATTGTCTTTATAGAGGCTTTTTTTAACGATTTGTGTATCTACAACTCTTGTCTGTTTAATCTTGTCTATACTGTTTAATCTATCTCACCGAATTTATTTAATCTTCACAACCAAGCAATCCTAAGAGAACTACAAGTCCTATCAGGATTTATTATTGGTGGGCACAATCTTAGCAACATAAGATACGCAGATGATGCCGTGATGATGGCAGAAAATAGCAGAAACTCCTAGACAATTTAGCAAAGGTAAGCTGGAAGAAAGGACTAAATATAGACACAACGTATGATTGTCAACTAGTGGAACAACCCAAGATGGTAACTGCGAATTGGAGATGCCAAAATTAAGTACGAAAATTTAAATATCCAGGAAGTGCTTTAACAGAGGACACTGAAATCCGAAGACGCATTGGAATAGCGAAAGATGCCCTTCGGAAGCTAAACAAAGTATTAAGAAACAAGAAAAATTTGATAAAAGCAAAGAAAAGAGTGCTAAACTGCTATTTAATATCATTCTTCTTATATGACAGTGAATGTTGGGACAATTAATCTACAGATTAAAAGAAGGTATGAGACAACAAAGATGTAGCTCTACAGAAGGATACTGAGGATACCATGGACGGAATATGTGAGCAACGAAGAGGTTTCAACGAAAAAAAAAATAGGTACATATTCAGAATCATAATGGAACAGTTAAAACTTCTAGGACACGTAATAAGGAAAGACGACTTAGAGAATTTGACATTCACAGGATATACTGAAATATGATTCGAGGGAAACATCGAGCTTGTGTAAATGGATGGCAGATCACGAACTGGAAGGGATAGTAATGAGACAAATACTGCTTAGAGCTACAAAGGATAGGAAGTTGAGGAGAGCCATGATCGCTTACATTCTGAATGAACAAGGCACATAAAATAAGATAAAAGTATTTCCAACTTCCTATATTACTGTATTTTACTGACCACGCATGTCCTAACACAATATAAAAAGATTGTAAAAATGAGTTGTTATATAATGCGAATTTAAATTTTTGCAACCAAATTCAGCTTCGTTGTTTCTAGGACATCGTTGGTTATGTCGCGAATAAATTATCAATGGTATCAGTTCCATGAAAAATAACGACATATCTAGTATTATTTGAAGGTTTCTGGGACTCGTTTTGCAGAGTAAATTCAGGAAATTTAACCAACAAAAAATCAGTTGATACCCTATTTTCTGAGTCACTTTTAGCGACCACCCACAACGATGCTATCTCATAACGAAGCATTTTGACGGAATCGCGTACTGTACACTAAAGTGTAATTCCATCTCCTCCGGTAAACATTAGCGCATACGTAATTCTTAAGTGGATCCAAAAAGCAGTTAATCATTGTTGACTATCGGATATGTTTTTTTTTCTAGCGAAAAAAAAAAAAGAATTTGTTTTAAAGACGAATTATTTTTCAAGTTATACTTAATGATTTTCCAGTTGATTCCTTACAAGCCCTATCCTCCATAATCTCTGATATGATTTTAACAAAAGCGCAAAAAAAGACTTTTAAATCAATAATCTGTAAATATTAACCGCCATTTTCATATCTGTCTTGCGTACTACCGAAATGCGTAACAATACCCATTATTCTTAACCCCTCTCACCAATACTTTTGTTTGCCCGTGTGTCACATCACGGCCTTAAATAACTGCGACCAAAGAGTCGTTAATGTTTCATCTTTGGTAGGAAAACGACACTATTCAATGAAGTAAATTAATTTCAATGCTGAGCCTTTCCTTAGGGTCCAAACCAGGGTAAGTCTCTGGAATAATAAAATAATTGTTTTATATAGGGATAACGCCACGTCTCTTATTCACAGTACGGTGAAAGGTGCAAATGAAAACAAAACAAATTGAAAATAAATTTACATTTATTAAATGGCACGAAAATGGCACAGAATACAAGTTTGAACAAAATTTTCTTTTGTCTGCCTTACAATTAGGTAAGATAACAAATTCTAAAATTACAATATGCTAGGCTCGTAGAAGATAAAAACAATTATAGTTCTTTAAAAAATCACTTACATTCAATGGTGGAAAATCTTTCAGAAGGATGACAAATTCAAGATCATCGCTGGTTAACTTAAACAATAGTTCAGTTTTTAAATTGAAATTCAATATTGAGATAATTCACGTGTTTTTATAAAAGTTCGAATTCGGAGTTAATACCTTTAATTTTAATTTTATTTTTCTTCCTGCTTTCTTTCAGGTTCGTTATCAGCAACGGTGTGGTCGGCTTTCAGTTTTTCTTTGTACTTCTTCCTTTACGCCGTCGTGGTAGCCGTTGGCGTCATCCTTGTCAATGTCGAAACCAATCAGCCTTTTGCTCTCCTGTGAAAATCAATCCTTCTGCTTTCTGGTTCCAAGTAACCAGCCAGACAACTAACTTCGCATGTGAAAGCTAAGGGCCTTCTGTCGGTTTGGCAAACCAGACTCTTTAAATAGCCATGAATTGGCTCCCAGTTGAAACAGAAATTTGATATCTTGGGTTTGTAAATTATCTTCCCAATCGTTAAAAAAATCACAAAATGTATCTCTTAAACCCCGCCTCTTTGTAACCTTTATTTAGGTGGGTTTGAGACCATAAAGCTTGAGTATCTTTTTTTCTTTTCTTTTTTTTAACAAATCTGAAAACCAAATTTACACATGTATCTTTTCCAGTCTTCATTTTAGTGGTATTTGAGCCTCACAAAGTTTTACACCTTTAATTTTATTCAAGCCATTTTTTACTAACCGTCTGGCTTCATTATAGCAGTTTTTTAAAATTTATTTAAAGAATACATGTTAGTAACTTTCTTCCTTTAATAAATGTTTTTGTAGAGCACTCCCTCCAAAAGAAAGTGTAATAAACATGCCTAGTCTATTGAATTATTTTTTTTATTCACCCTTTAATTACTTTTATACAATTTTGCATTTCTTTTTCATTATATAATTTTTTATAAAAGAGCCGTTAATGTTTCATCTTTGGTAGGAAAACACTATTCAATGCCACGCCATTCCTTGAGGTCCAATTCAGAGTAAATCTCTAGAGTAGGAATCAAACGCGCAGGCGCAAATTGAAAACTAAAGAATTTTTACTACTCGCCAATAACAAAAGAATTTTTTAAATAAAAAAGTTGACAACATCTCGTATGGAAGGTCAAGTTTGCAGCGAAAACAGGAAACTGGCTTTAAAGACATTTTAATGGGATTGGCAAATAGGATTTTAGTAGTTGGTTATCGAAGAAATAAAGTATAGATTAAAGAGTCAGACGGGGAAAAAGTTGACTACTGATCATGTGTCGTAGAACAATACCATACAACAATATGGCGTCGCAGACAGGGTGTTTAAGTCGCTTGGACGAACCAGAATTTCTCGAGACTTGGATCCAGTATTTGTCAGCTCAGGCAAGGGCTAAAAAATTGAAAGACGGTAAGGCAAGACGGGGAGAAAATGAAATAACCAAACTCTTCCTATCTTTGGCAGGTTGCGAAGCTATAATGAACATTTCTGTCATGGAATACCCCAAACAATTGGAGAAATTGACATTCGTCGAAATTTCAGAAAAAATAAAAATAAATTTACGACCTAAAAAGAAACTTGTCATAGCGGAAAGAACCAAATTCCTGTTCATTAAACAGAAACAAGAGGAATCAGTTATACAATATCTTCACAGATTAAGAGAAGCTAGCAGATTCTGCGAATTTGAGAAACTGGGAACTCAAGATTTGACTATAGAGGACAAATTGATTCAATTACAGTTGATTGATGGTGTACAGGACGAGCAGTATTGTGTTATGTTATATCAGAAGGTTTAGGTTGTTAGATCGATGTGTTCTTTACATTCATCCTCAACAATATTAAAGTTAAAAAATATGGAACAAACAAAGCAAGAATAAATTGAAATAATACAAACATTTATATACAACTGAAAGGTATTTACAATAGTGTTTTCTTATGTTGCCGGATGTTCAATGTTAGAAGTAGTGTTGTATTGGTTTAAGTCAAGAAAAGTTGCGTACCCTTAACTTGATATATTTGTATCTAAGCTCATATTAGAAGTAGATTGTACATGCATAAGTGTCGTAAAGTTCTTTACTTATTGAGTAGTGAATGTTCTGTTTACTTTGGGTAAGCAAAGTTTGTTTTATGTTCGAAAGTTCTTTAACGTCTGACTACGTTAATCAAAGACGGGAGTTCCTTGAGGGTTACATTTTGCTAATGTGTGAGCGGTCGAAATTGGTTGTCGTCGGCTCGGGTCTGGTCTGCCCGAATCTGGATTGCTCTGTGTGACACGTGTTTCCCGGTCTTTTTATAACGTCGCATCGGCTCCGGGAAGAATGGCGCGTAACATGATCGTGCGGATTTACGGTGATCGACCAATGGATGCAAGAAGAGTGCATTTCCAGCGGAGGGTAGACTGGCTGTCGTGGAAGATTCCACAATGGTATGGCTGATATATCTCATAAATATAAGATATTGGAACAATTACAATTGAATAAGTTGTCGCTAACTGCATGTGTGGAAGTTATACAACAGCTGGAATTGATTAAAAAGTGTAATTTTGCTGAGGACAATGTTGAAACGTACAATATAAAAAAAGGAACGTAAAAAATGCAAATACTGTATGTATAAGCATGAAATTGATAGAAAGAAATGCCCTGCTTTTGGAAAACGTTTCCATAACTACGGAAGAAAAAACCTTTTTCAGTCTGTATGCAAAAGAAAATAGACTGTATAGAAAAATTGGAAAAAGAAAGAATGGATGACGTCTTTTCAATGCAAAAACCCGAGGAAAAGAATTCTTTTGAAAAAAATAAATTAAGTGGCACGACTTTCGAGAAGTGAAGTCACTCTAACCCGAAAAAATTCGGGGAACAAATAAGTAAACTGAAATTGAGAAAAAGTCATCTGGAGTTGAAACAATTCGATGGATCTTTTATAAAAACTTTGGGAGACTACAATGGAACTTTTGAAACCTATGACCGATTTGAAATTACTCCCAGTAGTGGAATGTAAAAAAAATTAATAGATGTTCTAAAGATGGATACGTCGAAATCAATACTGTATCAATCAGAAAAAGTAAAAACGGGTGTGTTAAAGGGGTATAAAGTGGACAATACAATTAAATGAAAATAATATCCCTTCCTATTTTGAATAATCCCGTAAATTACCCGTTCATCTTCTAACTTTAGTGGTTGCAAAGTTAAAGAAAATGGTAGAGGATGGAATTTTGAAGCATTTTCCTCCAGGTGGCAGTAAATGAGCCTCTCCCATTGTAGTTTTGCGAAAATCAAATGGAGACTTAAGAAAATATGGTGATTTTTAAGTTAAGCGTAAATCATGAAGTATACCTGGATTCGTTTCCGATTCCTAATATCGAAACCGCTATCCACAAATTGTCAAGCATGACATTTTTTGCAAAAATTGATTTCAAATCTACCTATAATCAAATACAGATTGATCATAAATTCAAGGAAATTATCACAATACCCCCCCCCCCATAAGATTATTAAGATGGACGAAAATGCATTTTGGAGTGAAAAATGGCAAGTGCCATTTTTCAAAGAGCAATGGAAAATGTGTTAACTGACGAAATTAGTAACATGATTATTTATCAAGATGATATTTGCTTCGGTGCCACCACTAAAATCGAATTAAAACAACAAACAGAATATGTGTTGAATAAATTTTAAAAAAATGCTGGGATGACAATAAACACAAACAGATGTTAATTTGATTGCGATACAATATCATATTTTGGATATCCGATTTCAAAAGATGGTATTGATCCAAAGTTAATTTTTTTAAAAATCAGAGGTATCTATACCTTTTAATAAAAAATAGAATTATAATCCTTTTTAGGAGTGGTTAATTTTTATAATAGATACCTACCAAAATACTGCGACTGAACAGAACCATTTTCTGAACTGCGTAAAAAGAATAATGAGTTCAAATGGATTCAAAGGCATAACTTAGCGTTTGAGGATTTAAAAAAGAAATTCGTAGAAAAAAACATTGTAAAAATCTTTAATCCCAAAAAGGAGGTTAACTCCGGATGCGAGTGAGCGAGCTGTGTCGGCAATTTTATCGCAAGAAGGCCATCGAATAATATACCTTTCGAAGAAGATTGAGGGCAGCAGAAATAAATTATTCAAATATTGCGTAGACAGATCTCGACAATGTTTATTAGGTAAGAAGTTCCTATTAAAGTCGGACCATAAACCTCTAGAGTTTATTTTTAACCCTAGAAAGGAGCTACTTCTTCAAGAATTCTAAAATGGTCAATAAAATTAATGGCATTTGATTTTGACATTGAGTATGCAAAAGGAAATGCAATACCGCATGTCGATATGCTGGCTATAAGCTATGAATTGTACAGAAAGGCTCATCGAGATGTCACCTTTCTGAATATATATATATATATATATATATATATATATATATATATAGTACAGGTAATCGATCCGTTGGTATATAAACCGGGTGAATCCTAATAATATTAATTATTAAAACTGATCCACAGAAGGCTCGATGTATTTATTATAACAGAGCATATGTATTATTTACAGAAAAAAATTGCCTGAACATAGTACAGTCTATTTCAAGCCGTTCTGTACGCGGCTATCATCAGCTGATGATAGCCGCATACAGAACGGCTTGAAATAGACTGTACTGTGTTCAGGCAACGAACTCATTTCATGATTCCCTTTGCGATACCCGTTGGAGTGATATTTTTAGTTATCCTGTTCAGAAATATACCACTGAGGTCTCTTCCTGGGTGAAAGCCAGCATCGAAGCTTTCGTTCCAGCACGGAAACGTCAAGGGAAACCACGATCATCTAGATTCTCACCTGCCTGATCAGACACTATAGCCCACGGTAGCACCTCTGCTAGATTTCCCCCATAGAACGGAGACTCTACTGAGTGATATGCTTATAACCCCATCATTGGTTTCTGACATAATTTCTAAATTAGATCCCTCACAAGGCAAGCAGATGTAACGAGATCCCTGCAGTCGTCCTAAAGAAATGTGCTCCTGAACTGGCCCCTGTTCTCTTCATACTTTACAACAAACGTCTCGTTGCTTCCTGATTTCCAGCTTGTTGAATGTCCTTCTCTGTAATGCTCTTTTCAAGAACTCAGAGGAAGCCTCTAACAGCCTCAAATTATCACCCTGTTAGTTTCTTACCGCTAAACACAACAATAAATGCCTTACTGCTTCTTGCTTTTCTGCTTGTTGGAAATCCTTTTCTGTAGTTTCAATTTTTTAAGAACTCAGATGAACAGTCTGATCCTTCTAATTATCGGTCTATTAACCTTCTACCTGTTTTAGCAAAGTAATCGAGGCTCTAATCGATATAGAATTGGTTAAGCATCTTACTTGCATAACCTCCTTTCATGCAAACACACGGAACTTAATTATCTATCCGTTTCGCTTGCTTTACAGCCGACGTGTTAACCGCTATCACTGAATGTGTCGGTCATGCTTTAGACAGGAATGGCGAAGCTGGGGTTGCGGTTCTAGATATCTCAAAGGAGTTCGGAAGTGTTTGACATGCTGGCCTTCTACGCAGGTGTCACGGGACGAATATTTGTCTTAATCCAATCATTCCTAACAAATCATGTAATTAAGGTCGTGTTGAAAGGGCATGCTTCCAGATCATTTCATACTAATCCTTGGGACTACTTTATTTCTCCCCGATGTCATCAGTCTCCAACTAGGTATTTATGCAGATGACACAATCATTTACTTATGTCTTCGTCCGACATACCGGACACAGAAAACCTGGCAACTGCTATAAAAAAGGACCTCCAATCAGTGGTTAACTGGGGCATGTAATGGCCTGTAAATTTGAACGCCTCCAAAACAAACTCAATTTCATTTAATCGCCACAGAAAACCTTTTCTGTCTGCCATCAGCATGGCTGATGTTAAACTCTAGGAGAGCAACACTCTAAGCTTTCTTGGCCTCACGTTTTTCCCTGACATGAAGTGAAGCGACTATACTGAATCAATTGCTACATATATTGCAAGGAAAATTGGTTCACTGTATCGTACTAGAAAATTTTTCTCATCAGAATCCACCTTGCACATTTATAAATCTACCATACGTTGGTGCATTGAATACTGTTGCCATATATGGTCAGGTGCCCCTGCTACTCATCTCGAGGTTCTTGACAAAATTCAAAGAAGGGTTTAGAATATAATCTATTATGAGCAGGCATCTAGATATCAGTTACATCCCTTTGCCTTTTCTACACATATTTTCTTTTCTGATGAACATTTTCCCCCTAGTGCCTCGATTACATGAATTTAAGTTGATTGACAACTAGATCTCAGCGTTTTACTTTTGAACTATCTCGATGCAACAGTCACTTCTACTCTGACAGTTTCTTTCCTCGCACTTATCACTCGTGGAACTCCCTTTTGATTTCTTGCTTCCCTGATAACTACAGTCTCCAAAAATTTAAATCCAATGCCAATCGCCATCTTCTGTCTTCTTGAACGCTATTCTTCTTTTTCCTTTCGTCAGTCCTCTCCACTAAAGTCATCTCATTCTTTTTCACTCCATGTATCCCGCTGCGTTCTTGTAACATTATCACCTTGCTTGAGGTGAAACGATTAATATATATATATATATATATATATATATATGTATATATATATATATATAAATTAAGAAATAAATTATACTCCCATGAACCCTTAAAGTTGTCTGATTTTTTTTAATATAATTAATATTTGCTCTGTTTTTACATTGAACTCTCTGGATTACATCCTCCTTGGAAATATACATACGGATTACCAAATAACTTAATTATCTATCTATCAATCAATCTATATATATATATATATATATATATATATATATATATATATAAAATATGTATAAAATAACTGAAAAGTTGCAAATTAAAAGAAAAAAAATTGGGTGTTTTTTGTGAAAGTATTTATTTATATGTTTTTATATATTTATATTTGATATTTCAGATATAAATATATAAAAACATATAAATAAATATTTTCACAAAAAAAACACCCAATTTTTTTTCTTTTAATTTGCAACTTTTCAGTTGTTTTATCCATATTTTATATACATATCAAGAAAGTATACGTGGCTTCTCATTATGCTATATATATATATATATATATATATATATATATATATATATATATATATATATATATATAGATAAATATTTGAATTCATTAACATATATCATCATCATCATCATCATCATCATCATCATCATCATCATCATCAAAGCTCCGGCTATGGTCGTAGTGATGCTGTGCAGTTGCGCACCTGAACAGTTCCCTCCATATACCATGCGTAGTGTGTTTTGAGCACGTAAGCCTGGTGGAGCCCTCCCTCTCCAGATCAAACCACAGCTGATGTCTTCCAACCTGAAGTTTTGCCTTGGTCGCAGACATAGCTGTTGATTCTGTTGTGGGAACATCCCACTCTGGCTTCTGTCTAGGAAACCCTCCGTTCAGTGATGCCATGTCATCACCCCTCTGGCGGCATCTACAGTCTACTCTATTATACTAGATGGCCAGTAATCCCACAAGAAGATCATAATAGATATCATATTTATCATTTATTTTAAACTTGCAGAGGACTAATTAGGTCTCCGTCCCAAAACCAAAGCGACCTCTGGTCCAGTTTAGAAAACGGCAATGATAATTTTCAAGAATTAACTTTGAATTCCCCAATTCACTCTATGGCACTTCAAAACCTCACTTTAACTCTAATTCGGGCTGTAAGTTCAATTCCGACCAAAAAACCGATTTGGGCCGAAATTCCAATTCAGGCCGAAAATTGAGTTCTTCAAATCACAAACTCTGCAGAACTTCAAAACCTCACGTCACGAAACCTTCCACTTTAACTCTAATTCCTTGGCATTTTGAAGAAATAAAATTGATTTTCTCAGTTTACAAAATTTTGGATATATTTTAAACCGAATTTAAAACAAAGCTTGTTAAATTCACAAAGTTTTTGTGTTACGTTAAACATAAATTAAAAACTTTTAAAATCACTAACTTTTTTCAGTTATTTTAAATTTTGAAATTTAACTGTTCCCTACTCATCCAGATACAAATCCCAGTTAGAGAGGTTTCAAACACACGGACGGACGGACGGACAAGGATTGTCGTTTATTTATTTAGATATGTTACGTTAATACAAACATTAATTGTTGACGTCAATTAAACTTGAAATTTGTTCTCCATTAAATACGTATTCTCAGATCAATGATAAAAATGGCGTCAAGTGAATGAATCCCTCTCGGTATTGAAGAAAACATTCCTTTATCTGTTTTAGAGACTGGCAGAAACACAAAGAATCGTTTTTTAGATCAGATGCTTGTTTGAACAGCAGTTTCTTTTGTGTGCTTGTATGTGTGTATGATTCTCTGTGTGTGAATGTATTTTTGATTGTGTATGTATGTGATTGCATGCATGTTTGTGTGGGGGGTTGCGTCTGTATGTGTGTGTATATGTGAGTTTGTGTGTATTTGCGTGTATGCGTATGTTTGTATGTACGTGTATGTTTGTGTACTTATTTGTATGTGTGTTTGTGTATTTGCGTGTATGTTTGTTTGTGTGTGTGTGTTTGTGCGTGCGTGCGTGCGTGTGTGTGTGTGTGTGTGTGTGTGTGTGTGTGTGTGTGTGACTATTGTCATTTGAAAGAAATCCGAACATAATCTTGTTCGTACACCAAGTCTTGGAGAGGATTGCTGATTCTGTTTAAGAAAAAAAAGAAGAAGCAAAGAACAAACAGAAAAACTTAAAAGCCAGTCTCTGATGTTTGGTTCTCTTTTGTGCAGGCAAGTAGAAATGGGAACTTTTTCCTTCTTTCTTTAAAAAAAGTTAAGATCTTCACAAAAAGGCGTTTTCCGTTTTAAGCTAAATGTCAATAATTAACACCAAGTAAAACAGGACAACAAAAACAAACTTCACTTTTCTTTTCTTTTCTTTTCTCTCTCTCTCTCTCTCCCTCTCTCTCTCTCCCTCTCTCTCTCTCTCTCTCTCTCTCTCTCTCTCTCTCTCTCTCTCTCTCTCTCGTCTAAGCTTTTCTAAGCATAAAATTTAAAAAAATATTTTTAAATATCCGAATCACGTGAAGCATGGTAATAGCTAATGTGTTATTTGAATTATCAAATACTTCGAAGATGGAATAAATTTCTCAAACACATGTTCTCTCCAAAGAATTTTAATGTTTTTATTAATATCAAATGGGGTATAAAACTTTTGAGTAGTGTTGCTGGGATCATGATGTCATCTACAAAATACTTCAAATTTCATCATTCAGAAGAACAGTACTGTTGTTTATTATTAGAGCTTCTCGACCATTTTTTAAAATAAAAGGCGCACTTGCAGTATAACTAAAACTCTCAGGCGCAGTTTAAATTTTAATAAGGGAAAATTAGTTATGAAATTTAAAAATTGAAAATTTTGGTTTAGCATTCCCAAAGGTTAGTAGACAAATGAATCCCTTGTTCTATACTGGGTCCCAATTTTTACGTTGAAATCACCAAAAAGAATCTTCTTTTCTTCATTCGGTGTCGATGAAATGATTGCAGAAGGGCAGGGCCGGATTTAGATGAAGAGAAGCCCTAGGTTCTTTTACCTGTGAGGGCCCTCCAAATCCCCCATTCTCACGAGTAGAGGAAAATGGCAGAGTTAAATTAAACAAGAAAGCTGCGGATGTTTAAATGGTGTTTAAAATTCCACATTTGACAATTCCTTCTGTGAAGGGCATAAGATGTTATTGTTAAATACAGTATGGGATTGAAAAAATGCATGAATGTTAAAATTTAAAAAAAAAACTATAAAGAAATCAATGTTAACATCGACAGAAGACCGAATTATTCTGAAATGGAATGTAAGGAAAATTACTGAAGGGTTGTTTAGAGTCTACAGTGCGTTATGACAGCGTGTGTAGGAAAGGCCTATAACAGCGCCAAAAAAATTATACATCTTGGCTAGAGCCCCCCTCTAGATTTTGAGACCCCTAGACTTCAGCCTACTAAGCCTATAAGGAAAATCCGGCACTACAGAAAGAGCTTTATCGCAGCCGCTTTCGGCTGCTCACTAAAGCGGTAGAGAACAGGGCATTTTTCAACCTTGACCTTTCCATGATCATCCCTACACGCGTTTAATTTCGTTTTTTGTTCACTGTTGTTACGAACCTTATCGTAATACACCTCCAAGCGTTTTTACACCGTAATTTTCGCATAGAAATCTCCACTCATTTTTTTAGAGATTTTTGACATTTCAGTAATGCCATTTTTTGTCGTGAGGCACTCCGAACTTAACTCAGCGACTCCTCGCCAAATTCCTGGTCGGTACTGACAGGTCGGCTCTGACTCGGTCAGTGCACAGGCTCCTGGCCTTGAGGCCAGGAGGCCGCCGCCGGGCTGTGTATTAAGTTACGCTCCCATTTTGTTTTGTCTGCCAACTGGACGCGAGTTGGAACACACTCTCTCTCTATATATATATACTTCTGACTCTCGGCATGCCACTCCTACGGGCTGCCTGCACGTCGTCCGCAACCTTGCCCCATACACACTATTGTTAGTAATTATTACGGGAGGTTTCGATCGGACTCGACCCGGCAGACCGCGACGCCAGCAACCATCTGCAACGACCGGCAGCGATCACCCGCCGACAAACCAACCTTTCCCGTACACTATTGTTAGTAATTATTTACGGAAGGTTTTTCGATACTCACTTCGACTCCAACCGTCGACACGACTGGAGCATCCGCACTTCAACAACCTCCAACAGTCGACACGACCGGAGCAACCGCAATCATCACGCTCCAACCGTCGACACGACCGGAGACACCGCAATCATTACCCTCCAACCGTCGACACGACCGGAGCAACCGCAATCATCACCCTCCAACCGTCGACACGACCGGAGCAGCCACACGTCAACCCTCAACCGGAGCGTCCGCATCAGCAACGTCCAACCGCCGGCATTACCAATATACATCCTATTCTCCTTCTTGTAATAAACCCTGCGTAAATCGTACACATCTTCGTTCTGTTGTCCATATTGTTTCACCTGGTCAGATCACAAAGTAAAAATGTGGCGGGCTCCCTGGGACATCGTTCATTTACGACACGGGGGCGCTCGGGCCATCGCCCCCCCCTCCGGGGTGTCCGCTACAGCTTCAATAAAGCCATGATAACGTCTCCACTATGTTGCTTAGAGGAGGTGCACTACTTAAATAGACTGGCCCACTTGTAATAAATAGAGCGCCATTTTCGGGGAAGAATTTCTAACGGGGTTGGTATTAATGGCATGAAATTAAAATGCACAAAACGTACAACGATAACAACAATATAAACTTGAGAATCGTGTGGACATAAATAACAAGAACTTGTATTTTCTTTTTGTGATGTGAATTACAGAATATTGGTATGGTGTGCGTAAAAATGTTCTCAGTGTCTCTTTTGTTTAAAAGTTATTAACATTTCTTAGAACCAGTGTTTCTCGCACTTTTTTAAAATTAAGGGCGCACTTGGGGAATAACTAAAACTCTGGGGTGCACTTTAAATTTTGATAAGGAAATATTAGACATGAAATTAGAAAACAGGAAAATAAAAAGTTTTCAGAAACAAAGATTTATTTTTAGGGCATTACATTGTATATTTAAGTACGCTTTGTGTGACACCTGTGCTTGATGTCATTTGGCAAAGAATTTAATGCTTGTCATTTTTGGTTTAGCATCCCCAAAGAGGATGAACTGTATAGTTTTCATTTAAAGAGATTTATCAAGAATATGTTTTTTTTAGCGAGGTCAATAACGACTGATTTAAATCCCTTGAGGAAAGTAAAAGGGGAGAGATTGACCACTCTTATAACAGGAAATCTTTAATGTTCATGAGTTGTGTCCCTTGAATGCATCGACACAACTAAGCTGGCGGAACAAAACATATAGCAGAAACCACGTGTCTGACTCAATATTATGAAAGTAAAAAATGAAATACCACTGCTACTTAAAGATTAAAGTATTTAGCAGCCAATTTAAAATGTCAAATAACAAAGACTTGATTTAAACATGGAAGCCTTGTTTTGGTATCTTTAGGTTTTTTAAAAATAAAGATTTTTATATATAAAAATAATCTATAAATTACTCTTCTGTTAACTTGGGGCGACCCAGGCCACCTTTCATGGTGCATTAGTGTACCTGGTTGAGAAATGCTGGTTAGTGTAATGATCTCACAAGCCATTAAGGATAAGCTTAATTTGAATATTGTAAATTTCTGGGACGTGAGGTTATAATTATTTACAATTTTACATACTGACTATTGTCCTCATCTTCGTTGTTATTACCACAACGTTTCGGTCGTTGTACCCTTTGGTTTTCATCAGGCGCTTGTCAGTCTGAACCCTGAAATTCTCTGAAGGTTACCCAGTTCGGCAAGCACTTGATGAAGGCGGGGGGAGGGGGTATAACAGCTGCAACGTTGTGATAAAAACAAAGATGAAGACAATCGTCTGCATGTAAATAATGTAAATAGTTACCACCACTAATTTTGCATTTTTTATGTCTTTTTCATTTTGTTGGTTAACCAGAACATGGCTTGAGACACACATTGCTGAAATGAATTACCCACAGTTATAACTGTGTTCAAATCCACTGTTTCGTCTCCATAAACATTCAGCAACATCGATGAATGAATTTGTTCTATGTACTGGAATTCAATAACACATTTCTGCTTCATATTAACGTTTATCAGACTACTATTTGTAAAAAGGTAAAATATATGGGTTACTGGTAGGAATCTGTCTATATTTCTGAGATGAGGTATTATGTACAGTATTTACATTAGTCGGACTATTGTCCTCATCTTTGTCGCCATATTTATCCCAACGTTTCGGCCGTTGTACGCTCCGGCCTTCTTCAGGTGGTTGGAATTTCGAACCGAACCCTTTATTTCGATCACTGGGGTAGACTGTTCTAGTTCCACGAGCCATGTTTGATGGATGTCAGTTATCTCCTGGTAATTTTCCCTCTGAAAGTTCTCCACTGCCTGAACCGGGTATTGAACTCACACTCTTTGGGTCTGTCACTGGATCTAACCAACGCCTTTATCCACTGTACCATGTGTCCCTGAGGACATCTGGGTATGAATTTCTGAGTATTATAAACCTAATTTTTCCGCAACCATTTTTTACCAGTACTCATATTGCAATTTTGCTGTTATCATTGCATGTTTTTACCAGATCTCATATTGCAACTTTTTGTTATCATTGCTGTTCTCTGGCACTCCTTATTACTGGTTCCCATATTGTATTTATTTCTATGCTTGGCCGACTCAGGAGATTTTTGTGGCCTAGCATATGTGCTGATTCCTTAAGTTTACGAATTTTCCAATGGTGTTCCTTGTCTATGATCTCAACCTGATCCCACAGGGGACGGTGATCTCCCTTCTCTCTCCATATGTGGTCAGCCACGCCTGATTTTTCTACTTACATTACAGCTTTCTGGTGTTCTTGAAGCCTTACCTTGAGGGGGCGGCCTGTTTCTCCTTTATATTCCTTTCCGCAGCTGCACGGGATAGCGTACATACAGTCTTTAGTCCTGTTCTCCTCTATGGGGGGTCTCACTCGAGAGAGATATCTGCGAAGTGTTGTCACGCTTTTGAAGGTTGTCCTGATGTTATATGGACCGCAGATCCTTTGTATTTTCTCTGATAACCCCTTCACATAAGGCAGGCAGACTGTTTTCTGAGTGTTGTTGTCCTCCTCCTCCTCCTCTTGTACCCGCCTATCCCAGTTTTGGGGGGCTGCTGCCATGTACCCAGGGTAGTTGTTACGTTGTAGGGTACTACTTATACTGACCAATTCCTTATCTAATGTCTCTGGGTCGCCACTTATGACTTTTGCTCGGTGTTGTAAGCAACGGACGATCCCTTTCTTTACGCTGTATGGATGGTGGGAGTTGAAATTGAGGTACTGTCCGGTGAATGTTGGTTTACGGTATACGGATGTCTTGAACCCATGCTCTGTTCGAGATATTAGTACATCCAGGAATGGGAGTGTGTTGTTACTCTCTTTCTCCATTGTGAACTGTATCGATGGTCTTATTGAGTTCACATGGTCCAGTAGAACCTGGACATCTTCCTGGTGTGGCCAGAGTATGAAGGTGTCATCTACGTACCTTAACCATACTACCGGCTGACAAAGGTAATGCGACTGTAGTGATGGACAAATCTGAGTATACAAGAAAACTGGAAGACCTCATTAGCAATGGTAGCTACAGCAAAGTGAAAAAGGATCCTACTATGAAAACGGAACGCAAGCTGTCACAGATCCTAATCAAGAACAAGGATCACTTTACACCCAAAATGTATAGGCAGTTATCGCAGCGTTACACCAAGCTACCTCACATATACGGTCTCCCTAAGATTCACAAAGACGGTATTCCGCTCAGGCCTATTGTAAGTTGCCAAGGCTCGGTGTGCCACCCTCTGAGTCGCTTCCTTGTAGATATAATTGACCCATTGATCGGAAAGTCTCCTTCATATGTCCGAAACTCAGCCCACTTCGTGGAAATAATCAAAGATGCTCCCATCCTATCCAACCAGATGGTGAGCTTGGACGTGGTGAGTTTGTTCACCAAGGTACCCACGGAGGAGGCACTCTCGGTTCAGAGATAGATTGACCTCTGACTCTTCCCTAGAAGAACGGACCAGTATTCCAGTAGATAATCTGATGGAGATGTTGACTTTCTGTACACAAACAACACACTTCGGAATGGGATCACACATATATCGACAGGATGAGGGCTTAGCAATGGGCTCGCCATTATCACCAGCAATGGCGAATATATACATGGGATACTTTGAAGAAATGGCATTAGAATCCATATCTCTAAAGCCAACTATATGGTTAAGGTACGTAGATGACACCTTCATACTCTGGCCACACCAGGAAGATGTCCAGGTTCTACTGGACCATGTGAACTCAATAAGACCATCGATACAGTTCACAATGGAGAAAGAGAGTAACAACACACTCCCATTCCTGGATGTACTAATATCTCGAACAGAGCATGGGTTCAAGACATCCGTATACCGTAAACCAACATTCACCGGACAGTACCTCAATTTCAACTCCCACCATCCATACAGCGTAAAGAAAGGGATCGTCCGTTGCTTACAACACCGAGCAAAAGTCATAAGTGGCGACCCAGAGACATTAGATAAGGAATTGGTCAGTATAAGTAGTACCCTACAACGTAACAACTACCCTGGGTACATGGCAGCAGCCCCCCAAAACTGGGATAGGCGGGTACAAGAGGAGGAGGAGGAGGACAACAACACTCAGAAAACAGTCTGCCTGCCTTATGTGAAGGGGTTATCAGAGAAAATACAAAGGATCTGCGGTCCATATAACATCAGGACAACCTTCAAAAGCGTGACAACACTTCGCAGATATCTCTCTCGAGTGAGACCCCCCATAGAGGAGAACAGGACTAAAGACTGTATGTACGCTATCCCGTGCAGCTGCGGAAAGGAATATAAAGGAGAAACAGGCCGCCCCCTCAAGGTAAGGCTTCAAGAACACCAGAAAGCTGTAATGTAAGTAGAAAAATCAGGCGTGGCTGACCACATATGGAGAGAGAAGGGAGATCACCGTCCCCTGTGGGATCAGGTTGAGATCATAGACAAGGAACACCATTGGAAAATTCGTAAACTTAAGGAATCAGCACATATGCTAGGCCACAAAAATCTCCTGAGTCGGCCAAGCATAGAAATAAATACAATATGGGAACCAGTAATAAGGAGTGCCAGAGAACAGCAATGATAACAAAAAGTTGCAATATGAGATCTGGTAAAAACATGCAATGATAACAGCAAAATTGCAATATGAGTACTGGTAAAAAATGGTTGCGGAAAAATTAGGTTTATAATACTCAGAAATTCATACCCAGATGTCCTCAGGGACACATGGTACAGTGGATAAAGGCGTTGGTTAGATCCAGTGACAGACCCAAAGAGTGTGAGTTCAATACCCGGTTCAGGCAGTGGAGAACTTTCAGAGGGAAAATTACCAGGAGATAACTGATAACTGACATCCATCAAACATGGCTCGTGGAACTAGAACAGTCTACCCCAGTGATCGAAATAAAGGGTTCGGTTCGAAATTCCAACCACCCGAAGAAGGCCGGAGCGTACAACGGCCGAAACGTTGGGATAAATATGGCGACAAAGATGAGGACAATAGTCCGACTAATGTAAATACTGTACTGGTAGGAATGTTCAGCCTCTGCTGCTATACTGCAAACATAACAAAATTGGAAGCATTACTTTCAGAGTGACCCTTGCATACTGTGAGTGTATATTTTTAAGTCTAGGTGTGTGCTTAATACTGGTGGGTGGGCTCTTAATAATTGAAGGAGGTCAGAAAATTTCCTTGGAAAGAGTAAATGTCTAAAAGGTATAAAAATAATTTGAAGGTGCAACATGTTTACCTTCAAGGAACTTTGAACTGAATGTTTTATTTAATCTATGGGGTTGATTGTTCTTGTTCTGTGGCCCATGTTTAGGGATATCTCGTCTAGATCTTATTTAGTAATTTTCAATGAAACACGAGTAATCAGGCTAAGATTAAGATTCCACGTTCTACACACGGGATTGTCCATAGTGAATTAAAGCATTGGTTTATGTATTTGCTTATATAGCCGCTAGTGAATCTTGTCTACACAAAATGAGAAGGATATTAGAATAATCCAGAACCTATACTGACAGCAAACCACCTGCATACAGATAGAAAATAAGTTCAATGAATATACAAAATTAGAAATAGGTGTAAGGCAAGGATATGATGGAATAATCCATAATAACCTTTCACCCCTCCAGCATAATCCACTTCACACCAAAAATATCTATCAACCAATCAAAACTCTAGTTTCAGCAAACGTAGTTTCCTATTGGTTAAAAGCCTTAGAACTGTAGCAAATTCACGTGAAAATGCCTTTTCGCGCGCAAGCTTCTGGAGCCTACGTTTTTTGCCCAGAAATCTATAAATAGGAAATTCTTGATCTCTTCAAACAGTCAGACTTTCATTCCTAGAGAGATGCTAAACTGATCCACGCAAGTCAAAACTCTGACCAATCACACCTTTGCCACGCAAATTATCTCTGATTCAACAAACCACAAGCACGCTCTATCTCTCTCAGGAACGCAATCTAAACATCACTTACAATACTTTAAAAAGTGACATTTTACTCACTACTTAATAAGTATTAGTAAACAAACAATCAAATTCTCACACAACTGAAGGTACGCAACTCCTACCAATTCTGAACAATAATACAAGCAAATTTACGTACACACGCTAATAATTGAACTAGCACAAAGGACAATTTCGTACGTAACTGGACACTTAGTTTAATTTTGTGAACAAAACTAAGTAACAATTGCAAACACGTTGAAACATTCACAGTAATATTCTATGCAGCCAAATACATATATTATCATTTATCCTTCAAAGTTCAACTCAATTGTATTTGTGAATTGTATATAAACCAATGTTATTGTTGTACATTTAATGTTTGTCTTTGCTTTCAATCTTCTTGCATGATTTGTTTCTAATATTTTTCTTTAATTGTTGTGGACGAATGTTTTAGAAGACCAACACTTAAACCTCTTTCTGATCACTTTAAAATACATTCGCCAGTCTGCAATAGATGTGTCTTCTCACTGGACTTATTCAACCTGTACAGTGAGGCAATTCTGAAAGAATTAGAAATTATCCCAGGATTCATTATTGGTGGCACGATCTTAACATAATATATGCAGATGAGACAGTGTGGATAGCAGACATAGAAGAGGAACTACAAGAACGCTTACAGAAGATAGCGAAGGAAAGCAAGAAGAAGCAATTAAACATCAATTGCAAAAAGATAGAATGCATGACTGTTAGCAACATGCAAATTACAAATTGGAGATAAAAAAAAATCAAACAAGCATGACAATTTAACTATCTCGGAAGTGTTTTAACATAGGACAGAAAGTGAAAACACTGAAATTCAAAGGCGCATTGGGATAACGAAAGATG
Organism: Acanthosepion esculentum; assembly: GCA_964036315.1. Taxonomy (NCBI): domain Eukaryota; kingdom Metazoa; phylum Mollusca; class Cephalopoda; order Sepiida; family Sepiidae; genus Acanthosepion; species Acanthosepion esculentum. The sequence goes on along the minus strand of OZ038501.1, from coordinate 31,910,062 downwards.
CCTTCCAAAAGCTAAGCAAAGTATTAAAAAAATAAGAAAAAGTTCCTTCTCCCCAGTAAAGTATTCTGATTCTCTTCCACTAACAGTAACCACTTGCGTCTTAGTTGTATTATTGCCTTGCTTGGGGTAAAATGATTTTTAGAAAAGTAGTCTGCATATAAACAATGTAATTAAAACTTAGTTTTCTCAAAATGGTTTGAGCACAATTTGGCAAGATCCCTGAGGTAAATAGCAATACGGAGGTTCAGATCCAAGGGTCAAAAATCAGTCTTGCAAGTCCAACGTTAGAAAATGTTCGGGGCTAAAATCAAAAAGGTCAAAAATCCACATCGCAACTCGCAACGCACAACTAGCTTCTTCACCCACGAAAAGTCAAGGCACCCTGTTGTGTAGACTTCTTTTATTGGGGTAAAAAAAAGTTGTGACTGGTTGAGTCTGGTAGGGAAACAATTACCATATTTTGAGGCCTACTAAAGTCGTCCTGATCTTGATTCTGAGCTTTACGGTCATATCCCGTTGAAACACCGGTTCCTGTACGTTCACTGAAGTTAAACAACGTCGAACCTGGTCAGTACCTAGTACCTTTGTTTTTTATGCAGGTTCTTTGCATATCTCCTTTGTATATTTTTGAGGGAAGCATATGTTGATATACCTTTTTAATACTCAAAATCCTATATCGCTCACCAAAATTTCCGATCGCCCACCATTTTCTGTTGAGTTGCTCGCTGCACACCCAACAGTTGAAATCGCCCACCAGTGGGCAATATCGCCTGGGATAAAAAGCATTCTAACTTTTCAAAAAGATTTAAACAAAAAATACATGAAATGCATCAAGAAAGCAAATGAAATATAAACTTACTTTTCAGAAAACGTCAATCGTTGCCAACTGACCAGTTAAAAGCACTTGTAGATGGAGAACAATTTAAAAAAATATTCTCCCGTTACCATTATTGGTTTTCAGCCATATCATATTGAAACATTGGTTCTTGTTCGATCAAAGAGTGAAGTAACGTTGAGCCCGGTCAGTACCTAGATGGGTGACCGCTTGGAAATATTAGATGCTCTAAGATTGGATGTGCGAGTGGTGTAATGGAAAATGGCTCCTAATTGTTAATTGGAGCGCCAAGTTCCAATTTCTGTTGGGTGCATTATATTAACTTCCCCTTTTGAAACGTATGAATCCACCTTTTCTTCCGCCAGCTGCAGGTTAATTAGTAAGACTTGTATCAATAAATCATTATTATCTAAAAAAAACTAATTCTTACAATCTCAAAATATTTTCTGGATTTAAATAACCTTCAAAGGATTTAATAAGCCGTAGAAAACGAATCAATCAATCAACTGATTCTGATTTTATTTTTCGACAGAGAGCATAGAGAACACAAATTCTTTTTTGAGGTAAGACTTGATTTTCTCCTTTTGGACCACAATCCCACAAAATATATGGCTTATTTGAATATTTACAATTTCTTTTCAAATCTTTAGCTTCTATGAAATGAATAAAGACAAAGGGAAACGCATTTTGTTCCCGATGAAATCTTTATTAAAATATTTTTTTTTATTAAGTTATTTATATTGGGAGTGTTTTGATTTTATCAAGACATTTGTCGTTCTTCAGATAACAAATTTTATTGTATAATACTCACTCCCTGTAATAAACACTTGATGCTCAAGAGAAAGAAGTTTAGAAGGGAGTAGTCAATGAAATACCGAAATCTATACTTTTTGCTCTTGTTTCTATTTGTAGACTGTCTACCAATTATCTTTTCCTGGTGACAGATTTAACAACAATGATTGCGACTTGTAAGCTCGGATGGCAGGAGTTTGAAAGAATATAGGAGGGGAAAAAATGAAGAATGTAAGAGAAGGAATAGTAAAAAGAATTGCAAAAAAAAAACCCAAAGAAAACGAGAGAAAGGAAATGTGGAAAGAGAAGAAGGAAAAGTGAGAAGACTGGACGGAGAAAGATCAGGAAAAGGAGAGGTAGAAGAAGAAAATAAAAGGGAGTTGGAAGAAAAGAAGGAGGAGAAAAAGAAGCATCACAGTGAGTAAGAGAAGAAAAAATAACAGAGAACAAAATCACATAAAAAGATGCAATATTTATTAAATCTTTGACCCTGGCATGCAACTGAAGAAATGGTACAAAATATTGTAAGGGACTTATAACACTGAGTAAATAATTATAAACTCCCTAACATTTATATATACAAAAATACTCATAAAAATGAGAAACAGCAAGACGTAGTCTTATTTATTATCTGGTTATGTAGTGTTGCAGATACGAGAGATGGTAATACTGATTAAAATTGTGAATTTGGGATCATATGTAGATCAAATATGGATCAGAATCCGACAGAATGATAACATAAAGAATAAGTAAAGTGTATACAGTCTTTCTCATATGTCTTTTTAAAGATGTGTGTAATGAGTGCCCAGATAATTTAGTCGGAAAATACATGAAGTGTCTGGAGTTCTCTTACCTTGAATTTTGTTGATTGCTAAGAGATAAATGTTACGACTATGGCCTGAAAAAGGAAAATGATTTGAAATTTTCGTTGACGCACGTCTGTCTGTGTTGAGTGGCTGTCCGATTGTGAGAATGTTATATGTTTGTGTGTGTAGAGGAGAAAAGTGGAGCCGATTCTCATTCATTTAGAATGAGAAAATTAATGATAATTATAATTGTTATAATCATTTTATTATAATTATTTTTGACTATAATTTTTATTTATTTATTTTTATGGAAACGACACAGTCACAGTATAATTAATTTTTTATTTATGTATTTTTTATGGACACAACAAAGGCCTCCTTCAGATCGTTAGAATGCTTTGCATTTTGATGATAACCTATAACAGGCCAAGCGATCATGCAGCTGGGGCCTCTTCCTGGGGGTGATGTGAATTTTCTTAGATGATCGATATAGCAGTTGCAAACAGAAGGAAAAATTCCTCTGTGAGATCAGTCTTATGTTTTTATGTGTTTTACATACCAAAACAAGAACTACAATGAACTAATTGGTAAATTTGACGATTATTGACGAATTTCTATAAATGAAGAGACGGGTAAGTTTGAATAAACAAATGCCTAACATTTCAATGTGGGAACATTTTTAGAGAATTTGTGCTTGTTTCAAAAGAGCATGACTTGTATGTTGTGGTAAAAAAGGATGCGCACCAGTTGATGATATCAAGCACAGGAACATAATTTGTTCCATGCACGCTCTTTGTATTGAAATGATGCATTTCAGACAGTAACATAAAGATTTTCGTTAAAGAATTTCTTCAAACCTTTGATTTGACAGTATTGAGCATTATGAAGCAGAAAAAAACACCCACTGAATAGTGGTATCCAGTGGAACTTTCAAATCACCACAATCTATTACTTTCAAAAAAACTTCTATACACATGATAATAAAAAGCAGTATCATTGAATTTTTCCTCCACTGTAAGACACTTTTTTCGAGTGCTATATCCTGCTATATAAAAAAGCGGCATTTTAATATCTTTGGGGTAACAATTTCTATGTTTGGCAGGTGATCAAATGATTGGCATGCCAATTCATCTAACAGATATCCACATTTTGAGCAATTATGGCCTGGATCATTTCTACACTCTCTAACGTTAACTTTCAACCAAAGAAGTAATTTTGTTTTTTGAATATGAAATTTCTGAATAACATTTTGTACTGTAATAATTACCGCCAGAACCTTGTCTCAATTTGCCAATTCAATTTCAAGATAGTCGGTGGTAAATTCTCCAAGAATGACAAAATGGAACCCACTGTCAAGTAAATATCTGCAAACATCAATTAAATCATTACATCTATGATCGATAGCCATGATAGTGTCTCTTGTAAAGGATTTTATTCTCTTTTCTTACTTTCCCTTTATTTGTTTTGCCATACTTCCAAAATTTGCAAGAAATATCAAATTTTCATCATTTCGATTTAATACCACTCTTTTCAGTGGATCATTTGTCTTGGCACTTCCATAAATATCTTTTACACTCACTATTTTCCAAAATTTCAAAATTTATTTCATGAAAGTAACAGTTTCTCTTGTATCATCATCCTGTAATAATGGATGAGTTTTCATTGCAGTTACAGTCTCATCATATTATTTTCAAACAGTGCGAACCTTTTTGTCTCTCAGCTAGTTTTGATTTTTGATTTTTTTCATGCGCAAAAAGTTGTTTCACCATTTCCCATTTTGCTGTAATTTCTTTACCATCAGAATTGTTATGGGAACTTACCCATAATAATAATGGACTATTCCGGACATTATAAATACTGCGCCTCAAGAGGGAGCAGCGAGGATTTATTGTAAGAACATTGGAATAGTGATACTTGTCGAGACAACATAGTTCACTCTAACCAAATCTGATAGTCATTACTAATACTTCTACTTCTTTGTATATATTTCTGTTTGTAATATATCTGTGTTATTCCATACCTGTGTTCGAGTTATTCTTCATTGGTTCTACCTTGGACCATCACCGTGGTACAAGGAACTTGGACCATAACAAGAATAAAACAGCAAGCCTCAGTTATCCAATTATTGCAAGTACTTTTAAATATATGTACATAAACGAAAAGCCTGTATAAACCATTTTTAGTAACCCAAGGCTTATTTTCAACAGTATCAAATTTCTTGAATAAAGCTTGATTAGTCTGATTACTGCCACAAATAATTGCAATTGCATCTCCTTTCAAATGATTGACTAAATCAACAACTTTTCTAATATTCTGAAACAAAAATTTAGTTTGGTAACTGGGATTATCGTAATCAAAAATTTTGGTCCACCATGTAAACATTTAATCATAATACTCAATGCAGTTTTTGCTAATACCTCTTCAAAATCTTTGGCAAAACCAAATAAGTTTCCTCCTTGATATTGTAAGTTAACTTTAACATAAACTTCATTAACTCAGATGATACATTTTTTTCTGTTCATCTGACATTTTGCTAAACACATCACCAAGAAAATTCAGATCATCTATCTTCGAAACTTTTGATGTCATATCCAATAGTGTTTTTACGCTCGAATTCTGTCATAAGGAGACCGAGATGTGATAAAAAATTCGAATACCAGGACAAGAATTTCCGACTCGTAAGTTTTTTGCCAACTATTCGTGGTGACATAACTTCGATATGTTGTCTCAAAACCTGTTTCTTTCGTTCGGTTTTTAAGTTACCAAGGTAACGAATTGCTTCCTAAATTTGAGACCAATGTTGAAACATATTCCTTGTTTATCAGTAGGAAGAAATGTGTGCGTATACCTGCATGGTAACATTCAAATTTCAAGTTTTCAAAAATCTTAAAATAAAAAATTCGGAATACCTCCAGTGAAAAAAAATTAGAAGACTGGATGAACTGTTGATTGTTCGATTTGTATCAGGTAACTGCTGGCGCAAAATCATGATGTCACTATCAGCACACCAATTTGTAAAATTCTCAATTCTATCTTTTTCTAAGAAACGTGCAAACTCATCATTTTGCACACTTCGCACAAAAGCCGAACTTTTTTTTGTTGTCCTTAGTTTTCGGTAAAAAGACTTGATCTCAAAGTATTGAATATTGATGGAGGATTTTGGGACCGTGCTTTTCCCTGAACAAACACAGGTGGATAAGCAGGTGGAAAATACATTTCACAAACAACAGTGTTTGGGTGGTTATCTCTTGGTATTACCTTTAACCATCTTTCTCTCTCATCTTGATCTTTTGGGAGACAAAACATCCGGACCTTATTTTGCTCATTATAATTGCCTCGACAGGCTTGTCGGGGTTAAATCCTCCTTAATTGTTCCGATTGTTCACAAAATTTAGGAAGCCATTCTTTACCTTGGTAACTTAAAAACCGAACGAAAGAAACAGGTTTTGAGACAACATATCGAAGTTATGTGACCACGAATAGTTGGCAAAAAATTTACGAGTCGGAAATTCTTGTCCTTGTATTCGAATTTTTTTATCACATCTCGGTCTCCTTATGACAGAATTCGAGCGTACACTATAAATACTGGGCGATTTCTTGCCTCGTTCTCTTTTTCATTTCTTTATTTTCAGCGAACACATCTACAGTGTAAGCTCTCGCAGAAGATTGCGTCTTCCCATTTGTGGGAGACGCCATGAACATTAAACACACATACATGTACGTACGAACATTCACCAAAATACAAGCTCTTTACGTTCACACACACAAACACAAATGTTAATATCTATGTTCATTGTAAGTTTTGTTGTTTAATACATATACTTGTTTGTATCTATATATCGGTCTTGTTGGTTTTCTTTACCCTTATTTATGGTGGATTCAATCTCTGAGTTCGCCATGTTCTTGTAGTTGGACCTTCTTCTAGCAGGAATAAACACACGTGTTCCTAATTTGACAACACGTAAACCCAAGGTCTGCTACAGGCTGTCACACAACACCTTTTGACCATTTTGAGATAATATTCAACAGCAGAGCTTAAAAACATTTTTAACGAAATTATAGATTAAAGTTTCGCTGAATTAAAAGAATTTAAGTTTTATAAATCAAAACAGTGGTTAGTCAGCTTTTTAAAATTTTCACTGTCCACTACGCGTGTAACTTCAATATATATTCTAAATAATCAAGAATACTCGTGATGATTTTATATCACCTGAGATTATAAGAAAAGAACAATTTTTTAATGCAGCTGAAATACAAAAAGATATTTTGGGAAAAGGTTAAAAAATGTTAAAAATGTGTGACTCTGTTCAACAGACACGTTGTTATTGTAAAGAAAAATGTTCATACAAAATTATTATATGAAAATGTATCTGCATATATCAAACAGAATAGCAGATGTGAGAAAGTAGAATAGTTAAATAAAGTTGGAACAAGATTGAAAGATTTTAAAATGAAGCAGAAGATTACTTGGAAAAGCGTAATTTTTTAAACTTTCAAATAATATTTCTTAAAAATATACTGCTATTATGAAGAAAAACGTTTGTAAAAAATTATTTGCTATATTCTAATAAATTTCAATCCAACAAAAAATGCAAATTTATAATAGATAACAGTAGTTTAGCACATTAAAACAGTGAGTGTAGTTCAATAAAATTAATAATGGTGAAAAAATAGATCTCAATAAAATTCGATTTTGATTTTTTTACACTACAGTATACTCACTACAACTTATTATAATTGAAATGTAATTTACGATAAAATACAGATCCTCAACTGAAATAAATTTGATGGGTGAGAATTTCCTTTCAGAATAAATCTGCTATATGTTGGATCAATGAAAGTCAAGTATTACCAACTAAAAAATTATATGGTGACTGAGAAAACTTGCCCCCAGTTTCTGCTACGAAAAGCGTGATTTCCTGGCCTTGGTCATAGATCTTTTTAAATTTTACCATTTCATAATGTGGTTAACGCTTAAGTTACATGTGGTATGGTGTGAATAATTGGGGACAGGTGAAGTATTTTCTCCAGATGCAATAAACGGCGCTGGGCTGGTGTTTAAGGTAAAAAAATTAGAAAGTAAGTAAAGAAATTGTTTTGTTTTGTTTTTGTTTTTTTTTAAAAAAAAAGATGTTTATCCAAAAATTGTAAGTGGAGACTTTAGAAAGAATAAAAAAAGACCAATCAATATTTGAACATGCAATTTCAAATAAATGACTTTGGTTATGACATGAATCTCAAGAGTCCTATTATAAATTTTGTCTGAATCAAAGAAGACCTTTGTGGGTGTCAGATGATAAAATGTGAGACCTTACATGTAAGAAATCCTACACTTGCTTTCTCTTGAGCAACATATGACTGCTTACATCATTATTATTATCATATTGAAACACTGGTTCCTGTACAATCACCGAAGTTAAGCAAGGTCGAGATTGGTCAGTATCTAGATGGATGACCGCTTGGGAATACCAGGTGCTGTAAGTTTGTATGTGTGGGTGGTGTAATGGATAATGGCTCAGAATTGTTAATCTGAGAGCTGAGTTCCAAATCCAGTTGGATTCATTATATTCAATTACACGAAAATATCCTTGAGAAAGGTATGAATCCATCTCATCGGCCCTAGCTATGGGTTAATTAATAAGACATATCATAAATCATTATTACCTCAAAAAAAAAAAAATAATTCTGACAATCTAAAAATATTTTCTGGTTTTAAATAACCTGCATAGGGTTGATAGACTGTAGAAAATAAATCAATCAATCAAAAATAAAAAGCAACATGTGAATTTTTTTCTTAATTTTCCTAACGTTTTCTCTGACATTTATTTAATCAAATTTACGTGGAGGTTACTTTTTATAAGGGTTTGTTTTCCATTCCCATTGCTTTAATGTAGCTTCCCTGTGCCTTTTCTATAAATAATTTCATGGTAATTGTGGTGATGTACTTTGGCGGCAAGATTGAAATGACTGCTAGATGTAACAATAAATTCTATGCTAACAGTTTCTTCTATCACACTTCTTGCTTCTGGCTTCTTGCCTCCCAGTCAACATTGATCTTCAAAAATTTAAATGCAATGCCAATCGTTATCGTCAATCTTCTTAATTCTTATTCTTTTATTTTTCTTATATTCTCTAACACTCTTGTGTCTTAATCGTTTTATTGTTTTGTTTGGGGTGAAAGTATAAAAAAAATAAATGTACTCTATTAAAGGCACATTTATGAAAAATTACTCTCACTGGCTTACAAGATACTTTATGCAAGCCACTACACCTTGTGGTTAACATTTTCCGAATTTGTTTGAACTGCCAAGTATCTTTTTTTAGAAAATATGCAACCTCTTCATTCTAAATTTTTGGTCTTTAGTACCAAACGTTTGAAAGATTAAATTATTGTACCAAAGAGAGACATATTGGCTGTATTTTTTAAACAATACTATCACAAAAACTTGAACCAAATATAATAATTACTGTTTCCTATTTGACCTCTAAGGGAAAAGAGGAAAATTAACAAACAGGTAGAGGTCTTAATAAGCTTCGGGTTGGGTTCGTAAAATTCCCTCAAAAGAAATAAACCCGCCCCCACTTCTATTAAGCATCTAAGAGTATAAGGTTAGATTAGCACTCTGTACTAGCATCTTGTTTAGTACTTTGGTCAGATTGAACTCTTACCAAGAATCATGTTTTAATGCAGGCATATAACTTGGTTACTGATACACTCACGTCTATTTGCCAAAATGACCTCGAGACAATCACAAAATGAAACATTTGCACTAGAGAAGAGAAGATATAGTAATTGATATTCTTCTGTCTGAACCATTTGGGACCAGGGATATCTTTTTTTTGTGTGGGGCGGGGGTTAACATCAAAGAAATATCCAATTAGTTACTCCAAAACAATCATTGTTTTTTTCTGACCTACATTCTTATCTGATTCAATGCCCAGAATAAGAAAAGCTTTATTTATAAAGATAAATTGTTAAAACACTGACAAGAAGTGACTTACATCACTTAGTTTTCAAGATACCTATCTTGTCATGTATTTCCAAATGCATTCTTTTTACTGCTTGCAATCAGTACTTTTAGTATTTTATAGAGGACTAGATCGATTCTACATTTTGAAAATTATTTTTGTGGGAAAATATCAAAATTTGGTTTCAGAATTATTTTTCTTCTATTTCTTCTTCTTATTATTATTACTCTTCTTTTTCTTCATTTTAATATTCTTCCTTCTTTTTCTTCTTTTTCTTAATATTCTTTCTTCTTCTTGTTCCTCTCATTATTATTCTTTCTTTTTTTCTTCTTATTCTTCTTAATATTTTTTTTCTTTCTTATTATTTCTTTTTTCTTCTTAAATTTTCTTCTTATTATTATTTCTTTTTTCTTCTTATTTCTTTTCTACCTATTATTATTCTTTCTTCTTCTTATCATTATTATTATTTCTTTGATAATAATAATAATAATAATAATAATAATAATAATAATAATAATAATGATAAAAAGAAAAAATATCGGCCTGAATCATTTCCCCACACCTCTGACCAAGCATCAAATTCTTGGTCAGGCTGAAAACTTTTCAGCACTTCCTTAAATTTACCAAACATATATTTCAGAATAAATGAAAATCAAATATTGGATATCTGTCTATATATCTGAGATGAGGTATTGTAATTATTTACACTATTTACATTGTTTGGAGTATTGTCCTCATCTTTGTTGCCATACTCACAACATTTCAGACGTTGTATGCTCCAGCTTCCTTGATTGGAATTTCGAACTAAACCCTTTATTCCATCCACCAGGGTAGATTGTTCTGCCATCACTGCAATAGGTATTGAACTCACAACTATTTGGGCCAAGTCACATGATCCAACCAGCATTTTTATACACAGGTCCTTGAGGACACCAATGTATGAACTTTTGGAACTTATAAACTTAATGTCTCAGTAACCATTTTTACTAGATCTCATATTGAAATTTTTGTTGTCATTATTGCTTTTCTCTAGCACTCTGCATTACTGTTTCCCATATTGTATTCATTTCTGTGCTTGGCCAGCTTAGGAGATTTTTGTGGTCTAGCATATGTGCTGATTCCTTAAGCTTTCATATTTTCCAGTGATCTTCTCTGTCTATTATTTCAACCTCATCCAAGAGTTGTGAGTTCAATACCTGGCAACTGCAGAGGTGAACAAAAACTTGGAGAGTTGATTTAAAGAGAGATAACTGAGACATCCGGAAGAGGCATGGAACTAGAAGAATCTACTCTAGTGGATGAAATAAAAGGCTTAATTTGAAATTCCAGTCATATGAAGAAGGTCAGAGTGTACAATGGCCGATACATTGTGAATATGGCAACAAAGACGAGGACAACAGTTCGAACAGTGTAAATAGTGAAAATATTGGATGTTTACAATCTTTTTTATGCAGATATTAAAAAAAAATATAAACCATGTATTATGTTTTGCATCTTGTGTTGAGTTTAGAATAAATTGTTGTCTTCACAGAATTTGGATACAACATCTCTTGCTTCTCTTACATTAGCAAACTACGACTGAACCAGTTTTTTAAGATTCAGCCAACTGCGTAACAGCACAGATCAAACTTATTCTCACTAGTTGTTAAAACTATGAAGTGTACAAATGCTTCTAGTCAAACCAATCCCATTCATGTCTCTCAGCTTATGCAGAGAGATACTAATTTTCAATCTTTCAACAGTTCAAGCTTGGATCAGTATGGACCAGTGGTAATATGTTTGGCACCATGACCATTTGAAAGGAATGTATTTGGAAGCAATATCTATTACTTTCAAATAAATGTGTCTGGTTATGACAGGAATCTCAAGAGCGCTCTTATAAATTTTATCTGAACCAAAGGAGGCTTTGGAGAATGCCGGATGATAGAATGTAAGAGCTTACCTGGAAGAAATACAACACCTTGTATGCATGCGATTTTCTTTTTCTTAATCTTCTCAAAGTTTTCTCTGACAAATATTTAATCAAATTCACATGTTGGCTTCTTTTTATAAGAATCTGTTCACCAAACAGAATAGTTACTCTGTTAAGAGCATATGTATGAAAAATTGAGCTTAATGGCTTGCAAGATCATTTATTCAAGCCACTAGATCATAGCAGTTGTTTGATTTAAAGCTAATTTCTTTTTAGCATTAACATCAATATCTAATGCCTAAAATGCATCTTGACCAAAACAAAGTATAAAGACCAAGTATAATTTTCCTCTGCGTGCATCTTTTTGCTTTCTTTTTTTCTACTTCTTCCTGTCCTCCTAGTCAGAAAATGACTGATTTTGTCAATGATCTATGCTTATTTCCATAAAGCTTAGAACGTGTCAATAAAAAATAATTCCTATGATTTATTTATAGAAATAGAGATAAACAAATTAAAAAGATGTAAGCATAATAAAGTACAAAGAAACAAAACAGGTTAAGATATGTATGGTAAATATTAAAGGATTCTGTTAAGAAGGTATTTAAGAAACAAATATGGGTGTGCTGAAAAGAAGGGGGTTCAATAATATGAGGGTGCTGAAAAGAAGGGGATTTAATAAAAAAAAATATGAAGGGGCTGCTGAAAAGATAATTCAAGAAAGAAACAAATATGAGGAGGTGCTGAAAAGGAAGTATTCAAGAAAATCTGAAAAGAAGAGGATTCAAGAAAAAAAAGGTCCTGAAAAGAAGGGGTTCAAGAAAAACTGAAATAAAAGGGATTCATGAAAAAAAAAATTTGGCGTTTGGCTAAATTTTCGGAAATTGGTCAGGTTAACAACTTTTTTGCATCCACCTCATAATAAGAAAGTCCTAAATCATTATAAAGCTAATGGTTGATATCTTCTCTCAAAAATAATTTCCATAGGCTTGTTTGGATTCTCTGTAAACTATAAGATGTGCTGAACGAAGACATAAAAAAGAATCAATTTGGAAATACTTGACAAGATAGATATCTTGAAAAGTAAGTGATTTAAGTCACTTCTTGTTATTGTTTTAACTGACTTGTATTTATCTCTATAAATAAAGGCCTTCTTATTCTGGGCATTGAATCAGATAAGGATGAAAATCATAGATGCAATGATTGTTCTGGAGGAACTAATTGGATATTTCTTTGATGAAGTTACCCCACTCCCCACCAAAAAAAAACACCTGGATTCCAAATGGTTCAGAGAGAAAAATCTCAATTACAATGTTTTCTGTTCTCTAAAGCACATGTTTCATTTTGAGATTGTCTAGAGGCCATTTTAGCAAATAGAAATGTGGGTATCCATAACCCCAAGCAATGTCCCTGTATTAAACCATAATGTTTTAATATCAAAAGTTTTTTTCTTTGGTTAGGGATGTGGTAATACACTAAATTATCTAAGGTTAAGTCACCCACAGCATTTTTATTTTTTATACCTCATTTTATCGCAGAAGCCTGATTTTACTTGTTTTAGTTAAAATGTTTGCATATAAAAGATGTTTTAAACCTATAATATTGTTTTCTAATTCTTTATTTTATGAAAAAAATCTTTTAATTTACAGCAGATATGTTTATTGTGAATTTAGCCATTTCCAAACAGCAGCATTTCTCATCCAGTGCACCTGGGTGCACTAATGCGCACTTAAAAGTATCCAGGTATGCCCCAAGTTAACAGAAGTGTAATTTATGAATTATTTTTAATTTAAATTCTTTATTTTAAAAAGCTAAAGACACCAAGCACATGGCTTCCTTGTCTAAGTCAAATCTTTGCCATTTGATATTTTAAACTGGATGTTAAATTCCTTAATCTTTAAGGAGTGGATAATCCTTTGCTTTTTGCCTTCCTCAAGGGATTTAAATCAGTCATTATCAGTCCCTCTAAAAAAAATAGCAGATTCTTCATAAATCCCTTTTGTTAATCCTTATAAGTTGCTCCCCTTGGCAACTCTTCAACTGGAAAAGGGGCTGCTTACTAAGAAGGGGCTGAACAGCCATTTTAGATAGGGTACACACGTGGAGAATGAAGGAGTCAAAATAAAACATTCTCTTTCCATTATGTGTCGGAGTTCCTTAAATTTGAATTTACATTGATAACAGAGCAAATCAATCAACACAATGGCTTCCAAATGTAATCCTCCACCCATTTTAAACACAGATGAATACAACACTTGGAAAAAAGAAATGCAAGTTTGGGAACTTGCTGCCTGCATTGACAAACCTTGCTGCACACCCATAGTATTTTTATCGCTGGAAGGAAAAGCTGGAGAGTCTGTATTGCTGATGATGGAATGAAAAAATTATATGAAAAGTTGGATACACTCTTTTTAGAGGATGCTAACCAGTCAGCTTTTATGACATACAAGTCATTTGAACAATATCGATGACAGATTGATGTGTCAACAGACAACTACCTCATTAACTTTGACCATCATGACGCAAAGTTAAAGGAACACAAAATATAATTACCAGAGCTGGCACTTGCTTACGGAGCACTAAAAAGTGCAAATCTGACCTCTGAGAATGAGTGACTAGTGAAAGCAACTATCAGCAAATTAACATTGTCTTCAATGTCCAAAAGCTTTAAAAAATTATGCACATTCAGTTTTCAGATGCTTCAACAAATACTCCACCATTTGTGATAGAGAGAGATATGGATTGTGCCTACAATGAAAACAGTCAGGAAGACACTAATGAAGTACATTACGGTCGCTTGTCAAACTAGCGTCCTTCTCAGTCTTTCAGTTGGTGAGGGAACAGAGACAGAAGTGGATGTAAGATCCAAATTCCAGTATTTTCTGACAAAAATTTAGACTTATTTGAAGCTGAAGGCAATACCAGCAAATGCTTCACATGTGGCTGAAAATTCCATTGGAATTACAATTGTCCATAGGCAGATAGAAATAGACAGGAGAAGAGTCAAAAGGATGACTACATGTCTTATAGCCAACATCGTTCTGATGAATCAGCAAGAGCAGGAAGATAATGGTCAAATATTTTTAGGAAAGATACTTGGTTCAATAGTTCTAGATAGTGGTGCTTTGGCCACTGTTTGTGGGACTACAGGCATGAGTGTTTTCTGGAAACCATTCCTGTCCAACAAAAAAAAATAAAAATAAATAAATGTCCAAGGACTGAGCACTTACAAGTTTGGCAATGGAAAGAAACTAAAATCACTGTTCACAGCTACCCTATCATGTATCATTGCTAGCATTGATGTCCGTATTATTACTGATGTTGTGAACTCAGACATTCCACTTTTATTATGCAAAAATGCTATGAAAAGAGCCAAGACATGTCTCACGTTTGAAAATGACAGTGTCACAATGCTTGGAAAAAAAAAGTTCCACTGTGGTGTACCTCATCTGGTCACTATCACATCCCTATTACCAGACCTCCACTGGATTGAGGTAAATTTATTAATCAAATACTTTCCATTAAAGAAATTACTACCAAAAACCGATCTGAAAAAATTAGAATTGCAACAAAATTACACAGGCAATTCAGCCATTCAAGTAGTAAAAAGTTGTGATCTAATTAAGAATGCAGGAATAAAAGACCCTGAATTCATAAAAAATTTACAAGAACTTCCTAATTCATATGAAGTATGCATTCAATACAAAAAAAGTGGACCCAGACTGATTGTTGGGTTCTCATTAGGATCATATTTTAATGTAAGCATTGCCATGGACATAAAAGAAATTAATATTGCATCTAATCAATCATGGTACATGGTACAGTGTTGGAGTCAGGAGTAAGGAAAGTTCTGACATTCTTAGTACTACATATCACACAATGGATAGTGTATTTTGGCACTCCAGGATCCACCCTCACTGACAATGACAGATATTTCAATAACCAACCATTTAGGGACATGGCACAGAATTTGAATATTGGAGTATGCACTACAATTGCTAAAAGCTTATGGAGCAATGGTTTGAATGAATGACACAATGGGACACTAGGAGAAATGGTGAAGAAAACCATTGAAGACACAAGTTGTAGTTTTGATGTAGCACTTGCATGGGCCATAAGTGTGAAAAGTACACTTCACAGTGTCAATGGTTATAATCCTAACCAACTTGTTTTTGGCAGGAATCCCAACTTGCCTTCTTTTCTAAATGATACACTCCCTGCATAGAAGGTAATTCTACCAGTGAAGTTGTTGCAGACAGCCTCACTGCAATGCATGCTGGCAGGAAACATGTGAGTCTTCAGAAAAACTAAGACTCACACTTCATCACCAAGTTCAAACAAATATAGTGCAGTCATACAAAAATGGTGATACTGTTCTCTATAAAAGAAACATATGTGATAGATGGCTTGGTCCAGGAACTGCCATAGGGTGCGTGCATAGGCAGGTAATTGTTAAACGTGGCAGTACATATGTTAGAGTGCATCAATCTCATTTAGTCCCCTAATCTGAAGCATATCAAAGTTCTGAAGATGGTACAATAAGGAAACAAATGCCCAACACCTTACAAAAAGGACCTGATACAACTCCAAAAGTATCAATTTTTGCAGAGAATGATATGAATGAAGAAAGCGTAAATGATAACATTGAGCAGCATCTGACTGTGACAGCAAGGAGCAGACCACCCAAGCAAAACTCCATTCTTAAGAAAAATGAGTTCCCAAAACTAGGACAGATTATTAAATTCAAGCTAGCCAATTATGATGATTCAGAATGGAGAAAATTGAATATCAAGTGGAGAAGGCAAAGCAACACAGGTAGAAACAAATACTTAATGAATGTTGTTATGGAACAAGGCAAACCCCTTTGACTGGACTTTGAGCATGGAGTATCAGAATAGCAAGCAAGTGAGGTTGGGTAAAGAAGAGAAGACAAAAACACTTCTTGTGACGAGGAAAATATGATTTCCTCTTCAAATGATGATGTGAAAAAGGGAAGAAAGAAGGAGCTCCAAAGTTGGGTTGAAAATAAAGCTTATATACAAATTCCTGACCAAGGTCAACCCAAGATATCCACAAGATGGGTTTATATTTATAAAAGTTTTCTGGTAAACAGATTTGTAAAGCTATAATTGTAGCTCAAGACTTCCAAGACAAAATGCTTGCAATATAAGAAATGATTCTCTTACCTGCTCTAAGGAAGGTCTATATATATAGCATTGGGAATAATGGCATCTAACCATTGGATGTGTAAATCTATGGACATAAAACTGTGTTTCTACAGAATAAACAGACTGAATAAATTATTTGGATCCTCCAAAAGAGGTCAATGTACTTCCAGGTTATATTTGGAAGCTCTCTAAATGTGCATGTGGTCCAACTGTTGCTTCAAGATCCTGGTACCTGACACTCAAGGATAAATTAATTAAATTAGGAGTGGGAGTTTCAGAATCTGACCAGGCAATGACATTTTGGAAACAAACTGCAGGGTGTAATTGCTGCCTATGTTGATGATTTCTACTTTGCAGTAATAGAAATCTTTCAGACCAGAGATATAAACAAAATTCATCATCTATTTAAATCTGAAGAAGCTGCTGAATTTCAATATATAGGATTAAACATAAAGAAAAGAGATTATATCAAACTAAGACAGAATGAATATGTGAAAAAAGTTAAAATATATCCCAGTAGAAGTAGGCAGAAATCTGAAAGGCACTATATCCACAAAAGAGACACAGCAGGTGACTGGTCAACTTAACTGGCTAGCCACCCAGACCAGGCCTGATCTAAGTTATGAAGTTAATGCACTGAATTCTGCATTAAAACAAAAAATATGTAGAATGTATAAAACAAGCAGAGTAGTCAAAAAAGGAAAATCCCAGATAGACATTCCAAATTTAGGAAACCTAGAACACTTAAAAATTATTGCATATAGTGATGCCTCTTTTGCTAACTTGACTGATGGTGGATCACAAGAAGGGTATATACTCTCTTTGGTAAGTAGTACCAATAGATATATGCCCATTGTTTGGCAATCAAAATGTATTAGAAGAGTTGTCAAAAGTACTCTAGCGGCTGAAACATTAGCCATGGTTAATGCAGCAGAAGCATGTCTTTTTTAGGGGAAATTTTTGTTAGAACTTTTGCAACTTGAAGATAATAATAAAAATATACAAATTATATGTAAAACTGACAATTCCTGTCTTTATGATGCAATACATCCATCAACACAAATTTTAGATAAAAGATTTCACATAGAAATGTCTATTTTGAGAGAAGTGATAGATAAAAAAGAAATTGCTGAAATCTCTTGGATACCAACTGATGTATAAATTGTTGACTCACTGACAAAGAAAAGAGTACCATCATTTAAGATTCTTGGGTTCATATCAGAATCTAAGGAATCCTCTGTTTAATGGATTTACTCTCTCTTATATATATTTTTTGAAGATTAATATATATATATATATATATATATATATATATATATATATATATAATAAATAAAAATTTAAACTGCAACTCCAAAAATGTGATTTATACACAAAATGCAAGAAATCATATATAGGTATCAGCCAAAAGCTAAACAACAGGGTCTCCCTACACAAAAGCAACATAAAATTACCAGACAACAAAAAACTCTTTGTATCACAATACAACTAAAAATGTAACCAGGGTGAATTTAAAATCATGCCAATATGCCAAACAGACAATTATTCTTACCTACAAATACAAGAAAAAAACTTAAAATTTAATCCAGCACTAGATAGATCATAACCCCACATGCAAAAGCACACAACATGCACACATAATGGCCAAATACAGTGGTCAAACCACTCACATCTATGTACATACACTCACACATGGGTATATGTGGAACATGAAGATGTATACACATATTGGCAAAAACAATAGACTGCTCACAGGCACACGCGCAAACAACATAGGAAGTGTGTGTGTGTGTATGTGCATATGTATGTATATATGGATGTATATGTGTGTGTATGTATGTGTATACTAATTCCCTATAATAAGACAGTATGTGTGTATAGACAGGGAATGCGCATGTACATGCGCGTACTGGTATATATATATACACATCTTGACAAAAACAAGTGTTCATTGCCATGCACGCGAACCCTACACAACATAGGAAGTGTGTGTATGTGTCTTTGTTTGTATGTGTGTGTGTTTGTGTGTGTGTATGTGTACATATGTGTATAATTCCTTATAATAAGACAGTATGTATATGTGGAGAGGGAAAATACGTATGCGTATGCATGATGACAAAAACACAACAAAATGGAAATAGATCTACGAACACACAGAAGTCATTAAAAGATAAGAATATAGACATCTTTCTCACCCTTTCTCAGGCCAGTCTTAATTGTTTTATTACCCTTCACGCAGAATTCTTTCACTGCCAGTTCAAGAAAGACATTTGGGTCACTAACACACAAAAATGAGAATGTCTAATATTGAGAATATTTAACATCAAAAAACATAAGAAAATTCCTTTTAATATGTGGAAATAACCACTCTTTGCCTGATGAAGAAAACCATGTAGCAAAATTATGGAAAATAAAGCATAATATATATTTTTTTTAAAAATCCACATTACAACCAAAAACGTTTGCAGTTTCTTTCTTCTTTTTATTATACACACTTTTCCCTTGTTGGAACTACTATAACCTCTTCCCTCTCTCTCTCTCTCTCTCTCTCTATATATATATATATATATATATACACACACAACACACTGCTGAGAGAAGAAAAAAAGGGGAAAGTACTGTTAATCTTCCCAAGTTGCTCCTCTTGGCAACTCTTCAACCGGGAAAAGGGGCGGCTTACCCAGAAGAGACTGAGCAGCCATTTTAGATTGGGTATGCATGTGGAAAATGAAAGAGTTGAAATAAGACATTCTCTTTCCATTACATGTTCAAGTTCCTTTAATTTGAATTTACACCTTTAAATAAAAACTGTACTGCTAATCTTCTTTGGGAATGCCTAACCAACATATCATATTTTCAAATTTCAAGAATAATTTTTCCTTATTAAACTTAAAATGCACCCCAGAGTTTTAATTATTCTACAAGTGTGCCCTAAAGTAAAAAAGACTGAGAAACATTGCCATGCAGAAATGTCGATTGATTGTTTTTTTAATGGCTTATCAACCCTTTGTGGGTTATTTAAAGCTGAAACATTGTAAGTACAATTTTTTATTTTTGTGAATGTATATTGTCTAAACAATTTTTTGAGAATAACAATGATTTTTCCAGATACAAGTCCTACTATTTAACCCAAAGCTGGGGAGAAAAGAGATCAATTAATGCTGTTTCCAAGGTAATGTAATGAACTTGAGTGGGACTCAAACTTGAATCTCTAATTCCTCATTCTGATCCACTATCCATTACACCACCTGCACATCTATTTCCATACAAGAAACATTTGGCATTCATTGACTAAAACAGCATTACTATCGGCTGGAATTTATAAAATCTTTCTCTTAAACAATTTTTCAGGAGAATAGCTTTCGCAAGTCCATTAACTGTTATTGCTCTTTTTAGTATTGATGGAGGTTTTAAAACTTTTGTTTAAATTATTTACGTTGTTCGAACTGGTCTCCTAATCTTTATTGCCATATTAGCAACATTTTGGCTGTTGTATGCTCAGGCCTTCTTCAGGTGATTGGAATTTCAAACTGAACTCCTTATTTAATCCACTGGGATAGATTGTTCTAGTCCCATGTGTCATGCTTTTTCCAGATGTTTCAGTCTCAGTTTTGGTTGAAACATTGTAAATATGGCAACAGTCCAAACAATGCAATACCTCATCTCAGAAATATAGACTGACTTTTGTTTAAAATCGTGTGAAAAGGCAACATCCCAGATTATGTCATTATATTCTCTTCTTGTTATACATGCAATCAATTTTAGTTGTTGCTGCTATTGGAAATCTTTTGAGACTTGACTAATCAAACTAATTTTGGATTTGATTTGTGTATGTATGTGTGTGGACACGTGTGTATGTGTGAATGCATGTATGCATATGTATAAGTGTGTGTCAGTGACAACTCCAGGTCATCAATGTTTGTCAGACTCATTACAATCTTTAACAAAATATACTATTGGTATAACTTAGATGCTAAAATGATTCCTTTAACTAAAATATATTTTTTTTAAATCTCTAGCCAGATTGATGTGTTAAGGCTTTCTTTGAGTTTCGCCGACTTTAGGTTGGGTTAAATTTAATTTCCCTTTTTCAATTGATTCACTGAGCTAAAAAACCTAATAGTGTATGGAATAAATCATTTAAAATGGACATTTGAAAAGAATAAGTTGAAATAAAAATGTGTTCTTTGAAAAACAGGGCATACAAGTCATTAGAAAATTAAAGCAAAAAATACATTGCCTATTAAATGCCTCTAGCTCAGATCTATGTAGCCTGACTAGCCATGTTAATTTTATTTCATTCTTTTTTATTTACTTTCCTTGTTTTTTCTTTCTTCTTTCTTTTTTTCTTGTTTATTATAAACAATATCAACAAAATATATTTCAGTCAATATTTTGAGGCACAGAGTCAAAACAATAAATTTTGGATCCAGCTGAAATCAAGAATGAAAATGACACACAATGAAAGATTTTTGTTGCTTTGAAATAGATATACTGAATACTTGAATATTGACACACTTGGGCTAAGCCCAACAAGCCCAACCACTGGAGTCGTCACTGGTGTGTGTAAGCATGTGTTTATATATATATATATGTGTGTGTGTGTGTGTGCATATGCATGTGTTTGAGTGTGCACTTTTCATTTCTGTTAAATTTTAGTAAATAAATAATGTAACAATACCTTTTCTTTTTATGACAATTTTTATTAGATTTTTCTTCTTTTTTTTAAAAAAAGAAAAAATGTCTAAAAACCTGAATTCACAACCAATTTACGCACAAATCAAAAAGTTACAAAAATAATAAAAAGCCTGACAAAAATATATTTTGATCTGCAAAAAAATGTAATGAAAAAATAATTTTCTCAACAAAAACATTTTTATTTTACTAAATAAAAAAAAAAATTTTTTCAGCAAGATATTTGGGGAAGAAAAGAAATGAGACATTGGATATTCATAAGTTTGAGGTATGCCATAAATCTTTTGGCAAACTTGGACCTTCATGCCTGCAAGAAAACAGGAGTGTCAAAAGGACAGTTTTTCCCATGACACCACTTTTAAGGGGAATTCCAAATAACTTGGACGGATTTTAAATGTGAATTAAGTTTAAGCATCTTATGATTTTTTTCCTTTTTCTTTCAGATTTAAGTCTTTGGCAATTTCAACCATGGAAAGATTACCAACCAAACAACGTGTTAAAGTTTCAAGAGCGCAATTGGAAAATTGTTCGTAAAGTCAAACAAACTGGTTCAGTGACAGATGTGAAAACACCACTGTGTGCTTGTTTACGCTGTTCAACTGAAAATATTGCTGCAATGCATGAGAATGTGGCATCATTGCATCAGGAATTGAACCTTTCCACAACATTGTTACATCGTTTCCAATTGCACACTTGGTTGGTCAATTATGTTGACCAAAAAAATGAAATGCATTTGTTTGAATGTCCATTGATAACTTTTACACATTGTTTGATTGTTAATCTTTCTATGGTTGAAATTGCCAAAACTTAAGTTGTTAAATCTGAAAGAAAAAGAAAAAAAATCATCAGACGTTTAAACTTAATTCACATTTAAAATCAGTCCAAGTTAATAGAACACGCTTTATTTTAATTACCTTCACTCGTCAGTTTATTGTTTTAAAAAAGCAACAATTAGAATTGTAATAAAACCTAAACATATGATGAAGTGAAATGATTTTTTTGAAGTGATTTTTTTGTTCTTGAGAACTTACAACAAAAATATTAAACAGTATTTATTTATTAGATTGTTTATTTACAAGAATAATTTTATATTTACAACATTCTAAAAACTAATACAATTAAAAATATTGGTGGTGTCAATGGAAAAACCTTCCTTTTGACACTGTATTTTTGCAGGTATGAATTTCCAATTTTGCCAATTTTTTAAAATCATTTTACAACAGTTAATATACTTAATTATTTAGAAAAAGTTATCTAACATTTATCCTTACTCTAAAATAGAGCAGAAAAAAAATGTTCACAAAAACTTTTGAAAGATATAAATCTGTCTTTTTTCCTGCCCCCCCACCAAAAAAAAGATAAAACAGGAAGTTCCAAATAGCTTCTTTTTTTCTGACTGCAGATTACAAGAAATATTTTACCTGTCAAAATGAATGGAAGCCCTAATTGAAATTGCTGACTTAGAAACAACACCTGGCAGTGGAAACAAATAAGGTGCTATAGCCATTTTTGAATGAAATTGTTTGCAGGTGTTAGCATGGCATCTGCATATTGATGTAGGGGACACAGGCAGGGTAGTTGGAAGGGAAAGGAGAAAGGGAATGAATGCTTAAGATCTTGCATGAAAAATATAAAATGTTTAAGAATGGAATGACTTAAGAAAAAGGAGAGAAATGGTTTGCTTTTTGGTTTCCTTGAGATTTTTCTTTTCTCTGACAGAAAAAAACCACAAAGAACTTTTCACTCCAAAAATGACGTCAATATATACATTTACATTAACATTCTGCACAAATAAGTTACGTGAATTAAATGCTTGCACACGCACACATGCACACCCATTGAGCTTGTTCTTCCTTGATTCTGTTATAAATAAACTTGGTTATGAGGATTTAAGTCACATAGAGCAACATTACTTGAAGAAAAAGTAAGTGTAGTGTAGTATTTAATACAAGAAATTTAAATTCATGTTATCACATAATTACTGTTGTTGATTGGCTGATTTTGTTTAGTGGCATATCAACCTTTATGGGTTATTTAATGCTGAAATCCAAATATTTTGAACACAGTTTCACACCTTCAGATAAAAGGTATCACTGGTCATTTTACTATAAATAGGTATTGTTGGTAATTTTATGATAAAAATGTATTGCTGGTATTTTTACTATAAAAATAATTTTATACTTTCATAGTGTTTTGTTTTTGTTGGGGAGTTTGCTATTTGCCCATATCTAGGACCCCAACAGGTGCTACCACATTGGTTCAGAGTGGACCTGGGGACAACAGCAATTAAGAGGTAGTTCATGCTCCTCAAAACCTCCAATCTCCCGATCAGAGGCCTTGCTGCCAGATGTAGTTTATCATCATACCTAACTGTAGAAAAAATTCAGAATAAATTTGTTAACACCTGAAATCATAGCACATAGATATCTACTCAATGCAGTTTAGTCTGGCAATGGTATTTTTCACTCTCATACACCCTGCTTGACTGTAAGGTCTTACATGCCTGGGAAGTGTAAAAGCATATATCATATAATGGCTGGCTGCTCATATTCAAGTATGCCTGTATGCTATTTATAGGACATGAAATAAGGGTCACTTCAGCACTTAAATAATAACAAAACCAACACTGTATATTATTCCCATCAAATAACAAAGGTTGAAGATATTTTTTAAACACCTTGTTTAAATAGGGCTTTTTTATAATATACTAAAACTCACCCAATACCAAGCCTGAGAACCACTCAAGGTAGAGGATTACTGTTAAAATAGGATAGATGAAGTTTGTGATATGAACAAAGGAGAAGATGATAGAAAGTGAAGATTATAATGATGAGGAGGATAGATAACTATTGACCTTTGACTTGAAGTGGTTAAGACTGTAATGTTCAGGGCTGATAGTTTGATTGGTCTGTTTTTTTTTTACAGCTTATCAACTTTTTGTAGATTATTTAAAGCCAGGAAATATTTTTAGATTGTAAGGATTTTTTTTGAGATAATAGTGTTTTACTGATACAAGTCCTACTAATTAACCCTTAGCTGGGAGAGAATACATGGATTCATGCCTTCAAAAATAACATAATATTTTCCTTTCTAAATAGTTATTTCTAAATATATTTAGTTAGATTGAGGTGGTTTTATGCCTACATTTAAAAATTAACTCGTTATGTTATTTTTGGTTTTGGAAATGATTATATGCACACATGGATGCGGACACATAATTGTATGTATACAAATATGTAGATGAACTTGAACAATGATATGTAGTTTTATGTGTATATGCATTTGTATAGAGATGTATGTATGCATATATATGTATATATGTATTGTAGGCGCATATGTAAAATATATATATATATATATATGTGTGTATAGGTGTATTCGTAAGATTAGGTAGGTATGTTTGTATATATATATATATATATATATATGTGTGTGTGTGTGTGTGTATATATATATATATATATATATATATCGTGTCATGTATATAGGATATCATGTGGTTTGTGTATGTATATATGTTTATATAAATGTAAGTATTTGTGAGTTCGTATATGTAATATGTGTGAATATATGTAAAATATAGTAATGTAAATACATATGCAGGTATAGGTATTTATGGGTATAGATCTGTTTTATATATATATATATATATATATATATATATATATATATATATATATATGTATATATATATATATATATATATATGTAAGCAAATATGTGGATGTAGATCCGACAAAGCAAAATCTGAATATGCAAGTAAAACAAAATTAAAACAGTAAACTTGAATATTCGGATTTTGCTTTGTCTTTTCCATATTTTTCATCATATATATATATATAAATATATATATATATAGATATATAAATATATATATATATATATATATATATATATATATATATATATATATATATATATATATATATATATATATATGTAGAAAGTATTCTAAGGGAAGGACATAAAGTTCTTTTATTAATGTTTTACCTTATTTTCTCTTTTAATATTCTCTAATTAGAATTGTGAGATTGGAATTTTTTATCATCTGGAGGTAATTTCATTTTAAATTGATAATTTAATTTAAATTTAAATATGTTACTCTTTAACTATCAATATTGATAGTAAAATATTAAAATTAGAAATATTTGTTTTGATATTTAAACACTTAAGTCATCACCTAACGTTAAACATTAACTGTGAAATTTAAGGAAAAATTTAAATCGATATAAATATAAATATGTGTAAATATTTGAAAATATATGTGTAAGTATTGATATAGGAATATACATAGGTGCCTGTGTATATCGATACATGTGTATGTGCCTATGTGTGTAATTGCACATGTAAATGAACGTATGTATATGTGAGATTTACATAAGTGTATGTGTGGTATATATATATATATATGATAAAACAAAATCTTTAATATTGCCTTCAAATATTACTCCATCTTAATTTAAACCTAAACTTTAAGTAAAAAAGATTACCCATCTAAAAATAGTTACAAATTACATTCATGAATTAGATTCAAACTGATAGAGATGTTACCTTAACAATCATTTACAATATTAAAAGATTACTATCAGTAAACTGTTATATTTTAAATAATTTTTTTTTAATGTATTTTCTATGAATGTGTTTTTAAATATACTACTTAACTCATATTAAATCCCTAGATAGTTTGTAAAAGAGTTAAATATTTAAATGGCTAGCAAGCATCAAATTAATTTCTTTGTGGATTTTTTAAACATTTAAATTACTCTCAAACATTAAAATCTGTTTTTTTTACATAAATTGCTAAAAATATACCACCTCTCCTCCTTCTTCATAAAACTTAATTACAGCTACTTTCTCTTTACTTCCCCCTTCTTTCTTTCTTTTTCTCTCTTCTCACCCTTCCCTTTCAATATATCACTTCCGTTAAGTTAACCAATTAAATAGGTCAATGTCTGGTCCCTCCTCCCCTAATACTAAGTATGATAGATAGAAATATTAAAATAAACCCTCTCTAAACTTGATCATGTCTCTCACACCACTCCTCACTACCCTCTCTGTTAAATTACATAAACTTAATACTACCCGTTTCACCTTTTGGAAGTGTAGTCTGATGATCCAGCGTCCTTTAAAAGGGCTATGGTGAAATAAATTATTACATGGAGCCTTAAAGTGGTCTGTTTTTCTTTAAATTATTAGCTCTGAATTAACATTGAGCTCTCAAGATTTCATCCTCCTTGGGACTACCCATACGGATTACCAAGTTTTTCGTAACTTAAATATATATATATATATATATATATATATATATATATATATGTATTTTTTTTTTAAGGAAAAACAGACCACTTTAAGGCTCCATATAATAATTTATTTCGCCAAGCCCTTTATCAAAGGACACTGACTCACCAGACTCCACTTCCAAACAGTGAAACAAAAAATGAAAATTCACACTTTTGATGGGTAGTATTAAGTTTATACACACACACACACACACACACACACACACACACATGTGTATGTATATGTACATATATACATGCACACATACACACACACTATATTTGCTCTCATATAAGGCTCAGTTCCCTTAAAATAAATGTCACAAGAATTATGCCCCTGGATATACTGTCAACTATGTTATTTTCTGTATCTTGCTCCAATCTGTGTGCCTTTCTTGAAAGAGATAGATATTAGTCACTGCCTCAAGTCAAAATAACCAAGGTTTCTAACCTCAGATGAGGATGTTTAAACAGTCAAATGGATATGAATATTAAGACATCTATAACTGACCCTTTCAAGTTCTGAAATTTTGCATAGCTCAACTCCTTCCCAAATTTTGACTCAATTTCCTAAAGCAATTTTAAATGATAAGACACTTAAGAGATTGAGTGACCCATGATGTTCTTTTATCAAGACTGTGCATTTAGTTGTTCCATGTGTTGAGAAGACATCTTGGCTCCTTCTGTGTCACCCAATTCTATCTGGGCCCGCATCAAATGGTACCAGAAAGCAGTCATATTTGGCTCGAGTTCAATACCCTAAATAAAAGGAAAGATGAAGAAAGAATTATTTTGGTATAAAATATATTTTAATTGTTTTTTATTTAAAAGAACAAATATAAGTTGCTATCCAAATTATTTGAGAACTTAAGATGCAAAATGGCCTCTTCATTGGACAAAGATAATTGATAAAAAATAATGATCTTTATTGTGGTGTAAGGATTTCAAGTAATAAATAAGTAAGGATTATGACAGCTGAACAAATTACACAATCTGTTTATATTTACCTCACTTTTCTATAAGAAGAAATATTCTATGGTGTTTCTATATATCTGATTTGTTCCAATGTATGTAAATTTGTGCATTGGGTTGTGATTATTGTTCATTTTTTTACTTTTTTTTATCCCTCAAACCTAAACCAATTTTGGAATGAAACCTGAAGATTCAGTCCATAATCTGAGAATGAGACAAGAAAATATATGCACACACACACACACACACACACACACACACACACACACACACACACACACACACACACATATATATATATATATAGATAGATAGATAGATAGAACTTTATGCACAAATATAGTGTTCTCAGTTTTTGAATTCTGAAGATTGGGCAGATGATTTTGTTTAGCAGAATTTCAAAATCTATTAGTTATTTAATGCCGAAATCTAAATATTTTGAACACAATTTTATGCCTTCAACTACAGATAAAATGTATTGTTGGTTTAATATAAAATGTATTGTTGGAAATTTTGCTATAAAATGTATTGTTGGTCATTCTGCTATAAAATGTATTGTTGGTCATTTTGCTATAAAATGTATTGTTGGTAATTCTACTATAAAATGTATTGTTGGTCATTTTGCTATAAAATGTATTGTTGGTAATTCTACTATAAAATGTATTGTTTCTCATTTTGCTATAAAATGTATTGTTGGTAATTCTACTATAAAATGTATTGTTGGTCATTTTGCTATAAAATGTATTGTTGGTAATTCTACTATAAAATGTATTGTTGGTCATTTTGCTATAAAATGTATTGTTGGGAATTCTACTATAAAATGTATTGCTGGTCATTTTGCTATAAAATGTATTGTTGGTAATTCTACTATAAAATATATTGTTGGTCATTTTGCTATAAAATTTATTGTTGGTAATTCTACTATAAAATGTATTCTTGGTCATTTTGCTATAAAATGTATTGTTGGTAATTCTACTATAAAATATAGTGTTGCTCATTTTGCTATAAAACGTATTGTTGGTAATTCTACTATAAAATGTATTGCTGGTCATTTTGCTATAAAATGCATTGTTGGTAATTCTACCCATAAAATGTATTGCTGGTCATTTTGCTTTAAAATTGAATTGTTGGTAATTATACTATAATTTATTGCTAGTGTGTTTTTTTATATAAAAAATAATTGCTGGTATTTTTACTATAAAAATGTATTTTTACATTTTCATAGTGTTTTGTTTTTGTTTGAAAGTTCACTATTTGCTGATAGCTTGGACCCTAACAGGTGATACCACACTGGATCAGAGTGGACTTAGGAACAATTAAGACTAATTAAGAGTAAGAGGTGGTTCCATGCTCCTCAAAACCTCCAACCTCCTGATCAGAGGCCTTGCTGCCAGATGTAGTTTATCAGTGATTCCCAGAACTGGAGTTCTGAAGAGGTAAGCTCACTCATAATTGGATGTTCAACTACAATTTCAACAGTTTACACTTACTTTCTGCTGCCATAACGCAGCTTCCCTGTGTCTTTTCTATAAATATTTTCATGGTATCTTAAAACAAGTGCAGTAGTAGATTGGTGGCAAGGTCTCGTCATTTTACTGTTGAAATTGCTAGATGTAACCATATGTTCTATGCTACCAGTTTCTTCTCTCTAATTTCTGGCTTGTGGAACTCTCTACTGGTTTCTTGCTTTTCAATCAATTTTGATCTTCAAAAATTTTAATGCAATGTCAATCATTATCTTTTGTCTTTTTAATTTCTGTTCTTTTATTGTTCTTTCTCCTTAATAATGTTTTCTTTTTCTGATGTTCCTTCACACTCGGTAACCCTTGGCATCTTAGTGGCTTTATTTCCTTGCTTGGAATGAGATGATTAAAAAAGTTTACAAAAAACAGAATTTATCAGTCTATCCACATTCTTCACGGTTTCTTTCTACTTGAATTTAAAAAATAATAATTTCTGGCAGTTGTTCCATAGGACTGAAAACATTACTCATCATCAGTCAGTCTTTGTAATTTTGAGAAGAAATAAATTTAATTCATTTTAATACCAGTTTCAGTATACAATTTGGTTTAAAACTTGTTCTATAGGATTTGTATATGTTCCTTATCAACCAATTAAACAATAATTAAATATAATTTGTCTTATCATAAAATATTTAAGTGATGATTGTTCTTATTAATATTAATTTTACAGAGGCTGACTTTTCACTTGAAAATCAAAACTTACATTTCATATCACAATTAAATTAAAAGAAAGGAAAAAGACTGAAATAAATTGTAAATAATACAAACTTTCTGGAAGATTTTAATTGCTTTTTTCGTGTGATGTGTGTCAATCAGGAAGGTTCCATATTGGGCGTAAATGTCCCACAATCGAGGGTTTAATTGCATTGCTTTTTGGAATGTCTTTTCAGCTTCCGAGTTTTTGCCTAACTGCAAATAGAAAAAATAAAAACTTAGATAAAAATTTATAAAAGATATAGAGAATGACTTGAAGGCAATTAAATAATAAACATTTGATCTTTCCAGAGGGTAGAATTTTAAAATTATTTTATCATCAATAGGAGTAGATAGATTTGCCTATTGTCCGGTTCACACTCCTCCCCTGTTTGGATTAGTTATAGTTTAGTGATACAAGTTTTACTATATAACCCATATCTGGGTAAGAAAAGCTGGATTCATACTTTTCCCAAGTGTATTTGCACAAAAGTAAATATAATGAACCCAATTGGAATTGGAACATGGCTCTCAGATTAACAATTCTGAGCACCATTATCCATTGTACCACCCACATATCCAAGCTTACAGCACCTGGTATTCACAAGTGGTCACCCATCTAGATACTAACCAGGCTTGAAATTGCTTAACTTTGGTGATTGAACAGGAATTGGTTTTTTCAATGCAATGTAGCTGTAATTTGGCATATAATGACGAAAGAAAACTTGGAAAATTTGATACTTACAGAATATACAGGGTGCAATGGATAAATTGTTGTCTAAATTACACAAAAACGAAAATAACACTGAAATCTCATTTTAACAGATATATTTACCAAAACTGCACAAAAATATCTTGAAATACTAAAGAGTAAATTTATTCAATAAAATCACCATTGGCTTCAACCATGGCCTCCAGACGACTTTGGAATCTACTGCAACTCTTCTTGATGGTCTCCTTGTTTAAGTTGGTGAATAATGCCATAATCCTTGCCTTCATTTCATCTTTGGTGTTACAAGGAGTTTTGTTGGTCACTCGCTCATCTGCACCTCACACATAATGATCAAGGAGGGCAGTCTGGGGAATTAGGTGGCCAGATGTAAGGGATGATGTGGTCACAGAAATTGTCTGACAGCCATGTCTGGGTTCTCCTGTTTTTGTGGCATGGTGCAAAGTCTTGTTGCCAGACATAGGATCATCCAGCAGCCACCCTCTTGTCCCATGGCAGCACTACCTCTTCAAGGGACTTGATGTAGGCCTCCATGTTGAGTCTGAGGCCCTCATCAACAAATTTGGGAGTTCTTTTCTTTTCAGAATGATCAGAGGGAGTTTTCCAAGCTGCTATACCTTTGTAATCATGATTAGACTCATCCAACTCTTTCCGAATCCTCTGCACGGTCTTCAGATTGATACCCAAACACTCTAAAATGTTCATATTAGAGCCTCCGGCATGAATGCCAAGCAGTATGAATGCCAAGCATGCTGTTTCAAAATTTCTAGTGAAGTAGATTATATCATGGTGCTCTTTTAATCACAGACAGTGCCCAACTGACCCCACTATATTGTGCAGTCAACAAAATCAAAAACAAACAATGCGCATGTGCAAAATTCGAAATTAAAAATATAAAATGGCAAAAATTTACTCATTGCACCCTGTACTGAAAGCAAGAGAGACAGGAAAACACCAAGTGACCTGCCTAATGAGCTTGTTGTAATGGGTGACAGAACAGAGAATGGGATACTAAAAAGACAAAAATTGCTAAGAGGCAAAAAGGATAGGAAGCTGTGGAGAGCCATGATTGCCTATGTCATGAAGAGACATGGTACTTAGAAGAAGAAATAACACTGGTAACCCCCCGACTTTTTATAAGCAGTCTGAATAGTGGAAAAACAAGCAATTTGATAAGGATGGCTATATAAAACCCAGGGCTGATACTTTATTTTTTTCTTAAATTATTTCATTCCAAGCAAGGCAATAAAGCCACTAAGTCACAAGGGGTTACTGAGTGTGAAAGAATATAAGAAAAGGAAAAACATTAAGGAACAACAACAATAAAGGAGGAATAAAGAAGACAGTAGATTATGATTGACACAGCATTTAAATTTTTGAAGATCAAATTTGATTGGAAAGCTAGAAGCCAGAAGAGAGTTCCACAGGTGAGAAGTACAAGAAAAGAAACTGTCAGTAAAGAGCTTACAGGTACATCTAAACATTTCAACAGTAAAATGAGATGTTGCCGCTAGTCTAGTACTATGCTTAAATTCATAAAGTCTAGATACCATTGAGCAAAGCTCATCAGAACAATTACCATGAAAGTATTTATAGAAAAATCACAGGAAAGCTACATTACTGACTGAAAATGAGATGCCAGGTCCTGACCAATAACATTGCAGATTCTTTGGATTTTATCAAAAATCTAAATATATAGCAGGAGCACCAGACCAGATAGGAAAGCAATATCCAAAGCAAGGATAAATGATATGCTTATAAATGTGTAAGATAGATTTTGGCAAGAAAAATTGTCTAGCATTTCTCAGGGAACCAACTTTTCTCACAGCAGACCTAGCAATTGATTCAATATAATTTTTCCATTTCATGTCAGCAGAGTATTTTATCCTGAAAAGGCACACTGAGTCACTCTCCTGAAGGTTAGCATCAGCCATGCTGATGGATGGCAGAAAGGGGCTTCTTAGATGATTAATAGAAAGTAGTTTAGTTTTGGTGATGTTAAAGTCAACAAGCCATTACTTGTCCCAGTTAACAACAGATTTTAGGTCACTTTTGAGATCAGCTGCCAATTTGACTTTATTGAACGGACTTAACCCCCTTCTCTGCCAATTATTTTTGGAAAAACATTTCATTTTCAGACGAATTTTATTTGTTTTTAATATATTAATCAAGAAACTGAGGCACCTTGAAGTACCCAAGCGATGGTTAACACCTCTACCAGACATATGAGTTGACAATTGAACTTGTATCAAGCTCAGAGGGACATAAAAAGAATCAAGATCGATGTATAAACACATCTGTAGCTGGTTTTTGAATGTTATGTTTTGGACATGTTTATACGTCCATGTCTGAAAAAGACACTTTTGGTAAAAACGTATATACCCGTCTGTGCCAGGGAAGGGGTTAATTGACAAATTAAGGGAAATTAAATGACAAACCTTAAAAAACTGATTGGCAATGGCAAGATGGGCAACCACAAATAGTGGATCAAGTTCTGTGGCTTTTGTGCTGTGTGTGAAAGCTTCATTGATTCTTCCAGCTAAAGAATAGGATTCTGATAATTTGAGGTGAACTTCAGCATTACCTGGAAATAAGAAAAATATAAATGGAATTTGACAGGAGATATAACTGCTTTGACACACACACACGCACGCACACATATATAAGCGCTAAACATTCATTGTTGTCATGAAAATATCCAAAGAAAGAGGGAACTCATCCAAAGCATATGTAGACATGGATACATAGAGAAACGCGGTTGTCTGTCACGGCAGTTATCAGTTAGTTTAGAGAATGTCACTATCTCAAACTTTCAAATGACAGAAATAAGAAAATGGTAAAGGAAGACTAAAAGAGTAGGCTGGTGGCATATAAATAGATCAAACAAGTATAGCTTTCTGAAGTTTATATATAATTAAAAAAACAAACTGATAAATTAACTATTTGTCAAAAAAAACAGTTATAAGAATAAAAAGTAATCAATGCAAATTCAAAAATGAAAATACAGAGCAATTTTAAAATAACATTTTACAAGGAAACTAACATTTTTTTCATTGTTTTCAGACAGTAAGCTAAACCTTCTGTAAAAGAGAGACACACAGACATATATACATACATATTTATAAAAATACTATGATAAACTGGAAAATATGAAATCCTAATTGATGAAATGCATCACAAATCTTTTTTCCAATTTGTCATACTATTTTTATAAATACTTTTTGTTGATATATAAAATTATACAAAATTTATATTGTTATATCATGTTATACAAACACACACATATATATATATATATATAATATAGAGAAAACAACTGAAAAGTTGCAAATTAAAAGAAAAAAAAAATTGAATGTTTTTTTTGTGAAAGTATTTATTTATATTTTTTTATATATATATATATATATTTGATATTTCAGATCGCCCCGATCTTTCGTCAGAAATTAATTAAATAACTGTATTCAGAAGTTTGTTTTCAAGTAGCATCCGTCGCAAGATGTGGACGACACGTGATGTGGAATGCAACTGTGTTTTAATATTTTAGATGTTGTTTAAAAAGGTTTTTTTAACTATATCTAAAGAAATTTTTTAACTATTGAAATATTTATACAGATTTAAAATTCCCAAGTCTTTGTTTAACTCTAGTTTATATGTGTCTAATTTTAAAATCCAGTATTTCGCTTTTTATCTGCGTGTGTATGTGGAATCTATCAATAAACATTTACAGTTGTCTAATGAGTGTCTTGATTGATTAAAGTGTTCAGCTATGGGGGATTGTTTTGACGTATGGATAGTTTATGATTGTTGAAACAAAATCTAAAATTAATTTCAGATTCGCCAATTTATCCACTATTGGGACATATTGTGCAGAATAAATAGTAGATTATGTTATAGCCATAACATAATCTACTATTTATTCTGCACAATATGTCCCAATAGTGTATATATATATATATATATATATATATATATATATAGCATAATGAGAATACATCCACCTCACCTCACCTATATATATATATCAATTATGTAGTGCGTGTTAAATTTATATAACGTAAATCATTCATACGAAAAACAAATAATGAAGTTAATTATATGGCAAGAATCACTCTCGCAAACAATATTTAATAATAAAATACAATCAACCTCGAATCCGTTAATGAATGGTATGATCCTGAATAAGACCTGATAAAACCGGAATTTATAAACAAGGATCATACCATTCATTAACGGATTCGAGGTTGATTGTATTTTATTATTAAATATTGTTTGCGAGAGTGATTCTTGCCATATAATTAACTTCATTATTTGTTTTTCGTATGAATGATTTACATTATATATATATATATATATATATATATATATATATATATATATATGAATTCCATATAAAGTACTGGTGTTAATAAAACAGTGATCAATGTAATACAACAGAGCTATTAAGTATATTATTGCTCTCCGAGAGCACATCTCAGAGTTTTATGCAAAAAGGAATCTTCATGTGCTGAGTATGGCCTAACCATTATGCAAATTTAAAAAATCTATCTGTTTACTGCAATGCTGGTGCAGTTAAGTATTATATTTATTGGGATTATAGTTTTTTAATTTTTTTCTTTTTGTTAAATTTTTTTAAAATTATATTTTTGAAAACATTATATTTGGCAACTAAAATAACTGGGATTTGCATATGAACATAAAAGATTTGTATTTATTTATAATTATTATTTTTATTTAATTTTAGCGTAGTGGATCATCAATTATTTAATTAAAGGGAGCTTACTTAATCTTATTAAAAATAGTAATATTAAAAATAAAGTCATACAGTAATTATTAACAATAAATTATAATATGTAATAAGCTGTAACATACATTAAAAACTAAACTGTGGTTAGTATTAAAAATTAATCTAGATCTACATGTTTAAGTAGATATTTATTTTTATGCCTACATGTAATGATCAGTTCATTTCTCTCGTTTAATAATCCAAGATTATTTAAGATAATCAATTTTTTAACCAAACATAGGTTCCATTTATTTCCTTTACTGTTATTTGATTTTGCCCTTGCTATAATACTCCAGTTAATTGAAGGGAAGTTGCCAGTATCTATCTATTGCCAGAAATTTTTAGAGAGAGTGGTGGTGCTTCTGTAGTTAATATTAGCCAAAGCCATTTGGTAATGTTAGAAGCAAAACTTCCAAGGATTTTCGGTAGAACCAAAATAAAATCTAACATTGCTACTGGAATGTATGCTACATGTATGCTAATGCTACATCTAGAAAGTTAATCACTTTGGCATTGATGGTGATGGTAATATTTAGATCATGATCCTTAAAAAATTTTATAAGTTCTTTTCTCAATCGGTCTATATTATGAGGGTTAGTTTTAGGGAGGAGAATTACACTCTCATCTCTATATAGTTCTGTGTCCTTAATGTTGAAAATAAATTTATGTTTCCAAACAACAGAATTGCAACAATATTACATGCTTCTGCTTAGTCATACACACCCATAGCAACATTAAACTCTCAGTTATTTCTCTTGGTCCACAGACAATAATTGTGGAACAGTATAGGTGTTTGTGCCTGCTATATGATATTTATTTTGTGATAACAATAGGGTAGTGATTTTTAGCTAGCTTTATAGTTGCCATTAGTAGATTCTCAGTGATGGACGGGTAAAGGTCACAAAAATCGAATTGAATGAATGTACATTCATTCTTCCTTTTTTATGTTATTAAACCATTCTATGGCTTCTGCTGTTTTCTGCCACTGGTTGATTCCTAGAGCATTTTTGGTGTAATTGTAGGCCCTTTCAAGGCATGTTTTCTTCGTATTTTTACTGATTTTGTTGGGTTGAGTAACCAGTATTGAGGGTTGTTTAAAAAATTAGTGTTACAGTCTTTAACAAGTGATGAATGCATGTTGTTTGTGTAATTTATAGATTCTATCATCAATTTTTAGTTCAGTGGCTATTTTTTTGGTTTCCCTATTGATGTCATTTTCCCAGTTGCTGGGTGCTTTTTTATAAAATTTATTGACTTCCCTGTTAATAGGTTTATACTATATATTTGCATTAACTTTGTAATGGTTACCCATTTTATCTGCCTTGATGATTGGCTCTGATAATCAGAGAAACATTCTTTTGCATTTTTTGCTTCTGTATTTAATATTAGCCAAAGTCATTTGGTGATGGTAGAAGCAAAACTTCCAAGGATTTTCAGTAGAACCAAAATAAAATCTAACAAAATTATAGTTTTTTAATTTTTTTCTTTTTATTAAATTTAAAAAAAATTATATTTCTTAAAACATTATATTTGGCAACTAAAATAACTGGGATTTGCATATGAACATAAAAGATTTGTATTTACAGGATATATATATATATATATATATATATATATATATATATATATATATATATATCCTGTAAAACTAGTAATTTTAATATAAAAAGCATATAGCTTATTTAAGATAATCAATTTTTTAACAAAACATAGGTTACATTTATTGGTAGATTTAGTAAATTTAATTTTCTCTATTAATGAGAATAGAACTTTCCCAAAATCCAGCAATTGTTCATCATATGGTGGTGTTTTGGGGACTTAAATCCATAGAGCTCGGCCTCTTTTAAGTTGCTATATGCGTTCTTGTGTTTAGAGAAGAATGGTCAGCTTATAGGCTCTTTTATCTGGAAACCTAATGTTTTTAGTGGAGTAGTCCAAGTTGATTGATTCCATATTCTGATATTGGTTAAGATGCAAAGCAAAATTATAATTATGTAAATTATAATTATGCAAAGTGTGTATATATATAGAGAGAGAGAGGAGGCACGGTGGAGTAATGGATAACGGCTTGGATTGAGGAATTGGAGAGCCGAGTTCGAATTCCAGTCGAATCCATTACATTCACTTACATGCTAATACCCTTGGGAAAGGTGTGAATTCTCTTCTTCTTCCTCCAACTATGGGTAAATAGCAGGACAGACTGGGTTCTGTAGCCTTGGATGGCAGCTGTCTAGGAGAAGGACAACTCTGAATTCAAAACCTGCGGAGGGTCGTTTGGGGACCTTGTGGCATTCGCTGCACCAGGTCCCTGTATTTGTCCCTCCAAAAAGTGTGGATGGCCATGCACAAAGCCTTCACCAGTGTAATCAAATCTCATGTGTCGGTGTCAGGCTTTCAGTTTCTGGGAACTGATCTGTCTGACCCTCATACGTCGAGTTCGACGGGAGAGTCGATCATATATATATATATATATATATATATATATATATATATATATATATATATGATAAGATAAATAACGAATAGGAAACATTCATCAATCTAACATGTTTCACTTTTATTAAAGCTTCATCAGTGAATGAGATATGGAGCAAAAGAAGAAAGAAATTCTTGTATTTTTATATTTGTGTTGTTTGATTTTTATTGGTTAAACATGTTTCATATGCATTTGTTTTTTTAAACCAACAGTAGTATAATTTAGTAACTTAATATTTATGTAGATATAATTAGGAAGAAAAATAAATCCAGCACCAATTCAGATGCCATTACTGTTTAAATTAATTGTTTACAATGTGAAAGAATTTATGTCAGATGGACATCAATAGATCTAAAAGCCTATGTCGACAAACATAAAATAGATTTAGATTTAGACAACCATTAAAACTCTTTCGCAATACACAGGAACAAAACTGGCCATAACTTGATTGATGCCACCCTAATTAAAAAAAAACATAATTCTTTACAAAGAAAGTATTTTGAGAGCCTAGTAATAACAATATTGCCAACTATAAACACACATCAAAAACATTATATTACATCACCAACCTTCATTGAGTGCATTCTTAAAGAATCTAATGTATGTTTATCTAAAACAAGTGGTATGTACATGAAAATGTTCCCTAATCAACATGAGCAAAACCAACAAATATAATGTTGGCTAGACATAGACACACACTCACACACACTTACGAATATACATTATGACACACACAGACAAACTAGAATTATTATACACTTACATACATAAAGCAATATTTATGGTTTTTCAGGTAGGCTTGAAATACGTTACTTTCTTGAAACTTTGAATGGACATGACCTCTCTTCCTAAATTCGGAATGCCACAAATTATACTATTGTTAGATTAAAAAGTCAAATCCATGTGAAACATAATTAATCAATGAAAATCAAACAACACAAAAGTAAAAATACTAGAATTTCTTTCTTCTTTTTCTACATATCTCATTCTCTACTTCAATAAAATTGAAACATGTTAGACTGATAAATGCTTACTATTTGTTCTTTATTCTATCACACACACACACATATATATAAGTGAACATTGATGTCAACTCTAAGCAGCAATAGTCAGTTTCATACTTGAATGCAACCCTCAGGTCTGAAGATTTTATTCAAGCATGAAACACGTTTAGCCATAAATATAGCATACTTTAAAACTATATTTTATCATATATATAATAGTAATTTTAATATAAAAAGCATATAGTTTTACAGGATATATATATATATATATATATATATCCTGTAAAACTATATGCTTTTTATATTAAATATATATATCCTGTAAAACTATATGCTTTTTATATATATATATCCTGTAAAACTATATGCTTTTTATATTAAAATTACTACAAATTATATTGATTATATCAAATAAAAAATTTTGAGAAAATATTTAAACCATTACATTTTTCTTCTTTTTTTTTTTTAAACTCATTTCAACATATGCAAGGCAAGAGAGCCACTAATGTGAAGGGGGTTACAGAGCATGAAAGAATATAAGAAAGACATTATTAAGGAGTGAGAACAATAAATGAACAGAATTTTCTTTTCTCAAATTTATTGCTTCTGAAACTCTCTTCTGGTTTCTTGCTTTCCAGTCAATTTTGATCTTTAAAAATTTAAATACAATATCAATTGTTATTTTCTGTCTCCTTAATTCCTGTTGTTTCATTGTTCTATCTCCTTAATAGTGCTTTCTTTTTCTCATATTCTTTCACACTCAGTAACCCTTTGTGTCTTAGTGGCTTTATTGCCTTGCATGGGGTGAAATGATTAAAAAAATATTATATAATGGTAAGATTTTATTGAACTTTTCAGAAATTATTCAGTAATAAATAACATTATTTTCTAATCTTGTCAGAAAATTTTTAAGGCTGTCATTGAAGGAAAATATACATGCATCCAGAGCACACATAAGCATATATGTACATTCAATTTGAATGAAATTGAAATGCACTTATGTTTTGCAAGGGCTAATTTCCTTTTCTGTCTGGTAAAATCCTCTGGGTAACAGGAAAAGGGTAAACTGAAGAAAAAGCTGAAAGATGCAGGACATTGAAGTCATTTTTATGATTCCTACTGTATTTAAACTGAATATATTCTTTAATAAATGTAGTATTTTAAATGGACAAGCAATTTAGATTTTCAATTTGAATATCTGGGATAGCAGTGAAGATGTACTGAATTAGCAAATGTAAATACGCAGGGTCTTATATAAAATCAGATACGGTCATAAGTGAAATTGCATATGACGATAAATTCAGCAGATTAAAAAAAAAACAAAGGATGGTAAGAGATGAAAATGATGCTTACCAGGTAGAAGTTTCAGTAGGGACTCGTGAATTTGTGTTTGCTTGTTGATCATATGGTTTTTTTGGTAATCAGTTAGTTGGCTGACTTGGTGCTTCACTTGGTGTATTTCAGATTGGTATTTAAGTTCTGTCATTAAAGTAAATGAAAATGTTTTATTATTTTCCTCTTCTTTTTTTTAATCATTTCCCCCCAAGCAAGGCAGTAAAGCATCTAAGACGCAAGGGGCAACACAATGCTAGAGAATATGAGAAAAAAATTACTATTAAATAGAGAGAACAATAAAAGAAAGAAGAATTAAAAAGATAACGATTTAAATTTTTGAAGATCAAAGTTTTTGGGAAACAAGAAGCCACAAGCTCCACAAAAAATAAATATGATAGAAGGAACTGTCAGCATAGAACTTACAGTTCCATCTCGTCATTTCAACTGTAAAATGATGAGACCTTGCCACTAATTTAATACTGTGCTTAAATCCATAACGTCTTGGTACGATAGAGCAAAGTTCATCAGAACAATTACCATGAAATTATTTACAAAAAAGGCATATGGAAGCTACATTACAGCAGTGGGAAAATGTCTGAAGCCAGGTCAGGATCTATAACATTGCAGATTCTTCTTTGGATTTTATCAAGAATGTCTAAATATATAGCAGGAAAACCAGACCATATGTGGCAGAAATAAACAAAGCATGGATGAATGGTAGACTTATAAATATGTAAGATAGATTTTGGCAGGAAAAACTGTCTAGCATGACACAGGGAACTAACTTTCGTAGCAGTAGATTCTGGCAAGAAAAAGTGTCTAATATACAAAACCATGTAAGTGATTTTAGTTGACGAGTACATTTTGTGTATTTGCCAGCTAAACTTAGTGTAAATCCTAGATTAGCTTAGTGGGTATATATCATCGAAAGACCAGTATAAACTGTTCAATGATTTTGTGCAGTAGTGCACATAAAACTGATAGTTGTGATAGGTCATGAATATGTCAGATTATTGTTTAAAATGTTCTACCATTACGGTATTGATCATTTTTTATGGTCTGCCATTCATCTATTCTTATCTGGGAGTCACTTTTCTTCATGTATATCTGTATATATATATATATATATATATATATATATATATATATATATATATATATATATATGCTCCTGAAAAATTTATTTCGGTTGAGCTCTCTGGGGAGGATGTGTGGGTTTGTAAACAGTGACTATTACGGCTAATAATGCAAGACTCTTCGGTAAACCGAATCGAGTTCTCTCAGTCACTGTGTGTTTATCTAAATATAAATACGCTTAAATTCACCTTCTTCTCTGCCATGCGCCAACGGCTTCAGGGTAAACTTTCCGACTGACGCGAATTCAGCCGGTTTTCGATTCTAGCCAGAGGCAACCGGACGTCTAGCCACACTGATGAGCTGTGATACAGCGAAACAGTCTGTCTGTGGATGACAATATATATATATATATATATGTATGTGTGTGTGTGTGTGTGTGTGTGTGTGTGTGTGTGTGTGTGTGATCCACAGACAAACTGTTTTGCTCTATCACAGCTCATCAGAAACCCAACCGATATAGCATCATTCGAAGATATTTCCCCTGAGCTAACACCGCCCAGCAGAGAGGAAGGTGAAATTTTATGTATTTATTTTAGAATAAACACACCATATTATGAAGTGGACTAAGTCTGACAGTTATTTTATTATATTTTCTGTTTATACATTATTTTCATAGATACAAATATTTTAAGTAAATGCGCTGATTATAATAAACAGTATTAACTACACTTACTGGCCTGAATGTCCGAGTAATTTAGATATTTATATGTATGTATGTATGTATGTATGTATGCTCAGATCAAGTGTGATCTTCAAAGAGGGATCACTCTGATTTGACAATTAATATAGAAATGTTGTGTGTGAGTGAATGCTGTTGTCAAGGTCAGGTTATGTAAACCATCTGAAAGGTTATGATAACAGCCAGAAGCAAGCCAACTATGCCAACCTGCCTTATCGTCCTGCCAATAATACCTGTGTTGCTTGCAACGAGGTTTGCAGATCATCATCTGGACTAGGAAGGCACATGGTATGCACAGTAGTGTTGTAGGCCATGTAGATCCAATCAACCCAATCAAAAATACAGAATTTATTTGTCAGCTATGCCTGATACCTATGAAGTCAAATATTGGTCTCAGAAGTCATCTAAGGGGCCATAGATGCTAAAATGAGATGAAAGTCATTACAAGTGATGCAAAGGATGAAGACGCAGCTATCATCTGAGTAAGATGTGGCAATCAGCATCTATGTGTATTAATCAATACATGTTGCAGATATTGATATTATAACGAGTATGGTCCTCACTGGGTGACTTTCTTAGAAGAGTGCATCACTGTGATATGAGAGTTTGTAAGCTAGCTGAAGAGACCATTACTTCTGAAGTGAACATCCAGAGTGCTCTTTTAATTCTGTTCTTGTGCCAGAGAAAGCTTAGTAAAAGTGACTGATATATATTGTGTGAGGGGTATATTTATGTAGCAATAATTTACACAAGCAAATAAAAAAATAAT
Source organism: Acanthosepion esculentum (assembly GCA_964036315.1). Taxonomy (NCBI): domain Eukaryota; kingdom Metazoa; phylum Mollusca; class Cephalopoda; order Sepiida; family Sepiidae; genus Acanthosepion; species Acanthosepion esculentum. The sequence continues at coordinate 31,867,508 of OZ038501.1, read as the reverse complement.
ATATTTATTATTTTTTTATTTGCTTGTGTAAATTATGGCTAAAAGGTGAAATAAAAAGTTTTATCTTTTTAATTTTTTTTATTATAGTTTTCCAATTATCAAATATGATGTTGTACATCAGGATTGAAATTGTGAATAAACAGTCCAAATTTCATGTCTTATTCTGTTTTTGGTCATGTACATTCAACTATCTTAGTCATCTTCTCAGTATGGTAGACAAGATTTTGTGGGCCATTTCCTGACCTTTTTTTTTAGGTGTGGAACACTGTAATTCAAATTAATCCAATGTGACATCATGTGTTAAACAGTTACACAGGACAAAATCAGAACAAAACTTTGAACGGTTTATCCACAATTTTGGTTTCAATATACATCTTATTTAAAAATTAGAAAAGTGAAGTAAAGAATTAGGCAGAGTTGAATTTAAGTAAACTTGTTTGGCTATTATATATATATATATATATATATATATATATATATATATATATATATAAGAAATATACTCTTAAGGTGTGCTATATTTTTGGGATAAAGTGCTCAATATCAGAGATAGAGTGTGTGTAAATATAAAAGAGAACATTGAAGTCAACACTTAGAGGTGACAGGCTGTTTCATGCTAGACACAATCATCAGGCCATGAGTCTCGTGGCCTGATGACTGAAACTAGCATGAAACAGCTTGTTACCTCTAAGTGTTAACTTCAATGTTTACTTTTATATATATATATATATATTATAATTATTTAAAAAAAAATATGATTCCTTCGCTACATAAGAGTTCTCATGTTTCAAAGACGAGAGCCGAAACCCTCAATATAATTATTAAAATTAATTTGAATTAAGGTATGAAGTCCTGTTTCATCCTCAAGCGAAAATTTAGGAATAACCAAAGTTGGAAGTTTATGCATCTTTATAAGCATGTTGGTTCGCAAAATAATTACTATGGAATTGGCTGGGGCAACCATTTTGGTTATGTGGTCTAACAATTAATTCTTATCCACATATCAATCACCTTTTGAAAAGAGGTCGAGCCGAGGTAGGGTGGGGTATCTATTTCAAAGCGGATGATGGCATTCGTGTACGCTCTCAGCCTGGTCAGTTACGGCGAAAGATAACTTTTTTGCTCCATGATATGTCTTGAAGTGTCTAGGGAATTTTTGTTTTATTTTATCTATTTATTTATTAATTTGTCTTTGTTTTTTTCAAATGGCTGTTTCATATATAAACACGTCGCACTGAACTACAATGTTTTTTGATGACTTCATAAAGGCTTTTTCTATTTAATGATAGGGTTAAGATTTTAAGTCTTTTATTAAGCTATGAAATTTAAATTTTTATTTTTTTATCTAATTATTTAATGCGAAAATTTGTTAATGTCGGCAAAAGACCGTTAACTCATGTCTGTGGTTTAATAAATTTTAATTATTTAGAAACTTAATAATGTGTAGTTTTTCATGTAGGCATAAAGGGCATGGGTCATCCCAGGTTCTACACGTTCTTTCTTATTTTTCTACATACCTACACACACACACACACATATATATATATATATATATATATATATATATATATATATATATGTTTATAATTTCAGTCATGAATGAAGCCTGAGTTGATTTCCTCTGATGTTTACCCTTTACCCCAGTTATATCTGTTCTTTTCTTATGGTCAGGAATATTTGTTTGAAACCAGAAGAGAGAACTCATTGTTCTTCTTATTCTTTATATTGTATTCTTTTTATTCTTGTTTCAGGGAGGATTTCGCCATTGAAGCAATTCAAACCTGCTATACAGATTGCATCTCATTACCATTCTTTTGATCAGTCAAGGTGAGTAGACAGACATCTCTGTTGTTGATAAACACTTTTTTAATGTGTATACTTACATATGGCGACGGTCTGTTTCTTGGGTGCAATGTTCAGGTCATATGTTTACACACACTCTATCCCCAATAGTGAGCACTTTCCCCCTATAAATATAGCTTACCTTAAACCTTATATATATATATATATATATATATATATATATATTATAATTTTATCATATAGACAAAACCATTTTACTCACAACAAAGATGCAACTTGGTTTCAGTGCATTTTAACTGCACATCTACGGGTGAGGGTCGGAAATGGTTATGAATGATCCTGTTTGTAGGCAAGCCCGGATGTAAAACGTCACATTTTTCTTCTCAAAAAAATGGAAAATAGGAAGTGACGTTTTACATCCGGGCTTGCCTACAAACAGGATCGTTCATAACCATTTTCGACCCTCACCCGTAGATGTGCAGTTAAAATGCACTGAAACCAAGTTGCATCTTTGTTGTGAGTAAAATGGTTTTGTCTATATGATAAAATTATAATAAATAATTATCACTCTACTACCTGTATTGAGTTCTTTTTTGAATTAACGCTGCGAACGTTAGAATTTATATATTACTTTCGTTCTCATCGCATCGGATATATATATATATATATATATATATATATATATATATTGGTTTACTGTTTCCTGCAAGACACTTTTTCTCTCCAGAATCTATCTTACATATCTCTAAGTCTACCGTTCATCCATCCATGCTTAGAATATTGCTGCCACATATATTCTGATGCCCCTGCTATTTACCTTGACCTCCTTGATAAAATCCAAAGAAGAATCTGCAATATTATCTGTCCTGATCTGGTGGGCCGTGTTCAGTCACTTTCCCACTACTGTAAGGCTGCCTCTCTGTGCCTTTTCTATAAATACTTTCACAGTAGCTGTTCAGATGATGATCTTAGCTATGGTACCTTGACCCTATGAATTAAAGCGAGGTACTAGACTGGCATCAAGAACTCATCAATTTACAGTTGAGCTGGCTAGGTGTAGCCATAAATTCTATGCTAACAGTTTCTTCCCTTGCACTTCTCGCTTGTGGAACTCCCTTCTGGCTCCATGCTTTCTAGCCAAGTTTAATCTGTAAAACTTTAAATGCAATGTCAATTGCTATCTACTGTCCTCCTGATTACACTTTTCTCTCCCTGCTCATTATTAATGTTTTTTTCCTAATTCTTCCACTCCCAGTAATTCATTGTGTCATAGTGGCTTTACTGCCTTGCTTAGGGTGAAACTGATTAATATATATATATATATATATATATATATATATATATATATATATATACATATATATATATATGTAAGTGTATTCGGGCAGCAATCCTTCTTTTATACAAGTTTCATTAAAAACGACAGACAAGGAACTGCAATTACTTTCCTTGCCAGCAAAATTATACAAGTTTCATCAAAAATATACATAGAGAGAAGAAATATAACAAATGTGAATTTTACATCAATAAATGCTGAAGATACAGTGCTATATCTTTAAATTTAAATTTTTAAGTTTTCTGCATCTGATTTATCCAAATATGTAAACTAGCTGACGTCATTCAGCTTCTTTTGTTTTTTTTATGGCCAGTGTATTTAAATATTCTAGATTGTAATAGTAGTTTTATTAGGAAAGAAGATATGTTGTATGAACCTGGATATAAATTTACTATGGAAAATTCTGAAATTAGTGCATTTCTATACATTTTTGGTTTAATAAATTATCGCCTACTTTAATTAAAACTATATTCTTTAATTTGAAATTATTGTCAGGCTTAACATGGGAGTTTTTTTATTTTGTCATTATATTTCCCAATATTATTCAGACATATAGATTTTGTATATCATGTCTTATATACACACATATATATATATATATATATATATATATATATATATATATATATATATACATATATATATGTGTGTGTGTGTGTGTGTGTGTGTGGTAGACTCTCCAGCACATATGATTTGATTATCATGGTGAAGGTTTTGTGTAGAATCAATCACACTTTTTGAAAAGCTGAATGCAGAGACCTGGTGCACTACATTTCACAAGATCCCCAAACAACCCTCCACAGGTTTTGAATTCAGAGTTGTCCTTCTCTTAGACCAGTTGCCCACCAAGGTTATAGAACCCAGTCTATCCTGCTATTTACCCATAGCTGGAGGGAGATACCAGCATCTCTCTTTCATGCGTATGTGTAGTTGCCCCAACATAACAAATGTAGTCCGATGAAATACATC
>OZ038501.1:31743400-31860900 GCA_964036315.1 Acanthosepion esculentum | reverse complement strand
GTTTTCATTTTCACTAAAAATTTGTTGTTGCTTACATGTTTGGTCCATAGTATTCTCAGCATCCTTCTGTAGAACTATATTTCTGTTGCTTCAAGTCTCTTCTTTAACTGTGAGGAGATTGTTCAGCATTCACTGCCATATAGGAGGACTGATATTATATAAGTCTTTTCTTTGTTTCTAACAAATCTTTTCTTGTTTCTTAATGGTCTGGAAGGCTTTTGGAAGGCATCTTTCACTTTCCCAATGCAGATTCAGATTTCATTGTCACACTTTCCATCCTCTGTTAAAACACTTCCCAGATATTTAAATTGTTGCACTTGTTTGGTTTTGGTAACTCCAATTTGCAATTTTTACTAACAACCATGCATTCTCTCTTCTTGTAGTTGATGTTTAGTCCTTGCTTCATATTTTCCTTTGCTACCTTCTGTACTTTTTGTGGAAAGTTTGATACTCTCAAGACATATTGAAGGCCAGAGGGGCAGAGAAAAGCAGAGAATAACCTACCAAACAAGCTCGGGTAAATGGTTGGCAGAACAGGGATTAGGAGAGATAGCAAAAAGACAAACCTTGCTAAGAGCTACAAAGAGCAGGAACTTGCGGAGAGCATCCTCCACACCCTGAAGGGACATGGCACAGAGAACAACAACAAGAAGCTTGAGTAGATGGTTAGCCGAATAAGGATTAGGAGATAGCAAAAAGACAAACACTGCTAAGAACTAGAAAGAACAGGAAGTTGTGGAGACCCATGTTCCTGAAGAGACATGGCATATAGAAGAAGAAGAAGGTTGCTTACCTTCATAGAAGAGCTTCTCAATTTCTGTTACTGGTTCTTTCTTCTGCATCCCAATAGCCACTGTGTCTCCAATATTTATGGTTCCATGATAAAAGGATTCTGGCTGAAGTATTAAAAAAGAAATACAAACTAAATAAATGTATTATCTTGTATCAAATGGTAAAATATTCTTGACTGATTTATTTGCTTTTTATAGCAGGTTATTTAAAGTCATAAAATATTTTTGGACTGTAAGAATTTTTTGGAGATAATGATTTTACTGATACAATTTAACTGATATTATTTAACCCATAGCTGGGGAGAGAATAGGTGAATTCATACCTCTCTCAGTATTATTTGTGTGAAAGTGAATATAATGATCCCAACTGGAATTGGAACACATCTCTCTGATTTCCAATTCTGAGCTGTTATCCATTACACTATCTGCATTGCCAAACTTATCTTACCTGGTATTCCCTAGCGGTCACCCATTTAGGTACTGACTAGGCCCATCATTGCTTAACTTCAGTGATCAGTCAAGAACTGATGTTATAAGCTAATAATAGTAAAAGAAATTTTTTTTCTTTAAATTGTTTTCTCCTTGCACATAATCTACAAGTGCTTTTAACTAGTCAATTGGTAACCATTGACATACTCTTAACGGTAAGTTTATATTGATGTAAGTTTTAATTGATGTAGTTTATATTTCATTAGCTTCCTTATTGCATTTCATGTATTTTTGTTTAATTTCTTTGAAAAGTTAGAATACTTCTATCCTAGGGTTTCCAAACCAAGGCGTAATCACCCACCAGTGGGTGATTTCGACTGTCAGGTGTGTGATGAGAAAATTGTGGGCAACAGGAAATTTTGATGAGCAATATAGAATTTTGAGTATTAAAAAGGTATTCCAACATACATTACTTGAAAAATATATTCAAAGGTGACATGCAAAAAACCTGAGTAAAAAGTCCCCAAAAACCAGAAGGCTGAATGAGAGTAACTGAGTCACATTCCTAGATAAGATATAAATATGCCCCACAAACAAAGAATATTTTGATATTTTTCATAGTTTTCGGAAGGGTCAGTTCATAGTTCTTTAGATAAAATAACATTTTTTTCAGATATAAATCAGATAAGTGAAAATAAAGAACAACAAATAAATATTCACTGAATTTTTATTTATTGTTAGTCATGTATATTTTTTAAATTTTATAATTAAGAACAAAAATCATTTAGATTTTGGTCAACACTTGCAATGCTAACCCTGACCATAAAACTAACCTTGACCATAAAACTAAATTGTATATATAGTTTTCAATAGACAAGTTTACTTTCATTTGTAGTAGTAGCAGCAGCATTATTTGTTATCTCCCTTTGGTAGAATGATCAATTTTTCTTTTTTTTTTGAGGGGAGGGGTTGTAGGGTTAATTTTTTTGGCGGGGGGGGGGGAGAGTTACTGTTTTGTCTTTTTATCAAATCACCCAAACAATATATATATTCCTTCATTAGTCACTGTCTCCACCTATGGCAGATTGCGAGCTAACATTTTCCACCATTGAATGAAGTTTGTAGATCTTAGTGAGGACCATCTTTGAACCTCGCAGACTGATGTTACAGAACTGCAAACAAAGAATGGTACCAAATAACAGAAACCACATCGCTTAAGGACTTCCAACAGCAACAACAGTTAAAATGGATAGCATGAGACTTGAAGAGAAAATAATGACATAATCAAGACAATCCACACTACTTCAAATAAAAGGTTAAGAAAGAAGCCCTTTGTAGTGAACGGCTGTCTAATTAGTATCACTAAGGCAGAGAGACTAAGTGTCCAAGTAGTAAAGGAAGGGGTAGAATACGATATGCAAAATTAACAAATACTGCTGAGAAAATGCAAAGGAAATAACACCCCCATTAATACTGGAAAACCCGATAACTGTTAGTGGACTTAAGATACCTATTTTCCTGAAAAATTGTTTTAGTAGAAAGATTTTATAAATTTCATCTGATGTTCAGCTGTTTGGTTAATAAATACCAAATGTTTGCGTATAAGGGAACAGCTATTATTAACATTACCATCTCTTATGATCTTGAGGAATCTTATTTAGTGTCTGCCAATCATTAGTCGGTAACCACAGAATTATGCTAATCCTTCCCCCTCTGTTTTGGTTTTCCTCTACTTCTTTTTCCAGGTGCCATACCCTCAACAGAAAAAAATTAGTGAACCCTGTATTAGATTTTTTAATGTATCCAAATAGAGAAGGCAAGAGAAGTGATGAATTTAAAGTAACAAAAATGATTTCGGGCCACTTGAAAATAGCATCCAAGATTTAAGAAAATGACAATACAACAGAAAAAAACCAAATGGCTCATGTTTTACAATTATTTTCACACTTGTATCTCGACCACTCAACTCTACATTTTTTTTTATTTTCTGCAATCCACTTGACTTGCTTCCTGTCCATTTCAGAATGTAAATTTCATCATTGAAGATGACTGAAACTTCATTCAGGAAATGGTTGTAAGCACTATGCTTATTAAGTTGTTAACCACACCATTTTTCTTCAATTCAAATACATATTCCTTCCTACTCTTAAGCTATAAATTATAGAATTCAGTAACATTCAACTGGCAAAATGGCACCCCATCTTTCGAAAACTTAAAAAAAACAAAAAAAAACAGCATGGGATAGGGTCCAATATGAAGACTTAGTAAAAGTTTAAGTGACTCACCAAATAAAAAATTTCCCCGGCTTCTTGAATACACTCCAAAGGTCGATTGGTTTCATCAAGTTTGGGGTAAATAGAATTAAACCATTCAAGAATGGTGAATCCAAGTGGTATTCCTGAAAAAAAGAATAGAATATTATAAGTCACTATTAACTCAATTGCCTAATGAGTACATCCTAGAATAACTGTCAATCTTTTACCTGGTGGAGGGGTCAAGAATATGCTAACTGCATATCTGTACAGAGGAGTAACTCTCACCAAAAGGGTCCCGCCTGTTTCATGCCTATCTTTTTTTGACTCTTGTGCTAACTGGATCTAAGGCTACACTTTTTGGTTTACCTTTTTTAACTTATCTTTTTGGTACCTAGACTTTATACATAATACTAGATTGATGGCAAGGTCTTATAATTTTACAACTTAAATGTCTATGTAACCGTAAGTTCTATGCTAGAAGTTCCTTCTCTCTCACTTCTCACTTATAGAACTCTCTTCCAGCTTCTTGCTTCCCAGTCAACTTTGATCTTCAAAAATTTAAATGCAATGTCAATCAATATCTTCTATCTTCTTAATTCCTATTCTTTTATTGTTCTCTCTCCTTAATAATGTTTTCTTTTTCTCATATTCTCCCACCCTCAGTAACCACTTGTGTTTTAGTGGCTTTATTGTCTTGCTTGGGATGAAATTATTTTAAAAAAATGCAAACTAAACCTATGTCTGCTTTTCTATTGTTTATTAAAATGACAGAATTTGATATTAAATAACTTTGGAACAATTGATATGCTGTAAAACAAAACAAACTAAATTGGAACAATAAAACATTCAAATATTGAAAACAGAACAACATTTTTGGTATAAAATGACAATTGGAAAAATCTTAGATTTTGCCGACGCGTTTCGTCTTCTGACTTTTTCAAGGCAAAAATGAAATCGAAATATCTCTGTTGTTATAGTTACATTAAAAATTCTTGTCCACAGAATTGATCTGGGAATTTAACAACATTTTTGTTTCTTTTCTTTTTAACCCTTAGCACTCTGTAGGTGACTATTTTCACCAAAATATAGTGTTTTATATATTAGTTCTAGATGTGACCCCTGTAATGTTGAGAGGAACATATTAATAACCTTGAGTACAAACTTGACTTGTCCATCATCATAAACAGATGGAAACAGCATATAAAGTACATGGAAATTTATCAGCCAGTACTGATGAAAAGGTAATTTTATCTATCAACATGTCTTCTTATTATCCCCGCCCCGCCGTTTTCATGTGATATTCTAAGCTGTTGAGGACCCCAAAGATGTCTACTATTAATCACTCAACAGTCTTTAGAAAGAAAGTGACCGTCTCTAGTTAAAAATGCTGCTAGTATGTTAAAAAATAATTTTAGTGTAGAAGAGTTTTTATTATTTACTAGCAGGAGCCCCACCCACACTGCAAATTACATCGATTTACTAATAAATTTTTTTAATGGTTTATTTTTCAACCTAAGACCATTTCTAGATAATTATAAGAAAATTGACATGATACTTTTTAACAATACTGAAATATCCTCAACAGATTTAACCCCTCACTGCAAACAACTACCTCTATCTACCCCACTTCAATCCCTCTCTGTGTTGCACTCTCTTCTTGTCTCTCTATGTCCCTATCTGTCTTTCTGTTTTGCTCTCTTTGTCCATCTCTCTTTATGATGCTCAACACACTCTCGGTTTAATGAAATTTTTGATTGGAACATCATATATTTTCATTATACAGTGTAACCCGGATATAAGAGACCCAGATATAAGAGAAACCCGGATATAAGAGAGATTTTATAATTAGAGCCATACTTACCTAAACAAAATAGACAAAACCCTGATATAAGAGAAACCCGGATATAAGAGACTTGCTGGGCCGGAGAAGGGGTATCTTATATCCGGGTTTCTTTTATATCCGGGTTTCTCTTATATCCGGGTTTGGTCTATTTTGTTTAGGTAAGTATGGCTCTAATTTGGGACCAGATAAAATCTCTCTTATATCCGAGTTTCTCTTATATCCGGGTCTCTTATATCCGGCTTATACTGTACTTATTAAAGAAAGGTTTTAATTTCAAAAGGTCACTTGCAGTTCAGGAGCAAAATTTGTCCTCAACAGATTTATCTCCTCATGACAAACAACTACCTTTATCTAAGATGACACCCCCCCTGCCAATTTCTCTGTGTCACACTCTCTTTATGTCTCTCTATGTTCCTCTCTATCTCCTTCTGTTTCCCTCTCAATATCTGTGATTCCAAGTATGACATGCACCATACATAGGCACAAGCATATTAATATATAGATTCTGATTAAAATCTGAATAATCATTTAGAGGACATACATATATATATATATATATATATATATATATATATATATATATATATATATATATATATATATATATTAAAATAATAAGAAAGAACAATGAGATTTATAATTCAGAGTTCTTAGCATTTATTTTTATTTTTAAAAAACAGTGCTCAATACAACAGTAGAGCATAATATGATAATTTTTTAAAAAAATTATATAATCATCACAACACTGAAATTCCCATGTTCCAAAACTGAAACCTCAATTTAAATTCAATAATAGAAATTAAATTTAAAATACAAAGTTCTATTCCATTATCAAGCGATGCTAAGAATAACTTTTTGAAACTGATTCACTTAATTTATAAATCCAGACAAATTTGATATTTTGAGATGTTGGGGTTAAGGAAAATTCCATCTTTTTTATTTTAAGGGTGTTAAGATTTAACTTATTTAGAAAACTCATGTATCTAATGTATTGTAGCTATCAAGTCGATCAAGTCATAATATAACAGTACATTGTGAAATTAGTATTAACGACGTTGGACTGTATAGAGATGATGGACTTATGGTTATAAGAAAGTCTACTAACTTTAAAGTAGATAAAATTAGAATGCTATTACACAGAGAATTTAAATGCCTAAACTTGAAAATTACTGTAAATACTAATTTAAAAAGTAGACTTCCTAGACATAACATTATATTTGATGAATAATATGTACCTACCTTACAAAAAAAAACAATAGTAATCCTCTCTCTCTTTTCTCTCTTTCTCTCTCTCTCTATATATATATATATATATATATTCCTTTTTAAGAATGTCTCTTCAGGCAATTATGGCTCTTCACAGATCTCTTTTCTTTATTAATTACAAATTCCCATGCATTCTTAGAAAAGATATTAGAGTCGTTTTTTGTTACCTATTTTATGGTTTGGACTTCAGTGTATTCCTTCTCTTAGACTGGTTGCCACCCAAGGCTAGAGAGCCCAGTCTACTTCACTATTTAACTCATAGCTGGGAGAAGAAGAGATGGACTCATGCCTTTTCTGAGGGTAATTATATGAAAGTGAATGCAACAGACTAGCCTGAAATTTGAACTCATGAGGGGGCAGTCTTTAAGTCAGTGTTTTATGTTAATGTATTTGTGTCAAGCCTAACCATCAGTTTGGAGTAACAGTGACTGCTTCTCAAATTGGAAAACATCATAAATAAAATGCAACAACTTTTTGATGATTTAAAATGAAAGTTTTTTTTCTTTCTGTGTCAACACAGTGTCATCTGCCTATTTTATATTATTATTGCCTTTCCCACTGATAATTAGTTCTGGTAGGGTCTCCAGCTCCCTTAAGATAGCCTCATTATAGAGGGTAAACAAATCTAGAGAGAAGACACAGCCTTGTCTTATGCCTCTTTCTATTTTTGTATACATAATTTGTTTTCTATCCATATGCAGTATATGCTCCTAGTATAAGTGCTGCATAAGTTCTAACATCCTTCCCAAGTAGATTGAGTTTTCCTCATAGTTCAAATAGATCTTTCTGTCATACCTTATCAAATGATATAATTTTATAAAAAAAAATAACCTATTCAGTGTCTTAAAAATTTCAGAATGAATAAAAATAAAGTGAAAAAGAGAATCATAAAAATGATATAAGCAAAAAAATAAGAAAAATAAGGAGTACATTTGACGGAAAAATTTGCCATTAATCTTCATGTCACAGTTGTTTGTAGATTAAAAGGTTGTAGATGTTCCCACTGTTTTATTGCAATCCATAAGCAATGAGACAGGGAAAGCAAGAACAGGGATAAAATAGAAGAAAAAATATATATATTAATTTACATAACAGAGAAATCCAAATAAGTATAGGCTATTTTAACTAACACCGAATGTGTCAGCCTTATTCAACTCAGATGGTGTCAGAACTAGAGATTTAAAATTTAATATTTGACAAAGACAGCAGTTGAAAATTGATACAGAGCCAATCCATAACAGGGCAGAAAGGACAGACCACCCGAGTGGTGGTAAGGGGAGGGTGGAGGTGATCTGTCTTAAAAGGAAAGAAGTTACACAAATTCAGCCCAGATATTAAACTTAAAACCCCAAATTGGGATCATAAGAAAGATGAAGTGAAATTAAAGGAAGACTGAGAAAAGAAGATTTATAAAAGAAAATTTTTAATTATTGATTATATAAAAAAATTGTTCCTACTAAAAATGACCAAAATATGCTTACAAATAAAAGATATAATAAGATTAACAAGAAATCATTTTTAGATAGTTTATATTAAGAAAGAATATATTGAAAAATTAATGAATAAAATAAAAATAGAAATAATTATATAAACCATTTAGAATTTTAAAGATAAGTTAAATTATTAAGAATACAAGCCATACCCAGTCTGTTGAGTGATAATCTAATTCTATAAACAACAGCCACCTGCACTAATGCAAAGCTCTTCAGTAGAATGAATGGAGCACTTTGGCTGATTGGCATTTGTTTACTTTTGTAAAAACAATACGCTTGATTTAGTTGTGTAACTCTACAGAGTGAAGATAGCTCTGGCTGACACCAAATTAGTTGTGTTTCAATCCTGGCTTGAGGCATTCGGAAGTCTAGTCGCACTGAGGAGCTGTGATACAGCGAAACAGTACTGTCTGTGAATGACATAATAAATATATATATATATATATATATATATATATATATATATATATATATATATATATGAATGAAGAAATATAGTTTTAAGGTGTGCTATATTTATGGGATAAAGTGCTCATTATCAGAGATAGAGCGTATGTAAATATAAATATAAAAGTAAACATTGAAGTCAACACTCAGAGGCGACAGGCTGTTTCATGCTGGACGCAATTTGCGGCCTGACGATTACATCCAGCATGAAAAAACCTGACGCCTCTGAGTGTTGACTTCAATGTTCACTTTCATATATATATATATATATATATATATATATATATATATATATATATATGAGTGTTAAGAGAAGAGAAGTAATGGGAAGAGCAGTAAATATAGACAAGAATAAGGAAGGGAACAAAGAGATAAAAAATATATGAGAGAGTTGGAGGATGAGAAGTAGTGGGAAGAGGAGTAAATGTAGAGAAGAATCAGGAAGCAAAGAAATAGATAAAAAATATATGAGAGAGTTGGAGAATGAGAAGTAGTGGGAAGAGGAGTAAATGTAGAGAAGAATGAGGAAGAGAAGAAAGAGATTAAAAAAATTACAATGTATGAGAGAGTTGTGGGGATGAGAGCCAGTAGAATGAGGAAGGGAGAATGTAAAATAAAAGAAAAAACTTATCATATAGGATAACGTGAGGTGATGAGAAGTAGTGGGAAGAGGAGTAATGAATATTGGGGAAGAGAGGAAAGAAGAGAAAATAGAATAAAAAAAATTGTAATATATGCAGGAGTTGTAGGAAGAGGAGTAAATATAGAATGAGGTAGAGAGAAAAGCCATGAAATAAAAGAAAAGATTGCAATGTATAAGACAGTTGTGGGGAGAGGAGAAAAATGAAGAGAGAAAAATAAGAAAAAGTGAAAGCATTCCTTGAAGGGGACCATGAATGAAAGTGGAGTGAGAAAAGGAGAAATTTTCAACAACATTTTTTCTCTTTACCTAATGTTTCCATAGCAGCTGTTTTTACTCTATACATTTATCACCCTACTCCATCTTTGACTCACAGACACTCACAACATCGAGGTACTTACTTACATAAACAATAACATTTACACTTTGAAGGTGGTAAACCAGACAAAAGTTTCCAACACTAGGTCTAATCTATCAGCTGACATGGCCCTAAACTGGTGATCTACAATATAGACTCCCTTGTCTGTAATATCTACTGTTTCAAAACAATCATTTAAACAGATTCAAGTCTTTCATCTTATTTGAAAGATTAGATTTTAAAATATATCACAGGATCATCAGATGGGAAAATAGGAACACACATGGAAAAGGAAAAGGTGAAAAGAAAAGAGGGGAAAAAAGGAGAGTAAAGGAAAGAAAAAGCAGAAATGATCAGGAAGAAGAAAAAGAGAGAAAGAGGTGGGGAAAATAAAAAAATAGAAAAACACATGGAAAAGGAAAAGACAAGGAAAGAAAAGAAGTGAGAAAAGGAAAAAGACAGAAACAATCAGGAAGAAAAAAGAGAGAAAAAGATGAGGAAAACAAAAAGTAGAAAAACATATGGAAAAGGAAAAGATGAGGAAAAAAGAGGAAAGAAAAGTAAAGAAAAAGCAGAAACAATCAAAAAGAAGAAAAAAAAAAAGAAAGATGAGAAAATAAAAAAAATAGGAACATGAAAATGAAGGGAGGAATAAAGTATGGTTGAAAAAGACAAGTGAAGAAGATAGAATGAACAAAGAAGAATATGAATATAAGAAGATGGGTGAATTGAAAGAAAGAAACATGAAAAGAGAGGAAGAACAAAAAATAGAGAGACAAGATTAAAAAGAAGAAGCAAAGGTAGAAAAAAAGAAGGGGGACAGAGAAGAGGCAGACTGAAGATTGATAGAATGAAGACAGACTAGGTGGAGAGACAGAAGGTGAAAAATAAATAAGAAAACATCTACAACTTGAAAGGAAATATCCTAAAGAACAGGAACATAGGTTTTGTGATCAATTTCAAAGGCAAGAAAATTATTTTTTCTGACTAAAAAAAAAAATAAAATAACATAAAATAAATAAGAAATGTAAAAATAAAAATAGTGCAGATCATAAAAATTTTGAAAAAAAAAAAATGATATCTAAACTAATAAAAATATATGTGCACATACCTAAAGATACTAAATAAACTTTCTTGAGATAAATAGTGTCTCTTTCTTGTTTTTTGCTGCTGCACTCATTTCATCTGAGTTATTTTCCAGATTTGGTCAAGGATGGAAAAGGAATTAAGAAGAAATTCTGAGATGCTGGGATTTGTAAATCAAAAAGAAAAGACTGCTGAATTGCTAGGTGATATCAATCCTTCTCTATGACAGTGAATGTTAAGATAATTTTTTCACAGGTGAAGAGGAGGTTTCTACAGTAGTATGCTAAGAATATCATGGACACAGCAGGTGAACAACAAGGACGTTTTAAGGAAAATGGAAACAAAATGGGCACTTGCATTTAGAATCAGAAAGAGACAGTTGAATTTTCTGGGACAAAATGAGGAAAGAGGGCTTGGAAAATTTGATATTCACATATTAATGGAGATATTTAATTAGAAACAATGAAAAGAGTGCTGAATCCTCCTCTATGGCAGTGAATACTGGACAATTTCTTCACAGGTGAAGAGAAGGCTTGAGGCTACAGAAATGTGGTTTTACAATAGGATGCTGAGAATACCATGGATAGAGCAAATGAGCAATGAGGAAGGTTTAAGGATTTGGTTGATTGATTTTGTTTAACGTCATATCAAACTCTAATGTTATGCCGATATCTAAATATTTTGTACATAATTTTATGATTTCAACTACAGATTTTTATACATAATTTAATACATTCACAGTAAAGGTATGTTTTTTTTTTAGATATATATAGTCTGTACATCATAAAATGTACTGTTGGTAATTTTACTATAAAAAATGTATTTTTATATTTTTAGTGTTGTATTGATTGTCATTTTACTATAAAATATATTATTGCTTATTTTATTATAAAAAGGTACTGTTGATTTTTGTTTGCGGGTCTACTATTTTCCCATAGCTGGAATCCTAACAGGTCTTACCACCCCGGGCCAGGGTGGACCTGGGAACAACAGCAGTTAAGAGGTGGTTCCATGCTCCGCAAAAGCTCCACTCTCCTGATCAGAAGCCTTGCTGCTGGATGTAGTTTATCATCATACCCAGGATAAACATTTTAAGGAAAATAGAAATAAAGGCTGCTTATGCTTAGAATCTTAGAAGGCTTGGGGTATATATTGATTTTCAAGGCAAGTCTTACATCAAATATTTGGTGCAATGATAATTCTGTACTAGATTAAGATAAACTTTGTAAATATAGATAAAAAATAATTTTCTTTTTTGAAGTAAAAAAATGCCTTTAATCAAGTGGTCAGTCTTCTTATAAAGTCTTGTAAAATCTGCTCATGATCATGTCAAATATCAATACATGAAAGTGCATTGGTGGCTTTTATGATATATCAAGCCTATTTGGGTCATTTAATGTTGAAATCTGTTTTTATTATACTTGAGCCTGCAAGCACAGTAGAGAAGAGAAGGAAAGTAAACATAGAATAGGCTGTGCTAGGAGTAGTTTTGCCCAACACAACAGGATACTACAAAACTGTTATATAGGAATAAAGTGTTGCTGCCGACACTTCAATTTGAACATAGATCACCAGTGAGCAAGCACAGGCAATCCCATTATTGAATTAAGTAGACTACATGATTATAAAGAAAACTCATAAACAGACAGTATCATGGCATCTAATTGATCTCCATTTCTACTCTATCCTCTATTACTATACAGACCGCTGTTCTCTATACAATTCACTATACTATTTCTCTATACAGATTACTATACGGTGGTTACATTCGAGTGAGTATTATCAAGCAAGTACTATTAGTGCGAGATTATTCGAAGGTGTCTGACACCAGTATTGTTCAACGGCATATTATAGTTGTATCTGCGATTACAAAGTCTCTACTACAATGAGCATTAAAAAAGTGACAACATGTATTCGTTGACATCACAAAAAAAAACAAATGATTAACCTAAGAACTCAAGTTACATTCTAAAATAGCCTCATAAAATTGAGACTTTCATATAGACATAATGCATGCTGCCCAAACTGTTCAGGCACCAACCTCTTTCATAAATATCTTAACTCTTAGCTAGGTCAAATGATATCTATCCTACCCATCCTCATAATTCATTCTTACTTCCTCTTTCCTCCTCCCTTACAATCTCATTCAGTAGCGCTCTACTTTGAGTCACTCTTGAGATCATGACGTAGGGGGTCATGGCTCTCCACATCTTCCTGACTTTTGTAGCATTTAATAAGTTTTGTCTTTTTGTTATTTCTTCCAAACCCTGTTCTGCCAACCATTTACTCAAACTCATCAAGTATGTTACATGTTGCTTTCCTCTGTCTCTCTTTCCCTCAATCTTTCCAGTGAGTATCAGATGTTCCAAGCCCTCTTTCTTCACTATGTGCCCCAGAAATTACAACTACCTCTTCCTTTATATTAAGTATGAGTTTTCTTTTTATTTCCATTTTCTCCAAAACCCATTATTGCTCATATGTTTGGTCCATAGTATTTTCAGCATCTTTCTGAAGATAAAATCAAACAACCTCATCAAATCGACTTTCATATGAAGACATACATGGCACCAAACTCATCTTGAAATTTCTTAACTCTTAACTGAGTCAACTAATATCTTTCCTACCTGTCCTCATAATTTTCTCTTACATCCTCTTTCCTCCCTCCCTTACAATCTCACTCAGTAAACCTCTACCTTGTGTGGCACTTGGACCTTGTATTGGGTGAATTATCAGTGAAACAAAAAATCAAAAAAAAATCAAAATTTTCCTATGGATATCATGTATGGTGCCAAACCTGTTCAGAAATATCTAAACTGTCAGTTGTATACAATCTCTTTCTCAGATCAAAAATTAAAAATGGCTTTGAGAAAATGAACCCTGTAGGCTTTAGAAAGGACCAAGCTTCTTCAAACTCCATAGACTGGTGCTACAGAATCCCGAACAAAGAACTGTACCAAATATCAGAAACCATATCACTTGAGAACTGCCAACAGCATCAACAATTAAAATGGATAGCACATGTAACTTGAAGAAAAAGTAATGATATAATAAAAAAGTAGACGTTCCACATTACTTCAAACAAAAGGAAGGAAGCCCTCATCAATACTGGAAAGAGTGATAAGTTATTTTGGCTTGATGAATCTATTTTTCTGAAAATTGTTTTAATAGTAAGAGTTTATAAATTTCAACTAAAAGTAGTATTAACTCTTCAAACAAAGAATGCTGAATGTTTTTCACATACGGAAACAGCTAATATTATCAGCACACTGTAACAGTGAATACTCCATTGCCTTAAATTATATAATTTCTTGTTAATTCATAACTATAAGATCATTTGTGGTTTATAAAAATGATTTAAGATATATTTGAAAAAAAAATTGTATAAATAACTGTTTACAAAAGAGAATTGTTATCTTGTGACGAATTTTGAGTTGAATAATAATGTACCACTTTCAAGGAAAAAGAAATGTATTCATTTCTTTTTTAATTGTCTTAATGAAAATAAGTTATGCTCCATAATGTGAAGATATTTTTTATGAAACATTATTCTAATAATTAAATTTTTGTGATGTCAACAAACACTCGTTACCACTTTGTGATGTCAACAAATACTCATTGTAGTAGAGACTTTGTAATCACTGATACAACTATAGTACCCATTGAACAATGCTGGTGTCAGACGCCTTTGAATAGTACTTGCTTGATAATGCTCGCTCAAATAGTAATCCGAATAGAGAAATAGTATAGTGAATAGAGTAGAGAATAGCGGTCCATATAATAATAGAGGATAGACTAGAAATGGTGATCAGTATAGTAATAGAGGATGGACTAGTAACTAGACATGCAACTTCTTTTATATGTGTTTCCTCTATAGTCACATGATCCACTTAATTCAATAATGGGATTGCCTGTGTTTGCTCACTGGCAATCTATGTTCAAACTCAAGTGTCGGCAGTGACACTTTATTCCTATATAACATAAATTCAGACTGAAACAAGTAAATTCAAATGTTAGTTTAAATCCTTTAATTTTTCTTAATTCTTCTTATGTTTTAAGTTTCACATTTCTAACATAGGTCATTTTGTAGGCTTTTGGTAGTTTTTATTAACATGGATGTCAGTTTTCTTTAAGGCATCACTACATTCCTAATGTGGTCCATTTTTGTAGTTTTGGCAGTTGCTTCAAAACTCAGATAGACTACTTATTAACACACAATGTGCATCAGGTATTTGAGAACAAATCTTTAGAAAGCCAATAGCCACGCAAATTAAAAAGCTTGCTTCAGTTTTTTTTTTCAGCCCCACCATGCATACTTTGACTCTTACACAGGAGATGAAAAAAAAAAACCCTCTACACAGCTGGCAAGAAAGAGAAATTTGGCTTTGCCAAATATCTTCAAGATTCTGTAATGCTTAAATTTTGGCCTCCTAGCTCTCCTGATTTAACCTTTTGGACCCTTATATCTGGGGAGACTACAATCATGTTCACAATATTAAGGAGTCAGTGAAGGCTGGTACTGTGGATGTCTTGGCCAGTATGAATAAAGAATATCTGATCAATGCATGCAATCATTTTAGAAGCTGCATTGAGGCCATATTCGAAGCTGATGATTATATTGAATACACTAATGTCTTGTATATGTATGTATGTAAGAACATGTGTGCTAAATTCTGTAAAATACATATATAGTTTTCTTTGTTAAATAATATGATTACCTCAAATTTTGTTTGCAAATGCCTAACACACATTGTAGTTTATTTTCTTTAAGGTAGCAATGGATTTATAACATAGGCCATTTTTGTAGTTTTGGCACTTCATGACTCAGAAATTCTTTTCATTTAAATAGATGTCTTTCCTCTTTAAAGCTGGCATTACCTAAAGTGCCATAGGTTATACACCCATGGGTGAATGGTCCTAAATCAGAGAGGTCCACTGTGCCATGTCGTTTTCTAGTCTTGTGAACCATTGTACAAACCCCAAGGAGTCAATTATTTTCTGTTATGGCTTTAATGCAGTAATAGAATAAAATATATTTTTGTCCTAGTGGGTGTGAATTTGAAATTAGACCACAATGGCTGACAAAAACCAAAATGGCTGACAACATAAAAAAAAAATATACTGAATTATAAAAAAAAAAAATTTCATTCCAGGGTCAACACCAGGGTGAGTGTCAGGTTTGAGTCAGTAGGTCAAAGCTGAAATGATTATTATGCGCAGATAGGGAGAGACTGGTTCATGAAGGTGGGGTAAGATATATGAATACAACACAGTCAATGGTTCTTTTTACACTTATATAAAAAATAACTAAAGAATTCTCACATTAATTACAACACCTGAATATTATTCATGCAATACCACTATTAAGCTTTTGAAAAGGGAATACATTGAACCATCCAATAACTGTTAACAGATATGTGCACACACATGAATATGCAGACTCATAGTTATATAGGTTGCAACAGATAGACATTTATGCATGGGTAAACACACAGAGCATATATAAAATCATTGTTATTTAGCAGTCTTTTCAGCATATATTTGGATGTTTCTGTTTATTTATTTATCTATTAAACTTCATTAGAATAATATTTCATTCTTTTTCTCTTATTAACTCAGGATCTTCTCTCCTTCTATGTGTCATGTCCCTTCATAATCATGGCTCTCCCCAACTTTCTATCATGTGTGGCTCTTAGCAGTTTTTCTCACTTTGCTAAGCCCCCACCACCCCACCTGATTCCATCATCCATTCACACAATCTCATCAAGCCCTCCTTTTGTGTCCAAGGGATTTCAGCTCTTTTTTCCTGATTCTGAGTAGAAATGTTCTTTCTGTTGCCATTTTCTTTTAGACTTCCTTTTTGCTCATTCACTCTGTCCATGGAATTCTCATTATCCTTCTGTAAAACCACATTTCTGCTGCCTCTAGTTTTTTTCTCATCAATGGGGAAATTGTCCAACATTCACTGCCATATAATAGGATGGATATCATATAGCAATCTAGCACTCTTTTCTTTGTTTCTAACAAAATTTTCCTGTTTCTCATTGCCTTTCTTAACTTTCGGAAGGCATCTTTCTCTAGTCCAATGAGTGTTCAGATATTGGTGTCGCATTTTCCATCTTCTGTTAAAAAGTTTCCCAGATATTTGAACTTCTTCACTTGTTTGATGTTTATGTTTCCAGTTAGTATCTTGGGCTTTTTCTATTGCTAATGACCATACTTTTTATTTTCTTGCAGTTGATAGTTAGTCCTTTTTTCTCCCTTTCTTCTACCATTCTGTCTAGAAGATCCTGTAGTTTCTTTTGAGAGATGGCAATGAACACAGTGTCATTTGCATATCTTATATTGTTACGATTACACTCACCGATAATAAATCCTTAGAAATTCAAAATAAATGAAATAAAACTGATTCTATATCATGTTTTTCCTACACACATCCCCTAAAAGGGAAACCATTGTTTTGTTTACGTTTCATCACGTGATCTTTTGTGAAAACTGATTCTTCTTCTTCTTCCTCTTCTTTTCCTATATCTAAACAGTTACAAACAGCCTGGTGTACTAATGGCCATTTACTTATGCTTCATTGACAATCACAAAATACCGCTATTTTAAACACACACAAATAAATGCACACATAACTCCTTTTTTCATCTTCTATCTGATAAAGACTAACAGGTGAAATGCATAGTCAGATGTTTTTTGAAACATACTTTTATGAACGTTTTTCCAAATGTCAATAATTTATAACTCTCAGGATTTTATACCCAAATTTATAGCATATATATTGTGTTGTATGCTTACCTCCAGGGGGTGATTTTTCAGGTGGGTAGATGAACCATCGTTTCTTGCCAAAAACAACAGCATTCCAAGCATCAGCATGTTTATGGAAGGAAACACCACTGCCAGTTGATCCCAGAAAGAAAAGGCTGTCATCCTTGTAGGCCTATGAATGAAAATGAATCATTAATTAAACAGATACATATTTTAAAATAAGTATGACAGTCAACCTGGCAACATTATTGACTCTTAAAATATGTTCCTTAGATTTAAATCTAGAAGCAGCATTTAGATTCAGTAAGTTTGTGTGGGTACTGTATAATGAATGCTGGACTCTCCAACATATGAGGGTCAAGCAACTCAGTTCCTAGGAACCAACAACCAGATACCAGCACATATGATGATTTGATGAAGTGGTGAAGACTTTGTGCAGGGCCGAATACAGACACCTGGTGTACCATGTGCCACAAGGTCCCCAAACTACCCTCTGCAGTATAATGAATATGGGTATAGAAAATGGATTCAGCAAGTTGCACTCAAATTCCAGGTTAATCTGTTGCATTCACTTTTACACAAATGCTCATGGGAGAGGCATGATCAATCTCTTCTTCGTAGACACTCTAACTTTGAGTAGCAACCAACATAAGATAGGGAAAACTTTGAATTTGAAATCATGGAGAAGACAATGAGAAACCACTTTATTGTGGGTGACAAACAATTCTCCACCCTTTAAACTCTCTCCCACAAGCAGGATGTGGTAATCCTCTCACTGCTCTACCATCACTTCCATGGAAAGTGCTCAGATGAACTACATTCCCTGGTCCTGCCTAGGCAAA
Organism: Acanthosepion esculentum; assembly: GCA_964036315.1. Lineage (NCBI taxonomy): Eukaryota > Metazoa > Mollusca > Cephalopoda > Sepiida > Sepiidae > Acanthosepion > Acanthosepion esculentum. The sequence goes on along the minus strand of OZ038501.1, from coordinate 31,842,682 downwards.
CCTTCACAGCAAGAACATGCCACTTACATAGTAGCAAATCACCCACATTCCTTCTGCATTCTATCGGTGAGATGTAAGTTCCACTCAAACAGCTTCTTCCTACGAACCACTGCTCTATGGAACCAACTCCCAACATGATGTTTCCCTGATCACTACAATCTTAATCTGTTCAAGGCTAGGGTTAATGGTTATCTTCTACTCCTATACACACAATGGCCTTCAAATGTAACCTTCTACCTCGAGTGGCTCCCGGGCCTTATAAACGGTCAACCTCACTGTAAAAAAAAAACCCCAAATAAACATTCACTAAAACAACAATATTGTAATATGAGCTCTGGTAAAAAGGTTAATGAGACATTAGGTTTATAAGTTTAAAAAATTCACTCATTTTCCCCAAGGACACATGGCCCAGTGGATAAAAAGTGTTGGTTGAGTAATCTTGAAAAGCAAAATTGAGGAGCTTGAGTTGTGAGTTCAATACCTGACCACAAAGGGGGAAAAAAACTTGGAGAGTTAAGTTACTAAAGGGAATTAACTGAGATATCCAGTTAACCTCAAAATAAATAAATAGTTTTGTTTGAAATTTCAATGTATACCACCTGAAGAAGGTTGGAGCTTACAATCAGCCAAAATGTCATGAATATGGCAATAAAGGTGAAGACAACAGTCTGAATGATTTAAATAGTGTAAATAGTTACAATGCCTCATCTCAGAAATAGACAGAAATTCACTATTATCCTCATCTTTATTGTTTTATATTTCACCTATGATATTTTAGCCTTTTTTTCAGGTGTTCATTGCATCCAGAATTTCTTGACTACTGCCCAGTTCTCTTTGCTCCCTCATTAGGAACACAGTTTTACAACTCTTGATGTTCAGTTGAAATTTATAAAATTTTTCTATTAAAACAGTTTTTCAGTCCACTCAAGTCTACCATTATCACTCTTGCCTAAATTTCCTTCCAAACCTTTTGTTTGGACATCAACATCTTGATTAGGTCATTATTTTCTCTTTGAGTTACATGTGCTATCCATTTTAGTTGTTGCTGCTGTTGAAAATCATCACATGGTGTGGTTTCTGTCATCGGGTACAGTTCTTTGCTTGTGAATCTGTCAGGCGACTCCATGCGGTTCAAAGAATAGTTCTTAGATTGTCACAAAGACCTACAAGCTTCATTTACTTAATGCCATTTTTAATCATTAATCTGACAAAGAGGTTGTATACAACTAATGGTTTAGATATTTCTGAACGAGTTTGGTACCACACCTGACATCCATATGAAAGTCTGCATCTGACAATGTTGTTTAACCCTTTGAGTCCTGCGTTCCTGAACAATTTTAAACCTTCTGTCTGAGTTCCTGAGTCAAAATTCACAAATAATTGGTATGTGATGATTTAAGGTAGATATAAAAATAGTTATAAGTATTTATCCACTGTTCAACCGGTGGCTGAGCATTAAGTAATTTTTCTCTACCCACTGTTCAACGGGTGGCTGGGCATTATGCCATTTTTCTCTACCACGGGTAAAGCGGTGATCAGGGCTCAAAGGGTTAAGAACATGACTCGACTTTTTCCTGGAAAGTGGAGCATTTTTATTCCAGCCAAGTCTTCCCTCGTACAATGTCACATTTCCTTTTGTAAACAGTTATTTATACAATTTTTTTTTCAAATATATCTTAAATCATTTTTATAAACCACAAATGATCTTACAATTATAAATTCACAAGAAATGATACAATTTAAGGCAATGGAGTATTCATTGTTACAATGTACTGGTAATATTAGGCATTTCTATATGTGGAAAACATCCAGCATTCTTTGACTGAAGAGCTAATACGACTTTTAGTTGAAATTTATAAACTCTTACTATTAAAACAATTTTCAGAATAATAGATTCATCAAGCCAAAATAACTGTTATCACTCTTTCCAGTATTGATGAGGGCTTCCTTCCTAACCTTTTGTTTGAAGTAATGTGGAACGTCTACTTTTTTATTATATCATTACTTTCTCTTCAAGTTACATGTGCTATCCATTTTAGTTGTTGCTGCTGTTGGCAGTTCTCAAGTGATATGGTTTCTGATATTTGGTACAGTTCTTTGTTCGTGATTCTATAGCACCAGTCTATGGAGTTTGAAGAAGCTTGGTCCTTTCTAAAGCCTACAGGGTTCATTTTCTCAAAGCCATTTTTAATTTTTGATCTGAGAAAGAGATTGTATACAACTGACAGTTTAGATATTTCTGAACAGGTTTGGCACCATACATGATATCCATAGGAAAATCTTGATTTGTTTTTTATTTTCTGTTTTACTGATAATTCATCCAATACAAGGCCCAAGAGCCACACAAGGTAGAGGTTTACTGAGTGAGATTGTAAGGGAGGGAGGAAAGAGGATGTAAGAGAAAATTATGAGGACGGGTAGGAAAGATATTAGTTGACTCAGTTAAGAGTTAAGAAATTTCAAGATGAGTTTGGTGCCATGTATGTATTCATATGAAAGTCGATTTGATGAGGTTGTTTGATTTTATCTTCAGAAAGATGCTGAGAATACGATGGACCAAACATATGAGCAACAACGGGTTTTGGAGAAAATGGAAATAAAAAGGAAACTCATACTTAATATGAGGAAGAAGTAGTTGTAATTTCTGGGATACATAATGAGGAAGGAGGGCTTGGAAAATCTGATACTCACAGGACAGATTGAGGGAAAGAGGGACAGGGGAAAGCAACAAGTAACATACTTGATGAGTTTGAGTAAATGGATGGCAGAACAGGGTTTGGGAAAAATAACAAAAAGACAAAACTTATTAAATGTTACAAAAGTCAGGAAGATGCGGAGGGCCATGATTCCCTACGTCCTGAAGGGACACGGCTCATAAAAGAAGAATCAACTTGTGGCATCATGTTCCAAAATCATACTCATAAGCATATTTCTAGAAACTTCTTTAAAAGAACTAATGCAGAGATTAAGGGCTCAGATTTGTACTCAGTAAATCACCTATACAGGCAAATGAACTCTGAAACACAAGATTATTTAAAGTATTTTTAGTAATAACTGAACAACCACTGCTTCTCTTTTAAATTCTTTGTCTAGAAAGAAAAAAAGTCTCTATGGAATTTTTCACAAATAATTTAGAAATACAGATCTTTTACTTAAGTTACACCCTTCAGTTATGGAGGAAAATTACTATCATATGTATATACAAGCCAATAATATTTGCCCACATTCGTGGTTGGCATATAACCCAATTTTAGTTCCCAAAAGGGATGGGTGTGAAATTACAAAGTTTTGATGGATGGCTTCAACATTATATATATATATATGAACAAAAATAGCAGCAGTAACAATAACAACATCAGAAGAATTGTAAAAACAAATATTAAAATAAATACCAAGACCTTGCCTAAGAGCATTAGAAATGAATATGTTAGGATATTTATATTGCTTCTATCCTTTTTTGTGAATGACTTTGTACTGCAGATACTTGCATATTAGGCAAGTCAGCAAATAAGTCAAGGTCAATTTCTGACTCTGGAATTCTTTCCTCAGGCATATTCTCACTGTAGGTCAAGGTTGTGGATATGCAGATGATGTAATGGCTAGCAGCTCAAAAAGAGAAATCAGCTTACTGAGTATAAATTCCATTTAAGCTTGTTACATTCACACAAATATGCTGGGGAAAAGTATGAATCCATCTTGTTTCCCTCCAAGCTATGGGTTAAATATTACAACAGACTGGGCTCTTCAACCTTAATTGGCAAGCAATCTAGAAGAATGAAAACTCTGAATTCCCACTCCTGGGCAGATATTTTTTTCAATAAGGTTCACCCTGTACAAAGCCTGGGAGCCACTCAAGATAGAGGGTTATGTTAAGAGGCAATTTCTGCATATAGGAGTGGAAGATAACCCTAGTCTTGAACAGGTTAAGAGTGTAGTAATTGGAGAAAACATCTTCTTGGGAGTCAGTTCCACAGAGCAGTGGTTCATAGGAAGATGATGTTCGAGTGGATCTTACTTCTCACTGATGGAATATGGATGGAATGTGGGTGGTTTGCTACTTTGTAAGTGGCATGGCCTGTGCTTGATGTGAAGGTTTGAATTGGTGGGATCAGGGAATGTAGTTTGTCTGAGCACTTTCCATAGAAGTGGCGATAGAGCAGTGAGAGGCTTGTTACATCCTACCTGTGAGAGAGAGGTCAAAGGTGGAGAATAATTGTCACCCACAAAGGGCTTGCAGACGTTTTTGAACTCTATCAAGTCTGGAGAGTGAGGTCTGGGCAGCTCCTGCTTAAATATGACAACAGTGCTCCATTTCTGACCTGACCTGACTCTTGTAAAGTTAGAGGATAGCAGGAGTCGGTTACTTATTGGAAGGGGGTACAGGGAGCTGACTGTTTATGGAACTCATTAGCATGGGAACACATTGTTGTCTAAGGGAAGGACAACTCCAACAGAAATTCTACCATTCCTCAGAGGTTGGGTGTGGGGACAATCAGCCTACCTTGTAGAACAAATTTGATTTCAGAAACCTCATTCAAGATCTTATGTGCCATGAGACACCAGGAAGATATCAAGTGAGTAGCAAAAAGAATTAGGTTGACTTCTGAAGTATTAACTTGCCAAAAAATATGAGATGTAATGAAGATTCATATGGAAAGATATTTGTAATGATAAAAATCGGCAACATGACTGATTCAGGATAACTGCCAAAACAGGTAAGATATATATGGGAAACATTATCAACAGTGCTGCTGAAGGAGGGTAGTGCTGGATGGATAGCTCCAGATTTTATTGTTGAAAAAATATTCGATCATGGCTCTCCACAATTTCCTATCCCCTGTAGCTCTTAGTAAGATTTGTTTTGTTTGCTATCTTTCCTAATCCTTGTTCTGCTATCCATTTGCACAAGCTTGTTAGGTAAGTTATACCCAGCTTTCCTCTGTCACTCTTACCTTTCAGGTATCTTGTGAGTATCAAATTTTCTAAGCCCTCTTTTCTCATTATCTGCGCAAAAAATATCAATTATCTCTTTCTGATTCTAAGTATAAGGTCCTTTTTTCCCCATTTTCCTTAAAACATCCTCATTGCTCACATATTCAGTTTATGGCATTTTCAGCATCCTTCTGTAGAACCACATTTCTGTTACCTTAAGTCTCCAACATTCACTACCATATAGGAGGACTCATACTAAATAAGAGTTCGGTACTCCTTTCTTTGTTTCTAATGAAATTTTTCTGTGTCTTAATACTTTGCTTAGTTTTTAAGCTGTTTTTCGCTATTCAAACTGCTATCAATAGAATTTATAATGGGTTAATAGGCAGCAATGAAAGTTTTCTTCCAACACTTTTTACATTTTATACTAACTACTCTTCATGCTTCACTGTTTATAAGTATAATTATTTTATTACCAAGAATTGCAAAGAATAGAGAAGAGGCTAAGAAAATTTGTTGTCACTTGATCTCTATAATATCCATATCTTTAACGGGAATAATAATAATAATAACTTGATCTCTATATTATAATATCTTCAACATGAAAAGGCGATTATAATGGAAAAGCAAAACAAATTCGAAATGTAATAGCAATAATACATCTTATATAAATTGCAAGAGCAATTTATATATATATATATATATATATATATATATATATATATATATATATATATATATATATATAGTAAAAGTAATAAATCTGTTAGTATATAATCCAAGTGTAATGGTGTGTGTGTGTGTATATATATATATATATATATATATATATATATAGTAAAGGTAACAAATCTGTTGGTATATAATCTAAGTGTGTGTGTGTGTATATATATATATATATATATATATATATATATATATATATACATACATACATACATACATACATACATATATATATATATATATACACATATATAAAGTAAAGGTAACAAATCTGTTGGTATATAAGCCAAGCGTATATATATATATATATATATATAGTAAAAGTAACAAATCAGTTGGTATATAATCCGAGTATATATATATATATATATATATATATATATATATATATATATATATATATATACTTGGATTAAGTAAAAAATCTGTTAGTATATAATCCAAGTGTATGTGTGTGTGTATATATATATATATATATATATATAGTAAAGGTAACAAATCTGTTGGTATATAATCTAAGTGTGTGTGTGTGTGTGTGTGTGTGTATATATATATATATATATATATATATAAAGTAAAGGTAACAAATCAGTTGGTATATAATCCAAGTATATATATATATATATATATATATATATATATACACACTGGAACAGGAAGTCTGTTTCTCTTGTAATATACAGAGGGATTTTGAGGGCAAGAAATTGATGGAGAAGAGGATAGATCAGTGTAGGCAGGGATGCATGGTTGGGATTGAAGTGCTTCCAGAAGAGACAAACCTATTTATCAAAATAAAAATGTAAGAAAAAAGAACTGTGACCATTTCCCATCTATTTTTAGGAAGACCAAAGCTCTGTGGAAGCATTTCTGTGAACCACAAAACGCAAATAGGCTTACATCTTCTTCTCTCAATTCTCATTTTTTTTGACACATTTTGCATGGAATACTGCTGCCAAATATGGTCTGGTGCCCCCGCTGTTCATCTTAAGGTACTTGACAAAATCCAGAGATGGATATGCAATGTTACTGACCCTGATCTGGCATCTCATGTACGGTTGCTCTCTCACAGATGTGTTGTCACCCCTCTCTGTCTTTTCTACAAATACTTTCACGGTAACTGCTCTGACAAGCTACTTTTTCTAGTTCCCTGACTGCATGAATTTAAACGTGCAACTAGGCTGGCATCTTGATCCCACTCCCTCACTGTTGAAACAGTTAAATGTAGCCGTCTCTTCTACTCTAATAGCTTCATGTCTTGCACCTCCCGTCTGTGGAATTCCCTTCCTATTACTTGTTACCTGATAGCTATAATCTCCAACTATTCAAATGTAATATCAATCAATATCTCCAGATGCCTTCATCTATTCCCTGTCCTTCTCTTCATCCTTTCCTCTATCATGCCGCTTTACTCTCACTCACACTCTCTGTAACTCATTGTGTGCTAGTGGCATCCTGCCTTGCTTGGGGTGAAATGCTTAAAAAAAAAATGTGAATAATAATAATAATAATAAAATATATTATTAAACAAGTACAATCTTTTTTTTTTAATAATTTTACTGCAAACAAGTTGAAAAAATCGACTAAGATGAAAGGGGTTACTGAGACTGAAAGAAACAAATATGACAATAAAAAAAAAGATTCAAGAAGACAGAAGATGACGATTAACATTACACTTAAATTTTTGAAAGTTGTAGTTTTTTTTCTTCTTTTTTTAATCGTTTCACTGATGCCATTACTACGCAAGGAGTTACATGGAGTGAAAGTGAAAGAGAAAACTGAGAATGGGGAGGACTGAGGAAATGACAAAAGATGAATAGGGTTCAAGAAGGCAGAAGATGGTGATTGACATTGCATTTAAATTTTTGAAGATTGTAGTTATCAGGGTAGCAAAAAAATGAAAGGGAATTCCACAGGTGGAAAATCTGAGAAAAAGAAACTTTTGGAGTAGAAGTGGTGGTTACATTTACCTATTTAAACAGTAAAAGGGTGGGACCAACATGCAAATCTAGTAGCACACTTAAATTTATGTAGTCAGGGCACCAGGGGAAAAAAAACTCACGAAGAGAAATTGCCATGAAAATATTTGTAGAAAAGACAGAAGGAAGCCATGTCATGTTGCCAAGATGCCAGGTCAAGATTGATTACATTGCAGATCCTGGATTTTGTCAAGAATCTTGAGATATACAGCAGGAGCACCAGACCAGATATGGCAACAGTATTCAATACATGGACGAATGATAGATTGGTAAATGTGCAAGATGGATTCTGACAAGAAAAATGTCCTGGCATAACACAGTGACCCAACTTTCCATTCAGCAGATGCAGCTATTGATTCAATAAAGTCACCCCAATTCATCTCAGTATAAAATGTGAGGCCAAAAAGGTGTAGTGTATTACTCTTGTGGAGTCTAACAGACAGAAAAGGTTCTCTGTGGTGGTCAAATAGTCAAATTTGAACATTGACAGAAGAGAATTCCACAAGTGAATAGTGTGGGAGAAGAAACTTTTTAATTTTATTCCAGTGTTTCTCAGAGTGGGTGTATGGGTGTATTGTCAGTGGTAGTACTTTTGCAGTGAAGCAGTCAGCCCTGTTTTCTTAGGCGAATTGGAATGCAGGACAATACTGGTCCATGGCCTACATACAACTCTCAAACACGGCACTGACCTGCCAGCTAAACTGTGAGGGTAGTCAGAAGTATTTCCTGACCATCGGCCAGTCACTAGCCTGGGTATAGGAGCTGTCTTTTGGATGTCCACAGCTTTATAATTGGGAGGGTGAACTTCTGAGAGGAGAGATGGGGTAACCTCATCATATCTGGTGCAAAAGGAATCAGCACTATTTTGCGTTCAATGTCACCATGAACCACAATTACAGAAGGTGACCACAGTGGTGCAAAATGTTTCAACGAAATAAATGATGATGATGATGATGATGAAGGGTGTGACCAAGAATTTCGAAGTTCTTGGTCACACCCTTCACCTTGTGCCCACAGGTTTCTTTAATTTCTCTTCTATTTTGAATTCTTATAGAGTACATTTTTCACTAAATGACTTCTAGATGATTGAAATTCCTCTCCAATTTCTCCCCTGGGAGCCATAATTATCTTCAGCTTAGTTTGAAAGTCTATTGAAATCAGACCTTTTAAAATTCTCATTTAGTAGGGGAGTAATTGGTCATAGTATAATTAGAAAAAATGCTCAAGAAACAGAATTGATAAAGTTTCCAATAAACAATAAGACAAGGAAGAAAAAGAACAGGGCAAAATAATACTATGGAAACAATATATCTGCAAGACAAAAAAAAAGCTAGGCAAAGCAACAATAATAAGGCAAAATGTTCATATTATAAGAATGGTATTCATACACAAAAGTGATACAATCAAATGATTATAGCATTCTGACTTCAAGATAAAAAAAAACAAAGTATGGTGGATGAGACTGAGAAGTGGTACATTTTTAATGTTTAGGAAAAAATCCCAGCATGCATCTGTAGGATTTGTCTATAAAATTGGAGAGTGGTGATGTTTTTAAGTCATCCTATATATTGAAACCAACATTAGTACTTATATAGAAGTGTAGGTTAATTGCCTTCACTCCTCAGCAATGTTTACTACTTTTAAAAAGTGATGGTTGAAATTTAAAAAAATAAAACCTAAACATATCATGAAAGGGAATTTATACATTTTTTTTGTTCTTGAGAATTTTACAACAAAAATATTGAACACCATTTATTTATTAGATTGTTTATTTGCAGGAATAATTTTATATTTACAAAATTCTAAAAACTAATACATTTGTAGTAAAACTAATGCAATATTTACCAATTTATAAAGTAATAAATATGGAAAAAATTTTTATTTATAAATATTTACTAAATTATTAAAAAAATGTGAACCATCTATTATGAAGTCCTTATTATTTACCACTTTATAAAGTTCAAATCAATTGGCAATTAGCTGATATTTTGCCAATCATTCAAAAAAACAATATAATAAATGAATAGTGTAAATAAACAATCTAACAAATAGATAATGTTTATTTTTGCTGTAAATTCTCAAGAACAAAGAAAATGTATGAATTCACTTTCATATGTTTAGTTTTTATTAAAATTTTAATCATCACTTTTTAAAATGATAAACATTTCTGAAGAGTGAAGTGAATTAAAATAATAGCAATGTCAAGGGAAAAACCACCCTTTTACACTCTGTTTTTTTTTTTGAGGGCACAAAAGTCCAAGATTGCCAATAATTTTTAGGACATGGAGAAAATGCTCTTTCTAATGATGTAAAAATTTATCTCGAGTTTGAAAACAACTGAGGGAAAACTAATTCAACACTTATAGTGAATTTTTGATGAAGACAACTATAAAGTGCATAAATATAATAATTTAAAAACTTGATTGTTTCCATACAGTATGACTATATGTATATACAACAAATAAAATATAGATTACAGAAAATGATAGCTTGAAAATAACTTTGTATGTAATTTTCTTTGGATTAATTTCCTTATTTTTGTTGTTTTTATTTTTACAAATATTTTGGCTATGTACTCTCTATTCTGTCTGGGATCTGAGGAATGGCTAGGGATAATTTACAGTTGCAATTTTGCTGCTGCATATGATATAAAAAATCAGTTTTGAAAGGGATCTTCGGACCATGTCATAGTTGCACAATGATGTCAAATAAAAAAAAAGGGATCATATGTTTTTAATAAATAATTCCCTTGAAAAAAGATTTTCAAAGTCTATTTGTATATTTACTGTAGAGGATTTAGCAATTAAAGCACTTTCTATATGTTTTTGTCTCTTTCCTATTTAAAGTAGCATTTTATAAATCAAAATTATGGTCAAACTCATAAAGGTGAGCAATTAATGCATCTGGCATGTTGTTTTGTAAAAGATCCCATTTGTGTTTATATAAACTTTTGTTTAAATTCTTTGAGGTTTCTCCTATATATTCCTTGTGGCAATTATTACAGGTGGTAGAGTAAATTCCTCCTCCAAGTTTTAGCTTATTATTTCGTTTTGTATTATTTAACTTTTCTATTGTTTTAGAAGTGGTTGTAACAAATATTATGTTAATTTTCAATTGTAGTTATAATAGAGTTGGTGGGTAGAAGAATATATTTTGATTCATTAGATTTGTCAGAATGGTCCATTCTTCTATTTTGAAATATTTTACGAACCTTTTGATTCATATTGAATAAGAAAGAATTAGGGTATTGGAGGAGTTTGAAAGTATTTTCAATGTATTTCCTCTTTTCATGTAAATATTGAAGGTTAAAAATTCTGAATGTTCTTAAATAGAATCCAATGAGTATTCTGGATTTTTATTTTGTTGTTATGATGGGAATAGAAATTTATGAGGTCATTTTTATTAGTTGATTTGTGAGGGACACTTAGTTTTAGTCTATTGTCATTATGATGTAGCATGATATCTAGGAAAGGTAATGCATTGTTTGTTTCTGTTTCATAAGTGAGTCCTATTATATGTTCAACTTTGTTTAGCTTATCTACAAGGTCAGTAGTTTAGCAAGGATATATTAATAGTGTCATCAGTATATCAGAGATTGCTTAGGTGTTATGGTAATTTACCCATGCATGCATGGACTCTGCCAACTATAAATAGGAGCAAGTACTGCCTTTTGGAGAGGGAAGTTTCCAGCAGTCAGCACAGACAGTCGGATCGAACAATCTTGCTGTAACACTCTTGTTTGTATATGTTTGTATTACTGTTTCTGTTAATATATTTGTTTGACTCAATTCCTCTCTTTGTGTCTTTATTTCTGACCTTAACATGGCCACAACATTAGGTAAAATATTTTGGAAAGGACAAGATTCAAGAAATTCTACCAACTTTGAACAAATGAAGTCTTAGAGAGGACCATCCTTCTTTGAACCACATGGACTGGTGGTAAAGAATCATAGACAAAGAACTGTACTAAATTGCAGGAACCGCATCACATGAGGACTGTTAACAGCAGCAACAACTAAAATAGATAGTACTTGTAACTAGAAGAGAAAATAATGACTAAATCAAGATGTTGACCACCACTTCAAAGAAAAGGTTAGGGAGAGAGCCCCCATCAATACTGGAAAGAGCGATAACAGTTAGTGGACTTGAGAAACCTACTTTCCTGAATAATTGTTTCAATAGAAAGAGTTTATAAATTTAAACCGAAAGTAGGACTGGCTGCTCGGTCTATGAATGCTCAATGTTTTCTTATAAGCAAATGGCTAATTACCATTACCATAAGAGATGAAGATAACAGATGCTACACTTTGATCCCAACCTGATAACCAGGAAGTGAACAATAGCATAACCTGAGTAGCACTTCCTCCTTGGCCAATGAATGCTGAATGCCTCCTTATAAGGAAACAGTTAATATTACCATTATCATATGTATATTCATGTCTGAAGATGTGATATTCTAAATATAGATGGCATGATTCATTTGCTTTGACACAGTATCATCTACTTTGCAGGTTTGCTAAATGATTGATTCAAAGTTTCACCACAGGGCACTCTATGACTGGCCTTGTACCAAATTTGACCGAGTCCTAGAAATATCAGTGACACAGATCAAGCAATAAAGACAGAACCACCACTACCAGTTTCTGTATTCTATTCCATTTAATACCATTGGGCAACTCTGCCCCCACACATCCATTTCGGCTCAGTGACTGTTGGAAATGAAATCCAGCAGAAAAGAAAAGACCAGATGTTCTTTGCTTTTCCTGTCACCAAACGAGGCCCTGCCCGTTGCTTAATACCCTTTTCTGGCAGGGGTTGGTAGGTGTTTCTGTTCTCCCTCAAATGTGACAAGAAGGAAAGGTAATGGGCCATCAGCCAAGGGTACTTTTGGTGTGGCAGTGATGGAAGGCCAAGTGTAAGAAAGATAGAGAAAGAAAAAAAAAAGCAAACAAAAGAAAATAAAGATAGAAAGAAAATAAAATAGAGAAAAAAGATGGAAATAGGAGGGTGGATCAATAAATCTATAGTCTGACACATGCTTACTAGCTAAATTTTGATCTGAAATTTTCACTGTATAATGCTTGATCAACACTACTTAAATAGACTAGTCCAATCATAAAAATTAGGTGAAATTCTTTTTAGCAATATTTTTTGTAGATTAGCATTCTTTGAACTTTCCTTAGGCCGTGACACTTGTCAGAATAAAAAAAATTGTTTGCTTGTCATTTTAGAAGTGGGGATCCTGTTCATAATATCAATATAGTGTAAAATTGATCCCTAACTTTTACAGAATTATTGGAATCAGCTGTTTGCTTACAAATGTCAAGTTTGACAGTGTGATAACTGTAGTATCGTATGCAAATTAGATAGATAAGTATAAATAAAGAAGAACTGGCAAACATAGGGGCTATACCTAGCAAACCCAGTTGTTATTCAAGACATGGAGAACTGTACTATGACTACTACTACGCAGAGGGATCTGCAAAATATAACAGTAACATTATTGATATTTGCATATTTCTTTAAGTTTCCAAATTGAAAATTTATTTTTTTTTTATAACTTTTAAAATAAAGAACAGTTATTTGCATTTTTAATTAAATAATAAATGGTTACATTAATTAATAAAATTATGTATGCATTTATTTTTTTTTATTTAAGATAAATAATTATTAACAACAAATATTTGTACATGTGGTTAAAAACCACCTCACTCCCAAAAAATAAAACTTATACAAAAAAAGTGGTAGGTTAATTTTATTCTGAGAAAATTATGCTTTGAAGAATATAGCAGATTGTCATGAGATATGCACACTTGAATCTTCTATGTGCTTTAAATATGTGAGCGATCATGGTTATCCATAACTTCCTGTTCTTTGTGGCACTTAATAAGGTTTTTTTTGCTATCTCTCCTAATCCCTGTTCTGACAACCAATTACACAAGCTCATTAGGCAGGTTACTTGCTGTTTTACTCATTCTCTGTTGTTTTCAACATGTCTTGTGAGTGTCAAATTCTTCACTACTCTTTCCTCAATATGTGCCCTAGAAATTTAAAATTGTTTCTTTCTTATTCTATGTATAAATGTTTTTTTTTATTGTTAATGAAACTTAAATACATCATAGTTAAGTGTGAACAATTAATATATCTGAAAGTAGTTAAGTAATTTTTAAGTAGAACCTTTTGATGTATTATTCAACACTGAATTAAAGTATATTGACAAGGAAGTAAATTAAGTTAAAAAAATAAATATTCCTTATGCAAAATAAACACTTTTTCAATCATTGGTCTATGGACATATTGATGTAACTTACATAAAAAGATGAAGAGAAAGAAAAATGAGATAAAGAAAAGATCAAAGAAAAAGATAAAAAGTAGCAGATGGACAATAAAAGAAAAACAATAAATAAATATGTGAAAGAAAGAAAAGAAAGTATGTGACAGATAGAACATAAAGGATGTGAGAGATAGAAAAGAAAGTACGTGAGAGATAAAAAAGAAAGTACATGAGGGATAGAAAGGAAATTGCATGAGAGACAGAAAAAAGTATGTGAGTGACAGAAAAGAAAGTGTACAAGACACAAAAAGAAAATTTGCAAGAAACAGAAAAGAATTACACAAGACACAGAAAACAAAGTACATAAGGAATAAAAAAGAAAGTATGTGAGTGACAGAAAAGAAAGTATACAAGACACAACAAGAAAATATGTAAGGAACAGAAAAGAAGTACACTGGACACAACAAGAAAAGAAAGTACATGAGAGATAAAAATGAAAGTATTTGAGAGATAGAAATGAATGTATGTGAGAGAAAGAAAAGAAAGGAAGACTCAAGAAGGAATTAACAATGAAGAAAAATTGGAAAGAATGGAAAAACTAATGAAAAAACAAAAATGTTTTAACAGGAGAAGAGATTTATCTCTTGCTTCTTGTTCAGCATTGGTTTTCCAGTTCCTTTTAAAGTCATCTCATTTTCTTTCACTCCTAGTAGCTCCTTACGTCTTAGTGGCATTATCACCTTGCCTGGGATGAATTGATAAAAAAAAAGGAAAAGAAATAACGGAACAAAAGAAAGTGAAAACATGGAAGAATTCTGACCACCAACAACAATAAAACAGCATTAGATGCGAAAAACTGTTTAGACATTCCTCGTGGAATTTTTGTAATTGTAGTTGGGTTTAAGTTAAAATTCATTATAAGAAGAAAAAAAATGTAAAAATATGTGAGTGACAGAAAAGAAAGTATACAAGACACAAAAAGAAAATATGCAAGAAACAGAAAAGTACACAAGACACATAAAACAAAGTACATGAAAGAAAGATTTCTATCTTTATTTTCTTTTGTTTGCTTTTTTCTCCTTCTCTATCTTTCTTACATGTACTTTGTTCTCTATCTCTCATGCACTTGAAACAATTATTTTCCAGGCATTATTTTCTCTTTCACTGTACTTCTGTTTTGTACATAATTACCGCCCTTTAAAAAATACATAAAATCCTGAAAGAACAAATCTCTCAGTGATACATGCACGTGTCCTACCAAGACACCTCAGACCTCAAACTCTTCACTATTTTTATTTAAAAAATCTATATTCCCTTTTTTAGGACCTTTTGTGTAATTATGGACTTTTAGAAAAATATATCTCATAATCTAACATCATTTTTGATACCTTCTTCAGGTATCTTTCATAGTAGCTGGAGCTGCACAGTTTTCAACTTCCAGTCTTGATTGATAGCATCCAAAATCCCAGGAGGATGCTTTTCTGACAACTACAATTTTAACTTCTTCAAGCCTGGGATTAACCGTTATGTTTTTCCACATATCCGTATAAACAGCAAAACTTACACTTATCACTCATATAACAACTACCTTCAGTAACCCTCTATCTTGAGTGGCTCTTGGGTCTTCTATAAAGAGAACATTAGTAAAAAAAAATCCAACATCAATCTAGATGTTCTTATTAAATATGTACATGGTGTAACTATCTATTGCCGATTTCGAGATAATGCCCGTTTGTCACTTTTCTTGTTAAATCAGCAAACAAAATGATGTCACCAGACAAAAGTAAAGTGCAAAAAGATGAAACATTCTTTTATTGTTGTCAACTGGCTTCTTCTTGTCTTCTAATCTTCGTTCAAGTTTCTGTCATCTGGTGCACAAAATGAGATGTACCTGAGAGAAATCACCTTGTAGTCAGACATGCTTTTACCTTATCAGTCTACAGAAAAAGCAAGACTTTCTAGGCCAGTAGATATCAATTTCACTGTTTACAAAAGAAAAACAAACCCTGAAGAATAAAGATAAATCTAGGAAGTTGTAAAGAGCCATAATCACCCACAAACTAGAGGGACATGTCATATAGAAGTACATCATAAGAATTGCTTCAACATAAAGGCACATTGTAAGTCAGTGTGATTTCGCATCTTCAGCATGACTTCTTGTTTCCAAGCAGGTCTGTCTCCTCAGGCCATTTGTGTTTCTTCAACACCCACACATTTATACATCACCTACATGATTTATACCTCAACTATGCTGAGTGGACCTTAGTTACAGGTCAAGTATGTTTCCCACCAGGGCCTCATATGGTTTTTGAATTCAGAGTAATCATTCTTCTATACAGGTTGCCAACCACAGCTATAGAGCCCAGCCTGCCCTGTTATCCATACCTATCCCAAGAGTATTTGTGCAAAAGTGAATGCAACAACCTTGACCAAAATTAGTTCTACTAATATATATATATATATATATATATATATATATATATATATATATATATATATCTTTGTGATGTTGCCTGTCTTTTCTGTTGAACCAGAGTATATCTCTTTTAAGCTACCTGTTTGAAATTTCTTGGGCATAAAATGAGATAAGACAGCTTGGAAAATATAATACCCACAGGACAGATTGAAGGCAAGAGGGACAGAGGAAAACAACCCATGACATACTTAGTGAGCTTTAGTAAATGGATGATGGAACAGGGTCTAAGACAAATAACAAAAAGACAAAATTTATTAAGAGCTACAAGGAACAGGAAGTTGTGGAGAGCCATGATCGCCTACATCCTGAAGGGACACAACACATAAAGAAGAAGTAATTTATAAGCACTTAATGAATTTCTTTTTCAGTCAGACATTGTTTCTTCTTATTATAAATGTTGTTTGTAGTGGGTACACTACAGGCAAAAAGTTTGGGGACCGCCTTGCATTTCTTTAAAAAAAAAACACCTTAAAAATGTTTTGCATTTTTTAAAGTAAAAGATAAAATTTCAGTAACTACAGTGTATTTGCTTTTATTTTTTGTAGTAACTGAAATTTTATATTTTACTTTAAAAAAAAATGCAAAAATATCTCATTTTGGGGGGTTTTCTAATGAAATGCAGGGTATCTCCAAAATTTTTGCCAGTAGTGTACATGTGTTTGAGTAGAAATCCTTGATTTTTTTCAAACATTGAATTAGCATCTACCAGCATCTAGAAGCATTGAAACTCTTATTAACACTTCCACTGCGATATTGTTAGAACATTGTTGCCTGGCTGTGCTGGCTCGTTTTGGTAAAAATAGGAAATTGCCATTTACTGAAAATAAATTATTATAAAAGACACTGATGGTAATTTCTCATGGGTGCCACCATTTTGGCTTTGATCCTATACTCTGTAGTACAGACTTAGCTAAACAAGATAACAAACATGCAATATACTAAAAATTAATCACAAAACAGGTTGTATTGTATGACTATGCTGGTTTGGAAATCGCACTAAGTGCTAGTCAGTTGATAATACAATTATGAGGGACCCACATTTCATGGTGTCTTGAAATGCAGACATCAAGACAATGTCAGTTTCCTATTGATGTTTAAATACAACCACACTAGTGAAAGTAGTTGGTAGGGATTGAACCTGCATTCCCTTTTTACCTGAGAGAAATCACCTTGTAGTCAAACACCTTATTAGTCAAAGAGGCACTTAGAGCAAAAGCAAGACTTTCTAGGTCAGTAGATATCAATTTCACTATTTACAAAAAAAAAAACAACAAAAAACCTACATGTCTATTCAAACAAGTGTACCCACTAAAAATAATGTTTATTGTAATGAGAAATAATGTTGGATTGAAAAACAAATTATTAATTAATTAAAAATTACATTTTTGGTACAAAACAAAGATAGTAAATATGAACTTCAATACGCCCCAATGAGAAGAGAGTGTGTTTCTTAAAAAGAGTAATCGAACGTTGCTTTGAAGTAAAAGCATAAAGCATGCCTTGCGACAGAGTAAAAAAAGAATGCAGGTTCTATATATATATATATATATATATATATATATATATATATATATATATATATATGGTATAAAATGACAATTGGAAAAATCTTAGATTTTGTCGACGTGTTTCCTCTTCCGACTTTTTCAAGGCAAAAATGAAATCGAAATATCTCTGTTGTTATAGTTACATTAAAAATCCAAATTCAAAAAGATAGACGCTTCTGTCCAAGCCTTTTTTTTTTCTGGTTAATGTAAATTACCTTTATAGTAAGAGATTTTTTTTTTCCATGTCAACAATACAGTTAAATTCCCAGATCAATTCTGTGGACAAGACAGATTGGTATAAAATGACAATTGGAAAAATCTTCATTCAAAAATTGTCATTTTATACCAATCTGTCTTGTCCACAGAATTGATCTGGGAATTTAACTATATATATATATATATATATATTTATATATATATATCAATCAAGAGATAAATTTTCTTTAATAAATTTAAACTTTCAATGCTTCAGGTCTGGTAAACAATGATTTCCCTATTTGAAAAATAACAGTAATGTTTACTCAAACATGTGTACCTACCAAAATAATGTTTATAGTAACTATCTGAAATGTAATTAGGCAATGGAATTTTTTAGTTTAAAGTCATATGCCTGAGTTTGATTGAAGAGGCAGAAAAGCAACATTAGGTTTTAGGTTCCAAGTTCCCATCATCAAATTGCCATAAGGGTCACATGGTTTAGTGGATAAAAAGTATTGGTTACATGAATTGGATTACATGAGTTTACAGTTCAATCCCTGTGTCAAGTAATTCAAAAAAAAAAAAAGAAGTCACATTTATAGTTTGGGCTAGACAATTTTTGGCTACAGAATCTATCTTACATATCTATAAGTCTACCATTCGCCCAGGCTTAGAATATTACTGCCACATATGGTCTGGTGCTCCTGCTACATATTTAGAGGTTCTTGATAAAATCCAAAGAAGAATCAGAAATATTATTCAACTTCAGTCACTTTCCCACCACCATAAAGTTGCTTCCCTGTGCCTTTTCTATAAATACTTTCATGGTAATTGTTCAGATAATCTCTTTGCTATCCTACCTAGACTTTATAAATTTAAGTGCACTACTAGATTGGTAACAAGGTCTCATGAATTTACAGGTGAATTGGCTAGATGTAATCATAAGTTCTATGCTAACAGTTTCTTTTCTCATACTTCTCACTTGTAGAACTCCCTTCTGGCTCCATGCTTTCCAGCCAACTTTGATCTTCAAAGATTTAAATGCAATGTCAATCATTATTTACTGTGTTCTTGATTACTCCTCTTTTGTTCTTGCTCCTTCATAATGCTTCTGTTTTCCAATTCTTTCACACCCAGTAACCCCTTGTGTCTTAATAGCTTTACTGCCTTGCATGGGGTAAATTCGAACAAAAACATAAATAAATATATTGTCTTTCAACAGAAGAGACAAGCAACATCATGAAGATAAACTGAATAGAATTAATTAATTGATATATCTTCTAATATGGACAGTGGAATGAGAACAATCTTCTCTGTAAACTGAATAAAGTGTTTAATTAAACATTTCTGGAATATTACCAACTACAAAAATCACCTGAAGATGGCAGTAGGGTACAACAGCTAAAGCATTCTAATAATAGAAATCAAAATTAGGAAATTAGTCCCAGGAGATTAGTATATACTAATGCAGGATTTCCAGCCTAATCATTGAATAAAATACATTGATAATTCTCTTATTTCCCTTAAAAACTCCATTGCGATTATTTCATTTTTAATGATTTCACCCCAAGCAAGGAAATTAAACCACTAAGACACAAGGGGTTACTGAGTATGAAAGAATATGAGAAAAAGAAATTATTATTCAACCTGTAAAATGACTGGGAGCTCCTCAAGATAGAGAGTTACAGAGTAAGTGGCACAGCTTCTACAGATATGTGTGGAAGATAACAGTTAACCATAGACAAGTTAGATTGTAGTAATTGGGGAAACATCTCTGGAGTTCATTTTCAGAAGGGAGTGGTTCATGAGAAGAAACTGCTTGAGTGGAATTTATATATGAAGGTGATTTGCTAGAATATGTGCGACATGGCAGGTCTTAGCCATGAAGGTCAGGACTGGCGGAACTTAGGAGTGTCATTCATTTGAACACATTTCATGGAAATAGCAATAGAGCAGCAAGAGGCTTGTGATGTCTCTCATCTGTGAGAAGAGGGTTTTAAGGTAGAAAATAATTTGTCATACACAAGGACACAGAGACACTTTTGAACTCTATCAAGAGTGGAAAGTTCCTGCCCATATATGACAGCAGTACTCCATTTTCGGCTTGATCTGGCTCTTGTAAAGATAGAGGAGTCAGGTACTTGCTGGCGCGATAAGTATATAAAGTAAGTATAAAGTAATATAGCTGTGCAAGAGCCTAGTTAAAAAGATTAAACAAGAAAGTACATATTGTAGAATATAAATTTTGTCATCATTTGACTAATTGAATGACAAAATGGAAAAAAAATCAATGTAATGCATTTCATTCTCTATAAGTACTTCTGACTAATGTTCTTATTGATGGAATTATATATATCTATACATCAACATTGATTATAATTATACAACAAAGAGAAATACTGAAAGTATAAGGAGGCTAAATTTTAAATTTTAAAATTTCTGGCATCTGATGCACAGCTCAGTTGATCATAATCATTTTATCAAAACTTTTGTTTTTTCTTTATATTGCTGTCATTTCTAAATATTGGACACTGCAACAACAGAAAATCTCTTAAGAAAGATGAAATGTTGTGATAACCTGGATGTAAATTTACTGCAGAAAACTCAGAAATCAGTGCACTTTCTATAAATTTTTGCCTTACTTTTTTCCATCATATATAACAGAAGAAATTTCCTGGTCTCAATAAAACACTTTGAGTCACATTTCAACCCTGACCACACTAAACTAAAGGCACCTGCAGAAATAGCAAATATACCAATATATATCTAATCATTACAAAATCCATCCCCAAACATAAACAATAATGAGCCCAGTGATGAGGAAACTAAGAAAGCTATTAAAAAATAAGGAATAATAAATCATCACTAGATATTGAGGCTAAACTTCTGAAAATAGCTTACTTTCACCCTGAATTCAATAACAAGTTTCTCTATTTTATGAAAGAAGACTGGAATCAGAAACACATCCCCAAAGAGTAGGGTTTATTGCACATTAATGTACTATGGAAACAAAAAGTTAACCCTCAAGGCTCAGACACACATACAGAGGTATGATGTCGGAAGGTATCTTAATTGGGTCTGTTATGTTGAAAATATTAACTAGGCTCTAATCATTTTATGAAAGTCAATTCCTCACAAGTCAGTTTTGTTTTCATTCTGGTAAGAAATGTAATGATGACATATATATCATCAAACAACTCTAGGAAATTGCTTACCTCTCTAATAGGAAATTGTATGCCTGCTATGTTGACCTCACAGTAACATATGACCACATCAATAGAGACTTTCTCTTCTCATCCAGTAGGAACTGCTTTCCAAGTTACGAATGTACTGAATTAATTGATCTAATAAAGGAACATTATTGATCAACAAAATCTTACATGTCTGGCAAGGACCTCCATATGGAAAGATTTCAAACCTCATCGGAAGTACAACAAGATTGGAAATGAGAACCTCAATACATCCAAGGTCATACCCTGCACATATGCAAGCACAGATGTGAAGAAATTGGTACTGATCATCTAAACATTCCATGCCATATCTTAAACAAATCTGCTAATAGAAGACAATAATCCTACTATCCCTCCCAATGGCACTGTACTGATGATGAGGGGGGGGGCTATGCCAATGACATTGGTATTCATAGTTGGGCTAAGAATGACCTTGAACAGAAAATCAACATCCTCTACCAAGTGTTCCAAGAAGAAGGACTCCAGATAAACCTTTCTAAAACAGAAACTATGATCTGGAATTGGAACGAAAGCAGTGACGGCATGTAACCTGACTCCATCATAAAAATTCAGGAGGTGGAATTAGTAAATATCAAACACTTCAAATACATTGGTGTATGAACCATTTATAACAGATTTAGTAATGGAGATAAAGAAATTGAACATAGAGTAGGCGGGGCTATAGGTAGTTTTGTCCCACACCACAAGTTGCTACAAAACAAAAACATTAACCTAAAAATTCAAACCATATTCTTAAATTGCCTCATCAGATCAAGTCTTTCATATACATGCCATGCATGGTGCCAAACCCATTCAGAAATATCTAAACTGTCAGCTGTATACAACAGCATTCTAAGATCAATGGTTAAAAAAAAGGCTTTGAACAAGTGAAGCCTGAGGGTCTTAGCAAAGACCATCCTTCTTTGAACTTTGTGGAATGGCACTACAAAATCACAAAGAAACGTACCAAATAACAGAAGCCATATTACTTGTGGACTACCAACAGCTGCAACAACTAAAACAGATAGAACATATAACTAAAAAAGAAAAGAAAAATATAATAAAAATGTAGATATTCAACATTACTTTGAACAAAATTTTAGGAAGGAAACCCCCATCAATACTGGAAAGAGCTATAAGAACTACTGGACTTGAAAAAGCTATTTTTCTGAAAAATTGTTTTAAGAGAAAGATTTTAACTTCAACTGAAACAAGAACTGGCTCCTCAGTCAATGAATGACAAATGTTTCCTTATAATGAAATGGCTAATATTACCATTATCATTACCAACTCTCCTCTAAATATAAAATGCGGCCAAATTTATTATTTTCTTGATAAGTTCTACAATATCCCTGTAAATGAGACTTAATTTTAAGTTCTCTTCCAACTTTAAATGCTTCTTTTCTCAGATTTTAATTTCTTCAGCATTGTTCAAGTTTTTTAAATTAAAAATATATTGCAAAAAAAGCCATCAATGAATGCATTGACATATTTAGGAAGGATATTAGAATAATCCATAACCTATACTGGCAGCAAACCACCTGCATATGGATAGAA
This sequence comes from Acanthosepion esculentum, assembly GCA_964036315.1. Classification (NCBI taxonomy): domain Eukaryota; kingdom Metazoa; phylum Mollusca; class Cephalopoda; order Sepiida; family Sepiidae; genus Acanthosepion; species Acanthosepion esculentum. The sequence continues at coordinate 31,819,766 of OZ038501.1, read as the reverse complement.
AATGTATTCAGTAAACGTGCAAAAATAGGAAAGGGTGTAAAACAAGGATGTATCTTCTCACTGGACTTATACTCGAGGCAATTCTGAGAGAATTAGAAGTCCTACCAGGATTCATTATTGGCAGCCACAATCTTAACAACATAACATATGCATATGACAGCGTTGATAGCAGACATAAAAAGGAACTCTTACAAGAACTCTTACAGAAGGTTGTGAGAAGAAAGGACTAAACATCAATTACGAGAAGCGAGAATGCATGGTTGTTAGCAAAAGGGATAGACCAACATAGAAATTACAAAGTGGGGATACCAAAATCAAACAAGTACAACAACTTAAATATCTGAGAAGTGCTTTTGCAGAAAGTATGACACTGAAATATGAAGGTGCATTGGGATAGCGAAAGATGCCTTCCAAAAGCTAAGCAAAGTATTAAGAAACAGGAAAATCTCGTTAAAATCAAAGAAAGTAGTACTGAACTGTTATGTAATATCAGTCTCCTTTATATGGCTGTGAATGCTTACAGATGAAGAAGAGAATTGAAGTAACAGAAATGTGGTTCTACAGAAGGATAGTGAGAATACCATGGGCAGAACATGTGAGCAACTACAAAGTTTTAGAGTAAATGGAAACAAAAGACACTTATGCTTAAAATCAGGAAGAGATAGTTGAAATTTCTAGGGCACATAAGAGGAAAGAGGGCTTGGAGAATTTGATACTCACAGGAGAGATTGAAGGCAAGAGGGATAGAGAGATAGTAGAAAACAATGTATAAGCTACCTAGTGAGCTTGAGTAAATGGATGGTGGAACAAGGTTTATGAGAAATAACAAAAAGACAACATTTATTAAGAGTTACAAAGAACAGGAAATTGTGGAGAGCCATGATCGCTGGTATCATGAAAGGACATGGCACATAGAAGAAGGGTGATATTTGCCATCTGTATGATTGTATGTATGTAAGAGTGTAGACAAGTGTAAACACCATACATTGTTTTAATCTGAAATCTGAATACCACTGATGTACTTACTTTAGAATCTTATTTTTGATCTGTATCTATGATCATTTACTATAATCCAGTTAGTTTTCCATTCAGATACTTTTAAACAAAGATGCTACCTGTCATGTGCCAATAGAAGTTCCATATTTACTATGTTTTCTTAGGATCATCTTTCACTGGTATGAACCCTGAAGCAAATTCAGCATTAAGTTTGGTCTGGTTTGTTTAACAGAATATCAACTCCTTATGGGTCATTTAATGCTGAAATTTTATTTTCTTGTGAAGTTTGATAATTTTTTTTTTTTTAAATATATTGCTGGTAATTCTTTTTCTAATAATGTAGTGCTGGTAATTTTTTTTATTTTTTACTATGAAAATGTATTGCTGATAATTTTTTTATTTTTACTATGCTGGTAATTTTTTTAATTTTTTACTATGAAAATGCATTGCTGGTAATTTTTTTATTTTTTACTATGAAAATGTATTGCTGGTAATTTTTTTTATTTTTTACTATGAAAATGTATTGCTGGTAATTTTTTTTATTTTTTACTATGAAAATGTATTGCTGGTAATTTTTTTATTTTTTACTATGAAAATGTATTGCTGGTAATTTTTTTTATTTTTTACTATGAAAATGTATTGCTGGTAATTTTTTTATTTTTTACTATGAAAATGTATTGCTGGTAATTTTTTTATTTTTTACTATGAAAATGTATTGCTGATAATTTTTTTTATTTTTTACTATGAAAATGTATTGCTGGTAATTTTTTTATTTTTTACTATGAAAATGTATTGCTGGTAATTTTTTTATTTTTTACTATGAAAATGTATTGCTGGTAATTTTTTTTATTTTTTACTATGAAAATGTATTGCTGGTAATTTTTTTATTTTTTACTATGAAAATGTATTGCTGGTAATTTTTTTTATTTTTTACTATGAAAATGTATTGCTGGTAATTTTTTTATTTTTTACTATGAAAATGTATTGCTGGTAATTTTTTTATTTTTTACTATGAAAATGTATTGCTGGTAATTTTTTTTATTTTTTACTATGAAAATGTATTGCTGGTAATTTTTTTATTTTTTACTATGAAAATGTATTGCTGGTAATTTTTTTTATTTTTTATTATGAAAATGTATTACTGGTATTTTTTAAAAATTTTTACTATGAAAATGTATTGCTGGTAATTTTTTTATTTTTTACTTTGAAAATGTATTGCTGGTACTTTTTTTAATTTTTTACTATGAAAATGTATTGCTGGTAATTTTTTCTAATTTATTTTTATATTTTCATGTTTTGACCACTGTTTGGAGGTTCACTAACAGTTGCTACCACACTATATCAAGTAGACGTGGGAATGACAGCAATTAAGGGGTGGTTCCATGCTCCTCAAAACCTCTCAATCAGATATAGTTTATCGTCATACCCAGGACAAACAAGATTAAGACTTTAATCCATCCATTCAAGATTGAAATAAATAGAGATTTTTATTCAATTTTCTTTTTTTTTTAAATGTTCACTTCTTCCAATCCTAAATGAATGGATCAAAATTATAATCCTGTATTTGCTTCAGGGATCATGTCACTGAAAGATGATCCTAGTAAAAATGTGTTCTGCTTTTGGTGAAAGACAATTTCATTGAGTGGTATGCAAAGACAAGCACTTGTATGGAAAGTGGAAAAACATAGGAAATATGGAAGTTCTAACTGCTGAGGATAGAAAGAGATGATTGGACAGCTCCAGCTCTGATATGGCAGTGATACACCATTTAAAATGTTTCAATCTTTGCACCTTTCAGACTTCATTGGGCTTCTATTGTTCTTATTCAAACTGAACCCATGGGTGTAGATTGTTGCTGTTCCACTAAACATGTCTATGGATATCTTGTCTTTTTTTAGTTATGCTCAATTATTGCACAACCTGTTTCCATGCAGTTTGAATCTATAGTGCTCATCCCAGGGATTGAACTCACATTCCTTTAACCCTATAGACCAGTGGTTCCCAAAATTGTTTTCTCTGGGCCGCATTTTCAGAATTAAAATTTGCTCATGCATCACCAAATTTTATGTGATAAAAAGTACATTTAAAAAAAAATAAATAAAAAAAAAACAGAGAGAGGGTTAAAGGGAAATAACCACGGATTCGAAGTCAGAACATTATCATTGATAACTCTCTCCTCCAATTTGCAAACCCTAGTTACTATATTCTTAATACTTGATATAATGCAAACGATGATAAAATCAGTCAATAATTATTTATAACTATTTATACTGGCACTCATGCATGAAATTAAAAGTAATCCATAATAATATTTTAAATTTTGAAATCATATATATTTTTTGAAACTGTTTCTAAATCTTTGATTGTCTTTCAATCATTCCGCCTCACCTGCTATCCTCTTCTACTGCACCTATGAAGCTTGCCACACTGTTTGGGAGCCACTGCTCTAGAGTATAGGTCTATCAGGCCAAGTTCCTTCAGGATATTGACGATTATAACTCTCCACAATTTCCTGTACTTTGTAGCTCTTAAGAGATAACAATCTTGTGGATTAAACTGTTGTTTAATCATTTTGGCAACATAGTAATTGTGAGTTCAATCCCTGGATCAGGCAAAGTAGATGGTTACTGAATGGAGTTGTTTTAGAGAATTATCAGGTAATATATACTATATAAACAATATTTAGCATTTTTATTCAAACAATTTTCAGTCTAAATAAGCATCTAATGATCATGTCACTTGAAGAATGTTTATCACAAAATTCCATGATTTCCCTAAGCCCAAATTCCTTGATAATTCTCTGATTTTTCTTTTAAAAACAAATGGATATTTTTTTAATTCTTTGATAATTCCCTTGAAAATTTTGATTTGATTTGTTTGTTTAATGGCATATCAATACAGCATGGGTCATTTAATGCCAATATTTAATTTTCTTGTGAGCTTTGAAGTAATAAAAATATGATACATGTTATTCTGCTTTCACAATTGAATACATGGTAGTTGATACTCAGCTTTTGTGAATATAGATGTTTGTGCTGCCATAATTACTAAAGGCAATTATATGTGTGTTTTATGCTATAGTTTTTTGAAGTTATATTTTGGAATAAAGTTTCATTTCTTTAAGAAATTGTAGGATATTATATGGATTAATGACATAAAAGAATTCTTTCTTGTTGATTGATGTAATGTTGGTAATTTTACTATAAATATCTGTTGTGGGTAATTTTTTTATATAAAAATGTATTCATGGTAATTTTACTATAAAAATGTATTTTATACTTAAGGTTTTGTTTTTATTTAAGGCGGGGTCACTATTTGCCCATAGCAAGAACTCTTAGCAGGTGTAACCACACCAGGTCAGCGTGGGCCTGGGAAACAACAGCAATTAAGAGGTGGTTCCACCCTACTCAAAACCTCCAATCTCCCAATCAGAGGGCTTGCCACCAGATGTAGTTTATTATCATATCCGAGACTATGACAATTCTGAGTTCATTGTTTACCATGTTGGGTGTGAACCCTGTAATGATATTTCTTTATCTTAAATAATTTGATTAAAAAAAAACAAAAAAAACACATATATCAAGCATGTATAAAAAAATATTAATAGTCTCACCTTAAACTTGAGGATCTTTGGAACTTTCATTGATGCAGATAGGTCAGAATCTTTGTAAAAATATCTATCAAATATATACCTACAATTAAATGAAAACAATATTAAAATTAGTTCCAACTCTTTTTAAGAATGAAGTTAGAATAATGGAGAACAACACTGGAAGGTAAGACAGTTTAAAATATCAACACACAAACTACATTTTAATAACTTGCTCAGTAGACCTAGCATAGAAATGAAAACCGTATAAGAGTTTTAATTGAGAAAAAATACATCTGACTCAAGCCTAAAAACTTCTACTACCTAATTAGCTCGATCTTTAAAAGAGTCAGATCAGACCAAAAATGGAGTATTGCCGTAATATCTGGGCTGGAGCTGCCCATTCCTCACTTTCTATCCCTGACAGAGTTTAAAAGCATTTACACAACCTTGTAGGTGATGAATTATTATCTATCCTACAACCTCTTTCCCATAGATGCAACATTGCAAACTTATCACTATTTTTGTTATTATAACATCATTATTCAATGGTTATTGTTATCACACACTCTTACTTATATAACGTACTTCACATAAGGATCCTCTATACATAATGCTTCGGATAATCTACTGTGACACCAGTAATAGTCTGAAAACTGACTCAAAATGGCTTACCTCTGACCAAGAGATCTTTATAGTAATGCAGTGTAAGTGTAGCTTAGATGTAGCACAAGGCCATAAGTATGGGGCACCCAGTGAGGTTCAAACTTACTACTCAGTCATAATCATTCTAGCAAGACAAGCTTGCTAATCATTACACCACTAGAGGTGCCCTAAATGATTTTCTAAGCGTAGCATAGATGTGTTGCACTAAGCTGAATGTTTGGGGCACCCAGTGAGGATCGAACTCACTATTCAGTTGTAGTTGACTTAGTGAGACAAGTTTGCTAACCGTTACACCACATCAAAGTGCCCCTCTTTATAGTAATGAAATAGTTCATATAGTCACCGGGAATGTGCTATTTACTCTACATCTATAGAAAATGTTCTGATGTTTCCTAGTCCAAGCATTTCAGACCTTTACAGCTAAGACTCGTCATACCAGGAACACAGAGGCAAATCATCCTCATTCCCTTTGTATTCCATTGTTAAGAAGGAAGTCTTCTTCCCAAGAACTGTTACTTTGTGGAACTGACTGCCAAGAGGATACTTCTCAAACCACTAGAATCTTAATCTCTTCAAGTCAAATGTTATCTATCCTACATACATCCTATCATAATCTTCAATTCTTATATCCATAAAACAACTCCATTCATTAACCCTCTTCTGAATGGCCCAGGGATTGAACTCACAATTACTATGTCAGCAAATTGATGAAACAACACTTTAATCTATAGAGCTGTTATCTCATAAGGCAATAGCCTAGAGGATTATGAGTTCAATATCTGAGCCAAGCAATACAGACTCCGACTCAGTGGAAAGAAGGTGAGCAATAACTGAGCAGTACAAAAAAGAAGCTTGACCTCTTTCTAGTCTCAACAGAGTTCAAAAGCATTAACTGAAGAAAGCTGAAGGGTACAAGGGCTGAAACATTGTAAATGGGGTACTGCTGCCATATCTAGGCTGTAGCTGCTTGATATTCTCTTTCTAGTCTCAACAGAGTTCAAAAGCATTAACTGAAGAAGGCTGAAGGGTACAAGGGCTGAAACATTGTAAATGGGGTACTGCTGCCATATCTAGGCTGTAGCTGCTTGATATTCTCTTTCTAGTCTCAACAGAGTTCAAAAGCATTAACTGAAGAAGGCTGAAGGGTACAAGGGCTGAAACATTGTAAATGGGGTACTGCTGCCATATCTAGGCTGTAGCTGCTTGATATTCTCTTTCTAGTCTCAACAGAGTTCAAAAGCATTAATACAGCCTTGTAGGTGATGAATTATTATCTATCCGACAACCTCTTTTCCACAGATGCAACATTGCAAACCTATCACTAATCTTTTGCTATTCCTATGGAAAATGTTTTAATGCTTCCTACTTCAATCATTTCAAAACTTTACAATTCTTTACAACAAAGATGAGGATATTATCTGTAAATAATATAATGATAACTCCTCATCCCAAAACTTCAGACCCAATGACATTCTGATTAACCAGTTTAATTTATGAAACAAAGTCACACTAGTGAATTTGCAATCTGCAGTGGAATAATTAAAAATAAAAAATTTTTTTTTCCTAAGTCAGTTTAGCTTATCTATCACTATTTCCATGGCAAATATTCAGATGAGCTCTATTTTTTAGTTCCACCAGTTCAGACCTTTACAGCTGAGGCATGTCACGCTACTTCCACAGAGTTGAATCACCCCCATTTCCTCCATGTTACAAATATAAGTTTCACTTGGACAGCTTTTTCCAAGAACAGCTACTTTGTAGAACAGGCTCCTATATAGATTCTTCTTTGAAGACAACAATCTTAACTTCCTCAGGTCAGGCGACAATCTCCACTTCCTAGCAACCCCTCTTTCATTCACATGAAACACCATTCACCATGACTATTTTAATAGTAACCATCTACCTTGAGTAGCTCTCAAGCCTTGTATTGGGTAAACTTTAATATTAGGAATAAAAACACTAATCAGTTCAGTGTTTAGGAAGTACCCTAAACCTCCCAGCTTTTAATCTTCTATTCTTCAGCTAAAATTACCAGTAGTGAGTAATGTGGGGCTGTATGTGGCTATTCTGCATTTGAACCTATATGGCTTGGATTGTATCTAACACCTGTCTTTCTATAGAACTGGAAAATGGCATCACATAGCAATTTCTCTTCCTATTAGCTATCATTTCATGCATTTGCATCTTTAAATGATTTTCTCACCAGAATCCATCTTATACATTTAGAAGTCTACCATTTGTCTGTGCATCGAATATTGCTGCCATATCTGGTATCAGACCAGATATGGCAGCAATATTCGATGCTTCTACTATGTGTCTAGAGAGTCTTCACAAAATCCAAAGAAAAATCTGTAATGTTATCAGTCCTGACTTGGCATCTTAGCTACAGACACATTCCTACCACCTTAACATAGCTTCCCTGTACCTTTTCATGAAAATTGTTCCATAATTGTAATATGGCTGTAAGCCTTCTAGTATGTGGGAACCTCTTTCAGTTTCTTGCTTCAGTGTCACCTATGATCTTCAAAAACTTAAATTTCAATCACCATCTTCTGTCTTTCTGAATCCAGTTCTTTTATTGTCTTTTCTCCTCACTGCTTATGGCCATATCATGTTGAAACACCAGTTCTTGTACGATCATCGAAATTAAGCAATGTTGCGCCTGGTCAGTACCTAGATGGGTGACCACTTGGGAATACCAGATGCTGTAAGCTTGGATGTGCAGATGGAGTAATGGAAAGCCGAGTTCCAATTCCAGTTGGGTTTGTTATATTCATGTTGTGGAGTAGCTGAACACCCCTGGTCTAAGACTATTTAAACAGCACTCTCTCTTACTGAGGGAGAGGATTTAACGATTAACTGTTTATTACATTAGTCTGTGTTCTCAACTGTGTACTATATTATTCTCCAGAATAAACTACTTCTTATTTTCTAAATGTGTGTCAACCTTTCCTATTTACAACACAACAATTCACTTACATGCAAATACTCTTGGGAAAGGTATGAATCCACCTCTTCCCCCCCCCCCAGCTGTGGGTTAATTATTATGAAAAAATTCTTACAATCTAAAGATATCTTCTAGCTTTACATACACCTGAAAAAGGTAGATAAGCCCTAACAAAAAAATCAATTTCTCCTTGCTAAAGTCTTCTCATTCTCATTCACTCTCAATAACTTTTTGCATCTTAGTGGCATTATTGCCTTGCTTGGGGTGAAATGATTAAAAAAAAAAAAGAAAAAAACTTACCAAATGGACAATAAACAAACTAAAAAAGAACTTCATATTTTTTTTTCCTGCTTCAAAAGAACAGAACAGAAATAATTTTTTTAGTGTTATAACAGCAACTGAGCATGAAGGGCTGACAATTAGAGCGAAACTCCACCCTTTGAATACATTAGACATGTGGCATGCAGGTGGGCCAAGAGCAACTGTTTTAGAAACTAATATATGAAGATAAGGATCTTCTATGCAGGTAAATGTGCTTGCCACAACTGACAAAGGATACAGTATAAACCTGCTATTATTTCTTTTGGTGTTTATTGCTATTTACCAAACTGTGTGTGGCATAAGGCCAAATAAGAGGGAAGCATGAGAAAAAAAACTTTTGTTATAGAAATCTCCCAAGTGCTTATCATGAAAATCAGGATTTGAAATTCTGGTTTTTATCTTGTCTCAAACACAGACTATCAGCACCAATGGAAATATATAACATTTTAACATTGCATACAAAACTATTGTCTCTTAAGCAAAGTTTAGAATATACTTAGAACTTACTAACTGCATCCCATACAAAGAGGTAAGTCACCACCTGCCAAAAATGGGCAATCTTTTTGATGGATATATATAGACTGAGACAAATCTGAGATCTATCTACCTTTCTGACTATGGTGTAATTCAAACCAATGTCTACTTTTCTGATTTTGCTGTAAAACAGACCAATGTCTACCTTTCTGACTATGGTGTAAAACAGACCAATGTCTACATTTCTGACTATGGTGTAAAACAGACCAATGTCTACATTTCTGACTATGGTGTAAAACAGACCAATGTCTACATTTCTGACTATGGTGTAAAACAGACCAATGTCTACATTTCTGACTATGGTGTAAAACAGACCAATGTCTACATTTCTGACTATGGTGTAAAACAGACCAATGTCTACATTTCTGACTATGGTGTAAAACAGACCAATGTCTACATTTCTGACTATGGTGTAAAACAGACCAATGTCTACCTTTCTGACTATGGTGTAAAACAGACCAATGTCTACCTTTCTGACTATGGTGTAAAACAGACCAATGTCTACATTTCCTACCCTTGTGCAAAGCAGATTCATTCTTTTTTTTTCTTCAGGCAAACTGTCTGAGTATTGTATCAACCTACTAGTCTTCTACTTCTTTTTGGCAATGTCCTAAATGCTCTAATCAACTCGGAATTGGTTAAGTATTTCACCTTGCAGGGTTTTCGCTTCTCTAGGTCAACTGCTCATGTGTTAACAGTTATTGCTGAAAGAGTCTATCATGCTTTAGATAAGAATGGTAGCTGTAGCTTTGGATATCTTGAAGGCATTTGACATGGTTTGGCAAGCCAGTCTTCTCCACAAGTTGAAGGTTTATGGTATTTCTGTAAGAATTTTTAATTTGATTCAATCTTTCTTATCAAATTGGGAAATGAAAGTTGTCTTGAATGGCCACTCTTCAAAGTCTTTTTACATTAATGCAGGCATCCCCACCAAGCCTCTATCCTTGGACCTATGTTGTTCCTAATTTTCATCAATGACCTTCCCAATGTCATTAGTTCTCAACTTGGTATCTATGCTGATGATACAAATATTTACTTTATTTATCATAATGGTAAGTCTGATAAATTCAATACGGTCAAATTGGCAGTTGATCTAAAAAAATGACCTTCAATCTGTTGTTAACTGGGACAAGAAATGGCTTGTTAATTTTAACTCCTCCAAAATGAAACTGCTCTCTTTTAATCATCTGAAAGAATCCATTTTGCTCTCAATCAGCTGATTCTAACCTCCAGGAAAGCAACCTATTGAACCTTCCTGGGCTAACATTTTTCAGTGACATGAAATGGAATGATTATATTGAATCAAGTGATAAGTCTGCTGCTAGGAAAGTTTTTTTATTGTGTCATGCTAAACAATTTTTCTTGTCAGAATCTATCTTACATATTTATAAGTCTTGCATTGAATATTGATGCCATATCTGGTCTGGTGCTTCTGCTATGTATTAACAAAATCCAAAGAAGAATCTGCAGTATTATTGGTCCTAACCTGGCATCTTGGCTTCAGTCACTTCCCCACTGCTTTAATATAGCTTCCCAGTGCCTTTTCTATATATATTTTCATGGGAATTGTTCTCATGAGCTTTCCTCTTTGCTACCTAGACTTTACAAATTTAAGTGCAGTACTAGATTGGCAGCTAGGTCTCATTATTTTACAGTTGAAATTGTTAGATGTAGCCATAAGTTCTATGCTAGAATTTTTTTCACTCACACCTCCCACTCATGGAACTCTCTTCTGGGTTCTTGCTTTCCAATCAACTTTGATCTTCCAAAATTTTCAATTGTCATCTCTATATTCTTGATTCCTGTTCTTTTAATGTCCTTTCTCCTTAATAATGTTTTTCCTCATATTCTTTCACACTCAGTAACCCTTTGTAATGTAGTGGCTTTATCACATGGCTTGTGGTGAAATAATTAACAAAAATGTCTACTGTTTTTTCTTTTTCGTCCATAATTAGGATCATTAAGTCAATGCAAATGATCCTTTCCTTAGCTGCATCGTATATGCTTCCCCTGGGCTACATAAAACATTTGAATTCAGAGTTTTCCTTCTCTAAGACCGGTTGCCATCCAAGGCTATGGAACCCAATGTCTTACTGCTTACCCATAGCTAGTCCGGGGTGGGGAAGAGATGGATTCATACCTTTCCCAAGGGTATTACCTTTTGACTCTAGTGTATAAATGGAACTATGTCTACCTTTCTATTAAATCATTGTAATTTTTATACTATAAGATTTATAATTAACATTATATAATGTAAAAAGTGTTGAAATATCATTAAATTAACCACTTTAATTAAGCAGGCCTCACATCACAGTGAGACACACAGTGAGAATCATACTGCAAAACAAGTTTACTAATCATCAATCTATAATTGGTACCTCTATTTACCTAGTTATGCTTTTTTATAGACATCTAAGAGATAAAATAGCTTTCTTTCATCACACAGGTATTTGCCAAATCTTTATCACTGGAATGTTTACTATAAACTCAGGCCTTTTAATAAGGCAAAAACTAGATCAAAACACAAAGGGAGTATCGTTGCCCCCATCTGGGATCGAGCTGCCCAAAACTCACTTTCCAGACTTGACAGAGTCCAAAAGCGTCTACACGGCCTTGTGGGTGAAGAAATGTTTTCCACCCTACAATCCCTTTCCCACACTCAAAATACTGCTTGCCTCTCACTACTCTATTACCATTTTCATGGCAGATGCTTGTGCAAACTAGATTCCTTGGTTTCATCAGTCCAGAATGTTCACAACTTGGACCTGCCAAACCATGTAAAGTCAACTCATCCTCATTCTCTTCATATTCCATTGGTAAGGGGGAAGTTCTTCTTTCCCAGACATGCTGCATTGTGGAACAGAATCCTGAGAGGATGGTCCCTGATCACTACAATCTGAACCTCTCCAAGCCTAGGCTCAACCAGACTTCAGTATGTCCTGTGAGTGTCAAATTCACAAAGCTCTCTTTCCTCATTATGTACCCCAACTGTATTATTCTGGTCCTAAGCAAAAGTATCCTTTTTGTTTCCATTTTCCTTAAAACATTACCCGCATATTCCAAAAATGGGATCAGTCAGTCAGTTATGCGTGATACACGCTTAGGTGATCATGTATCTTTTGATACATGACTAACGAGGCAGATTTTTTCCCGCAGTAGGTTGCCATTTCTTTCTGCAGTAGACCAGTTGCCATCCAAGGCTATAGAACCCGGTCTGTCCTGCTATTTACCCATAGCTGGGGGGAGAAGAAGAGGATTCATGCCTTTCCCAAGAGTATTAGCACATAAGTGAACATAATGGATTTGACTGGAATTTGAACTCAGCTCTCCGATTTCTCAATCCGAGCCGCTATCCATTACTCCACCGTGCCTATAGGATAGTGGGCATTAATGAGTGTATGGAAACCATTGAATTTCCATGAATAACATCATAGAGCATTAAATAAGCAAATGGCAATATCACTCAAGTGAAAAAGATTTTCTAAAGGCCAACAAACAGGCTTGAACCCAAATCAGTTAGTTAAAAAACCAGCATAGTCACCTGAACCACTGCACCTTACGTTTCACATTAATCTATGGAATGCAACTCAGAAAATGTTAATGTAATTGTGGTTAACCAAATCATTTGTAGTCAAGTGGCCATCAGCCACAACAGTTTGCCTAACCCTAAAATATTAAATTATTGTATTTGTTACTTGCTAAATGAGTTGTCAACAATTAATCTGATGTCTTGAGACTAGAGACATATGAAACTGACAGTTGCTGCATTAATAAGATAAAATTTAATGACTGGCTGCTTGTATCTCATGGATTCATATATTTCCCAAAAGTATTTGCGTGTGAGTGAATATAATGAACCCAACTGGAATTGGAACTTGGCTCTCTGATTAACAATTCCTAGCATATTATCCATTACACCACCCATAAATCCAAGCTTACATCACCTGGTATTCCCAAGCAGTCACCCATCTAATTACTAACCAGGCTTGACATTGCTTAACTTTGTTGATCATACGGAAACCAGTGTTTTAATGTAATGTGGCCATAAGCCAGTTGGCAAAGGTGATGAGATGGAGTCTGAAATTGAGAAAAGTAAAGAACTTTTCAGCTATAGCACTACAATATCCAAGTATGCCTGTCTACTCGGGCAGCTAGCCAATCCCAGTTGCAGACGCCTGCTCAGGCACATCTGTGCTTTGTTCAAAACTCATTGAGCCCACCTTTGGTTTATACTGCAACTATGCTCAGCAGAATTTAGTTACAATTTCTGGGAGAGAATGCATTATCTGGCATGATCAACAGTCTAAGGAAGGTCAGTACACTCAAACCCTCGGTCACGATCACTTGTGACTTCGTGCTAGCACAATCATCAACGGATCCCAAATAGCTCCACCTACCCAATTTCATTCACAAGGTTTGGGTCAACCGTGGTATGGATTTTAGGGGATTTTCCAAAGGTGCTGCATGCTTGGAACACCTCTCCAGGTTAATAACATCAAGAAGTCACCTTCTTGACTAAATGAGCATGATAAGATTCGCATGTGAGTCTCATAGTCAGAAAGCGATTCAAGATAAGGTAAAATAAATTATAAGTTATTAGCAAGTAGTTTACAGTTTAAAGAATAGAATTAGGTAATTATTTTAATTTCAAACAAATCAGGTTTCTCTTCTCTTTCTCTCTGACTGCTGTAGTATTATTTTTATCAGCAATACAAAGTATAAGAAGCAGGAAAATTTTGATAGAAATAAAGAAAACAGTTCTGAATTGCCATGTAATATCAGTCCTCCTATATGGAGGTAATACTGGACAATTTCCTCAAAGATGAAGAGGCAACAGATTGATTCATTTTCTACAGCTTATCAACCCTTTGCAGGTTATTTAAAGCCAGAAAATATTTTTACATTGTAAGATTATTTTTGAGATTATAATTCTTTTATGTTACAAGTCTTACTAATTAATCCATGGTTGTCGGGGGGGGGGGAGAGAAGAGTTAGAGTCATACCTTTCCCAAGGGTATTTGCGTGTAAGTGAATATAACAAGCCCAAAAGGAATTAGAACTCGGCTTTCCGATTAAAAGTTCCAAGCCATTATCCATTACTCCACCCATACATCCAAGCTTACAGAACCTGGTATTTCCAAGCAGTCACCCCTCTAAGTACTGACCAAGCTCAATGTTGCTTAACTTTGGTCATCATATGGGAACTAATATTTCAACATGATGTGGCTGTAAGCCTTGGGGAAGAAAAGATGTGGTTCTACAAAACAATGTTAAAAAAACTCTGAAAGGCAAGGCAAAATATCCAAATAAATGTAAGAATTAAAAAAGAATCAAACTCACAATGGTTCTCCACGGGAATTGGTCTTGTTCATATCGTCATCCACAAAACGTTCAAAATACATTTTCAAATTTCCATTTCCTCCATGCCGCACAATCTCAAGAGCATTTCCAGTCTGAACAAACCAGTGTCCATATTTTTTCTTGAGTGACCGCCGGGACCACTTAATGCTATTAGTCCAATCTTGAGCCCCATTGGGGAAAGTGAAAATCAAAGGTTTTTTCAGCTTGTATTTCTGCTCAAACTCCTCACTGGTAACATCCAGTATTGATCTCTTCTCAATGTCACAGTGGGGAATATTGAATTTTGTTTCTGCATCCTTAGTGGCAAGATACCATCCATTGGAATCAGCATCAGCAGCCCATGATTTGTCTTTTGTTAAATGTGAATCAGATATGAGAAATTTGCCACAAAGTACAGCAAGTAAAGAAATGATCAGTGAAGAAACAAAAAGCTTCCATGAAAATGTCAAATAATTCCGGTTGATCTGGATTTGAGATCTTCTCATTTTTGATTTGGTTCTGAAGAGACAGAAAAATAGATTAAACATTATTAAATAACAGAAAAATTAAGTTTTATTGTTTTTTTAATAATTTCATTAAAATTTTCAACAAACATTTGAATCTTGTCTGGCCTATTGGCTAGGACTGTAGAATATGCTGACTGCACCTTTGCAGAGAGGTATGACCCCTCAATGAGGTTTATACCACAACATATACCAATTACAAAAAATCATCTACAAACTAAAACTGAAAATATAAAAATTGTGTTCAAAATATATGTAGTTCAAGTCATAAAACTGCATACAAAATATTTAGATTTCAGCTTTAAATGACACATATGGGTTGATATGCTACTAAATAAAAACAACCAACTAATTGAATCTGTTTTTTTATTAGAAAAAGCTTTTCCCATCAAAGTGTTTTGCAGCAATCAATAAGAGTTATAATCAGTTGATGCAAGATCAGGAGAGCTGGAGCAAACCAATCAAGTTCCAAAATTTTGTCCTTACGCCATTGATAAATACATACTTTATGAATTGCGAATAATGTCAAAACGAGTCATATGCATTTATTAATGACATAAGCTGCAACATGGGTATATATATATATATATATATATATATATATATATATATATATATATATATGTACATGTCTATATATATATATATATGTACACGTCTATATATATATATATATAATATATATACGTGTGTGTATATATATATATATATATATATATGTGTGTGTGTGTGTGTGTGTGTGTATACACATGCACATGGTGCGATGGTGAAATTGTCATCTAACTTACGCAAAAAGGAAAATAACACTGACATCTCATTTTAAGAGTTATATTTACCAAAATTATACAAAAATATCCTGAAATACTAATGAGTAAATTTATTCAATAAAATCACCATTGGCCTCAAATTCTGTGTGTACATATATATATATATATATTATATATATATATACACACACACACATGTATATATATGTGTGTGTATGTATATATATGTGTATGTATATACATACATACACACACACAAACTCACACACACATGTAATGTGTGCATTTCTTTAGAAATTTTCAGAACATTTCCTTAAATTTTTGCCTTATCAGTAATTAACTGACAAAAAAGAATAAAAAAGAACAATCCTAAATCATTCCCCAGCTGGTGGTGAACGAGAAGTAACTTGATTCACAACTGATCTGCGTCATTTCATAACATGAAAAGAGAAATGTGGAGGCAATGAAGGATTAACGTTGGCTGGCCTTATCGACTAAATGAGAGAGACGAGAAATTTTATGCATGTATGAACAAAATGTTAAGAGAATCGAGGCAGACTTTTGCTTTCCTTTACTATCAATTTTTGTAATATAATTTGAGTCCGTCTTTTTGTTTGACTGGCATAAAAATCTGTCATGCAAGGAAGTCAAATGGGATTTGGAACAAAAGAAAATCTCTATTATTAGAAACATATGTGCACAGACTTGTGACAAAAACACGCAAACACACACACAAAAACATATATATGATAAATATATAGTATGCTATATTTATGGGTAAAAGTACTCAGTATCAGATATAAAGCATATGTAAATATAAAAGTGGACACGGATGTCAACACCAAGTAGTGATAGTCTGTTTCATGCTTCAAGCCTGTCAGTCAGTTATGTGCTGTGTGTAATACATGCTTAGGCAATCATGTATCTTTGAATACATGACTGACGAGGCAAATTTTTTCCCACAGTAGGTTGCCATTTCTTTCTGTGGTAGACCAATTGCCATCCAAGGCTAGTCTGTCCTGCTATTTACCCATAGCTGGGGGGAGAAGAAGAGGATTCATACCTTTCCCAAGGGTATTAGCATGTAAGTGAATGCAATGAATTCGATTGGAATTTAAAACTCGTCTCTTCGATTCCTCAATCAAAGCTGCTGTCCATTACTCCACCGTGCTTCCTCTTGTGAAGATTGCATTTAAGCATGAAACAGATTTTGGCTGTTTGGTGTTAACCTGTGTCCACTCATATATATATATATATATATATATATATATATATATATATATATGAATATACCCAAGATTGATGTATATGGAATAAATTCCAATAACCAAAAGATACTATTCTTAAAAGAGTGCTCAATACAGAGTAGAGCAAATATAATTTATTTGAAAATTATAACATAAATATGTTATATGTTTTGTAGTGATTTTATAACATATTTATGTTATAATTTTTGAATAAATTATATATATATATATATATATATATATATACAGTAGCAGCCATAATATAAGGAACGGAAACAACAAAGACATAAACATGTGTATAACTTAAAAAGTAATGCATGATTAGCAATGAAATTTTTACCGAATAAAGATTAGGCTGTAATGCATAAATATTATACAAAGTTACAAAAATTTACATAATAGTTTTTTTTTTTAAATAAAGATTAAATGGAAGGGGTAGAATAAATTCCTCCTTCAAATTTTGGCTTAGTGTTTTGTAGCCAAAACTTGAAGGAGGAATTTATTCTATCAGCTGCAAGGATTGCCAGAAAGAATATATTGGAGAAACATCAAGCACCTTAAATAAAATATTATATAAACGTTATGAATATTACAATGCTTCATCATTTTTGGCAGATATATAAATATAATACACACGTGTGTGTAGGTGTTTGCTTATTAGTGCACATGCATAAAGCTAATATATACATGCAAATGTATCTGTAAGATGTGTATTCAGTCTTTATTCAGATGTGGATTCAGACAGAACTTTTCTGATAATGTATTTCGTTTCTAAATGTTAAACAAACCAGATGGTAAATTTCATGTGACCCTTCTGCCAGTACTTATAACCCAGAATCTAGTTTCAGAACATTTTTTGTAAAAATCAATGTAATTCTTGCAGAAGAGGCTACCAAATAAACAATTCACAAACTTGCAAAAAGTTTGCAGAATTTTGCAAATGCATTAATCATGTCATCACGATTTCTTCAGAGTTGTAGGACTAGGCAGTGAATTTTATTATACTGGATTTTACTGAATCTTACGAGGTTTATTTTAGGTTCAAATCTTCCCAATGCCATCCTCATAAGTATTTTATAGGTTCAAAATTAATATTTTTAAACCCAACATGTTTCTTTACCTCATTAACCACTCCTATATTTTTCTTTGTTTAATATCACTACTCCTTCACTCAGGATTAATAAGTCACTAAACAACATTTTAGGCACTAATACGATTCAGTCAGAGCTGCTGCCTTGTTACATAAAGTTTTCCTTGTTCTTTATAAAGATATTCTTGATCAAGATTTTTGTTTTCATGTTTTGTTTCATTGAATCAGCTTCCAATATTCTTAGATATTTGTCATTTTCTATTCTGTTGAGCAACTTGATATTTCCATAGAGGGAAGCTAAATGTTGCATAACTCCTCGTTCTGGGAAGATCTTTTGGGTGACAGGGTCGATTCCATAACGTTGTATCTTCTCTCACTCATCTTCTCCTGGCTGTGTGTTGAAATGTTTTTGAAGTCTGGAGATGAAAGAGAACTTTAATAAAAGGAATTTTAAACTTATGTTTTATTAAACACGTCAACATGTACATTTTTAACTAGCCAGTGGTGACACTCTATCATCCCCACTAGGGAGCAAGTTCCCCAATACACAAAATAACCACATCTACTGTGTATGATGTGTAAAAACTTAACTCACTGAAATCACTTTCTCTCTATCATTCCCATGCTAGTTTTAACCAATCAAAAATGACTTCCTCTGTTTTCCTGTATCTGACCTCAAAAGTCAAAATGAGAAAATCAGAGGAGAAAAAATAATAGTCTGCTAGTTTATTATGCAACATAAATTCCTTCTGTCACTTCATCACCATCACTGCCCATTTTCTGATTCTAAACTCTATTCCAGTATTTGGAGATCCTGTTTGTAGTAAGGTTATTAATTCTTTTTGGTTTTGAAAAAAAAAAAAAGTTCTATTCTGCTCTAATTCTCTGGGAATAACATTATACAGAAATCCTTTGCTGTAAGTATCAGTTTTAGATGACTGTGTGAGATGAAAAAAAAAGGAAAGAAAGTCAAAGAGATGCTGCATTGGGGTTTATTAATAATTGAATCACTGATAACAAAGGATAAGAAAGAAATGAACAATAAAACTGGTGAAAATTGATTGCTAAAAGCAAAAATTACATGGGCAATCAAGAAGATGAAAGAAGAGCAAAAACTTGACTCACGGTTATTGAAGAAAAAAGAAAGATAAAAGTTAAACTAGCAGTTCCAATAGAATCTGAATGTTTTTGCCAAATTCATATTTAAATAATTCCTTCTTCAAAAATAATAAAAACAAACTTTTTTACTTTATCAAAAATAAATTAGAACTCTTCAAATATAGGAGATAGAAAAATATATCATTTTTTATTTTGAAATCCCTCTCTCTTTTACTATGTCCCCTATATCTCATGATGTAAGCGATCATGGCTCTCCACAACTTCCTGTCTGTTGTGGCTCTAATTCTTGCTCTTTTATATACTTTTCTTGTATTTTTGATACTTTTTCTGCTGAACCAAAACCTCAACCTAAAAACTGAAGTTATGTTCTTAACTAACCTCATCAGATCAAGACTTTCATGTGGATGCCATACATGGGGTCAAACCTGTTCAGAAATATCTAAACTGTCAACTGTATAAAACTGTTTTTTCAGATCAATGGTTAAAAATAGCTTTAAGCAAGTGAAGCCTGTGGATCTCGACAAAGATCATCCTTTTTCAAACATTGTGAACTGGTGTTACAGAATCACAAACCAAGAACTACCAAAAAATAGAAACCACATTACTTGAGGACTTTCAACAGCAGCAACAACTAAAATGGATATCACATATAACACAAAAAGAAAATAATGACATAATCAAGATGCTGGTATTCCACACTACTTCAAACAAAAGATTAGGAAGGAAACCTCCATGAATACTGAAAAGAATAACAGGTAATGGACTTGAAAAACATATTTTCCTGAAAAATTGTTTTAAGAAAAATTATTCCTCTACAAAATTTTATCTATTTTTTACGAGCAAACCAGTCAATGTAGGTAGTGCTGATTATTACATATACAATGACACAGACAATTCTAGCAGGAGGATAGATAGGATTGAAAAAAGAATAAAACAATAATCACAACTGTATCTTATACTGACTAGATTTGAACCTATTTGAACTACTAGGTAAGCTTGTCTTATATGGGAAAATATTAAGATAATCTGCAACATTTACTGGGAACAAACTGTCTGTATAGGAAGCAAATTAAGCAAGTCCACAAAAATAGACTTTTGACAACAGCAACAAATAAAATGACATCACATGTAACTAAAAGAGAAAATAATTCCACACTCCTTCAAATAAAAGGTTAGGACAGAAGCCCTGTAAATACTTGAAAGAATGATAACAGTTAGTGGATTTGAGAAACCTATTTTCCTGAAAAATTGTTTTAAGAGAAAGATTTTATAAATTTCAACTGAAAGCAGTATCGGTTGCTCAATTAATGAATGCCAAATGTTTCCTTATAGGGAAACAGCTAATATTACCATTAACTTTTACCAAATGGCTTCTTTGCTGTTTTGCCCTATTTCAAATCCAAATCCTTCTCACTCCTGTTGAATGAAGCCCCTGGGTTGATCATGTTTTCAGGTGAGTATCTTTACTCACCACATTTTGGCCAAATATGGGTTGGTGAGGCTATTTAACTCATAGTAGGGGGTGGAGTTCATCCACCCTCAAAAGATTCAAAGCTGAAATTATTTGTTCAAAATAGAATATTGTTTTATTTCATTTTTTAAAACTTATAATATTGTCAATGGACGAATTTCTAATCATGTTCAAGCACTAGAACATTTTCAAAATGGCAGAATATCCAGAAATGAAGATGTTTCATCATTAAAACAGACTTTCAAAATTTTGAAGGAAACTGAAATTTCTTCAAACATAGAATCAAAAATTTACCTTCATGTTGTAAATGAAGATTATTACATTTTTGATAACTAATATTGTTATGAATAATCAAGAGTGGTCTCCTGTTGTTTTGTTAGTCTCCTCTTTGAGAGAGCTATTTCTGTTTACTGGGACTATAAAAGGACACTATATGCGAACCTTGTATTCTCAGTTGAATAAAGCTTTCTTAAAGCCTACATCGGCATACTTTTGTCATTACAAATATATAATCTTTTTATTTCTGGTAAAATGGAATTACTTTTTGAATTTGATATTTAAATAAATTCAACTTACATATCCGGTGGAAAAAATTAAATAAAATCAATAAATAAAATAATAATAATGAATAATTATAGAAAAGGAATACATTTTCCCATGATGCCAATAATAAAGGAACCAGAGATTTTATTACCCCACTTGGCTTCACCAAACGGCGATTAGGTGGCACTGTTTATGTCTATAAAAAGACAGACATTTCCTTCTACTTTCTCCCTCTTGCTCCAAAAAGATGTCACAGCTAACAAACATCTACTTTCTCCAGTCAATGAATGAAGTAAGCACAACCTGTACTTTGATCATTCCAACACAGTGCAAGGCTGACTTGAGCTCGACCAATACAATTGTCCTTATTATGACTTACGCTAACTTACTTCTGGACAAAAAAAATACCACTTCCAAAAAGGATCAGAAAAAGAAACTCTTTCTAACGCATAGTGTTCGCACATGGTTTACTGAATCTCCATGGAAACTCTTTCTACTTTCCAGCATATCATAGTGTTTGCATGTGTCTTCCAAAACCTCCACTTATGAAGTAAAGCAACCTTTTCTTTGGTCGTTCCAACTCAGTGCTAGGTTGACTTGAGCTCAACCATTATGACAATGCTTATCCATACTTGCCCTAACTTCTGAACCAAAAAGAGAAAACAGACATACCTAAGAGATACTGAGAAATGTGTTTCCCTACACAAGAAGTGGATTCATACCTGTTATATACCATACCTACGAACAATAATGTGTATGATCCAATCCTAAAAAATATGTTGGATACTATTGTCAGTGGCGTAATATGCTGTCTAAGTAGTCCACCACTAGCAATGGTTTACCTACTTCATGCCACTGGCAAGTATTGTACTTTGTTGATGTTATAAAGATTACCATTTCATTTCTCCGTTTTGGTTATTCCTCATTCAGTAACCTTTCCTAAGTTACAACAATACCTTTTCCAAAAGTATTTGCACATAAGTGAATATAACAAATCCAACAGATATTGGAACTCTGCTTTCCAATTAACAATTCAGAGCCATTATCCATTACACTATCTATACATCCAAGCTTACAAGTGGTCAACCATGTAAGTACTGACTAGGATTGATGTTGCTTAACTTCAGTCATTGTGTGGGAACTGGTATTTCAACATGATGTGGCTCTAAGCCTTGAGGCAACAGAGATCTGGTTGTAGCAGGTATCTTCATGACATTCAGTCATTTGAATAAAGAAAAGTTAATAATAAATGCCATGCTCTTAAAAGAAGAAATATGGTGAATAAGCATTTTTAAATGATTGCATTTGATCAAAAGTACAACACTGTTACTGTTTTAATTGATTAAGCATTGACCTAATGAATGCTGGAAAGGACCAATGAAAACATTGTGTTAAAAACAGCATAGTAGAAATAATGAGTTCAAATAAATCATGATGTCATGAAACCACTTTTCAAAACTATAAGCAGCTGTTTAAGTGGCTTTAAGGCCAATTCTGGTTTCTAAAAAAAGCAAGAACTTTGGGGTTTTAAGAGGTACTCATTCTAGTGGCACCATTGGTTTCTTCGCTTAACTACTGTTAGCCTGTCTATTATTGTTTTCAGTGATAATACTATTCTTTTGTTGAGCGAAAGCTATATATATATATATATATTAAAAAGAAGAGAGGTACCGCAAACTTTTTTGGTTGTAATGTGGTTTTTTTAAAAAAATATTATTCTTTATTTTTCATAGTTTTACATAGTTTTACAACACGTGTTTCTGGTCTTACGACCGTCTTCAGGTAAAGGGTGGAGATTTCCACATATTATTAAAAATAATTATTAATGTTTTTATTAATTTATGTTTTTCAATGTTAAATCTTTATGTTTTTCAATGTTAAATCTTCTCTATATGTTGAAGACATTCAGTTAAGAATACTTTGAGCTGAGAATTTTGTTTACACTGTGACACATAAAAACATGGAAATACTTCTAATATTAAAATATGAATTAAAGACAGCATTGGTGAAGAAGAAGAGGTACAAAGCAGCAGGATTAAATGAGACTGTCATCGTGATGTTGACAGTCTTAGATGACTTGTTAGTGAAGTGCCAAATGAAACATACAACCTGAAGATCCATAATTTCTGTCTGAATTCCTGGGATAAGGAGTTATCAGTATTTACATTCAGACCAATGTCCTCATCTTTGTTATCTATCTATCTATCTATCTATTAACTGACTTTGTTAATGCTGACTATGTGAATTCTGTTTGGATTTCTGGGACGAGAAATCATCATTATCTACTTTATTTACATTTGAACTAATATCCTCATCTCTGTTGCTATCTATCTATCTATTAACTGTCTTTGTTAATGCTGACTATATGATTTCTACCTGAATTTCTGGGATGATGAGTTATCATTATTTACATTCAGACCAATGTCCTCATCTTTGTTATTATCTATCTATCTATTTGGTTATATATAGAATATGTGTTAAGTAAGGGTATTTGTATATAAGGGAATTAAATGAACCTCACTGGAATTTTCACTTAGTTCTCTGATTTCTCAACATGGCTTGATTGATTCATTCATTTTCTATAGCTTATCAACTCTTTGCAAGTTATTTTAAAGCTAAAAAACATTTTTAGATTGTAAGAATTTTTTTAAGATAATAGGGGTTTAGTGATACACATCTGACTAATTAACCCATAGCTAGGGGAAAAGAGATGGATTCACATCTATCCCAAAGATATTTGAATGTAAGTGAATGTAACAAACCCAACAGAAATTGGAACTCAGCTCTCCGATTAACAATTCCAAGCTATTACCCATTACACAACCCCCACAACCAAGCTTACAGCACCTATATGTAATGGCCAGGCTTGATGTTGCTTAACTTCAGTGATCATACAGGAACTGGTGTTTCAACATGATGTGGCTTTAAGCCTTCTGAATCAATATGCATCATACCAGAAAAGCATAGAGAAGCTGCAAGTAACTGACATGACAAGTTTAAGGAAAATAAATTAACAAAAATTATCATAAAAACAAAAAGGAGTTATAAAGGAGCATCCCATCGAATCAAGTAGACTGGATCCAATCATCATAAATAAAGAAAAACAGGACATGGCTGCAATGGTTAACAGAGAAATCTTTTAAGAATACCAGGACCCATGCCAGAAAGTTTTTCCCACCCTAGTTCATCCTTCAAATCTATAAATCAACCATTTGCCCTTGCATTGAATATTAATGTCATATATGGTCTGGAGGCACCGCTGTTCATCTTAGGATCCTCGACAAAATCCAGAAACGAATATGCAATGTGGTTGGCTCTGATCTGGCATCTTGTTTACAGTCGCTCTCTCACAGGTGTGCTGTCGCCTCCCTCTGTCTTTTCTACAAATACTTTCACAGTAACTGCTCTGACGAGCTATTTTCACTAGTTCCCAAACTGCATGAATTTAAATGTGCCACTAGGTCGGCATCTCAGTCTCACCCTTTCACTGTCAAAACAGTTAAATGTAGCCATTTCTTCTACTCCAATAGTCTCATGTCTCGTACTTCCCGTCTGTGGAACTCCCTTCCTCTTACTTGCTTCCCTGATAGCTATAATCTCCAACAATTCAAATGCAATGTCAGTCAACATCTCCAGATGCCTTGATCTATTCTCCGTCCTTCTCTTCATTCTTTCCTCTTTCATGCCTCTTTACTCTTGCTCCCACTCTCTGTAACCCTCCCTCTTTACTCTTGCTCCCACTCTCTGTAACCCTCCCTCTTTACTCTTGCTCCCACTCTCTGTAACCCTCCCTCTTTACTCTTGCTCCCACTCTCTGTAACCCTCCCTCTTTACTCTTGCTCTCACTCTCTGTAACCCCTTGCATGCTAGTGGCACTTCTGTCTTGCTTGGAATGAAAAGCTTAAAAAAAAAAAAAACTCACATGGAAACTGAGAAAACTACAGAATGTAAAAGTTAGAGGCATGTCCATAGCAGGTGGCAAACTTGGAACTTGAAGTTGGATAAATTAGATATTTGAAAAAGGATTAAGTTTGTACAGACTGGTGCTGGGGTCTGCAAGAATGCTGAGGAAGGTTTTGGAAATTTGATGAGTGTTGCTGTCACTTAAACTTCAATGAAAAATCATCAGTTACTACTGGTATAAAAAGTCACTGAGTAAATAATAATAATAATAATAGTCACTTATCTGGTCAAAGGGCAAAGTAGTTAAAATTTAATATAATATAATCAAACCAGAGGGGACCATCTGAATCTTTCATTTTGCATCACATTGTTACAGGTAATGAAAAATGGGTTTTACAAGACAACAGAAATAAAAAAGAAACTAGTTATCACAAAATAAGAAACCAGTGAGAGGAGAGCAAGGTTTATTATCTGTTACCTGAGGCATCCTCAAAAAGGGAAGTGCCAAGGAGGTTTAAGCAATTTCTGTCCTTATTCTATGTATCTGTGGGCTCCCAATTTAAATTTGGCCTTGTGTCACATATCTGTTGGTGGAGACATATGGATAAACATCTAGCAGAATGGTAATAAAAAAATTGTTTGAAGGGGCTGTTAGAATGAGGTAGTTGCATCTACAACTTTTATTGCCATATTGTTTATAAAATAAACAACCTCGCCACAGTTATCAACAGCCATCAATTGGGAAAGGGTTCTCCAAAAATAACCATTTTCCAAAATAAAGCTGTATCTGCCATCCAAAACAGATTAGCTGTCAATGGAAATGTTTTTTTGTGAAGAATAATGGCACTTAAAACACAAAAAACAAAAACTAATGGACAAGTGGTATTATTACATGGGCATTACAAACACATGCTGGCTTTGGAAGATATGTTTAAAATTGACTATATTTATGAAAGAAGATTGCTTAATATCAGGTGGGTACAATGTTTGCTCATATAGACAGTGGGAATTAAACTAACAGATGCAGTGTTGATTTCTATGCCCACACTCTCTGCCACACACACACACACACACACACACAAACACCTTATTAATAAATATACATTTCATTGCAAAATGCAATATTCAGATGCTGAGTTAAGACTTCAGGTGCTAAAGATTTCATTGTGCATGAAACTCCAACTCGTACTAACAGTGAGGATAAATATGTATATTTATTAATATATAGGATGGTGTTATTTTGCATCAGGAACTATTTTATTAACAGCAACATTCAATGTGCAATATTATATATTTATTTAAATTGCTGATACCCCTGAAGAGTAGATGGACACCAGATCCACCTATGAAACTCTGGAGTCAAGATGCTGAAGGTAACATCAATCAGCTAAGTGACAAACTTTTACTCATTTGAATCCTATATATATATATATATATATATATATATATATATATATATATATATATATATTCATTACAGTTCAAAAGTTTGAGATATTCTCTGGTGATTTTTTAAATTGGCCCAAAAATTCATTGTTTTTTACTTTAAATAAGAGAAAATTATTATATATGGTTAAAAAAACTGAAACATTATTTTTTTATTATAAATTTTATTAAGACAAAAAGAAAAAAAGCATTTTATGATTAAATTTTGCTCTCATCAAAATATCCTCCTTTAGTGCAGGACAAATTTTTTGGCATTCATTGCAAAAGTTTCTCAAAGTATTAGTTTGATAATTAATTCCATTCTTTTTTCCATGACTCTAAAAGCTCTTTTCATTTTATTTTCAATCTTCTGTCAAGTTCCTTTCATGCTAATTCTGGAGGTGGCTTCAAACTTTTTTTTTGTGTGTATATATATATATATATATATATATATATATATTTCACTTATAGGCATTGTTCAAACCTTGCTTGATCAGCAAAGCTTCTTTGTGTTTGAGTCAGTTAAAGCATATCAGATCTAACAAGTTTCCCTCTGTCCAAGGGGACCCAGGTTCAAATCCTGCCATTGAGCACATATTTTTCTCTCATCAGATTTCTCTAATATTCAGACAAGTAGATGAAAATAAAGAAATATACTGTTTAATAAATAAATGGAGGGTCTACTCAAATATTGGTATCCACTAAAAATAACATTTAAAGTGATAACAATCTGTCGGATTAATAAACAAAAATTCATAAACTGTACATTTTGTTATTTTTGTTCAAGTACTTTTGGTTATTACAGTCTTTATCAAGAACCAGTGTGGTGTTTGTGTAGTAGTTAGAATCCCTTAGTCTACATTCTGGTGTTCTTTGGGAAGATGGATGTTTCAGATAATGCTAGAACATTTCAAATGTCCAGCTTTGGACAGTTTATCCACAAATTCATGCACAATACTCAACCATAAATTGAAAAATATAATAAAAAATGAAACATAGACTTTGTCAGTTCTTTTTAATTAAATTTGTGTGTGTATATATATATATATATATATATATATATATATATATATATATATATATATATATATATATATATGTACCCAAGTGTGGATGGTTGTGCACAAAACCTTCACCACTATGATCAAATTTCATGTATTGGTGTCAGGCTGTGGGTTCCTAGAAACTGATCTGCTAGACCCTCATATGTTGAATTTGACGGGAGTATTGAGAGAGTATATATATATATATATATATATATATATATATATATATATATATATATATATATATATATATATATGTTTGGGAGGAAAGTTCTTGTGGTTTTAAATAAATTTGATTATTTAGAAATGACAAGAACATTCCTTCCAAATCTATCTACATATTATTTACACTATTTCATACAGACTATTTGTTTTTATTATCACAAAGATAACAAATGATATGGTTTTTGTTATTTGGTAAAGTTCCTTGTGATCCTGTAGTGACAGTGTTTGAGATCTGATGGTTGACCGATTTGTTTGTGACTTACCTGGTTATCTGACTCAAAATTCTCACATCCATTTGCTTATCAGGGCCACATGTTTGATAAATTTATCAAAAATCTGGCCCTGATGATCATTTTGATGCCAAAAAAGTGTTTCAGCATGAAACTTTTGTGTTGGATAACCAGATAAGTCACTTGAGCTTTTCTTAATTTACTGAATAGTAATAATACAGGGTGGGCCAAAAGTAGACTTACCAACGTTTCACTATTTGTTTCCCATTTTAGATCTAACATTGCCAAAATGTTCTTTCAGAAAGATAGAGCACCTCCCAATTATGTTTTGGCAGTAAGAGACTACTAACCAATCCTTTCCACAGCAATGGTTTGAAGTAGCTGAGTAGTTTTGGCTACTGTAACCGAGTAGTACAATCTAGCAGGTAGCCGTAATCAACTGGTACTTGTCGTAGTCGTAGGCGTAGGCCAACAGGCATCGTCAATGGCTTAGTTAATTACATAGTCCAATGGCGATGTCATACCTCTACATCAGTCTGTATTTATGGCTGACACCAGCCAATCATATTACTGTGAGGGGGAACCCAGGTGTATGCATATTCATTACATAGCCTACCCCTGAGCAAAATTTTCCCGTGAAATTTAGCTTCAATATTTTCTCCTTTTAGGATCTGGACTTAATCGATTAACATTTTTCCTAAGTCTTTTTTGCCTCAATCCTCCTTGCAGTGGTGGCGTTTGACACACTGGTACCTCTGGCCTTGAGGTCGAGGATACCTCCATTGGCGAATGTTGACTTACTGGAACAGGAATTTCAAATGTGTCTGTCAAGAATAAAGACTGAAACTAGGAAGATAAGTTAATCCAAGCTTTATTCAGCAAAATACAAGCAGGGTTCACATCACGTGCTCCTAGTATTCTCGAATATGGCTGATTGTCGTAATCCAGAGAAAGGGCCGTAAACGAATATGGTGTCATAAAGGAGTCTCACAGTCAATCTTATTTACGACAGCATCATACAAGACTTCCATTGAAATCTCTTCGGTATTTTCCATGACCTCTGTAGTGTGTCTGGGTCTCAATTGTTCCAATGTCTTTTGCACCAAAATTTTTCCCCTTTTATGTCATATATGACCTGTCCAAATCTTTTGGTTATCAATCCTTCTTCCCAATACATTTTTCCAGCCCTAAAGTTCTTGAAAAAAACTTTGTCACCTGGCATATATGCTTTAATCATCTGGTTTTCTTTTCTAGCAGTTTTCTTCGCCGGACTAGGCAACAGCCTGTCAAACACAGAGTGTTTTTTTCTCACAAACATTAACTCTGCTGGCGATAACCCTGAAGTCATATTTGGTTTGGCATGATTCTATATACTGCTAAAAATTTTTGAATACGTCTTTCATTCGTGTCCACGCCTTGACTTTTCTTCAACGTTCATTTAATGGTGTCCACAAATTTTTCTGCCTGTCCATTTGATCTTGGATGATATACTGGCATTGTCACGTGATCAATGGACAATGATGTACAGAATTCCTTGAATTCTCTTCCCGTAAACTGTGTTCTGTTGCTGCTGACTAAAGTTTTAGGGAGTCCAAAGCGACTAAAAATTTCATTAAGTGCGTTTATTGTATTTGTTGCAGTTGGATGTCTGCACTTAACAATTTCTGGCCACTTAGTGAAACTGTCTACAATGATCAGGTAAGAAGATCCATTTATGGGCCCTGCATAGTTGATATTCAACCGAGTCCATGGGACATCTCTCTTTGGCCAAGGTTGAATCTTTACCGGTGGATCCCTTGCTGCCAGTTGACATCCTCTGCACTGTTTCACTAAATTTTCTATGTCTTGGTTCATCCTCAGTCAATAAGTATACAGCCTCTCATTAGAGATTTCATTCTCAAAATCCCTGGATGGCCAGTGTGAAATCCTTTCAGAATTTTCATTTGTAGAGTACACAGCATTACAACTCTATCTGCGTATAGTAATACCTGTTTGCAGATTGAAAAAGGGGACACACTAATTCCTTTTTTAGTTTTTTCATTCAAGCTTTTTCATTTCCTTAATGAAATCATCGTTCTCCGCTGCTTTTTTCACATCTTCTAGCGTAACCGGTAGTTCTCTAATAGTGTTGCATAACAGACCCAACAATTCACTTTCGTCTCTTAGCGCCGCTATTACTGTTTCTTCCAATGGTTCCATGTATTTAGGTATTAACCTCGATAACCCATCAGTGTGACCTAGCTTCTTTGAAGGCACATATTCCATTTTGAAATTATAATTCAATAGAATTATACCTCAACGCTGTAGTCGATTTGCTGTGTGAGTTGGTTTACTTTTTTTTTAACCAAATATTGTTAACAGCGGTTTGTGGTCTGTTTGCAGAGTAAATTCTCTTCTGTATAGAAACCTGTGAAATTTTTTTATAGTGTAGATTATTCCTAAACTCTCTTTTTTGATTTGACTGTAACTTTGTTCCATGGGCAGTAACGTTCTCGAGGCATGTGCTACTGGCTTTGTAGATCCGTCCTCGAAATTATGAAGCAATACTGCACCTAGTCCCTCATTACTGGCATCTGCTGCTACAATGATTTTCTTCTTCGGGTCGAAATGTGCTAACGATAGGTCTGCTAATAGACAGCTTTTTATTTTTTTAAAAACCTGTTCGCATCCTTTCGACCATATCCACTTTGCACCCTTTTTCACCAAATTATTTAAAGGAGCTCTCATATCATACATTTTTGGGATATAAATGCTATAGTAACTTACTAATCCCAAGAACACCTGAAGTTTAGCCACATTATCCAGTGCTGGCATATTATTTATAGCCTCAGCCTTTTCTAGATCCAGTTTTCTTCCTTTACTGTCAATGATTTGCCCTAAATATTTTATCTTCTTTAAGAAGAACTAGCATTTTTCAGCACTCAGCTTGAACATGTATTCCTCAAGTATCTGAAATACTGCTCTAATATGCATTTTATGTTGGGCCTCGCTTTCACTTTTAAACAAAATATTATTTAAGTATGCGATTACATACTCCATACCAGCCAACATTGTGTCCATTATTTGCTGGAATAGGCTTGGAGCTACCTTCAATCCAAAAGGGAGACGATTTAGTTTAAAAATCCCTTTATGCGTATTTATTGTCAGGTACTTCGAACATTCTTCACTGACTTTAACCTGAAGGTAAGCCTCCGACAAGTCCAACTTTGAAAACACTTTACCTCCGTTTAATTTAGTGAATATATTTTCCAAAGATGGTAGAAGGTATGCATGGTCTTTCAAACAGTCATTTAAGCCTGTCAAGAAGTCAACACACACTGATTTTTCGGTCTTTCTTTTTTATATATACGGTTGGAGACGCCCAATCCGAGTAATCGACTTTTGAAATTATGCCAATTTTTTCCAACCTTTCTAATTCCTCATTTATTGTGTCTAGTGCCAAAAATGGTACTTTTCTCTTTGGTTTAAAGATTGGTTTAACATTTTCTTTCAATTTGAAATTAACTTCTCTTTTTGTGCACAGACCTAGTCCTTCTGAAAATACGCGAGGGAATTCACTTTTCAACTCCGTAATAAATCTTTCTGTTTGCTTCGTCTTATAGTTCTCTATGACGTTAACCTTGTTACAGAAAGAATTTATCAGTAATTCCCATAGGTTAAACAATACAATCCAGTCTAAACCAAAGAGGTTTACTGAACCAAGGAGCACATACACTTTTGATTTGTGAATTTTTCCCATGAACAAAATGTTACATTTTAATTCACCTTTAAACTTAAGTCTTTTTCCTGACACCTACCTGGCAATTTCATCTGTGTTAGTCAATGGTGGATAACCGATTTTTTTCCATGTTTGCTCGTTTATCACTGAGATATCACTTCCTGAATTGAGTAATAATTTTACGGTTTGCCCATTTATTTTTACATTGAGGTATTTTCTTCTTTGACCCTCCTCAATTTCGTTTTTAGACAAAACTACGTTCACCTTTGTTTGAGACTTTGATTTTACTTTTCTCTGTTTTGCCCGACAATGGGAACTTCTATGGCCTACACGCCCACAATTAAAACATTTTTATCCCTAAAGAAACAATCCTTCTTTATATGCTGTCCTCCACATAAACTGCATATAATTTTTCATTCCTTATTTTGTATCCACTTCTGTTGTCTTACAGTTTGTACTCGCAAAATGCTCTTCTCCTCAATCTGAGTATTATCTTTTTTTATGTTTATAATTTGCTGACATTCTTCTGTTACTTTTTGTAGTGTAATCTTCGGATCATGTTCCATGATAGTGAGGATTCTTGATCTAATTTCTTTGTCCTTCGTTGTTGTTAGACCCTGCACAAAAATCAGACACTTGAACGTGTCGCTTGACAATTCCTTTAATTTAAACGCCTCGCACTGTGCGTTAACCATACCTGCATACATGACATTTTGTCATGTATGCAGGTATGGTTAACACACAGTGTGAGGCGTTTCATATACGATACAAGTGTCTAAATATTGTAAAACAAGAGGATGATGGAAATCATCATCCTCTTGTAATACAATATTTAGACACTTGTATCGTATATGAAACGCCTCACACTGTGTGTTAACCATACCTGCATACATGACAAAATGTCATGTATGCAGGTATGGTTAACACACAGTGTGAGGCGTTTCATATACGATACAAGTGTCTAAATATTGTATTACAAGAGGATGATGATTTCCATCATCCTCTTGTTTTACAATATTTAGACACTTGTATCGTATATGAAACAGACTATCTCTTTTATCGAAAATTTTTGACAAACTTTCTACTGTTTCGCTGAATGTAATTTCTTCTGGCTTCTTTGGGGGGGGATTAAATTTGCATATTTTGTATTTTCTTCTGTTCCCAACTTCTGCAACAATAGAGTGATTTTTCCTTGTTGGGCCATTGTTTGCATTTTTTCGTAAATATTGTTTCAAACCTACGAAAATAAGCCGGAAATGTTGAACCACTCACAGGGTCGTATTTAAATTCAGAGAGTGAATTTGAAATTCCTTCAGCAGAAAAAGATCTAGAACCCGATTCTTTTGTTGTCCTAGATAATATGTCTTCCCAAAGTGATTTATTGTCTTTTGCCTGTTGTTTGAATAACTTTTCAAACCTATCTTGTTGCTGAATAAATTGTTGTTGTTGGAATTGTTGTTGTTGTTGTTGGAATTGTTGCTGTAAAGTGACTTGTAGCACCTTAGTTAATTCCGCAATTTGTTCCATTCTACCAACGTATCCACAAGAGAAAATTTTGCTCCAATTTATGTAGACAATAAAATTTTCTATGTCCCAAAAAGAGGGGGGGGGGTCAATTTCTTACTTTCTGTAAGTGTTGCACAAGTTTTTCCTTTTTTAACGTTCCTCATTAAAACAAAAATGAGGGAAAAAATTACTTTCTGTAAACGTCAAACAAGTCTTTCTAATGTTCTTCGTTAGTAAGTGTTGTTGACTGTATTTTTCATTTTTTCTTTTGTTTTAACTTGTGAGGTTGTTTCAAATCTCGTCACCAACTGATATGTGCCGGAAAGGGATATATTTCTTCGAAGTAGCTAAGTGGTTTTGGCTACTATAACCGAGTAATACAATCTAGCAGGTAGCCGTAATCAACTGGTACTCGTCGTAGTCTTAGGCAATAGGCACAAGCCAACAGGCATCGTCAATGGCTTAGTCAATGACATAGTCCAATGGCATCATTGTACCTCTACATCCGTCTGTATTCATATTACTCTGAGGGGGAACCCAGGTGTATGCATATTCATTACATCACAAATAAATATAAATGTAATAAAATGTTTTTAAAAAAAATGTAAAGAGCGTCCCTAAGTGTAAGCCTACTTTTGGTCCACTGTATATTAATAATATATTAAGATAATATAATAATCAAAGACATGTTTATTGCTTATCTTCACTTAGAGAAATTACAGAATATAGACTACAAAGAGAAACTTCAAGATCATTGAATAGTGTTTGGTAAAAAAAAAGAAAAGAAAAGGACTTCATTTCAACTCATATGGAATGTTTTCAAGGCAGGACAGTTTTAACTTTCGAAAGTTGCAAAAATAAGGCCCAATCTAATCTCACACACTTTCTCTTTCTCTCTGTCTCTTACATAGAGGGACACACACCAATCACAAAAGTGGCTTTATATTATTCTTTGAAAAATAAATCCAAATAGAGCTCATTTCAATTCAAACAAAACTTATCGCTTAAAAGAGAACATTAAAAATAAAATATTTATTTCTTGGTTTTGTGATTAAAACACTTCACAGGGTGTGTGTCTTGTTTATCTATATCTGATAAGAAGGTATAAACTGAAATAATGAATTTTACATGAAAGGAGAAGTGGTTGGTCTTGATAAATTAATTCCTCGTGTTATGTCTTCAGTTCTATAGAATATTGAAAGAAAGAACAAGCAACCTTTGTGTATAAAGGAGGTGAATGTTATCACAAACATTAAATTATCTAGAGATTAGTGGCAGAAACAAAAACCTGATAGAATCCCAGCCAGGCTAAGAAGAAATCCTTTTTGTGATAAATCATTATTTAACCCTTAAATATGTTCTGGATATAAATTACATCTGGTAGCAAGGCATCTGAGCAGGAAGTTTTGAGGAGCATGGAACCACATCTTAATTGCTGCTGTTCCCAGATCCACTCTG
Source organism: Acanthosepion esculentum (assembly GCA_964036315.1). NCBI lineage: Eukaryota > Metazoa > Mollusca > Cephalopoda > Sepiida > Sepiidae > Acanthosepion > Acanthosepion esculentum. The sequence continues at coordinate 31,785,101 of OZ038501.1, read as the reverse complement.
ACCTGAGGTGGTAGCACTTGTTAGGGTCCCTACTATGGATAAATAGTTAACCCCCAAACAGGAGTTAAAACTCTATGGAAGTATAAAAATATATTTTTATATTAAAAATACCAGCAATACATTTTTGAAAAAAAAAATTACAGCAATACATTTTTCAAAAATAAATTACTAATGCTCCCAAGAAAATTAAATTTCAGCATCAAATGACCCATAAGGAGTTGACGTGTCACTAAAAAAAAAAAAAAACAACCATTAAACGGTGGAAAAAAGTTGATGAAAGTGCAATGCCAAAAAAGAGAAAATTCATTTTTTTAATGCATACTTTTTTGTGCTTATATTTGGTTTAACTATAAAAAACGTAGAAAAATAATATTATAATTGTTTTAGATCATAAAAATAAACAAAAAAATGATAAATAAAACAAATTTTGGGTTTCTAAATGTGATATTTTTAACAACATGATAGTCTTTGAAGCATTCCATGCACAGTGAGATTGTACATTCTTTGCACTAAATTGCTACCATTTTTACTTCCTTTCTCTTCAAGAATGAGGCATACAGATGTAGCTTTATCTTTGGATTGTTCTTGCAACTTTATTTACTGGCAAGTACTCCAGGTAAATTCTTGAATCTTAGTAAATAGCAGCATAGTAATAATTTGCCAATTAGTTATCATGAATGAATGACACCTGTTTAATAAAGTTTAAAGTTTAAATCATCAATTGATGATATCCACTGATCTCCAAGGAACTGATGATGCCTGCTGTTTAAGGGTTAAAATTTGAATGCATTTCACAAGAATGGAATAACCTTTTGGAACAATTCACAAAGGTTTTAATCTTTTGAATGGTCTGTTTTGTTCTTTGTAATAACTTAGAAGTTAGAGCAGAAGACTGAAGGTCATAACATATACAGTTTAGTAAGTAGTGCTAGATTTGAACACCCAGTATCACTTAAAGTATAATGAAAGACCTCTGCAATAGACTGAGTTTCTGCAAATAATCAATGTTCTTTGCTAGTAGATAGAGTCATTGATAGTAGCCAATGTTATTCCTGCAACTTGCTCACCTCCCAGAAATCTGTTCTCATTCAGCAAATAGCACCAAGCTTTTATTCCCTTGAGACATTGGTTGATTTGCATAAGTTGCAATGTTTTCTGTTCTTAGAAAGTTGTCTGCTTGGTTTGAACAATGGCAACAAGTCAGCACACCTGCCACATGGGGTGTGGCATTTCTGATCAGGTAGTTTCATGAGTTTCAAGTCTCTTTTTCATTTGCAACAAAATCACAATTTATTTATAGATAGGTAGACATAGGTCTGGTTTACACACGAGTTAAAAAGGTAATCATATGACTGGTTTACACAAGAATCAAACAGGTAGACCAGTTATGGGTAAACTGCAGCCTGCAGGACACATGCAGCTCAATTGGCTTTCTGAATGGCACACCTAATTTCATGAGGACAATAACATTTATTAAAATGTTGCTTGTTTCCTTTTGTTCTCACTTGTTAACTCACACACTCTCATGCATAACCACATACATAAACAATGATTAAATACAATGTTTCTTGAATTTTGTAACATTTTGTTAAAGGTAACGTCAGCATTTTAAATCATTGGCAATTTTCACTAAGGGAGATCATCTGTGTAAACATCTTGTGCTTCAGAAACGGGAAACATTAATGATAATTATTATTCTTTTACAAAATATTTTTGTATATTCAAATGAATAAATTAGAAACAAATCACATGATGCGGCAAAGTGTGTTAATCACGTTGTCATCAGTGAAAATACAAGACTTCAATTTTTTTTAATTATAAAAGGAATCTTTTCTCCAGAGAAAAATAAAATCAACTTTTCCCCCTTTCTAAGGTAGCTGCTTTTGTTGGGAAAATGGCAGCAATATCTTTAATAAAAATAATACTTTAATTCTTTTAGTATTGTGGCCCACCTTATGATGTACTGTACCTCATGCATGCCCACTGTTGGAAAAAGGTTGCGCATGCCTGAGACAGACATTGGTCTAGTTCATACTAAAGTCATTGAGAAGTCTCAAGTGTAGAAGTATTCACCCAGAAGACAACCCCTTTTGGTGGGGATCTTACCCACCAAAATGGGGATGCAATTACTGTATTCTAGGTTCCTCAAATGGAGCCCTGTTAATCTGACTATAATTTCAGCAACTTAAAATTTCTGCTGAGAAAGTGAGGAGAAAAGGCTAAACATCAATTGGAAGAAGACAGAATGTATGGTTGTTAGCAAACGGAACAGCCAAACATGCAAATAGCAAATTGGAGATACCAAAATCAAGCAAGTACAAAAATATCTAAGGAGTGTTTTAATAGAGGACGGAAAATGCAACAGTGGTATCCAAAAGTGCACTGGGATAGAGAAAGATGTCTTCTAAAAGCTAAGCAAAGTATTAAGAAACAGGAAAACAGTACTGAACCCTTATGTAGTATCAGTCCTCTTACATGGTAGTGAATGCTGGAATCTCCACACAGATTAGGAAGGGACTTGAGGCAATAGAAATGTTGTTCTACAGAAGGATGCTGAGAATATCATTGATTGAACCTGTGGGCAATGACAAAGTTTTAAGGAAAATAGAATCAAATTGAACACTTGTACTTGACATCAGAAAGAAACAGTTGAAATTTCTAGGGAACATGATAAGGAAAGAGTGCTTGGAAAATTTGATACTCACAGGACATAATGAAGGCAAGCGGGAGAGCAGTGGATAACCTACCTAATGAGTGTGTGCAAATGGTTGTCAGAACACAAATTAGGAGATATAGCAAAAAATAAACTATACTGAGAATTACAAAGGGCAGGAAGTTGTGGAGAGCTACGATTGCCCACATACTGAAGAGATATGGCACATAGGTAAATCCAAAATGGATGCAATGAAATTAATAGTTTTAATGTGTGGAGCCAAATGAAAACTACATTTTTCATCAGCTAAAAAATGATAACCGCCATTCTGAATGAGTATTTTAAATAACGTTTAAGAACAAAATGGAATCTGATTGATTAGTCAAAACAAATAGTGAAAAAATTAAACAAATTCTAACTGGTCAGAACACATACATAGGATTGAATAAAGACACTGACTTTGAGTAGGCACAAATATTATTACAGTTCTTGCAATCATATGGAGGGTATGCCAGAACGAGCACTTTTGGCTGGGCCCATGGAAGAGAAATTCTAATGTCAAGGAGGCCTGAAACTTTCTATGACACTAGAAAAGACATCACTGAGGAAGCATTCTGATGTACAATATCTGCATATAAAATGAACATAAGAAATTATGATTTACACTTAGGAAGAGTTCTACATAAAACAATATTTCTTGCAAAATCCACAAGTTCATCCAATGGCCATTTGGTAATGATTATCGACCTTCTTTATATTCATATTTTCTTCTTTTATATGTTATGACCCTTTAGGACGTGGGTGATCATGGCTCTCCACAACATCCTGTCCTTTGCAGCTCTAAGCAATGTTTTACTGTTTCCATCTTGCCTGTGAGTCTCAAATTTTTTAACTTGTCTTTCCTCATTATGTATAGAAATTTGTTGCTTTCCAATTCTAAGAATAAGTGTTCCCATTTTCTCTAAAACTTCCTCATTGCACACATACACTGTCCGTCATATTCTCAGCATCCTTCTGTAGAACCACATCTTTGTTGCCTCAAGTCTTCTCTTGATCTGTATGGAGATTGTGCAGCATTCACTGCCATATAAAAGGATTGATATTTCATAGCAGTTCAGGAACTTGTTTCTTTGTTTCTAATGAAATTTTACTGTTTCTTTTAGCATTTGGAAGGCATCTATAACTATTCCAATGTCACTTCAAATTTTGTGTCAAAATATCTGTCATCTTTTATCACTGTGAAAAAATAGCCATTCACATCTAATATCTATGTTATAACGATTCAGTATATATTTTTAGGAACTTATCTAGAGGCTAACTAAGGTATTACAGTATATACATATGCAGAGACATCAAACCATATTTCTGTAGATACACAACCTGTTTTAATGGTCTTGATTCTTGGCAGGAATTAACTGCATTAAGATACACAAGTTCTACTCATATTTTGCAGTTACCATTTTCATTTGATGCCACACACTGTCTCTCTAACATTCTACTTCAAGAGTATTTTTTATACATTTCCAGGGTTTTTTTGGTTTTTCAATGTATTCCCAATGGATAGGCTAAATGGAAACTTGTGTAGGAGAGAAGGAAAAAAAACACTGGATTTAATTTCCATCCTTTGAAATCTCGCATGAAATCCAAACTTGAACAAATATTAACTCAGTAAAAGGATTTACCACAAGATATTTATTTCGGATTTCTAAAATTATCCTTGAAAAATTCTGGACTTTACACAAAATGATCAGGTTTCAATTTATTTACAAAAAATCAGAAATAGATTTTACAAGTTCTTAATTTATTTTTTCAAGACTCAAAAAAATTGCGAATATTATGTAATTCTAAGAAACCAATATTACAATATGTGGGCACGTGGCCGGGAGGTTAAAACATTACCATTCCAACCATGAGGTCAGAGTTCAAATCTCACCATAGTCATTTTGACGGGGAGGTGACTTCTTGATAATATCAGCCTGAGGGAGATGATCCTTGGGTGTGGCACAGTTGGGAACCGCCTGAAAAACATACCACAGTTTGAGCCAAGCCTAGTGAGTAGAATTGAGGAGACAAAACTGAAAGTTGTTGATTGTGGTGCTAGTACAAGGTTACAAGTCATTATGACTAAGAGTTTGAGTGTACTGTTCTTGTTCAATCATTTATCATGCCAGAGTGAGCATTCTCTCCCAGAAACTAACTAATGCTTTTGCCACTTAGCTGCATTATAAAACACTGGTTGACTTGACTCTGTGGGTATTTAAGAAATACAATGTGCTTGAGAAGGCAACAGAGATTAGCAAGCCACCCGTTCAGATGGGTGTACTTGGTACTGAGTAACCAGTTATTTTTTTATCAGAGGGTTCATCTATGAAACTCTGGAGTTGGGATACTGAACGTAACATCAATCAGCTAAGTGACAAACCTTTTACTTATATTACATATATATATATATATATATATATATATATATATATATATATATTTATATATGTAATGAACTCTCCTTCTTAGTATCTCAACTGCATGAATTTAAGTTTAGAACTAGATAGTTAAATAGGTCTCATCCAAGGCAATCCTAAAGGATTGGCTTGGTCTCCTTGTTTTATGGCTGAACTAGCTAGGTCTAACCATAATATTCTTATAGTTTCTTTTCTTGCATTTCTCGCTTGTGGAACTATCTTCCAGTTTCTTGCTTCTCTGCCAAATGCAATCATCAAGAATTTAAATGCAATGTTAATCATAATCTTCTGTTATCCTGAATCCTGTTCTTTTATTTATTTCTCCTCACTAAAGTGTTCTCATTCTCTTTCACTCCAAGTAACCCTTTGCATCTTAGTGGCATATATATATATATATATATATATATATATATATATTTATGTATATATGTATGCAGGTGTGCAGAAAAATAGGAAAGAACGCGTTAGGTAGATAATCCGGTGTTCCTCAGTATTTAGCTTTATTTTCAAAAAGACAGTGCTCCATACAGAAGTAGAGCTTATATTATAATAATCTTTTTAGTTTTTAAAAATATGATTCCTTCGCTACATAAGAGTTCTCATGTTTCAAAAGCGAGAGCCGAGACCCCTAACATAATTTTTTAAGTTATGTAGAGTTAAGGTGTCTGGACCCGCTTCCTTGTCAAGCAAGAATTTGGGAACCCAAATTCTCGCTTGACAAGGAATTATGTTAGGGGTCTCGGCTCTCGCTTTTGAAACATGAGAACTCTTATGTAGCGAAGGAATCATATTTTTAAAAACTAAAAAGATTATTATAATATATATATATATATATATATATATATATATATATATATATATAAGAGGACACAGAGGTCTACACCAAGAAGCAACAGCCTGTTTCAGGCTTCGTTACAATCTTCAGGCCATGTGTGTTCTGTTTTGTTTTGGCTCAACTATTTATATATACTTCTGCATTATCGGTAGTAAGGTATATTGTGTTATCCTGTGTTATAGGGTGAGCAGTAACACTTATGTTTCAAATTATTTTAGAGGTTATTAAGCAGAAACAATTGTGGATCTGAACGTGGTTACTTGTAGCTAATTTATAATTAACTATTTACTCAATATTTATTAATTATTTGGTTTTGATTATTATAATTAGATTCACTTGTGTTTAAGTGTTCATTTGTAGTTTATTTACATATGTTCTATCTCTGATATTGAGCCATTTTACCCATAATTATCGCGTATTTTCAAACTCCATTTTTATCATTTATATACAGGAGGCTGCAAATGTTGGTATGCAGTATTATACCAGCATTATTGTACTACCGCTGTATATATATAGGGTCCTGAAAAATTTATTTCTGTTGAGCTCTCTCGGGGAGGAAGTGTGGGTTTGTAAACAGTGACTATTACGGCTATTACAGCAAGACTCTTCGATATATATATATATATATATAAATATAAAAAAGTGGACATGGAAGTCCACTTTTTTATATTTACACACGCTCTATCTCTGATATTGAGCACTTTATCCCATAAATATAGCACACTTTAAGACTATATTTCTTCATATATATATATATATATATATATATATATATATTTAAAGACATTTATATTATGTTTAACGTTATATATATATGTGTGTGTAATTTGGCAGCAACTTTTCTTTTAATTCTGAAAATTCAAAAGAAAATATGCAAGACTATGTTGTCTTTAACATTCAATACTACATGTTTAATATATATATATATATATATTTTTTTTTTTTTCATACATATATTAAATGGTGTAGTAATATATAATATTATAAAGAAGTAATCATACAAAGAATTAATCAGCAAAGTTAATGTAATTAATGGTGAAATCTCTTCACTAACAAATTTAATAAAGTATTAACCTACTAACCATTTGTTGAATGACGTGATCCTTATTTGATAATTTTGATAATTTTCAAAAGTACCAGCAGCATCAGAACATCAAATCCACCTTACAATTTTAAACATAAGGATTGCATTTTAACTGTTTGGTATAAAAACATATTTTTCTCCTCTGTGTGATTTTGTTTAGAAATATTAATAACTTTTCTCTTGAGATTAAATCTAAGGAATGATATCTTAACCTACCTGACTGTATATATATTTAACTTTGTCTTTGTATGGTGTACAATTTGATGCATTGCTCTTAGTATGTTGTTATTACAAAACAAAAACCTTGAGGCAAGGTTGTGGGTAATCAATACTTGATTAACAAACAAGAGTTAATGAGTGTTTTATTAATATTTTTATATGTCTTCAGAATATTATGAACAGGACAAGAGCTGAAAACATCAAAATACCTTGACACTCCCCTTTAGTAGGAGTTTAGATTTTTGAGAAGCTATCTCTGGTGTTAAAATTAGCTATTTTTAGACTTTCACCTAAGAGTGACACTTGAGATAAGTTGTGTTGACAGGACTGGTGAAACTGTCACGTATCTGCAAGTACATGTGTACACATTTGTCACAAGAAAGGACACAATTCCTTGTTTGACTTTATGAAATTTGAGTTGAAATCATGGAATTTGATAGATTCTATCTTATTTTCCGGGCAGAAAATAAAAACATAGTTTTGGGTTTGAAGAATTTTTTAAAAGTCTGTCAAGCGGATGAAACAAATTCCAAGGAGTGGGGTGATTAATTCTGCCATTCCTTTTGATTAGAAATGGAATGCAGATGCCAAACACTCTGGTAAGCCCGATGTGACCGTAGGGGTTTAAGGATGGCAGTAAAAAGAAGGGAAAGTTCTTTTTCTTTTGAAAGTTTTTCCTGGTTAAGATGTTGAGGGTTGTATTATAAGTGGGTTATAAGGAAGTACACTAAAGATTGTTTTGAGTTTGTTTTTACTTTGTTCATTCAGTTTTCCTTTCAAATATAGTTCTGAGTTTTGTGTATACACATTAGTTTTAATCTTTAAATTTATATATATATATATATATATATATATATGTGTGTGTGTGTGTGTGTGTGTGTGTGTGTGTATATATATATATATATATATACATACATACATACATACATACATACACATATATATATGTATATACACACACACACACACACACACACACAGACACACAGAGATAAATTGTCATCTAAATTACACAAAAATGAAAATAACACTGACATCTCATTTTAACAGATATATTTACCAAAATTATATGAAAATATCTTGAAATATTAAACAGTAAATTTATTCAATAAAATTGCTATTGGCTTCAGCCACGGCCTACATAGGACTTTGGAATCTTCTGCATCTCTTCTGGACGCTCTCCTTAAGTTGGTGAATAATGCCATAATCCTTGCCTTCAGTTCATCTTTGGTTTTACAAGGAGTTTTGTTGCTCTCTTGCTCAACTGCAACCCACTCATAATAATCAAGGGGTTTGCAGTCTGAGAAGTTAAGTGGCCATATGTAAGGGGTTATGTGGTCACAGAAATTGTCTGACAGTCATGACCCTCTTGAACCATGGTTGGAATTTATAAATTTTTCTCTTAAGATAGTTTTTTTTTTTTGAAAATAAGCTTCTCAAGTTCACTGTTATCACTCCTAATGTTAATGGGAGTTTCCTTCCTAACTCTATGTTTAAAGTACTGTGGAAAGTCCATATCTTGATTATGTCCCTATTTTCCCTTCAAATTATATGTGCTATCCATTTTAGTTGTTGCAGTTGTTGAAAATCGTCAATTGATGTGGGTTTTGATATTTGGTAAAGTTGTTTGTGATGCCGTAGCAATCACAAACAACTTTACCAAATAACAAAAAAAATTGGCTTTAAGATGCAAAAAATTCATTTCCTTGAAGCCATTTTTAATCATTGACCCATGAAAATCTTTGTCTATAGCTGATATTTAAGATATTTCTGAACGAGTTGGGCACCATGCATGCCATCCATATGAGAGTCTAAATCTGTCAAGGCTATTTAAGAGCACGACTTGACAAATGGAATCTATTTTGATAGATTGTCCCTGTCTCTGGTGTCCTGAAAATGAAGCTTGATTAACATGAATAATGAAAATAACAAATATTTAATTGACAACAAAGATAGTAAAATAAACATGTCTTAGTTATATTTCTCTTTCTACTAATTTTCAGGTCTAAGGGATCATTTTTGATGTTATTATCACCAGCTGGATACAAGGCTATTCTCTTGTTGATAATGTTGTGTCCTGATCATCGCTCTCCACAACTTCCTGTCCATTGTAGCTCATAATAATTTTTTTCTTTCTGTTATTTCTGCTAAATCTTGTTCTGACATCCATTGACTCAAACTCACTAAGTAGTTTATGCATTGTTTTTCTCTATCCCTTTTGCCTTCAATCTGTCTTGTTAGTATTAGATTTTCCAAGCCCTCTTTCCTCATTATGTGCCCTAGAACTTCCAACTGTCTCTTCCTGATATTAAGTATAAGTGTCCTTTTTATTTCCATTTTCTTTAAAACTTTGTTGATTTCTTACTGGGCATATTACAGAGTGCGATAGATAAACTGTTGTCTAAATGACTCAAAAATGAAAATAACACTGACATCTCATTTTAACAGATATATTTACCAAAATTACACAAGAATATCATGATATGCTAAAGAGTAAATTTATTCAATAAAATCACCATTGGCTTCAACCATGGTCTCCAGAGGACTTCTGAATTTCCTGCATCTCTTCTAGATGGTCTCCTTTTTTAAGTTGGTCAATAATGCCATAATCTTTGCCTTCAGTTCATCTATGGTAGTACAAGAAGTTTGTTGGTCTCTTGCTCAATTGTACCCTACACATAATAATCAAGGCAATTACAGTTGGGTGGCCAGATATATGGGGCAATGTGGTCACAGAAATTGACAACCACAACTAGGTTCTCCTGTTTGTGTGGCATGGTGCAGAGTCCCATTGCCAGACATATGGTTTTCCAGCCAACACCCTCTTAACCCATGGAAGTACTACCTCCTCAAGACACTTGATGTAGGCCTCCATGTTGAATCTGAGACCATCGCCAACAAATTCAGGAGTTCTTTTCTTATTAGAATGATCAGAGTGAATTTTCCAAGATGTTGTACTTTCATAATCCCTATGAGACTCATCGAACTCTTTCCAAATCCTCTGCACTGTCCTCAGATTGACACCCAAACACTGTGAAATGTTTGTATTGGAACTTCCAGCATAAATGCCAAGCAGTACAGCACGCAGTTTTTCAAATTTCTGGCAGAGTGAATTGCAACATTTTCACAGATGGTTCCCAACTGACCCTACTATATTGTGCAGTCGACAAAATCAAAAACAAACAATGCACATGTGCAAAAATAAAAATATAAAATGGCAACAATTTACCCATTCCACCCTGTAGATGGGTATTTCAGAGATATGGAGCAAAAGAAGAAAGAAATTCTGGTATTCTTACTTCTGTGTCATTTTGATTTTCATTGGTTAATCATATTCCACATGTATTCGACTTGTTAAACAAATTTTAGTATAATTTGTGGTCTTCTGAATTCAAGGAGAGATGACATGTTCCCAGAAATTAATGGATTCCAAGCCTAACTAAAAAACCTAAATAATGCTTTATGCAAATTTATATTGCTTTATGAATGCCACAAATTATACTCACATTTAACAAGTCAAATCCCATCATCCTTCATCCTGACTATACGACCCCCTCCATCCCAACAACTCTAAAATACCAGAGACTCTATACTGATAGACTGACTGCATTTGAGGATATCAATGTAACTCAGATATATTACTATTACAATATTTTGTTTAAGTTGTTAAGCTAAAGTATTTAATGATACAATAAGAGAATTTCCATGGGTATTTTATAGTCGTGGAACTTGCAAGGAGCTTATTCTATGATTAATTATGAATTATGACTTGTAGTGATAGCAAGAAATAAATTATTAAATAACCCCAGACCTTATTACTAGACTGTGTAGTAATCTTGAATCAAAATAATTAATAATTAAAAATAAAAGAAAAATTAAAAGTTAAGCAATAAAAATACTTTAAAATATATGTAAGAATGAAGAATAAAGAAAGAAAAAATTAGATTATAAAAAAAAAATATTAAATAAATATAGAATACTCTCATGATGCTTCAGAACAAACATTTTACCACCAAATGAAACAAAAATCAAAAGATTCTCTCGCTTTGTTTTCGATAGCCAAAGAAAGCAGATGCCCTGGACATTTCTCTGAAATGTATACTAAATCATTTTATTGTTTCTGTCTATGCTTATTTTGTTGTGTCTTGTATATGATTTTGTTTGTAATTTAATAATTCCATTGTGGCCTGATGCCCTTTTAACCCAAAATAAAAATTGCATATATACAAAAAAAAATACATTCAGCCAAGGCCAACACATCACCAGACTCCACAACAGATTCATTGATATTAAGCATAACATTTGCCAGGGGCTGTTATTAAGTGAGTCATAATAAGAACAACTTTTAAAATGCACTCATCCCATTGTGATAAACAATTAGGGTAACTCCGAGAAACATGGTTACAGGTAATCAATATTTGATTAACAACCCAGGATTGTTTGGTTAATATTTTGATTTTTGCTTTGACTTCAGAATCTTAAGAAATGATATTTTCTTATTTACTTATTGTTCTTATCACTGTGTAATGCATAATGAAATTGGATAGCAGACCCCAGGTGCACCAAAATGCATACAACACAACTACAAAAAGAGGTACAGCATTGAATGAAGAAAAGTAATACTTTTAAAATATATCAAAAAATGACAGCGTGTGACAACATTCATTTTATGCAGGGCCCAAGGATAAAAGCTGTCCCTCAATTGCTTTTTCCTTGAATTAATAGAATAAAAATGATGACCTGAGGGTAAGAGTTCAAACAGGTGGTAGCTGGGATGTGTGCTGTCTTTCATTATGTTTTTTGCTCTGCTGTGGCCAGAATTAAAAATGTGCTCTAAGGATGGTAGCAAGCAGACGATTATTTTCTGGGCAATATTTATAATTCTTTGGGGGGCTCTCTTGCTTGCTTCTGAGAAGATACCTTACCAAAAAGTGATACACTATGCCCGCACACTCTCAATAGAGCAGTGGCAGAAGGTCATTAGCAGCTCCCTTTGTAAATTACTTTTTCTGAGAATTCACAGTAAATAAAGTTGCCACTGCGCTTTCTTGACTAACATGATACTATTGCTAGTCGAGAAGAGATCCTCTGCAAATGAATCTACATAAAAGCATGGGTACGTGGACAAGTGGTTAGGATGTTCACTTTCTGAACATCAGACCGTAGTTCAAATTTCATCATGGTTGATTTGTGAGGAAGGTGGCTTCTTGATATTATCAGTAAGGAGAGGTGTTCCCAACATGCAGAACCATATATATATATATATATATATATATATATATATATATATATATATATTTAAAGACATTTATGATATGTTTAACGTTCTTTTTTTAAAAATTTTTTTAATTTTTTATTTTTTTTAAACATATCATAAATGTCTTTAAATAAATTGTCGGACTTTGTCCAATTCAAAAATATATATATATATATATATATATATATATATATATAAAATGGCTGGCCACTCGTATTCAAGGATACACATCTAATAGAGTGGCTAGCCAATCCCTATTGCAGATGCTTGCTCAGGCACATGTGTTTGCGCAACACCCACAGAGTCCACCTGTGCTTTATACTGCAGCTATGCTGTGCAGACCTTATTTACAGTATCTGGGAGAGAGTGTGTTATCTAACGTGATTCAACAATTTGAAGAAGGCCAGCACCCTCAAGCCCTTGGCCACGATGACTTGTGGCTTTGTGCCAGCACAGCTATCAATGGCTCTCAAGAGTTCTGTCTACCCAACTTCGCTCACAAGGCTTGGATCAACCTGTGGTATGGCTTTCAGGCACTTTCCAAAAATGCTGTATGCTGGGATTGATCTCGATCTATTCCGATAACATCATATATATATATATATATATATATATATGTATATATATATGTATATATATATGTATATATATATATGTATATGTATATATATATATATATATATATATATATATATATATATATATATATATATATGTATATATATATATATATGTATATATATATATATATGTATATATATATATATATGTATATATATATATATATATGTATATATATATATATATATGTATATATATATATATGTATATATATATATATATGTATATATATATATATATATGTATATATATATATATGTATATATATATATATATGTATATATATATATATATGTATATATATATATATATGTATATATATATATATATGTATATATATATATATATATGTATATATATATATATATATGTATATATATATATATATATATGTATATATATATATATATATATGTATATATATATATATATATGTATATATATATATATATATATGTATATATATATATATATATATATATATATATATATAGTAAAGAGAGATAGATAGATATAAGTAGGCTGAGATAGATAGATAGATAGATAGATAGATAGATAGATAGATAGATAGAAAAAAGTTCAAAGAATTTATCTTCCAAGTCTTGTAGATACACAGCTTGGCAGATTTATCTTTCTCCGATGAGTAGGTCATTTGTAAAACATGAAGTCCTTCAAATTTTATTATTAACTATTGTTACTCTATATTACAAAAATCTACTCACCTTTAAACACATTAAACTCCAGTAATTTACTGGTTGACATGTTTTCTGAGGTGTTAATGATGTTTGCCATCATGTATATATATATATATATATATATATATATATATATGAGATTGGTTATAGATGGGTATTCTCATATAAGCATTATATTTATTGGATACACGTGCTTGAATAGACATTTCTGTTATTTTAAATCATGAAGAAACATCTTCAAATGTACTTAAATATGAATTTAAACAGTCACAGAAGGTAGCATTGCTTTTAGTCATCAGTACTGCTTCCTTGTTTATTGAACAGAGTAAAGATTTATCCCTTGATTCCTGTTTAAGGTATGATTTACCAGTTCGTTTTTTTCTTGCATGGCATTAATGATTTAACTGTCTTAACCTTTTGGCGATCTAACTGATCAGTGGTTGTGACTTTTCCTTGTGAGGGTAGCAGGTTAACAGTTTTCTAATTGCTGCATCCTGACTGGTAGTAAGGGGCCCAAACTCTTTGGCAACACTTAGAGAGGCTGCTCTTGACAACCACATAATATTGGGGTACTTACAATGTCATGCTGTGCATGGATATTTGTCCCTGCATGTATTTCTGGTGACCATATTACGACTTAGTCTTTTCCAACTTCTGGCCAGTTTGTATTACCATAGACAATTGACATTGATAATTATTTTAGCCTTTTTCTCCTGAAAACAATCTTGTTTTTATTGTTCTCTCTCCTTAATAAGGTATTCTGTTTCTCATAATCCCTCACAGTCAGTAGCCCCTTACATTTCAGTGGCTTTATTGCCTTATTTGGGGTGAAATAATTAAAAAAAAAACATGTTAAAATCTATGTAGCTAAATTTACCTGAACTGCCTTGGGTCATCCCCAGGCCTACATCAGGCAGCCAAGTTTTTGCTGAATGACCCAGAACAGAATACTCTTTATCTGTGTGACCTTACCACTTATAAGCACTTGTGATTTCAAAACAGGAAAACCATAAATATATATGTATTTTTTTTTTACTTTTTATATATAAAAAGTTGTTGATATACAGAAACACTCAAGGTTGATTGATGTGAAACAAACACCTACTTATATTTACAAACTTTAAATTTCACTTCCCCCAAATGCCATGAAATCTTTCAGTTTATAGAGTGTTAAAAAAAAGGATAAATTCTTGAACATATTTTGCATGTTTCAAGATTATAAGGTACTTTAAACAATACACAATCTTGTTTACATCAATTGACGTAAATTAAAAAAATTGGTACTTGGTCTGATTTTGGGAAGCTAGTGCGTTTTGTAAATTGTAAATTGCACCAGATGTTCCAAAATACTGCAAAGGGTTTGAGATTTTAATAATATTTGTGTTTGTTAAGTATTTGTATTTATCTATTTTTCTAAAGAGAAATTTACAAAATTAAAATATACCTTGCATTACAGGAGATAAATTTGAATTATGCATGAAAAATAATCTAAAAAGAAAATATTTTCTCCCTATTTATCTGTCTGTTCCTCCATATCTATGTATATAGTCTGTTCATATCTATCTCTCTCTCTCTCAACCTTTTCATATCTATCTATTTATCACTTTCTTTTCATACTTATCGCTCTTTTTTTATATCTATCACTCTCTTTTCATATATACCTATATCTATAGCATTCTTTTAATATCTATCTATATATCGCTCACTTTTTATATGTATCACTCACCTTTCATATCTATAAACTCACTCACTCACTTTTCATATCTATATATCAATCATTCACTCACTTTTCATATGTATCTACCACTCATTCACTTTTCATATCTATCAACCACTTTTCATGTCTATTTATTTATCACTCACTGACTTTTCATATCTATCACTCACGTTTCATATCTATCTATTACTTACTCACTTTTCATACCTATCACTCACTTTTAATATCTATCTATTACTCACTCACTTTTCATACCTATCAATCACTCACTTTTCATATCTATCACTTACTTTTCATATCTATCTATTACTCACTCACTTTTTATACCTATCACTTTCTCACTTTTTATATCTATCACTTACTTTTCATATCTATCTCTTACTTTTCATATCTATCTATTACTCACTCACTTTTCATACCTATCACTCACTCACTTTTCATATCTATCACTTACTTTTCATATCTATCTATTACTCCACTCACTTTTCATATCTATCACTTACTTTTCATATCTATCTATTACTCACTCACTTTTCATACCTATCACTCACTTACTTTTCATATCTATCACTCACTCATTTTTCATACCTATCACTCACTCACTTTTCATACCTATCACTCACTCACTTTTCATATTTATCTATTACTCACTCACTTTTCATATCTATCTATTGCTCACTTTTCATTATCTATCTAGCACTCACTTTTTATATCTATCTATCTAATGTTGTCTTTTCTTATCTGTCTATTGTTGTCTCTTCATATCTATCTATCTATCTATCTATCTCAGTCTGTCCCTCTATGTGTTTATAGCACATACAGTCTGTCTATATCTGTCTCTCAATCCCAGCCTATTCTAATCTATCTACACATATGCACAAACAAAATATGAAGCAAAATTTGCCTATCTAGATACTGATAAAATTTCAATAAACAAATTTTATTATTGGGTTTTGGTTATGAAGCTGAATTGACAATGATATTTTTAGTCATAATAATAACAACATATTGTGTGTGTGTGTGTGTGTGTGTGTGTGTGTGTGTGTGTGTGTGTGTGTGTGTGTGTGTGTGTGCGTGCGTGTTTGTTTGTGTAAACAAAAAATAAAATTTTTTTGGTTTCATTTCATTTCATAAACTATACCCAATCAAATATCCACTGGACATGTCCTAGATTGATTTCACAGCTGCCTTCTCAAAACATTCCCTCTTGTAAAATCATCTGAATTATAAACTTTTCAAACATTCATGTCACATAATACAATAAAGTTTCACATGAAAATGGACCACCACCTCACAGCCAAATATTGAAATCAAATATTAAAATTCAGGACAAATGAGGTACCATATATACTTGTGTATCGTGCGACTTTTGTAAACCTAATTTTAACAGGGTCAGCATCATACATTAGATATAAAATTAGCATGTGTACTGTTGGCCCTGTCTATGCCATTGACCAAACTATATATCCATTTCAGTTAGTCAGTTATGTGCCATGCTAGATACATGCTTAGGCGATCCTGTATCTGTTGATACATGACTGACAAGGCAAATGTTATTCCTGCAGTAGGTTTCCATTATTTTTTCTGCAGTAGACCAGTTTCCATCCAAGGCTATAGAACCCAGTCTGTTCCTCAATCCAAGCCACTAATCCATTCCTCAATCCAAGCTGCTATCCATTACTCCACCATGCCTCCCCATCTATCCACTTAGTGCAGTAAAATCAGCTTCAAAATTAGATCTTCAAAGGTCGCATGATATGCAAGTACATATGGTATATTATTTCAGCAAACGTTTCTGCAATGTTCTATGTATCATTTTATATTTACATCTGTTACTACCCACCAAAATTTTTGGTTTTATTTTTTTAACTAAAATGTAAAAGAATAATAATTCAATAGTTCATAATAATAATAATAATAATAATAATAATAATAACAACAATAATAATAATAACAATAATAATAATAACAATAATAATAATAATAATAATAATAATAATAATAACAACAATAATAATAATAATAACAATAATAATAATAATAATAATAACAATAATAATAATAATAATAACAACAATAATAATAATAAATACAAGTACAACACGGTAAACCGGCTGAAGCTGCAAAATACTTAAAAAAGAAAGCAAAGACAGATGCAACCGACCAGATACAGAAACAATGGCAAGATAAACCGCTTCATGGCCAATACTCTGCCCGTACCAAACAAGCTGACGTAGACAAAAACTGTACCCATTAGTGGTTAAGTAGTGCAGGGTTGAAAGCTGAAACTGAAGGTTTTATCCTTGCTGCACAGGACCAATGCTTGTTAACTAAGAATTATCAAGCACATATACTAAAATACTGTGTTAGCCCAAAATGCAGATTCTGTGATAAATATCCAGAAACCATTGATCATCTTGTATCAGGTTGCATGATATTGGCACCCACTAAATATAAAACCCGGCATGACAGAGTGGACCAATATCGGCACTGGAAAATTTGCAACTTCTATGGGAAGGAAACTGAAAGAAACTGGTACGAACACCACCTAGACTCGGTTACGGAGATAGGACCTGTTACAATTCTATGGGACTACATAATACACACTGACAGAACAATCAAAGCCAACCACCCAGACATTGTTATTAAAGACCACAAACAAAAAAAATGCTTCCTTATTGATATGGCAGTCCCTGCAGACTGCAACGTATCTTTGAAGATATTCGAAAAGCTGTCAAAATACAAGGACCTTGAAATAGAAATCTCAAAAATGTGGCACATGAGAGCATCAACATTCCCTGTTGTAGTTGGAGCCTTAGGATTGGTCAGAAATGATTCCAGTAGACTAATTGAAGGGATCCCTGGAAGTCCATGCCTCAAAGAGATACAAAAAATTATTCTGACAAGTACAGCCCACACTTTACGAAGGGCTTTATCTATGTAATAATTTTTTTTTTTTTCAGTGGAAAGTGTCATGATACCATCTCTAACCTTAGGTCCCTGGGCAGGACCCAGAAAGAAATGTGTATATGGCAGATATCAAAGGAAATAAATAAATAAATAATAATAACAATAATAATAATATTAATAATCAGCCGAAGGCAGAAAATGACAGTCACTAGATATTACAGGACTTCTCAGTTCAGACAGATTATGTCATTGAGGCACAAAGAAATGACGTCATTGTTATAGATAAGGAGAATAGCAAATGTCAAATTATTGACTTTGCTGTTCCATATGATACAAGAGTGAATTCCAAAGAAATTGAAAAGATAGGAAAATATTAAGATCTCTCTAGGGAGAAGCTATGTAACATGACTGTTGAAGTAATTCCTGTAATAATGGGAGCACTTGGAACACTAACTAGAAAACTAAAAAAATGCTTACAGAGAAATGGAATTGAGACCAAGATTGTAGACATCCAGAAAAGTACCATTATTTACTCTGTGAGGATTCTCTGAAATTTTCTTGAGTTGTGAGGTGTCTTGTTGAAAGCACGCCTTTAAGAACAGAATTTTCATTGACTATTTACTATCTTAGAAGCAATTCTGACAGGTTCGACAAAGTAAAATTGACAGCTGCTCTTGAAAATGATCTATAATTAGTGGTTAACTGGGGCAAGAATTAGCTTGTAAATTTTAACACCTCCAAAACAAAACTGCTATCATTTAATCACCATAGAGAACCTTTGCTGCCTTCCATCAGCATGGCTGATGCTAACCTCCAGAAGAGCAACTCTTTGCATCTTCTTGTGTTCACATTTTCTACTGACATTTGACATGAGTGATTATATTAAATCAATAATAATTGATTTAATATAATCACTTCACTTCATGTCTACTGCTGGGAAAGTTGGCTCACTTTTTCATGCTAGACAATTTTTCTTGTCAGAATCCATTTTGCATATTTATAAATCTATCATTCATCGATGCATTGAATTTTGATGTCATATCTGATCTGTTGTTCCTACTATATATCTTGTGATTCTTGATAAAATCTAAAGAAGGGTCTATAATGTAATTCATCCTGATATGGCATCTTGACTTCAATTACCTTCCTACTGCCATGATGTGGCTTTCTTCTGTCTTTTCTACAAATATTTTAATGGCAGCTTTCCTCTTTGGTGTCTTTAAGCATACAACTAGATTGTCTCACCATTTTACTGCTGAGCTAAGCTAGATGCAACCGTATGTCTATTCTAATAGTTCTTTTTCTCACACTTGAAAACTCTTTTGAAAAAAACCTGTAGAACTCTTTTCTGGTTTCTTGTTTCTCTGCCACCTACAACCTTCAAAAATTTAAATGCAATGCCAATTGCCATGTTCTGTCTTCCTGATTCCTGTTCTTTTATTATCCTTTTGACTCATTAATGTCTTGTCACTCTCTTTCACTCCCAGTAATACCTTGCATTATTGCCTCACTTGGGGTGAAATAATTTAAAAAAATAATGACAATAACAACAGTAACTTATCACATATGTAAAAATGATATTAGCAAGAAACATTACCATTTCTAGGAGGGAATTGTGTTACTTTATTCTGGAACTTCACCATATACATTGATTACATGATACAATAACTAACAGATCAGATTTTGTTATAAAAGACTTCAAAAATCTATCTATCACTCACTCACTTTTCATATCTAGCTAACATAAATGCTATCTTATTGACATGATCGTACAATCTAATAAAAAGGGTTCTCACAAAAAAAATTTGATAAATTCTCCAAATATAAGGACCTGGAAATAGAAATGACATGAATGTGGCATTTAAACACAACCATTATTCTAGTAGTTATAGGAGCACTATGAATGATTAAGAATACTGATACATATATGAAGAAAATCACAGGAAATCTATCTTTATATGAAATACAATAGATTGTGCTAATCAGTACTGGTTACATACTTAGAAAATCTCTTTCAATAATTTCCTAAGAAAAATATTTACTTACCTTAGGCTTCAAGTGAAAGACTTGATAAATGATTGTATCAAATGGCAAATCAAGAAGAAGAAATAATAATAATAATAATAATAATAATAATAATAATAATTGGTTACTGTATTGAAAGTACACATACAAAGTTGCAGAAAATTGGTACAAGCATATGCCTTGCAGAACAATTGAAGATGTTAGAAAGACCACAATATTCTGGGACTATCAGACAGAGTTATACACCATTGCCATAAGGATTTTATTGTACATCAAGAACTGTCCTATTATTGATGACACAAACATAGCAAACAAGATGAAGGAGAAAACTACAAACTGCTCTGATTTGAAAGTTGGAATGGCAAGGGAAGGGAATGTCAAGGTGATTCCAGTGGTTATTTGCACATTGGGATCAGTCCCAATAAAACTCTGTGACTCCCTTGACCAGCTAGGAATACCATACCAACTTGGAGCTATCCAAAAAATGGCTCTTTTGGGCACTGCACATATTTTGAGGAAAGTGTTGTCTGTTTGAAAATCCTAGCTGTGAGTAGAAAGATAACTTAATGTACTTGGTGTATTCAGAAACCTACACTGTGACAAAACAAATAATATGAACATACTCCTGAAACAGCCATGTGAGCCATGAGGTCATTAGGACTTTACCATTCATACTGACAGATATATACAAGCGAGTACACCACAAATTTTAATTAAAGATTACAAACAAAAACTGCTTTCTTATAGATATCACAATAATTAAAAAAATATATCTGTTAATGAATATAAGAAAATAAATAAATATAAGGAACTGAGATTGAAAAAATATGGCATCTTAAAACTACCATTATACCTATAGTAATAGGAGTACTGGGTAGGTTATAAAAAGATACAGGCAAGAATATTAACAAGAACTCTTGCAGACCCTGTTTACAAGAGATTAAAAAAATTGTGGTTTGTGGAACTGCTCCTTTAATCAGGAAATTATTATCTTACGTAAAGAAAAGATGTTAAATAACATTTAACATCAGAACTTGTGCAAACAGAAAGCATATATTTACTTTCTTGCTTTACCCCAGGTCTTGGGTAATCATCCAGTAAAAGATGATGATGGTGATGGTGGTTGGTGGTGGTGATGATGATGATGATGATGGTGGTGATTGGGATTATGGTTGGTGGTGGTGATGGGGATGATGGTGGTGGTGGTCATGGTGGTGCGAATGATGATGATGATGGTGGTGGTGCGAATGATGATGATGATGGTGGTGGTCATGGTGGTGTGAATGATGATGATGGTGGTGCGAATGATGATGATGATGGTGGTGATGGTGGTTGTGATGGTGGTGCAAATGATGATGATGGTGGTGGTGGTTGTGATGGTGGTGTGAATGGTGATGATGGTGGTGGTAGTGGTGGTGGTGATGGTGGTGCAAATGATGATGATGGTAGTGGTGGTGATGGTGATGATGATGTTGATGATGATGATAGTCTACTTCTGAAGAAAATGAGCAGATGGGATGGTAAACCAATTAAGCTGGCTTAATTTTTATTCTTTTTAATGACAGGTCTCTTCAGGACATTGGCGATCATGGTCCTCCACAGAATCCTTTATTATTATTATTATTATTTTATTTAACCTTGATTTTTGGTGTATACTCATTTCTTTCCTGGTCCCAACCAAAGGTCTATGGTCAGAAATGGCATCATGACATTTTCCACTGAGCAGTTTTGAAAAAAAAAATCACACATATTTTACATAGATAAGACACTTTGTAAGGTGCCTGATGTACTTGTGAGAACAATTTTTGTATTTCTTTAAGGTGTGGGCTACCAGAAATCCCTTCAATGAATCTATTGAAACCTTTTCCAATCATTTTGAGGGCTCCAACTACAGCTGGAATTGTTGATGTCCTCATGTGACCCAATTTTTAAATTTTTATTTCAAGGTCCTTGTATTTTGATAGTTTCTTGAAAAATCATTCAAAGACACATTGCAGTCTGTGGAAGCTACCATGTCAATAAGAAGGCACATTTTGTCTTTGTGGTCTCTTAATCACGATGTCTGGACAATGAGCTTTGATTGTTCTTTCATTTTTTTATTCTATTTTTTTATGTATATTTTAAAAGATTTTTTTTACCCACACTTCCAGCAGAACCTTCCATGTGTGTGTGTGTGTGAGTGTGTGTGTGTGTGTGTGTGTGTGCGTGTGCATGTATGCACATGGGTAAGGATCGTAGTGTATTGACTTTTTTGTTTTTATCATCATTATTATTATTATTATTATTATTATTTTTTACTTGCCATGACTTCTTGAGAAAAATGGAGGAATGGTTTCCCATTGTCAAGTTACAGAGTACAGTCAACTCTGCTATTTAATCCATAGCTGTAGGGAGAACAAATGGATTCATACCTTTCCCAAGGGCCCTACGACAAAAGACTAAGTAAAAAACACAAATATACGAAGAATATCTTTGTCATCACTTTATATATATATAATATATATGTATGTATTTATCAAATATGTGGTGCAGTTCAATTTATATTGCAATGAATCATTCATACAAAAAGTAGATTAGTAAAGTTAATGATATAAAATGCCGAAATCTCTTCGCAAACAAAATTTTAAAGTTGCATTAACCTACGAACCACTCGATGAATGTTATGATCCTTGTTTTTAAGAACTACAATCTGTATAAGGTCTTTTTTTAATCTGCTAGTACTTTCAACTGTACAAACAGTCATCCTCAGGCATAGAAATTATTTTGTTTTTAGTAAAATCCAGGTAGCATCAGAGACGAAAAATTAAATTTTGTTTGCGAAGAGATTTTGCCATTTTATATCATTAACTTTACTAATCTACTTTTTGTATGAATGATTCATTGTAATATATATATATATATATATATATATATATATATATATATATATATATGTGTGTGTGTGTGTGTGTGTGTGTGTGTGTGTGTGTGTATGTATATATATATATATATGAATGAAAAGACAAGAGGAAAACTATACTTAGTTTAGCCATTGTGTTTCGTCATTTGACAGACTTTATCAAAGCAAATGTGATGCTTTTATTTTGCAACAAATATTTATTTTACAGTTACTCAAAATTTCCAAATTTAAGATTTCTCAAATATTCAGCAAGTTAACTGAAAAGATTTAGGTGTCAGATCGTAGATTACATCATATAGCATCTTTGAATATCTTCACAATACATTAAGGAAACAATTTAAAAAACATGTTGATGAACACAAATGAAACCTTATAAAATATAATTTAACAAATGCACTAGTCATACACAGAAATAAATTCAACCACAATTTTGATCTAAAAAAATGCCACACTCATCAAAAAAGAAAGTAATTTACTCAGAAGGAAAAACGTTGAGTGTGCTGGCATCAATATTATCAAAAGATCAATCTACACCACATTCTTTTCCCAATCTCACCTTTCCTAAAGGAATTACTAATTTTCCATACACAACAAATGTGTTGAAAAGTCAAAGAAAAATGGCTGAATGTATTATTTCCACTTTTGGAGGTGGATAATACAAATGTCCATCTCATATTTCAATCCAAGAAACTTCTTCTTTTTCTTTTTCCTTTTTCTTTCGTTTTTCTATTTCAAACATACAAAATGACATATGCTAAGGTCTAAATGCCTGGATATTTCAGTTAACTTGTTATTCAGCATCTTTAAATTAAAAAAAATTCCCTTGAAAGATGCTATATGACATAATCTAGGATCTGACACCTAAATCTTTTCAGTTAACTTGTTGAATATTTATGAGTATTCGTAAATTTAGAAATTTTGTGTAACTGTAAAATATATACTTGTTGCAAAATAAAACCATCACATTTGCTTTGACAAAGTCTGTCGAATGACGAAACGTGTCAGCTAAACTAAGTATAGTTTTCCTCTTGCCTTTTTATTCATTTTGTCTTTTCTACAGATATACTTCATCTGAGAAGATTTACACACACACACACACACATACACACACACATATGATAAAATATAGTTTTAAGATATGCTATATTTATGGGTTAAAGTGCTCAATATCAGGGATAGAGCATATGTAAATATAAAAGGGGACATTAAAGTCAACACCCAGAGGAAAAAGTCTTTTTCATGCTAAACACAATGCCCTGATGATTGTGTTTAGCATGAAACAGACTGCTGTTTCTGGGTGTTGATTTCAATGTCCACTTATATATATATATATATATATATATATATATGAATTACTTAATTATAATTATCTCAAATCCTCCTAATAATTTCTATCACTAGTATATCCTTGCTTGAACCAGCTTCTAATGCTCTGGATGGAGCGGGTTGGGGATAGTAGTTGTGGCTCGTGGGGGCACAATCCTATGGGTAAGGGAAACTCGGATGAGTTCCACCATGGAATATGTGATCGAGCAGCACTATATCAAGTCTAATTTACTACCTCTTCATCACCGAGGCCCATTGGTACAGTTCGTATGATAATGCAACTGTCCGGGTTTCAATTCTCGGTAGTGGATGCGCACTGCTGATGAGTCCCAAATATAGGATGACACGGCCGTCCAGTGCTTTCTGCATTCTGTTGAGGTTTCTTTCAGACTCAATGAGTTACTTAATTATAATATATATATATATATATATATATATATATATAGAGAGAGAGAGAGAGAGACAGACAGACAGACAGACAGACAGAGTTTTAATTGCTGAAATCCCTTGAAGAATGGACTGAACAATTATCAAAAAGTTCATCTACAAAACTCTAAAGTCAAGGTGTGGATGAAGCTGAATATAACATTAATCAGCTAAGTGACAAATTACATTTATTTATATTAATCCTATATATATATATATATATATATATATATATATATATATATATATATATATATGAAAGAAATTGAAAATTTAGATAACTATTGAGCCTAGGAAAGAGATTGGCAGAACTCAAAATTAAGGCTAGATTTTTAACCATCCCCATATCACGGCATTGTTGAAAACTGCAAGAATATTAAGAAGAATGTTGCAGTAGTGAGGAGACTTGCTGTCACCTAACCTCCAATCGCCATTGGTGTAAACACTTAATGAGTAGTTGTGCTGATGGTGCTGATGAAAAAAACAACAACAGCAATAACAATAATACATCAACTATCAGAATTCTGTAATTAAGAATAAAAATCTAGGAAAGTATACAACTTGGTCTTGCCAGAGAAAAAATATTTTTTTATGATTGATTTATTCATTTTTTACAGCTTATCAACCCTTTGCAGGTTATTTAAAGCCAGCTAATATTTTTAGATTGTAAGAATTTTTTTTTTAGTTAGTAATGGTTTACTGACACAAGTCTTACTATTTAACTCATAACTGCACAGGAGAAGACATGGGTTCATACCTTTCCCAAGGATATTTGCGCATGTGAATATAACAAACCCGACTGGAATTGGAACTCAACTCTCTGATTAAGAATTCCGGGCCGTTATCTATTACCCCACTTGTACTTCCAAACATACAGCACCTGGTATTCCCAAACAAGACAAAAATGTATTTTTCTTTTTGGGGAATCATTTGTAACATTTTAAGGAATAAAGTTGATAAGCAAAAAGTAAAAGCATTTATAGTTCGACCTCATGAATAAAATATGAAGGTGATGAAAGTACCCATCATTCATGGCACACTTTATGAATTCCTCTTTTCTGTCCTTTCAGAAAGTTGGCGATAATGGCTCTCTACACTTTCTGTCCTTTGTATCTTAAAATAATGTCTTTTTTATCTCTCCCTCACTGCTCTACCATCTATCTTCTTCTATGTGCCATGTCCCTTCAGGTCGTGTACAATCATGGCTCTCCACAACCTCCTATCCCGTGTAGCTCTTAACAATATTTTCTACTTCTACTTTGCTATCTATTCACACAAGTTCGTCACGTAAGTGGCCCCTTGCCTTCCTTTGTGCCGTTTGCCTTTGATATGTCTTGTGAGTGTCATGTTTTCCAAGCCTTCTTTCCTCATTACGTGTCCAAGAAATTTCAGCTGTCTCTTTCTGATTCTGAGTATAAATATCCTTTTTGTTTCTACTTCTCAAAAAAAAAAAAAAAATAAAGAGGCTCCGTTGGGTACGCACTTCGTACTTTGCAGAAATAAAAGACTTGGAAACTAGAAGGCTAAGCAAACGTTAGAATGCCTTGAATTGTTCAGAACACCGGAGAAGACACCGAACAACAAATATTGAGGAAATTTGCTATCACTTGATCCCTACAAGCGCAACTCATTTACATTATTGTATGTTTGCCTTATGTCAAAAAAACTTGGTAACCAGTTCGTGCTTCTTCTTTTTTAAACAAAAAGCAGACATTTTAAAAAGAAATCAAATATAATCTCTTTCTTAATAGGAAAATAATAACTTACCTTTCACTTCCAACAGCAAAAGACGTGTAAAATAATTAAATTAAAAACGGAAAGTGAGCGTGCGTTGTGTGTGAGTGACAATGTTGCTTTAAAGCAGGCAAGGCAGGCAAAAATAGTAGGTTTCCCCCAGCAAATCTTGTTGTAGCTCTGTTTACAAAGGAAGTGACAATCTTCCTCCGTTTTTTTTTTTTTCTTTCTGATTTTGTTTTGTTCAATGCGCCAATGACAACAAACCGGCTAACAGCAGCGGCACTTTGAGACGAACAATAAAGTTGATGTTTCATTTACAGACTTTAGTTTTTAGAGAGAGAGAGAACGAATGACCAACACGTCCGACTGACTGGCCAACCAGCCGGCTTATCAGCCCGCTCGGCAAGCTAGATTCCGACCGCTAAAATAAATAAAAAAAATTAAAAGAGAATGAACCCAAGTATAGTAAATAATAAAAATACGGGAAAATATTCTCAAATTACTACTAATAATTTATTTAGTAACCAATACTAAATTAAAACCGCTTCTTAACTTAATTGTACTGCAGACGATTCTTGTAGTAGTATAGACTATAGTTGTTGTTATAATACAAAAAAAAAAAATAATAATAATAAAATTATTATTTTTTTTATTTTTTTAGTGCCTGTTATTGTTATGTTTCCAGTTTCCTACTTTGTATCCTGTGGAGCCGGGTCCAAACTATGGTCCTTAGGCCCTGTGTAGGAGAATTGTGATTTCATTGATAGAACTTTTCATTTCGTAATTCAAATTGATAGCTGCTGCTGCTTCTTCTTCTTCTTCTTCTTCTTCTTCTTCTTCTTCTTATTATTATTATTATTATTATTGATAATAATAATAATAATAATAATAAATAATAAATAACAATTATTGAATAAACCAAGTGATTGACGTAACTTTTCCAATAAACTACACTTAGACGAGAGAGAGAGAGAGAGAGAGAGAGAGAGAGAGAGAGAGAGAGAGAGAGAGAGAGAGAGAGAGAGAGAGAGAGAGACTGGTTACTTTCGACGGAAAAGTTTCAACTCATTCGGGAGGGAGCTGGGGTCCTTATCCGGCACATGGGGCGTCCCCAAAAAGATGAAGTGCCGAGAGTGCTTGAGCGATTTTTCCACGGTATTATTGTCATTAAACCGACTTTAAAGCATGACCTTGTGTCACATTCGTTAGCGACGTGTGCGCGCTGAAAAATTCACTTAGAGAAGCGCGCGTGTTTCTCTTTAACAATATTTCGATATCTGCCTTCTACAAGTTATGTTTAAAAATTGCATAAGTATAAAAAAATAAAAATAACATATGACGTAAAAAACGTCACGTCTTTCTTTGCTTTTGCAAAAAAATTATTATCCTTATTTTGAAAGAAGAAGAAGAAGAAGAAGAAGAAGAAGAAGAAGAAGAAGAAGAAGAAGAAGAAGAAGAAGAAGAAGAAGAAGAAATAAAAAATAAAATAATGACAGACATAATCTAGTGCATCCTGTGAGGGGTCTTGGGGTGACTGTTCCCTCCCAAAAATAATTTGCTACCTCAACTTGTTAAGATGTGAAAGGACCACTGATTTAATGACCTACATCACCACCACCACCACCACTCACCACAATCTGGTGTCAGACCTGGTTATCACTTCTGATAGATTCTCAGCCAAATTTAAATATTATACGAGTGAGTGCAGGTGGTAATAAAACAATGCTTGATGTAAAATAACAGCTAAAATTTATACTAAAAATAAATATATGTATTCCTTACTGTTCAGTGCAACTCACTTGCTCAGAGTTGTACTGAACAGTGAGAGCCAAATATGTATTTAGTAGTAGTCGTATATTTGTAGGCTGCGATGGGTAAATTGTCGCTATTTCATATGTTTAATTTCCTGCATGCATATTGCTTGTTTGTGATTTTGTCAATTGCACAGTGTAGTAGGGTCAGTTGGGCACCGCCTGTGAGACAATGAGCACCCTGACACCAATACAAACATTTCAGAGTGTTTGGGTGTCAATCTGAGGACAGTTCAGAGGATTCAAAAAGAGTTGGATGATATATCCCATCAACATCATGGTGATTGGCGTGATCACTAGTGATGGTGAGGTTATGCATCCATTCATCTTCCCACAGGACCTAAGACTGAACATGGGGGCCTACATCAAGCGTCTTAAGGAGGTAGTGCTGCCCTGAGTCAAGAGGGTAACTGATGAAAGACTCTGTCTGGCAACAGGACTCTGCACCATATACACACAAGCAGGAGAACCCAGTCATAGCAATCAGACAATTTCTGCCACTACATCACCCCTTACATCTGGCCACCTAACCCCCCAAACTGCAAGCCTCTTGATTATTATGTGTGGGGCACAGTTGAGCGAGAGACCAACAAAACTCCTTGTAAAACCAAAGATGAACTAAAATCAAGGATTATGGCAGCATTCATCAACTTAAACAAGGACATTGTCCAGAAGAGACGCAAGATATTACGAAGTCATCTGGAGGCTGTGGCTGAAGTCAATGGCAATTTTATTGAATAAATTTACTCTTTAGTATTTCAAGATATTTTTGTGTAACTTTGGTAAATATATCTGTTAAAATGAGATGTCAGCATTGTTTTCATTTTTGTGTTATTCAGACGACAATTTATCCATCGCACCCTGTGTGTGTGTGTGTGTGTGTGTGTGTGTGTGTGTGTGTGTGTGTGTGTGTGTGTGTGTTTTAGGCACATCTTTGTGTTTAAGGATTTACCTTAATTTCACTACAGAAAAGGTGTGTGAATCTCTTATTTTCAATAGGATTTACTATAAATTCAATGCAGAAGAGGTCAGTGAAAATTATAAACAAATTTCAACAAAACAAGAAAATTGGAAATAAAAGAAAACATCTTAAATTAAAATAATGAGTTTTATCCAAACCTCACAGAATATTGTTCTTTCATCCTGACTGAGGGACGTCAGCTTAGTGAAAAATATCAACAATTTAATATTGAAGCACAGACAAAAAATACTTAATATTGAAGCAATGACAGCAAAACATGTAATCAAGTCAATAAAACAGTTAGTCAAAATTTGTCAATATATATATATATATATATATATATATATATATATATATATATATATATATATATATATATATATAAGTGAATACTGAAGTCAACACTCAGAGGTGACAGGCTGTTTCATGCTAGACGCAATCGTCAGGCCACCTGACAATTGCGTCTAGCATGAAACAGCCTGTCGCCTCTGAGTGTTGACATCAATGTTCACTTTTATATTTATATTTACATACGCTCTATCTCTGATATTGAGCACTTTATCCCATAATTATAGCACACCTTAAAACTATATATATATATATATATATATATATATATTACTTAAATGTTATTTTTAGTGGATAATTGTATTTGAGTAGAGGCTTTGTTTATCTATTAAACAGTATATTTATTTTTTCGTCTACCTGCCTGAATATTCAAGAAATGTCATTGGAGAAAAATATATTTTCTCTAATAACATTTCTTGAATATTCAGCCCAGTAGATGAAAATAAATAAATATACTGTTTAATAAATAAATGGATCATCTACTCAAATATGAGTATCCATTAAAAATAAAATTTAAGTAATGGAAATCTGTTGAATTAAAGGGAGAGGTTATAGTTTTTCCAACAAGAGAATAGTGTATATTTTATAGGGAAAAGAGAAGCTGCAAACATTTTTGGTTATAATATGGACTTTTTTAATATTTTTAAATATATATTATACTTTATTTTCCATATTTTTTTGCTACATGAGTTTCTTGCAACCTTCATCAGGCGAAGAGTAATTTGAGAGTCTCAAATATTATTTAAAGGAATTAATTTTTTTCTTGTGTTTTCCCATGTTTAACCATTGTCTTTTTTTGTGTAGTAGTAGTAATCCAAATTTTATTGGGCTTGTGGAAAAAATTTAGAAGATTTATAATCACTCTTTGCCTGATAAAGGTTGCAAGTAAGCAAAAAATATGGAAAATAAAGTATAATATATATTTAAAAAATCCCCATGCTAACCAAAAACATTTCTGCCTTCTCTCTTCTCTTAAAAATATATATATATATATATATATATATATATATATATATATATATATAGTCAATTGCTGATATCTCATGACAAATGGATGGAGTGATTGCTGGAAGATCTGTCTACAAAACTGTTTAGTTGGGATACTGATGGTAGCACCGATCAACTAAGTGACAAATTTTATATTTGTATTAATTTTCTCTTTCTTTCCCTCTCTTTCTCTCTCTCTCTCTCTACACACACACACACACACACACACACACACACATATATGCATGTTAAATATAAAAGACAATGAATGTCTATTATGTTTGATTATGAGCCATTCTAAACTTTGTATAGTGGCTTTAGTTTGTATGTATGTATGTATTTGTGTAATTGCGATAATTTTCTTGAAGTTATTTGGAATGGTACACTCTCAGGTTGTATGGTCGTTTCCACTTTGTCCCTGTTCCTTATACCTACATTATGATTTGACGGTCCACACAAATCAGCTAACAAAAACTTTGGTTGGAAAGCCTACATACAATGGCACAAGAGTTTTCAAAATCATGGGGCAAGGTTGGTGGTTGAGCAATAACAAGGTTTATTAATAACAGGGTTACAGAAGCAACTGAACCCTTCATGTTGATTTTAACAGATATTTTCCATTAGCATATGCGCTGTGGGAATTAAACAGCAAAATGAGCCAGACTGGTCGAATACCAACTGAGGTTCCCCCCAAGTCAACAGAAAATGACAGGGGCATTCAGATCACTTCCGGTTTCATTATTGCTGTTAAACTTGTCCCCCAAACTCGAAATTTGTGGCATGTATTTATACTGTTTCTGTGGGTTGACTTCTGTGTCGACCGAGGAATGCACTTATGCACCGACACAGCTCTAGCTTTCGTACTTGACATGGCAATTTGCTACACAAGTAGTCATCGTAAGTTTAATTAGTTTTATTGCATAGCCATAACATATAGATCCTTCACTCAATATATCAAATAACACGGGGCTGATTTCTTTTCAGTGTGACACACTTTTTTGGATTTCACCCTGCAATATGTCATGGTGAAAATATCTATGTCAGTGATTTAATGTAAATATCAACTACCTCCTGTCAACTCAGTTAGACTATATTCTGTGGTGATTATATCCCTGATAATACACCAGGATACAACTCCAACTTTATGAAAGGATACTACTAAGACGTGAGTGCTGGTATGAACAGTTTTTGAAAAGAAAGAAACACAGCAACCGTTACTATTTAAATCTGGACCATCTCACTGCAGATAGAGAATGGGTTAAACATTTGAGCAGCAACAAAGTCTTAGAGAAAACGGAAACAAAAAGGACCCTCTACGTAGCATCAGAAAGAGATACAAGTTGAAATCTCTAGGGCACATAATTAGGAAAGCAGGCTTGGAAAATTTGATACTCACAGAACATATTCAAGGCAAGAGGGAAAGAGGAAATCAGTGCATAACATACCTAATGAGCTTGTGTAAATGGTTGGCAGGACAGGGATTAGAAGAGATAGCAAAAAGACAAAATTTACTAAGGACTACAAAGGAAAGGAAATTGTGGAGAGCCATGACCGCCCATGTTGTGAAGGGACATGGCATATAAAAAAAGAATACTAGTATCCAAATTGAAAAAGAGAAATAAAGAAACATAAGTGCTTGCAGACAATGTGCATCTGCGGACTTAGCTTAGGAGAAAAGGTGTCCAGGTATCTTGTCAACAGTCCTTGTTGAAGAATTGGGTCCTTTTCAGTCCACAGCTAGCTTTTTTTAGATAGTAGTAATTTCTATTTAGGTTACTGGCTCTGCAACCTGATGCCACTAGCTGGGCGTGTAATTAAGGGAGCAGTGCCTGAGTAAAGATGTGGGTGAAAAAAAGAGGATGGGTCTTTGAATTTGGTGCTTATATAGCCAAGGGTTATGTAACCCTTTCAGAGGCAGTGATTGGTTCCTTCTTCTGCCATACAATATCTTATTTTCTGATTGATTATTCTAAATTCCAATAATTCTCAGCCTTTGAAATTCCTGAATAATCATGGTAGTACATTGTTTTTCATCAATTCTGAGTTTTTTCCTTAAAATTTAATTTTTTTTTCCTTCAGTTCAAATTATAAGACTTTGTTTTTTATAAGCCAGATATCATTGAGGTATTTCTCATCTATTTGTAAAATCTAAATTCCCCAGATCAACTATCTATAACTTTCACATTAAGCCTGCTAGCTTAATCCAGCTATGAGAATAAAATGGGGATAAGAACATGTAATAAATAAGAAAGGTTTGATAAACCGGCATGTGATAATGAGAAAATCTAATAAACGAGGGAGCGGTATAAATGGGAATTTATTAAAAAAAAAAACTTAACAAGACCCTAAAGAAATAAAACTAAGGAAAACTTCCCATTGATATCTTTAAGTAAAATGGTTAAACAAAATCGATATATAGATACAAAATCTTGCAAATGTGGCAATAATATAAATATAGATCAATGGCCAACAATATTAAATAATATAATATCCCAACGTAATATATTAAAATGAATTAATAAAATCAAAAATATTTCTATGATGTTCATTTTCCTCATCTTTATGACTTGTACTGTTTTCATCCACACATTTTTAAACTCATGCTATTTTCTTCCTCACCTTTTTGACTCTTATTTTTTTCTTGCTCACCTTTGATCATTCATCATTTTGACTTGTACTTTTTTCTTTCTCATCTTTTTGACTTATATTTTTCCTCACCTTTTTGATTCATACTCTTTTCTTGCTCACCTTTGACTCACACACTTTTCTTCCTTACTCTTCCATACTTCCATACTCTTTTTGACTCATACACTTTTCTTTTTCATTTTTTTAAATGATACTCTTTTCTTTCTCACCTATTTGACTCATACTCTTTTCTTCCTCACTCTTCCATACTTCCATACTCTTTTTGACTCATACACTTTTCTTTTTCATTTTTTTAAATGATACTCTTTTCTTTCTCACCTATTTGACTCATACTCTTTTCTTCCTCACTCTTCCATACTTCCATACTCTTTTCTTATTCATCTTTTTGACTGGTACTCTTTTCTTCTACATCTTTTTGACTTGTACTCTTTTTCTTCCTCACCTTTTTGACTTGTACTCTTTTCTTTCTCACCTTCTTGACTAATACTCATTTGCTTCTCACCTATTTGACTGGTACGCTTTTTTCCTCCTAATTTTAACTCATACCCTTTTCTTTCTCATCTTTTTGACTCATGATTTTTCTTTCTCACCTTCTTCATTCATACTCGTTTTTTCCTCATCTTTTTGACTCCTACTCTTTTATTCCTCACCTTTTTTACTTGTACTCTTTTCTTCCTATTCTTTTTGACTTACACCCTTTTCTCTTCATCTTTTTAACTTACACACTATTCTTCCTCACCTTTTTGCCTTGCATCCAGGTATGCTCTTCTGGAAAGCTGATGGCTATGTTGATTTTTGGACAGTGGCTCTGATTGAAGCATTCTGAGAGGCATTTTGAGACAGGCAAACTGAACGTTCTAAAGATGATTTATCTCTTATTCGCTAGCAGACCTGGCAGCAGTAGTTTTGCACTCTAGGCAAGTTCTTTTCTTTGATGTCTTTAGCAAGTATGAATTGTCAAATGGAATGTGTGAGCAAATACCAGAAGAGAACGCTGAAAAGCTACAGGGATCACTAATCTCAAATAACTTTAGGAAAGTTTGGAAAAATAAATGTTGAGTAATAAAAAAGCAAGCTTACTTATTTCTATGTTGAATGCAATGCAAAAACTGGCAGGACAATAAAAAAATTTAAATTGGGAACAGCTATAAATGGCAATGAAAGTAACCCGTTAAAAAAACGTAGTAGTAGGCTTTATGCAACAGAAAAGCTAACCTAATTTGAGAGAGATTGAACGCTTGGCTGAGAGAAGGGGAATATGTAATTTGGACTCAAAACGGGCACTGAAGAATTATCTATCAAACAAAAAGAATTTGTTGAAATTGGATGAAAACTGTGGAAATGCGTGAACAACATCCAATCACATACACATACACATTTTGAGAATTATAGATATAGATAATATTATTGTAATAATTTAAAGTATTTATTTTTATTAAAGTTTTTATGAAAGATATATATCCAAGAACAGATAGTAAATAGTAAAATATTGCTGAGAGTTATAATGGACAGGGAGTAGTGGAGAGCCATTGTTGCCAACAATTTGGACTCAAAACTGGCACTGAAGAATTACCAATCAAACAAAAAATATTCATCGAAATCAGATGAAAACTGTGGAAATGCATAAACAACATCTGATCACACACACACACACATATACACACATTTTGAGAATTATAGATATAAGATATAGATAGTAATATATATATATATATATATATATATATATGACATATAACTAATATAAGTAATTATATATAATTATTTATCTACTAACTACTATATAAGTAGTACATTTTTACAATATATAAGAAAATATATATATATATATATATATATATAAAATATATATATTTAATTCAATTCTTTCATTTAAAAAAAAGTTACTTAGTATGCAGGCGATAAATCACTACAGCTTTTCCTTAGTGTGCCTGGTAAACGGTAGTCAAGTCAAATTATTTCCTTTAACCAGTCCCCACCTCTCACAACCACATCCTGTGGGCTGGTTCTTATTTGGTACAATATCTTTCATTTAATTTTCTCCACAGTACAATTATTTTTTTCTAAGAATCAAAAAATTCCCCACATTTTAAAAAATTCCCACCGGTATGACTATTCCAGACAATACTTATACTTGCTACACAAGAGTACCTATGTAAGGAGGAACTGTAAAAATTTTGTGTTTCTTAATAATATAAATGTAACAGGGAAGTGGCCCTGATTTAGTCATATTAGTGCATGAAATATTTTTTAGTGACTTGAGGTACTGAGAGACTTAGTAATCCTGAGAGAAGAAGTAGAGATATAAGATGGAGAAAAATACAGGAGAATTTGATTGATTGGCTGATTCATTTTCTACAGCTTATCAACCCTTTGCAGCTTATTTAAAGCCAGAATTTTTTTGACTGTAAGAATTTTTTTTAGATAATAATGGTTTAGCAATACAAGTCTTACTAATTAACTCATAGCTGGGAGGAGAAAAGGTGGATTCATACCTTTCACAAGGGTATTTGCACATTAGTAGATATAACGAACCCAACAGGAATTGGAACTCGGCTCTCCAATTAACAATTCTGAGACATTACATATTACACTGCCTGCACATCCAAGCTTACAGCAGCTAGTAAATTCCAAGTGATCACCCATCTAAGTACTGACCAGGCTTGATGCTGCTTAACTTTTGTGAACATATAGAACTGGTGTTTCAATCATACAGGAGAGTGGTTAATCAAGTTGGAACCTGATGGAAATATGTTTGGTTTAAAAATATTAATTTGAACCTATAAAATACTTATAAGGAAGGCATCAGAAAGATTTGAACCTAAAATAAACCAAGTAAGATTCAGTAAAATTCAGTATAACTGAAATTCCCTGCTTAGCCCCACAGCCCTGAGGAAGTTGAGATGACATGATTAATATGTTTGTCAAAATTCTGCAAAATTGAGATGACATTGGAAAATGTCATTTTAGTATCCTATCTAACAGAATTACATTGAAACCTTACCAAAATGTTGTCCTGAGTACCTTAGAAGCAAGGGATCATGTGAAATGCTAATAGGAAGTTCTTTGTTAAGGAATGGAATTAAAGTCCCTTTTTGGACTATTATGCTTATAAGCACATGCCTACACACACACATGCCACTTTAGTTAGTTTGTGCTTAAGAGTTTCCAAGACCACACTGCCATCCATTTTTGTTGAAATTCTAGCAGTCGCAACACACCAATATTTTCACTATTAGATATCTCTCAATGTCTCAAAGAAAGAAAAGAATGTACTGATGTCAAATCGTATAAGCGTGATTGTCCCAACTTTTATATTTTCTCATCATTAATAAATTTTTGATAGCTTTATCGACTGAATTTATTCTCCATGTATATGAGGAGTTGTAACTATTTACCCTATTGTTTGGACTGTTGTGCTCATATTGTCATATTCACAACATTTTGGCCATTGTATGCTCTGGCCTTCTTCTGATTGGAATTTCAAACTGAACCCTTTATTTCGTTCACCAGGTTAGATTGTTCAAGTTCATGTGCTATGCCTATTCCAGATATCTCAGTTTCAGTTATTTCTCTTTAGTAATTGAGATATCTGGAAGAGGCATGGCATGCTGAACTAGAACAATTTACCCCAGTAGACAAAATAAAGGGTTCAGTTCAAAATTCCAAATCTCAGAAGAAGGCTGGAGCATACAATGGCTGAAATGTTGTGAATATGACAACAAAGCTGAGGACAACAGTCTGAACAATAGTGTAAATAGAGTTTATTCTCTCTGCTAGAAATTGCTCACTTTTCAGCAAGTTACTAAAAAAGTTGCTAGGAATGAGACATCCGCTGGACCACAAACAAAAATCAAATCCTGATTGAGTGAATTTAAAAAGAAATACTGCATAATTCATCCCAGCAGGTGCACAACATAAAAAGGATTCCACTAGATAACACAGGTCAGGTCCAGTGAGGGAGAGGAACAACAGAATTTTTTTTTAAACCCAAGAGCCTAAGCTTGGTGGAACCTACACTCAGATGCTGAGAACTATACTTAAACATCTCCAGGAGACAACATCCAAATAAATAACAGTTCTATAGACCCATACCTGATTTTTCAACAATCTTATGTGAATGAAGAATGCACTTTGCAGGATACTGCTGGTAAGCAAAACAAGAACTTATGAGTGATCTACTGTTCTAGATCTAGGACTAGCCAAGGAGCAAGATAAGTTGGTCGCCTAGCAACAACTTACATTGACCAGCTATGTTATCACACAGAATGCCTCCATAATGACCTTCCGACCTTGATGCAAGACTGTAATGTTTGGTGTGATAGACTCATGAATGTCCAAGTTAACTTTAATCCTTTCTAACAACAAAAATATCTATGCCCAATTCACACATCCTTCGACGAACAGTAACCATTGGTAGCATGATTACCGGCCTAAGTTTTTATTTGTCATATGGTGACTGGAATAGGTGATCATCATGTTTATGTCACATTTGATGCCATCCGTGATGTCTGAAAAGACTTAAATAAAAACTGAAGACCAAGTAATTTATATATTTTAATAACAGGGGGAAAATTATATAATTTTTAAGCAATAACTCATTTATGAATTTATAAATGTTTAGCAGAAAAAATAAACACCATAACCCTTTATTAAAAAAAGACATTATTTAAAAAACGACGTTATTTAAAAAAAAGAAGACATTATTAAAAAAAAGACATTATTTATTATACAATATATTGCTCTTCTTGTTAACTTTAACTCTTTCATTTTGCAATGGCCTACCTGTAGAAAAAATGAAGTTGTCATTAGATAAATTCTGTTTATGGCAAATATGCAAATATTTCTTTTAAGCAATTTACCCCAAGCAAGGTGGTAGTGCCACTAGTATACAGGGGTTTACAGAGAGTGATGGTGAGAGAAAAAACTAGGCATAGGAGGGGATTGAGGAAAGGATAAAAGTCTAACTAGGTTCAAGACAACAGAAGATGGTGATTTGCATTTAAATCCCTGAAGATTGTAGTTATCAGAGAAGCAATTAAGAAGAAGGGAGTTCCACTGTTGGGAAGTGCAAGAAAAGAAACTGTTGGAAGTAGAAGTGGCAGTTACATTTAACTCTTTCAACAGTAAAAGGGTGGGGTCTAGTAGCACATGTATTGTGGAAATTTTGGTCTGGGGCTTTGTTTTCAAACAAGAGACTCATATTTTTCATCAGAGTAAAATTATTAATGGCTCTGTCAATAGTAAAGTAACTTGTAATATTTGTGCATGCTATTAATACAAAAAAAAATGCTGTAAACTCACTTTAGATAGTATAGGATGATTACCTCAGTATGCTAGGAATTGCTGCTGTGGTTTCCATAGCAAATAGAAAAAAGACTTTTTATATTAATCCTGTAGATACAGTTCTGAGTAGCAAATAGAAAATACTGTTTATATTATACTAACACTGCAGACTACCTTGTGGAATATAGGGTCACAGCCCCACTACACTAAGAGCTGCAGCTATGGTTTTGATAATAAATAGTTTTGTGGCCTTGTTAGGGCCAAAAATAAAGACACAAGAGAGGAATTGAGTTAAACAAATATATTAACACTATTAGCATATAAATGGATAATAATTTATATGAATTTGGGAACTTCAACATGGTATAATGGTTAGCAAATTTGTCTTGCTAGATCAATTACAACTGAGTAGTGAGTTTGATTCTCACTGGGTGCTCCATACTTTTGGACATGTGCCACATCTAAGCTACACATAGAAAATAAAAGAAAAAGAAGAAAAAAATTATTTACATTTGCACAAAATGTTAATGCTTGTCTCTTTGAACAATTTCTGATGGAATTTCATCCTATATCTGAGAAAGATTATTTGTAATTTGGAAAAGTCAATCAATCAAATTAATCAACACAAAACATCTGTTGTCTTTAATAACATTTGCTTTAAAGAACATTTGCTGCCTAAATACACACAATCTAATTTAAATAATGCATATGAAGATGTTTATTATATATGGATGGTCTTAAAATTTTGTCATTGCATGTTTTCAAATTGATGTCCGTTATGATCAAGATATTGCTGACAAAATGACCAATGTGATAGAATCACAAGCAGCAATCAACATTTGGATAAGTATTTAGCTGCATTCTTGTTCCAAGAAAACTTTCATTTCAGTGATTATTGCTGGCTTTGTAGTGTAGATTTTATCTTTTTAAATATCACAAGAAAAAGTCTAAAGGGGTGAAGTCCAGTAAACGAGGAAGATGTAAAAGTGTGTATGCATTTTTTGAGATGCCTGTAAATGCATCCTTGTATACAAATTAATTTATATATATATATCAATGACTTTGTGCCCACGTGAATATAGTTCTGTATAAATATATAAGAAATAAAAGCAATTGTTTCTCTCTATATCTATAAAACATTGTATGTAGATGAGGTCTGATCAAAAAGTATCAGGACTGGTGCTATAAAAAGAAAACTGCAATGCATATCAATTTGGCATTTAATCTCCTTCAGAGTAGTCCCCTTCTGAAGCTGCACTCTTTATTCAGCAACATTTCCATTGACTGAAGCATTCCTGTAACTCCTTTTTTTGGATATCGAGTAGCTGCCTAGTCGCATCCTCTTGGATTTCCTCAATGTCTTGAAATCTTGTTCTTTTCAAGGGGATTTAATTTTTGCAAAAAGGAAAAAGTTGCAAGGGGTGAAATCTGGGAAATGGAAATATGGTGAGTGTTGAACCTGGAGAATGTTGTGCTTGGCCAAAAACTGCTGCACAAGTTGTGGTCACTGATGGAACATCTGTCATGTGGTGAAACAACTTCACTCTACACGCTTTCCTTCTAAGCACTGCTACAAACAAGAGAAGTGACCAAGAATGTTATAACTTAGTGTGCATGTGCATCAGAATTCAAGGTCAATCTGTGCCAAGCGGCTTCACTAACGTGGCAACAGTTCTGATACTTTGTTTATAAGGCCTCATATGCATAAAAATATTAATTAAATTCCACAGAAACACAATAAGCTTTGGAAATTCAACACTTTTTGCTATTTAATTTAGCTTCACTAGAAATATTTTTGGATTTTTTTTTATACTAATGCTCACCTAATACAGCACCCAAGAGCCACTCAAGGTAGAGTGTCACTGTGTGGTATTGTATGAGCATAAGAAAGGGTGAAGTTCTTGGTGCTATGTATGAAAGATAATGGTTAACCCTAGACTTGAAGAGATCAAAATTGAAGTGATTAGGAAAATATCCTACTGGGAGTCTGTCCCACAAATCAGCAGTTCTTGGGAAGAGGCTGTTTGAATGGAACTTCCTCCTTACTAATGGAATACAAAGGGAATGGGGATGATTCACACTTGATATTTCTTGAGAATTTACAACAAAAATAATAGACGCTATTTATTATATTGTTTTTTGAATGATCGGCAAAACATCAGCTAATTGTCAATTGATTCGAACTTTATAAAATGGTAAATAATAAGGATTTCCTTATAGTTGGTTCACATATTATAATAATTTAGTATATGTTTATAAATTTATAAATAAAAAATTGTTTTCATATTTATTTCTTTATTAATTAGTAAATGATAAATATTGCATTGCATTAGTTTTAATTGTATTAGTTTTTACAATGTTGCAAATATAAAATTATTCTTGTAAATAAACAATTTAATAAAGAAATAGTGTTTAAAATTTTTGTTTTTGTTGTAACCTAGGGAAGGTTACTGAAAAGAATAATCAGATGAAGGTTGGTAATGAACAATAATACTTAGGACAAGAACAACACATATAAGATTCGCCAGCAGTGCATAGAAGAAGTAGTCAACTGCTAGAAGTGAGTCAAGTGAATTCCACAATGGATCTCCAACTGCAGGATATCTACCATGAGGTCAGATGTGGCACAAGGCTTGTCAAAAAATTCCCCGTAGACCCTGTATAAAACGGGGTTGGGTAGCTGTTTCCTGAGACAAGATTCTGCTCTTCAACATAGCCTCATCTGGGGATTCTCTCTGCCTGGAAGCAGAGAGTTTGACCAACACAACTGGAGAAGTATCTCCAACTGTAGACCTACAT
>OZ038501.1:31712864-31743200 GCA_964036315.1 Acanthosepion esculentum | reverse complement strand
ATGCATGTAAATATACATTGACACAAACTGACTAAAAAAAAAAGAGAGAAAAGATATTTAGAAACCGGAGACTGGGAGAAAGACAAACAAAAGATGAATAATTTGATATGTGTAAAGTTTTTATTTTTATTTTTCATATTTCATGGTTTTTGTTGATTTTAGAAATTAATGATTTCCCTGGTTTATGGGAAAGAGAAAAAAAATGAGGCTATTTCTGAAACTAGGATTCCGAATCATGATATACAAAGTGCTGCTGGGACACCTCGAGGCAGTGTAATGGTTAACAAGCTTGTCTCGTTAGAACAATTACGACTGAGTAGTGAGTTCGATCCTCACAGGGTGCCCCATACTTTCGGCTTTGTGCCACATCTAAGCTATGCTTGGAAAATCATTATCTAAAGTGCTGCTAGGGAGTTCACACAACATGCACAAACCACATATATGAGAGTTGATTAATAAATATGGCTTCCAATCTTATAAAACAAATTTTAGATCAGATACAATAATGAAACAGGTATAAAAATATGGTCATTTTTTTCTTTTCAAAATTATGAGGGCAGATTGATAAGTAAGGTTTCCAATCCTTTTTTTTTTTTTAATCATTTCACCCCAAGTAAGGCACAATAAAAGAACAAGAATTAAAAAGACAAGATAATGACTGACATCGCATTTAAATTTTTGAAGATCAAAGTTCACTGGGAAACAAAAAGCTGGAAGAGAATTCCACAAGCAAGAAGTGCGATAAAAGAAAGTATCAGCATAGAACTTATAGTTACATCTAGCCATTTCAATTGTAAAATGATGAGACCTTGCTGTCAATCTAGTACTGCACTTAAATGTGTCTATAACAACATCTCTAAAAATTAAAATTAGAACAATACTTCAAAATAATAAAAATACCTACATGTGTTATACTATATAAGATGGAATATGTGAAAACCACTTGGCTGTATTTTTTTTGTTTTTTTAATCATTTCACCCCTAAGCAAGGCAATAAAGCCACTAACACACAAGGGGTTACTGTGTGTGAGAGAATATTAGGAAAAAATCATTAAGGAGAGGGAACAATAAATGAACAGGAATTAAAAAGACAAGATAATAATGTTTGACATTGCAGTTAAATTTTTGAAGATCAAAGTTGGCTGGGAAGCAAGAAGCTGAAAGAGAATTACACAAGTGAGAAGTGCAAGAGAAGATACTGTCAGCATAGAACTTACAGTTACATCTAGCCATTTCAAGTGTAAAATGAAGAGACCTTGCTGCTAATCTAGTATTTTTATAATCCTATAAAAATGTTTTAGACAAGATACAAGAAATGAAACTGCTCTCAAAATTAAGTAAATTTCTTTTCAAAATTATGATGGCTGATTGATAATTGAAATCTCTAAGCCTATAAAATAATTTTTAAACCCAATAGAATAATGAAAATTGTATAAAAATGAAGTATTTTTTTTCTTTTCAAATTTATGAGTAATAAGTAAAGAGTCTCCAATTCTATAAA
Source organism: Acanthosepion esculentum (assembly GCA_964036315.1). Taxonomy (NCBI): domain Eukaryota; kingdom Metazoa; phylum Mollusca; class Cephalopoda; order Sepiida; family Sepiidae; genus Acanthosepion; species Acanthosepion esculentum. Next base: position 31,741,699 of record OZ038501.1, on the reverse strand, counting down.
AAATAGTATCAGACTTGAAAGAACAAATTAAATTTGACCAAATTTGGTAAATTTATTTCTCTCCAAAGTTACCAGTTTATAACTTCCATTTACTAAATTTTTTTAATCATTTCCCCACAAGCAAGGTGGGAATGCCACTAGTACACAGGGGGCTACGGAGAGTAAAGGCGAGTGAAAAGATTGTATATAGACAGGACTGAGGAAAGGATAAAAGGTGAATAGGATTCAAGAAGATAGTAGATGGCAATTGACATTGCATTTAAATTTTTGAAGATTGTAGTTATTAGGGAAGCAAGTAAATGGAAGGGAGTTCCACAGGCAGGAAGTGCAAGAAAAGAAACTGTTGGAGTAGAAGTGGTGGTTACATTTAGCTAATTCAACAGTAAAAGGGTGGGACCTAGATGCCAATCTAGTAGCACATTTAAACACATGTAGGCACCAGGGGAAAAAGCTCATCAGAGCAGTAGTCATGAAAATATTTGTAGAAAAGACAGAGGGAAGATATGTGATGCTGGTGAGAAAATGACTGAAGTTGAGATGCAAAGTCAGGATCAATTATATTGCAGATCCTTCTTTGGATTTTTTCAAGAACTTCAGGAGGGGTATCAGGAGCATCTGACCAGATACGGCAATAGTATTCAATGCAGGGATGAATGGTAAATTTGTAAATGTGCAAGATGGACTCTGATGAGAAAAACCTTCTGGCACAACACAGTGGTCAAGAGAGGCTGGAAGAAACAGCAAGAAACCTATCTAACGAGCTTGTATCAATGGATGATAGAATAGGGCTTTGGAGGGATAATAAAACAAGCCATGACCATCCATATCCTGAAGAGATATGGGACATAAAAGAAGAAGAAGATATAACTGGATTTGAACTCTGACTGTTTTCTCTGGAAACAAATAGTCAAATGTTTGAGCAACCAAGCACATTCTTGTCAAGGCAGATAGATAAATAACTTGATAAATGTAAGTTTGAAAAAACTACAATGGAACACAGGTAGAACGATAACACATTTATGCATTGTGGCTGTCGTGGACTTTACAAGTACAAGTGTGCATAAACTTCAAGAAAGATAGTAAGAATGGATAGTATGCATTTCTCAAATGGGAACAGCGAGTTTGTTAAGGTCAACATTCAAAATTCTGAACTTAGCAAACTCACTGATGTTTTCATTACTGTATTATAGCAACGACTCTAAGTAGAAGCATATGAAGTTTTATTTGGCTCATTCTGCTTTAGTGCTGAAAATCGCTTATTTTATTGTGATGGATGGTTACAAGCAAGAGGGGAGATGGGATGTGCTTATTTTATTACCACAATTACTAACCAGACATAAATAAATAGATAGCCTTTATGAAGAAAAATTACTCATAAATTCAGATAAAACAGAAAAAATTAATAAAGTGTTATTTTGATTGTATGCACAACTTTTCATCTTTCTTTCTATTCCTCTGTTTTACTCTCTCTTCTCCTTTTTTTCTGTTCCTCTTTCTCTCTCTATGTTCCTTTCTCTCTCTGTTCCTCTCTCTCTCTCTCACTCTTTGTTTCTCTTTCTCTTATATATATTTGCTTATATTTGAATGTTCACCAGAAACAAGGAAAATGATCTATAATATAGAGAAAATAAACAAAGGATCCTTAATAAAGAAGCCTCATTGGTCTTTAACCAAACTTATTTTTTATTACTATAAATGCTATTTTTAGTGGGTAAACATGTCTGAGTTGCTATCACTGTTTTTTATTTTAATTTTATGAAACAGTGAAATTAAACAGTGTGTTAATAAAAAATAGGGATAGCAACTCAAACCAGTGACCCTTTAAAAATAATGTCTAGAGTCATAGAGAAATAATATGGGATAAAAAAAATCCATCCAAATTTATATAACTGAAAAATTGCTGCCTAAATGCATTCAAATTTCATCAAATTTTCAGCATCCCATGTGTGTAGTCACATCAATTTAGTCCTAAAGGATGAAACAGGTCACATGACAACTTTTTCCATCTTCATCTAGTTTTCTCACCTAAAATTGACCATGATTGCACAACATTTTCATCTTTCTTTCTATTCCTCTGAATACATGAAACAGACTGTCATTTCTGGGTGTTGACTTCAATGCCCACTTTTATTTCCACATAAGCTTTATCCCTGATATTGAGCACTTTAACCCATAAATATAGTATACTTTAAAACTATATTTTATCACACACACACACATATATATATATATATATATATATATATATATATATATATATATATATGATATTTTCTCATATATATATATATATATATATATATATATATATATATATATATATATATATATATATATGATATTTTCTCATATATATATATGTAATAAAATATAGTTTTAAAGTATGTTATATTTATGGGTTAAATTGGTCAATATCAGGGATAAAGCTTATGTGAATATATATATATATATATAGAGAGAGAGAGAGAGAGAGGGAAGAGCTATATATATATATATATATATATATATATATATATATATATATATAGAGAGAGAGAGAGAGAGAGAGAGAGAGAGAGAGAGAATAGCTACATATATATATATATATATGTCATTCATAGACAGTACTGTTTCACTGTATCACAGCTCCTCAGTGCAACTAGACATCTGAAAGCCTCGAGCCAGAATCGAAACACAACTGATTTGGTGTCAGTCGAAGTTTCTATCCCTAAGCCATCACCACTCGGCAGAGAGAAACTGCTAATTCCACCGTATTGTTTGTATGAATGTAAACAAATGCCAGTCACCCAAAGTGCTCATATTCATTTTACCGAAGAGCTTTGCATTTTAGTGTAGGCAGCTGCTATTTGAGAATTAGGCTATATATATATATATATATATATATATATATATATATATGAAGAAATATAGTCTTAAAGTGTGCTATATTTATGGGATAAAGTGCTCAATATCAGAGATAGAGCGTGTGTAAATATAAAAGTGGACATGGAAGTCAGCACTTAGAGGCGACAGTCTGTTTCATGCTATTGCAAGCGCCTACGATTGCACTAGCATGAAACAGACTGTCGCCTCTAAGTGCTGACTTCCATGTCCACTTTTATATTTATATATATATATATATATATATCATTAATGTCTGGCCATTTGTATTCGAGGATACCCGTCTACTAGGATAGTTAGCCAGTCCCTATTGCAGACGCTTGCTCAGGCACATTTTGTGTTTGCTCAACACCCACAGAGCCCACCTGTGGTTTATACTGCAACTATGCTGAGCAGACCTTAGTTACAGTTTCTGGGAGAGAAGCATGTTATTTAGCATGGTACGCATCTGAACAAGGCCAGCATGCTCAAACATATAGCAGACCTTAAAACTTAAAACAGTGCTTGCATAAAGTCACAAGTCATTGTGACTTCATGCAAGCCTCCATGTTTTCAGTCTACCCAGTTTCACCCACAATCCATGGTATGGTTTTCAGGCACTTTCCAAAGGTGCCACATGCTGGGGTTGCCGCCTCCAGACCAATAACATCAAGAGGTCACCTTCCTGACAAATTGACCATGGTGAGATTCTAACCTGGGGGTCTTGTGATCAAAAAGCGGATGTTCTAACAACTCGCCAAAAATGAATAAAAATATGAAGACTTATCTCCTGAGTTTGAGATAAATTTTGGAACTTTTTATTTATTTATTTGCTGTTAGTGCTCTACTTCTTAATATTGAAATAATCATTTGTTCACCTTGAAAGTGTTATCCTCCAGTAATATGCTGGTTGATGTTTCTGTTAAATCAAAAACAATCTTTATTATTATTATTATTATTAATAGTAGTATCCATGTGTGTGTGTGAAGAGAGAGAGAGTGTGTGAAAGGGAAAGAGATTTAATTGAAAATGTAAACTTATTCTAATAATATCCAAATATATTGTTACAGTATGAGATTGGAAAAGGTCAAACAGCAGTTTAGTGCAAAAAACGTTCATGAATATTATCTGGGGTTTAACTTTTTTAGTTTTATTTTTGCTCTGTATATAATTATCAGCTCCAACACATGTAACCCATACGGACAAAAGTTCTAAAAAGTTTGGATAGAATCTAGAAGATCTATGATTATATTAAAAACCATAATTATGAATAAGAGATTCATGTAAGTATCTTACTGAATAAATCTTTTTTTTTTTTGTTTAATAATTTCACTCCAAGCAAGACTATAAGTCCACTAAAATACAAGGTTTTACTGAGTGTGAAAGAATATGAGAAAATGAAAAACATCATTAAAGAGAGAAAACAGTAAAAAAAAATAGGAATTAAGAATACAGAACGTAACAATTGGCATGCATTTAAATTTTTGAAAATCAAAGTTTTATAGAAAGCATGAAGCTGGAAGAGAATTCTACAAGCTAGTAGAAACAGTTAGCATAGAAAATACTCTTACATCAAGTCATTTCAATTCTAAAATGATGAGACCTTGCCACCAATCTAGTACTGCACTTAAATTCATAAAGTCTAGGTACCATAGAGGAAAATTCATCAGAACAATTACCATAAAGTATTTATAGAAAAGGCAAGCTCCATCATATGGTGGTGGGAAAATTACTTCTATTTTATACTATATATATATATATATATATATATATATATATATGATTAATACAAACTTGTCACTTATCTGATTGATATTCTATATATATTTATATGTTAAATCCCTTGGACTTAATTCTCAGCTTTGTCATTTTGTTCACACCATTTTATCTCTGATCACCCTAATCCTGTTTGAAATTTTGAGAAGATTGATTTGTTTTTAGTTGGTTATTTAAAGCCAAAACATCTTTTTTGAATTGTAAGAATATTTCTTTTTTTTTCTTTTTCTTTTTTTTTTGCAAGCAAACAATGAAGATAATAATAATTTTCAAATATAAGTCTTACTTTTTAACCCATAACTGGGGGAGAAGTGATGTATTCCTATCTTTCCCAAGGATATTTGCTTATAAGTGAATGTAACAAACTTGATTGGGATTCAAACTCAAATCTCTGATTTCTCATTCTTCATTACACCAACCACACATTCAAGAATTTCTAAATGGTCACTCATCTACGTAGTGACCAGGCTTGATGCTGCTTAAATTATTATTATTATTATTATTATTATTAACAAGCTTATCACGACTTCCATGACAAATTTTGAGATGAACTACATTTCTTAGTGTCACAAGATCAGACCTTTAAATTATTATTATTATTATTATTATTATTATTATTATTATTAAAAAGCAATTTCTAATGCTAATAAATATACAAAAAAATAGCCAGAGGAAAATGTACCTAACTTAGAAAAAATAAGAACTTGCAGCCTATCTTCAAATATATCTGTTTGCTGAGTTTAAATACTGATTTAAAGTAGCAACCTGAATATGCAAAAGGCCTGAGGTTCTATTGAGAGCACATAGTTAATTTTATTGTCAAAAGTCAGCTATCATTTTCAATCCTGCTATAAATCTTTTCTAAGGCACACACACTGACATACACAAATACACAGAGGATGTGCAGGAAGATTGACATTAATCATCGTGAAATCAGAAAGCCAAGTTCAAATTCTGATCAAGCCTATTATGTTCACTCTTGCACTAATGCCTTTGGGAAAAGCATGAATGCATGTATCTCTTCCCCCATGGTTTAAATAACAGGGCTGCCTTGGATGGCAGCCAATCTAGGAGAAGAAAAAACTGAATTCAAAACAATGTTGTGAATCATGAAAAGTACATTTTTTTGTATTAAAGTAGGGTCTGAACATTCACTACAACTGATCCTCCCCCAGCCACTACTGGATCCTGGTGGAGATGTTGAGAGGGTGGATCTGGATCTGTTTAATTCCTTACCTAAAACTCCACTCACACACACTGTTCCTTCTTGAAGGTAACCGCTGCCATCCATTTTTCTCTCTATGTTTCTTATATATTGTTTCTTTCAATCTTCCTTTTTCTTTATCTATCATAATAAAAACCTTTCGTTAATGAAAATATTATATAAATCATTTGTATGAATAATTTGGGGCTTACTTGTTGATTTCAAGTTTCATATTTCCTAAAGTAACATATGGTATAGTGATCAGCCGAGTTATTATATCATTTGATACATGATGGGAACTCTAAATTACCTTGGCCTTGTGCTCTCACTTTAATATCTGTCTATATTTCTGAGAGGAGGTATCGTAATTATTTACATTGTTCAGACTGTTGTCCTTATCTTTGTTGCCATATTCATGACATTTCGGCTGTTGTACATTCTAGCCTTCTTGATTAGAATTTCATCCACCGGGGTAGATTGTTCGAGGTCCATGCCTCTTCCAGATGTATCAGTTATCTCCCTTTAACTCAACTCTCAAGGTTTTTGTTCATCTCTGCAGTAGCCAGGTTTTGAACTCACAACTCAAGTCACTGGATTCAACCAACACTTTTATCCACTGGGCCATGTGTCCTTGAGTGCATAAACTTTTGTGACTTATAAACCTAATGTCTCAGTAATCATTTTTTACCAGAGCTCATATTACAATTTTTGTTGTTGTTATTGTTTTTCTCTAGTCTCCATATTACTGGTGATCACCCTTTTTTCTCCATATGTGGTCAGCTATACTTGAGTTTTCTATTTCTCCTTGTGTTTCGGCTTTACAGTGTTCTTGCAGTCTTATCTTAAGGGAGCAGCCTGTTTCTCCTTTATATTTCTTACTGCAGCTGCATGGGATGGTGTACACACAGGCCTTAATCGTGTTCTCCTCTATGGGAGGTCTTACTTGGAAGAGGTGTCTACAAAATATTAAACCACTTTTGAAGATTGTCATGTTATATGGACCGCAGATCTTTTGTATTTTTCCGATAATCACTTCACATAGGGTAGGCAGATCGAGGCTGTTTTCTGAGTGTTGTTATCCTCTTGCACCATTCTATCCCAATTTGTTAGTGCTACTGCCATGTGTCCAGGGTAGCTATTACATTGTAGGGTACTACTTATGCAGACCATTTCTTGTTCATATGTCTCTGGGTTGCCACTTATGACTTTTGCTTGATGTAAGCAGCAGATAATCATTTTCTTTACACTGTATGGGTGGTGGGAGACATCCAGAAGAGGCATGGCATGTGGAAATAGAACAATCTACTCTGATGGACAAAATAAAGAGTTCAGTTTGAAATTCCAATCACCTGAAGAAGGCTGGGGCGTACAATGGCTAAAGCATTTTGAATATGGCAACAAAGATGAGGACAACAGTCTGAACAGTCTAAATAGTGTAAACTCACTTTAGAAAATGTCCATGCTCCATACTTTTCGCACTGAATATGAATGTATATATGAATATTTTCATATATGTATAAGCTTATATATTTTTTTAAGCATTTCACCTCAAACAAGGTGGGAGTTTCACTAGTACTCCAGGAGCTACAGAGAGTGTAAGTAAGGGAAAAGACTGAGTATAGAGAGGATTGAGGAAAGGATAAAAAGAAGAATGGAGAAGGATAAAAAGAAGAACAGGGATCAAGACATCAAAGATGGTGATTGACATTGCATTTAAATCCCTGAAGATTGTGGTTATCAGGGAAGCAAGTAAGAAGAAAGGAGTTCCACTGTCAGGAAATGCAAGAGAAGCTGTTGGAGTAGAACAGGCATATATATATATATATATATATATATATATATATATATATATATATATATATATATATTTTTGAATTGGACAAGGTCCGACAATTTATTTAAAGACATTTTATGATATGTTTAACGTTCTTTAATGTTGTATCTATAAAAAGAACGTTAAACATATCATATATATATATATATATATATATATATATATATATATATATATATATATATAAGATATATATATTTTTATATACAAGCACAATGTCAGGAAAATCAATGACAAAGTGGAAAGAATTTTTCATGTGACACATTTCGTTCTTTAAATGATGTTTACATTGATGTAGCTTTACATACACACAAAGGAGAGGGGATGCTGAAATTTTAAACTTTTAAATTAATTTTTTTAATATGTGTTTGGCCATATAGTTTAGCCAATTTCATTTAGTTTCTTTTTCTTGGCAGAAGAAGGCCATCTCTTAAATTCTGGATTTAGTGGCAGTGAACTTGGAAATAACTTAAAAGGCCCACTTCACTTCTACAGGCTTTCCTTCGTATATGACAGATGAAAGACTTATACAGTCTTCAAGTTTATCCAGTCCTTATGCACTCTCATGTAATTCTTCCGACTTGCTGCTGACCCACATACTTTACCACAAAACTAACATGAATTTCCTTCAAATTTCTTCATTTGTGAAAAAATTATCCAGCATTCACTGTCATATAGGAATATAGATCTGACATACCATTTCAGCACTCATCTTTGTTTTTAATGAAATAAAGTTAAATGTGTGTACACTTAGGTCCAAAGTTTGGGGCCATCCTCTATATTTAATAATTAGTAAGTTTTATACATTCTTTGGTTTAATTAATTCCTACTTAGCTAGGATGCAGAAAATATTTAACTCATCAGTGCATGGCATCCAATTTTTTAGAAGGGAAGTTACCTAAAATTTAAAATCTGCCAGCAAGGTAGACGAGGCAATAGAAACTCAAATTTTAAGGAAACTTTATGCAGTAATGGGTTAATTTCATTATTATTATTAGATATATGAGGGAAGAGAAAGTTGCTCTGGGCTGAAGTGAGCTAGTAAATTAATTTTGAAACCTTTAATTTTTAGGTAATTCTTTAAAATCTAAAGGGTGATCGCAAACTTTTAGCCTAGAGTGTATATGTATATACACATATGTACAAACATTTATATATATATATATATATATATATATATATATATATATATATATATATATATATATATATATATGTATGTATGTATATATATAATATTGTTTCCTGAAAATTAATTTCGGTTGAGCTCAGTGGGAATGAAGCATGGGTTTGTAAACAGTGACTATTAAAGCTAATATAGCATGACTCTTCGGCAGAATTGAGTCACTGTGTGTTTATCTAAATCTAAAAATAAATACACTAAAATTCACCTTCATCCCTGCCATGTGCCGACAGCTTACTGGTAGAATTTCCGACTGACGCCAATTCAGTCAGGTTTCGATCCTAGCTAGAGGCAACCAGACATCTAGCCACACTGATGAGCTGTGATACAGCAAAACAGTCTGTCTGTGGATGACAATAATATATATATATATATATATATATATATATATATATATATATATATATATATATATATATATATATTTCGGAGAGCTGAGTACCAATTCCTATTAGGATTGTTATATTCACTTACATGCAACTACCCTTAGAAAAGTATGAATTTACCTCTTCTTCCCAAAGCTATGGGTTAACTAGTAAGACTTGTATTACTAAAGGGTTGATAAGCCATAAAAAACAAATCAATCAATCAATGCACCAGACACAATGAAGTGAAGATGACATTTATTCCAATATTCCAAGTGTAGAAGGTTTGCTCTTTCCTTTTTTTCATTTTTAATCACATCATCCTATGCAAGGCAGTAAAATCACTATGACAAAAGAGGTTACTGGGTGTGAAAGAATTAGGAACAGAAACATTAATAATGAATAGGAAAAGAAAAGAGTAATCCAGAGGACAGTAGATAGTGATTGACATTGCATTTAAATTTTTGCAGATTAAAGTTGGCTGGAAAGCATGAAGTCAGAAGGTAGTTCCACAAGTGAGAAGTGCAAGAAAAGAAACTGTTATATATGTGAAGATTTGAACATATTAATGTAAGTAGATATGTACTTATTTATCAAGATTTTCATATGTGCATATAGATATCAATGCTAGATTTGAAAGCTGTGCTGTCTGGGCATGATACAACGCTATCAAATTTAAAATCTACTAATAGAACTTGTTAATATTCTCCTCAGGATGAAAAGCTCAAATTTTTTTTTCAGCAATCTGCAAACCCCAAAGCAACATGGACACTCCCAACCACATGTGGAGGACTGTGTTAAACTGTAAATTAAAACCCAACAATTTCATTTGCTTCAGATTTCAATATAAATAAGAGTTCATCCTTATTAGCTTTGTTTTATGCAGACAATTAAACAAAAAAAAAAGTGAGCTATATTTTGGTATAAGATCAGCATAGTCTGGCACAACACTATGAGAGGGAAACACCCAGTGAGGTGAATGAATGGTTTAAAAAAGCAACTCGTTAGCCATTTCTCTATGACAGGTATTGAACAGAAGCATATATAGAGAAAATATAAACATTTTATGGCACACTGACAGTTATATGATGGTCATGAATGACTGTAATATTGTAAAGACTAATAAGAGCACAAGAATAAATCTCTCATACGTGAAATTATTGTTTATTCACCTCCAGACTTCATCAATTAAGATCAGTGCAAGGGTGTGTGGGTTTGGGACCTTTCCTCAAACATGGATCTCCTTCTCACAAGGATGTGAAAAACTAGCTCTATCTATTCCACTATCAAGTGGGGTGTTGGTATATTTACCTGTCATTGAGCTGTCACACATGTACACCTAAGTGTAGCTGTATCACTACCTGTTTATATCCTGTAGGCAGCCAAAAGCACCCAGTGATTGTACAAATCTGCTTCTGGTGGTTAGAAAGCCACCTTCTAGGTCAACCTGCTGACGCAGCTGGCTTCTTTGATGCTTGGTGTGACACCGAGTGCAAAGTCTAATTTGGTATCATTTGGATTGAGCCCAATATATATTGGGGTCATCACAGCACAACATCTCTTAGAACAAAAGCATATATATTTATTAACCCCTTTCCAGGCTGGATTTTACAAGGGTAGGCTGAACAATTCATAGTCTGACTATGAAGGAGTGATGCTAGAACTGTGAAATCTTGCATGCATTAATTTCAGCTTTCCTTATTAATAACTGCATTGTTTTTTTCCAGATATACTGACATCTGACTGTTCAAAGAAGACTTCATAAGTAACTAGTAGTGACTTTTCTTGAAAATGGACAAAATTTGGCATCATGGTGTTACATGCAGAAAAAGGGTTTAGCACACAAGAACATTCATGCTGGTATGGTTGCTACATTAGGGGATGACACTCTAGCTTTATCAACAGTGCAAAAGTGGGCAACTGAATCTAGGAGGAGAAAGGAAAGTCTTGAAAATGACCCAAAGTCTGGTCATCCTGCAACTGCTACCACTGAGGAAAACATTGTATTTACCCCATGGTGATGGATGACAAGCGATTGATTATAAATCAAATAGCCAACACTGTTAGCATCTCCTGTGAGAGAGTTGAGAATATTTTGCACAATGAAGGTTTTTGCTTGGTGGGTGTCACGTCTTCTGATACCTGAGCACAAGTGCACCAGGCTGATCACATCTCGTGAAAATCTGACATTATTTGAGACAGATCCAGCTGGTTTCCTTGAATGTTTCCTTACCCAGGATGAGTGTTGGATTCGTCACTTTGAGCCAGAGACAATCAATGCAGATGAAACACCCCCTCCTCACCTGCTCCAAAGAAAACCAAGGTTGTTTCACATGCTAGGGAGGTGATGACTTCACTTTTTGGAGATGCAAAAGACATTGTGTTTATTATCTTCAAAAGGGCCACACCATAATAGGAATGTACTATACCAATTTGCTGAGGCAACCATGAAAGACTATCAAGACCAAATACCTATGAAAACTGTCAAAAGGATATTTTTTTCATTAGGACAATGCTCCAGCACACATGTCCTTGGTTTCAATGGCTGTTATGTATGACTGTGTCTTTGAACTGGTTAATTACTCTCCCTATTCTCCTGATTTGACTATCTTCTGTTCCCCATCATGAAAAAAAAAACACTTGGCTGGAAGCCATTATCACAGTGATGATGACGTCATATCTGCTGTTGTTGACTTTTTTACCAACAGGATGAAGGCTTCTTCACCAATGAGATCCAAGCACTGCAACTCCAATGAAAGAAGTGTGTGAACTGCAATGGGAGACAATGTTAAAAAATAAACCTCATTTGGTCATATTCCATAAGAGTATCTTGGGCAGCCTATAAACTTTTTCAGCAAACCTTGTATTTCTAAATTTCACCAGTTTTAATGTAACTGAAATTTAAATTTGTGAGCTATCTCTTGATACCATATTATGCACAGATCTGTGATAGAGGCACTCATGAATATATGGTTTTGGTCGTTTCCATGGAAACTGAATGTATTGAAATATCTTTCATATCAAGAAAGGGTTAAAGGATTCTTTTATTATATGCATTACTAATCAGACCTATCTTGGTTGTTATGCTCTTTTTTTCAGTCATTGAAACTACCAGCGTCTCTAGTGGTTATAATGGATTATTTAACTAACCAGGACATGTTCTGTTCATTCTGGAACTGCTTGCATCCCTCTGGAACAGACTTATGTTTGGAGTGTGTGTTGAGCCTTGTTGGAGTGAGATTTAGCTCTTTACATATACAGATGAATGAGAGATGATTCATTATTCAGGCCAGTTTTTGGTGGACTTTTTTTCTCCACTGGTCTCCATTGGTTTATCCTCATATGATCCATAACCGTTTTGATAATTCTAACAAAAATGAAATTGTCTTAATCATTGATCACACACCCAGGATTATTTACATAGTTAACAACAGCTGATATCTTGAGAGAAATGTGACTTGAAAAAAGAGGTCATGCTTTCTTTAATATCAAAAGTATTTTTGAAACTTTCTCACATGCCTATAGAAAACTGGAAAGAGCTTCTTTTTCTTCTTCTTCCACATGCCATGTCCATTCAGGACATTGGCAAACATGGCTCTCCACAATTTTTGGTAATTGCCATAAGGACAATTATTTAAATAAACTTATAAAAACAACCAGGGCCGGATTTAGATGAAGAGAGGCCCTAGCTTATTCCAGTTGTGAGGCCCCTCCAAATCCTCCATTCTTACGAGTAGGGAAAAATGGAAGATTGTTAAATTAAATGATTTGAGTAAAGCTGAGGATGATGATGGATGTTTAAAATTACTAAAGAGTTGTTTACCGCCTAAATGTGTAAGAAAGGCCTATGACAGTGTCAAAAATATTATACACCTTGGCTGGAGGCCCCTTAAATTTTGAGACCCTAGGCTTCAACCTGCTATGCCTAAAGGTAAATCTGATACTGAAGACAACTCATTTTTGAGCTTTTGATATGTTCTTTCTTTTTCAATCTCTTTTCTTTATTTAATTTAATATTGCTGCTCCAAAGCTTGAAGACGTAAAAAAAGTTACAGAAGAAATGCAAGATGAAAAGGAAGACCTTTTGCTTGCAATGTCTGGACTGTTCTTTAAATAATCTCTTGTCATTTTTTCTTTCCCAAAAATCCAAAGAGGCTCTAATTAGTGACTTCAGAAAGATGAAAAGGTCATATTTAAGAACAAGATAACTTTCTAACAAAGAAGAATTTCAAAGAATTCATCATTCCAAAAATGCTAAAGATGCCGTTAAGAACTGCAACTCTTAGAAGTTCCAGACCACCAACAGATGACAATGGCAGCAGTCAGGGTGCTTAGGATAAAGAATTTGGGCATTTTTTGTTCTTTCCTTTATTTCCTTGATTTTTTTTTTATTACTCATGTAATCATCTTTTAGTTTAGTTTTTTTAGTTTTTTTCTGTTAATTTACATATGTTTACAAAAGAATAGTCTTGTTTGCTATACATTTATTCCTTACCAACTTTGGTGTACTCGATTTTTACTTCAGATTAACTTAGTACTGTACCAGGTTACTGTACAATCACCAAAGTTAAGCAATATCGAGCCTGGTCAGTCTCTAGATGGGTGACCACAGGGAATATCAAGTGCTGTAAGCTTGGATATATGGCTGGTGTCATGGATAATGGCACAGAATTGTTAATTGGAGAGCTGAGTTCCAATTCCTGTTGGGTTTGTTATATTCACTTATATGCAAATACCTTATAAATCCCCCCACAACTATGAGTTAATTATTAAGACTTATATGACTAAACCATTATTATCTCCAAAAAAAACTTTCTTACAATCTAAATGCATTTCCTGGATTTGAATAACCAAATTCCAATGTCCCAACTGTAGAATGTTTGCTTTTTCTTTTTTATATCATCCCATGCAAGGCAATAAAGCCACTAAAACCCAAGTGGTAGAACAAGAAAATAAGAGAAATATTAGGGAGCAAGAAGAATAGAAGAGTTCCTAACTTGGCATCTTGACTTCAGTCACTTTCTCACCAATGTGATGTGGCTTCCCTCTGTCTTTTCTACAAATATTTTCATGGCTATTGCTCTGACGAGTTTTTTTTTCCTTGGTGCTCAGACTACATGAGTTTAAGTGTGCTACTAGATTGACATCTTTTACTGTTGAATTAGTTAAATGTAACCACCATTTCTAGTTTTTTTTTTCTACACTTCCCACCAGTAGGGCTTCCTTCCATTTAGTTTTATAATTTGGACCCACCTGAATACTTTATGTACCTGTTGCTGTAAAAATAGACTAGTCCAATGCATACAGCAATAAACAATATTCTTGATTGGTTATTGAGTTACAAATTTTGGAAGAGAGCTTAAGGCTAGATATGCTGAAAAGTGCTAACAAGAATAAATATTTTAAGAATAATTGTGAACGCCAAAACAATGTTAGATATATTAATGATGCTTCACAAAGTCATAGACAAAGAGTTTATATCTATAGAAAGAATAGATTTGAATATCTGGACAATGTTGGATATGACAATGACATTTCTCAAAGTTGTAGATTGTGTGTTACCCAAAGAATAGTAAATCAAGTAAGTTTTGAGTAGTAGCCAAAGGGGGTTGATTAGAGAAACCAGAATCTTATCCAAAAATTCATTCCTCCCAATTAGGCAGAATTTATCTCCTTTAAAAGGAGACAATACTGTTATCAGCACTAATTAAAGAATGAATCTGTTTAGGATTTAGGTCCACCTTAACTAAAGCTGATAACAGATAAAGTGCCTGTGGTGGAAATTGGTTGGTATACATGTATCTTTGTAGGGATTGACTTGATACGACCAAATCAAGAACAAAGCTATAGAAATTGGAAAGAATAATGTAGCATCTGCTGTTAGAAAGAAGAACATGTAAAATTTTGCTGTTTGTAACAAGAACTTTATCCGAATGTCAACACTTTACCCAAGAACAATTTGTATGTGTAGTAAGCTGACAGAGAGATAGGTCTAATGGCCATATTACATTGAAACATTGATTCCCGTACGATCACCAAAGTTAAGCAACATTGAACCTGGTCAGTAACTAGATGAGTGCTGTAAGCTTGGATGTGCAGGTGGTGTAATGGATAATTGCTCAGAATTGTTAATTGAAGAACCGAGTTCCAATTCCACTTGGGTTTGTTATATTCACTTCCATGCAAATACACTTGGGAAAGGTATTTTTTTTTTTTCTTTTTAATCATATCACCCCAAGCAAGGCCGGAGGCCACTATCATGCAAGGGGTTAAAGAAGGTTTGGAGGAAGAGCAGATAGGAGTGGCAAGGGAGGGGATGTGGAGAAAGAGAAAGACAGTGGGTCGATCAAGGCAAGGGGGCCACAAAAGATCCGGAGCGAGAGCAGACAGGAATGAAAAATGAAAGGATGTGGATCCACCTTTTCTCCCCCCAGCTATGAGTTAATTATTAAAACTTGTATCGCTAAATCTTTATCTCCCCCCCAAATTCTTACAGTCTAAAAATATTTCCTGGCTTTAAGTAACCCGCAAAGAGTTCATAGGTCATAGAAAACTAATCAATCAATTAAGATAGAGAGAGATAAAACCAAACCTCAGCAGGGTTGATTTGTCTGGGAGAGAACTTCTTGATAATGTTGGAGTGCTTGAAACCATACCAGTTGACCCAAGCCTTGTGAGTGACACTGGGTAGACAAAATTGTTTGTAAGCCATCTAGTATTGTGTTAACATGATGTCACAAGTTATTGTGACCAAGGGTTTGAGTGTACTGACCTTGGTCAACTGAAGATTTTGTGCTCTCTCTCTCAGAAACTATAACTAAGTTCCATTCAGCATAGTTGCAGCATAAACCACAGGTGGGCTCTGTGGATGTTGAATAAATACAAATGTGTGTGAGCAGGTGCCTGCAACAGGGATGAATTCTTCACTATCATACCTAGACTTTATGAATTTTAGCACAGTACAAGGTTTCATCGTTTTGCAGTTGAATTGGCTAGATATAACCATAACTTCTATGGTAACAGTTTCTTTTCTCTCACTTCTTGCTTGTGGAATTCTATTCCGGCTCCATGCTTTCCAGCCAAGTTTGATCTTCAAAAATTTAAATGCAATGTCAATCGTTATCTACTGTCTTCCTAATTACTCTTCTAATGTGCTCACACCTTAATAATGCTTCTGTTTTTTTAATTCTTTCACACTCAGTAACCACATATGTCTCAGGGGTTTATTGCCTTGCGTAGAGTGAAAAGATTAAAAAAATAATAGTCATTGCAATTCCTGTTTTGAGAATGAAGAGAATAAGGATTATCTAAAAGCATATTAAAAAAAAACAAAGAAAATGCTGATCATCATCTTGTATGTGTCATGTCCCTTCAGTACATTGGCGATCATGGCTTTCCACAATTTCCTGTACTTTGTACTTCTTAGTAAATTTTATCTTTTAGCTCTCTTAAACCATGTTCTGCCAACACTTTAACTTTTTAGGTAGGTTATGCGCTTTTCTCTGTCCGTCTTTTTTTCTTTTTTTTACAGACTGAAGATGTATTATTATTTGATTTTCACCTTAAAGTTTTACAGTCAATTTATATTAAGTCCTTCCAGTCATCCCTCTGTAGGCAGAAGGTATTGCTCTTTAAGTATAATCAGCCTTTGATGTTTATATATTTATTCTATAACATTCTGTTTCAGAAATTTGAAATATGTAAGCATGCTTAACAAATAGTTCTTAGTAGTTTTTACTAGTCACTGAACAACATCTGGCAGCAAGGCCTCTGATCGAGACATTGGAGGCTTCGAGGGGAGTGAAACCACCACTTAATTGCTGTTGTTCCCAGGTCTACCATAACCCAGGGTGGTAACACCTGTTAGGATCACAGCTATGGGCAAATAGTGAACCCTCAAACAAAAACAAAACACAATGAAAGTATAAAAATACATTTTTATAGTAAAAATATCAACAATACAATATTATATAAAAAAAAATTACCAATACATATTTATAGTAAAATTACTTAAAATACCTATTTATAGTAAAATTACCAATAATACATATTTATAGTAAAATTACCAACAATACATATTTATAGTAAAATTACCTCAGTTAGTTATGTGCCATGCGTGATACACACGTAGGCGATCATGTATCTTTCGATACATGACTGACGAGGCAGATTTTTTTCCTGCAGTAGGTTGCCATTTTTTTCTGTGGTAGACCAGTTGCCATCCAATGCTATAGAACCCAATCTGACCTGCTATTTACCCATAGCTAGGGGGAGAAGAAGAGGATACATACCTTTCCCAAGGGTATTAGTACGTAAATGAATGTAATGGATTCAACTGGAATTCGAACTCAGCTCTCCGATTCCTCAATCTCAGCTGCTATACATTACTCCATCTACAATATCTATTTATGGTAAAATTACATACATTTTATCTGTAGTTAAAGGTGTATAATTGCATTCAAAATATATTCAACATTCCTGAGACAATATATAATTAGAATAAATATGTAAATATCAAAGGCTGATTATACTTAAAGGGCTACACTTTCTGCTTACAGAAGGATGACTGGAAAGACTTAATATAAATTGACTGTAAAACTGAAAATCAGAGTGTGACTAATAAGTACCAAAAGTGTTGCCACTCTGATTTCCATAACAAGTAGGTTTTTACAGGATGAAGTTGCTAACTGGTTTTGAGTATGTGTGCAGTGTTGTGGTTGTCATGGAAAGGGGAATCAGCATACTGAGTTCAAATTCCAAGTGATTTTGTTGCATTCAGTTTCACACAAATATCCTTCTCTCCTTAGCTATGGGTTAAATAGCCTTGGTTGGCAAACAATCTAGGAGAAGGAACTTAAATTGAAAAAAAATATATATTCCCCCCAAAAATATGAGAATGAGAAAATGCATTTAGCACAGAAGTGTTTACTTTGAGAGATTTTAGAAGAAAGTTTTTGTACATTTTAGTTTGAATCAAAATGTATTATCTGTTTTCTTTTGTTTTTTTTTTATATACAGTGTAACCCGGATATAAGAGAGTTGTCGGGACCGTAGAATAAGTCTCTTATATCCGGGTTTCTCTTATATCCGGGGTTTGGCCTATTTAGTTTTACAGTGTAACCCGGATATAAGAGACCCGGATATAAGAGAGATTTTCTCTGATCCCAAATTAGAGACATACTTACCTAAACAAAATAGATCAAACCCGGATATAAGAGAAACCCGAATATAAGAGATTTCTTCTCCGATCCCGACAACTCTCTTATATCCGGGTTACACTGTATTAACACAGGCTCTAATTTGGGACCAGAGAGCATCTCTCTTATATCCGGGTCTCTTATATCCGGGTTACACTGTATCAACAAAACGTAAGTTTAACTTTCAATTAGGGTGTTGTGTACCTTCAGCATAAGGAAATAGGGCAATGAGGTCAAAGAGAGTTTTAAAGCCACTGTTCCCTCTATCATAGCAAAGATACAAGACAGCAGTTCAGTAGCTAATTGGCTGAGGGCTTGCTATCAGGTGAATATAGAACAGTTCAGGCTGACAACATAGTTCCTAGAAGAAATGGGAATGTTTCTTTTTTGTTTGTTTACTTTTTGGCACACCAGGTGATATTACTTATACATCAGTTGATATCATATCGCTGCCATATCTGAGATGGAGCTGCCCAGACCTCACTTTCCAGCCTTGACAAACCCTCTGACCCTGATGTGCAGTGTTATGCAAAACTCTGGAGCCAGTCAAGAAATAGGATAGAAGTTACTTGCACATTTATAAATTTACTGAATATTTTAACTCTAGTTATCTATTGAGTACTTACTTTGCAAAAATTCTACTGACCTTATATATATATATATTTTGACCATAGTCAGAATCATTGAGTCAATGTGAATGATCTTATCCTTAGTTGTATAGTATATGATTCGCCAAGGCTACATACAAATAAAATTACCTTAAAATATGTTAAATTCTATTCATTTTTATAGATTTTGTTTGGTCTCATTCAGTTATAAAGGGTGTTCCAATAACTTGGACTGATTTTAAATGTGAATTAAGTTTAAGCGCCTTATGATTTTTTCTTTTTCTTTCAGATTTAACAACTTACGTCTTTGGTAATTTCAACCATGGAAAGATTAACAAACCTGTCTAACTAGAGTGGTTACCCAATCCTTATTGCAGACGCTCGCTCAGGCACATTTGTGTTTGTTCAAATCCTACAAAGCCAACCTGTGGTCTATACTGCAACTATGACTTGTGACTTTGTGCTAGCACAACTGTCAGTCTTTTTTGATGCGTATACTAATTCCTTATAATAAGACACTATATATATATGGAGAAGGAATATATGTATGCGCACACATGCTGACAAAAACACAAAAAAATGGAAATAGATCTAAGAACACACAAGGCTCATTAAAAGATAAGAATATAGATATCCTGCTCGCCCTTTCTTGGACCAGTCTCAATTGTTTTATTACCCTTCATGCAGAATTCTTTCACAGCCAGTTCAAGAAATACATTTGGGTCACTAACACACAAAAAAGAGAATGTCTAATATCAAGAATATTTAACATTGAAAAACATAAGAAAATTTAATTCCTTTTAATAATATGTGGAAATATCCACTCTTTGCCTGATCAAGGTTGCGAGACCAGAAACACTTGTAGCATAATTATGGAAAATAAAGCATAATAAATTTTTTTTAAAAATACACATTACAACCAAAAACATTTGCAGTTTCTCTCTTGTTTTTATTATACACACTTTTCTCTCATTGTAACTACTATAACCTTTTCCCTTTATATATATATATATATATATATATATATATATATATATATATATATATATTTAGTTTATGAAAAACTAGGTAATCCGTATGGAGGATAAAATCCAGAGAGCTCAATGTAAATCAGAGCTAATAATTTAAATAAATATATCAATATATAACTTCCGTTAAGTTAACCGATTTAATGTGTCAATGTCTGGATTTCCTCAAACAATTTAATTTTGAAAGAATAGAAATGTTACTTCTAATTCAATCATGTCTCTCTCCCCACTCACTTCCTCACTTCATTAATTTACATATACTTAGTACTGCCCATCATAAATGTGTAAATTACTTTTCATTTTTCATTTCAACCTTTGGAAGTAAAGTCTGATGATCCGCGGTCCTTTAAAAGGGCTGTGGTGAAATAATTTATTACATGGAACCTTAAAGTGGTCTGTTTTTATTTAAAATATATATATATATATATATATATATATATATATATATATATATATATATATATATATATATATGTATGTATATACACCCACATGCACAACTGAATGAATATGCACAAACATGTGTTTATACATATATAAATAGGAGATATATATCTATATCTGTATATATTTATATTTATAATACCTAAATTAAGATATAAGATATAAAAGATTGCTTACTCACTACTGCAGTTTCACCAATCTGGCTCATCTGATGGTAAGCATTACCAGCCTGTGCATTTGAGTTTCTTAATAAAGAGTATGAGCCTTCTGGCAGAGGTTGAATCTGCATACACTTTAATCGGGAAATCACTGTCTAGCATCGTAGACTTAAATTTAGAAGATTAAAAAAAAACAGCAATGTCTGCTGAAATACGTGTATCAACTAAATATAAAGTTAAAAGTAAGAAGAAATGTTTGATTATAAAAAAAATGTGTTAATTCCTTAAAAATCCAAAAATCTATTAGAATTCCATAGAATGCAGACACTTAAATATATTTGCATAAGAGAATATTGAAATGTTCTTGGTTTGACTAAGAGATTCCAAAGTAAAGTTTTTTTTGCTATATTTTTAGAATACTTAGGAGAAACATCAAAAAGAAAATAGATCAGAAAAGCAGAACTATTATTGGTAATCCCAGATTTAGAGCCATGGCTTTTTGCGGTTAAGTGGTACTTGAAGAGAAAAAAGAATTACCATCTGAACCGGTGAAGGATTTGTCTACAAAGACTTCAGAGATTAGCCCATAATCAATGTTGACTGGCAGTAGACTTCCACCTGAGATAGACGATTGGAAACGGACAATCTAGACAGTGATAAGCAAACAGGAAGAAATGGCAGGCAAGATAATTGTTTACAGGGAAGGGAGAAAAGTGAAGAAATCAGTACTAAACACTCTAGGAGAAATAGTGCACAGACATAATATCTAGTCACGTGAAGATACCAAGAGTATGAAACTTGGTAGCAACTCCAGCTATCCTTCGCTGCATGTTGGCATTGTGAAGCGATTTTTGCTCTGTTTAGATAGTCTATAGACAGGCATTGAGTACTGCATATGTAGGCGTTTGAGTCTTGACCTTTTTTGCTACTTTTTCTTTTATTCTTTCTTGTCCAGGATTATTTTCTTGTCTAAGGTGTTGGGTCTTTTAGCAAGTTGTCTGTTGGACACTATTTTTATTATATCTATCTATCTATCTATCTATATGTATATATATATATATATATATATATATGTACAGTATTTACATTATTCGGACTATTTTCCTCATCTTTGTCGCCATATTTGTCACAACGTTTCGGCCGTTGTACGCTCCGGCCTTCTTCAGGTGGTTGGAATTTCGAACCGAACCCTTTATTTCGATCACTGGGGTAGACTGTTCCACCTGAAGAAGGCCGGAGCGTACAACGGCCGAAACGTTGTGACAAATATGGCGACAAAGATGAGGAAAATAGTCCGAATAATGTAAATACTGTACATAATACCTCATCTCAGAAATATAGACATATATATATATATATATGTATATATATTAAACTACTAGTAATACTTGGTTGGAAAAAAAACCCTTGGATAGCACAACTTGTAAGTCTATCAAAATAAATTGGTACACAAGGGAAAAAATTGGAAAAAAAAGAACTAAAAATATCTGAACAAGGCAAAATAACAGTATTTACATTAGTCGGACTATTGTCCTCATCTTTGTCGCCATATTTGTCACAACGTTTCGGCCGGAGCATACAACGGCCGAAACGTTGTAACAAATATGGCGACAAAGATGAGGACAATAGTCCGACTAATGTAAATACTGTACATAATACTTCATCTCAGAAATATAGACAGACTCTGAAGGCAAAATAAATCGTCCAGTGCCTTAAGTTTCTAGTCCAAAGAAAAAAACCCAAGCGAGTAATAAAGCTAAACCATAAAGTGCTGAATATATATATATATATATATATATATATATATATATATATATATATATATATACATATATATATATATATATATATATATATATATATATATATATATATATATATATATAGGGTTTTGTTCTTTGGTTTATAACCCATATTTATTATTTTTCTTTTTAATTTTTCAAATTGTTTGATCTCAGTGTCTTTAATTTAGTGATTCATTTTCATCCTGACTTAGAATGATAAAATTTTAAAATATAGGTCAAGGTTATATTAACCGTCTCTATTTAAGCCAGACATTTCCGCCTCTCCCTCCCATTATACTAGGGGTTAGATTAATTTAATGTCTATATTTTCATCGGCTACCTCCTGCTTCCTTTCGTTTCTTCTTTCTCTTTTTCTTTTTTCCTTTTCCCTCCTTCTTCTTTTGTTTTATTCCTTCACACTTAATCAGTTGAAAATGCCAACATAAGACTTGTTGGTTGAAATAGCTATTCTGATGAGGTAAATTTGGATTTCCATTTTATGTAATGGGCAATTGACCATGTGTTAACTCCAGGCACCATCAGGCTGCCCTGCCACGATCGCATGATCCTACTGAGGGCTGCTTGGATCTTTGGCCATCACACAACCACCTCGTGATTTACACCCCATTTTACTGTGTACCCAGTCAAGAATGAAGGGAAACCCACATGACAAACATTGGGGACAGCAAGAATCTAAAAATTAAAAAAGAGGCAGTTTCCTGTCCCACTAGCAGTGGATGAAGTATGTTGAGTGAATCGCTCGGATTCTTAATAGACTGCCCACCAGAATAAAGAATACAGCAAAGTCTGTTGACTAGAGAAGGAAAAGGCTACTATATACTAAGCCAAATTGATTTAACTTCTCTCTTTAAAATTTTATTCCTCACCCTCACACCCTGGCAGCATATTTTGATTCAATTATGTTTGGTTAAATAATTTAGACGTATTATATCTACTTATTTTAGTTTTAATCATTTCAAGTGCACAAATTAATTCTTGGTGGCTGTAGAAAATTGATTAAGAAAAATTCCAAAATTTTCTTTAAAATAATTTTTATTTTCCCAAGTCCTTTCAATCTCATCTGAGACCACCTTCAGGGGCTGCATATCTATTAACATTGTAAATTCAAAATATTTTACCGCTTTGCAAGAGAGGTAACTTATGTGATTTTTTAAAAAGATTTTTTAATTGTAGTCTTTTAATTGAGTATTATGTTATATAACACTTTGCTGATACAAACTTTTAAGAACTTATTGCTATACTCATAGTTGACTTTATTTTTGGCTGCAATTCTCTTATATAAATGGCTCCCAGATTTGAAAGTTTTTGCTTATTATTATCTTGATGAAGCACTGATGTATTTTCAACTAATATATGTCTAAACTGTGGATGTGGAAATGAATGTTCCTTTAAATGTTCTGCGATTGAACTATGATTGTTCATGTGAAACATAAGCCTTCTTGTCATCATTGTTGTTATAAGACAAATATGTGTATTAACATTTTTATCAGAGATGCAATCTCCCAAAGGACATTTAAATTGATATACTATGTTGGTCTTTTGTAAGACACTAGTTGACAGAGAAGAGTTGTTATGGATGACTAGGTTGGTTGGATTAAATTTAGAATAGTATATAATTAATTTTATTTTTTTACTTGGATCAGTGGGAGATATTAGTATTTATGAGACTTTTTAGAATTTTTTCTTCCTGCTTATAGTTCGAATGCATTTGATTACGGTATAGTAGTTTGATATGTTTAGAGTTATTTGAGGATGTATTATGTTCATTTTTATTGATATTAATACTCTCAATAGCTCATCTAATTTGTACATCAATGATGTTATTAGGGAAGTCAGTATCAATGAGGGTTTGTTTAATATTTATTTAATTCAGTATAGAAAATCTTTCTTGTTGAAGAGTTTTTTTTTGCATGGTTTATTAAGTTTCCTATAATAGCTATTTTGTAATAGGACATTCACTTTTAAAGTTAAGAGTTCATGTGTTTATGCTAGTTGGGGAGGTAATTAATTAATTCCTGGACTTGAAAGGATTAAAAACTAAAATAAATAGACATAATATGTCTAAATTATTTATCCAAACATGCTTGAACACACACACACACACACACACACACACACACACACACACACACACACATATATATATATATATATATATATATATATATATATATATATATATGAAGAAATATAGTTTTAAGGTGTGCTATATTTAGGGGATAAAGTGCTCAATATCAGAGATAGAGCATATGTAAATATAAAAGTGAACATTGAAGTCAACACTCAGCGGTGACAGACTATTTCATGTTAGATGCAATAATCAGGCCTGATGACTGTGTCTAGCATGAAACAGTCTGTTGCCTCTGAGTGTTGACTTCAATGTTCACTTTTATATATATATACAGTGTAACCCGGATATAAGATACCCGGATATAAGAGAAACCCGGATATAAGAGAGTTATTCTATGGTCCCAAATTAGAGCCATACTTACCGAAACAAAATAGACCAATCCCAGATATAAGATAAACCCGGATATAAGAGACTTCTTCTCCGGTCCAACAACTCTCTTATATCCGGGTTACACTGTATATATATATATATATATATATATATATATATATATATTTTAATACATATAGACAAATATTTTTGAATTGGACATTGTCCGACAATTTATTAAAGACATTTATATATATTATGTTTAACGTTCTTTTTATAGATACAAGTATTTAAGCAAATGCTCTGTTTTATAATAAACAGTATTAAATAACATTTACCGGCCTGAATGTCCGAGAAATTTTCATAGAAAATTTTCGCTCTCCGACAGGAATCGAACGTGTATCCTATACGGAACCATCATTTCGCGTGATGTGCCTTAACCGTTCGGCCACAGAGGAGAGTGAAAATTTTCTATGAAAATTTCTCGGACATTCAGGCCGGTAAATGTTATTTAATACTGTTTATTATAAAACAGAGCATTTGCTTAAATACTTGTATCTATAAAAAGAACGTTAAACATAATATATATAAATGTCTTTAAATAAATTGTTGGACTATGTCCAATTCAAAAATATATGACGTCATTTGTTTACATTTGATACGCTAGAGCAGATATGAATAGAAGAGATTCATGGAAGATTTAAGTTTAAAGATAGTAAAATCGACCTTGCTAACCAGACGCTCCTCTGTGGCCGAACGGTTAAGGCACATCACACGAAATGATGGTTCCGTATAGGATACAGGTTCGATTCCTGTCGGAGAGCGAAAATTTTCTATGAAAATTTCTCGGACATTCAGGCCAGTAAATGTTATTTAATACTGTTTATTATAAAACAGAGCATTTGCTTAAATACTTGTATCTATAAAAAGAACGTTAAACATAATATATATAAATGTCTTTAAATATAGACAAATATTGATATAGATATATATGTGCAAGCACACACACAAAGTGTGACCCCAAATTTTGTGGAAATGAACAATATCACATGTGTAATAAATGTAGTAATGATTTTGCTGCTACCTTTTGTGAACCTCTGTGAAAATTATGTGTATATGTTTAAGGTGATTACTTCAAGTAATATGGCAGAAATTGGTTAGGGGAAGTGATTTTTTTGTTTTTCATAATCAAATTCTTGATACTTTTGGTTAGCTCCACATATCTGTAACAGTCTCATGTAAAACAATGAAGAGTTTGATATAAAAATGAATAGTTTTTTCATAACACATGTCTTATCAAAACTGACTCATCCTAATTTACTGTATAAGAGACATTCAACACTTGAATTTAAACAAAACCATTCTTTATTCCAGCTAAACTGCATCATGCAAAATAAATGGGAGGGAAAAGTCACATGAACCCCTTTATAGGCAGCAAAATAAACCACAGACTGTTGCATCAGTTGTACATCAGTAACTAAGTTTCATACGTGTTATGAGTATTCACTGAGATGTACTTAATTCTACAGGGAGGTGCTGATCAAATGACTAAACATCACATTGTTTTTATTTTGAAGGACTTCTTGGTTGGTCTGAAGTGGATGTGTGGGTGGTATAATGGGTAGCAGGTCAGAATGAGACATCGGGGAGACAAGTTCAAATTCCAGTTGAGTTTGTTACATGCAAATGCCATCAGGAAAGTTATGAATCCATCTCTTCTCCACCAGCTATGGGTTAAATAGTAGAACTTGTGTCTGGAAAAAAATCACTGTTATCTTCCTAAAATTAGTAATGCAATATTCACTTGCAAAAAACATTATTCTTCTTACAATCCAAAATGTGTTTCGGGTTTAAATAGCACACAAACGGTTGATAAACCATAAAAACCAGTCACTCGATCAACGGTTGGACTGAAAACTTTTCAGCACCCTCTGAGAAACTGAGAAATCATTAAGAAAAATTTGTTGTACTTGGGATAGCAAGGACTTTTACTTTTTTTTTGACATAAAGCTTTTTTTTCTGTTCTTTTTTGAAGGAATGTTTTACTTAGGTCCATTCTAATTCACTTTGATTTGGTATTTAGATGGTGATTTTAAAAAGCAATAAGTTCAGATACTAAGTGACCATTTTTATTCTGTCCATGATATTAGTCCTTTTGAAAATTAAGATTTGGACCACAATAAAAGGGAAGTCTACCATTCGTCCATGCATTGAATATTATTACCACATTTGGTCTGGTTCTTCTGCTATGTATCTAGAGATTCTTGACAAAATTCAAAGAAGAATTTGCAGTATTATCATTCCTGACCTGGCATCTAAGCTTCAATCATTTTCCCACCTCCATAATGGAAGATGGATACTTTTATAGACATACAAAAGCTTTTTACCAACATGCTTTTATATAAATAATTTCATGGCAATTGTTCTAATGAGCTTTCCTCTTCAGTACCTTGATTTTGTCAACTTAGCAGGTATGTCTCATTATTTTACTGTTGAAATTTCTAAATATAACTATAAATTCTATTCTAATAGGTTCTTTTCTCACACACTTCCACCTTCTTGCTTTCCTGTCAACTACAATCGTTAAAAAATTAAATACAATGTCAATTGTAACCTTCTGTCTCTGAATTTTTTCTTTTCTTTTTATTATCCAGTTAGCTCCCCTTCATTTCCTTAACCCTTCACCAGGGGTCTCTCTCTCCCGGGAGTATAAATACTGGTTGACCATTCGCCTCTCGCTCTTTTCTCTGCTTACGTGCACATGCGGGCAACTATGTCGATTTAGGCTGCGGGCCGAAACTCTCGCGCGTGGGGCGAAGTACAAAAAAACTTTCTATAAAAATTTCAAATATGTGAACTCTTATACACAACCAGTGTTTCCCATATTCTGGGAACACGCTAAAACAAAATTCACCCGTACGGACATTCAACTAAAAACAACACACACAACTTTCCATATAGACACTGTAACATTTTATTCATGTCTTCAATGTATTGTAACTCGTGTTTTAATCTATTTGTAATTCACGTATTAATATATATTTGTTTTGTACATATATATCGGTCTTGTTTGTTTCTTTGGACTCCATTAAAGTCCAACATTCTTGTGTAGCTGGACCGGCCAGCGGAAGCCTTAACCTAGAGATAACTCATCTTCTCTTCTTCCATTCACACCACCGCATGGTCCACTACACTTTCACCTCAGTCACTCACACTCTCAGTAACCCCTTATGTCTTAGTGGCTTTATAACCTTACTCGGGCAGAAATGATTTTATAAGAAACATGCATAGCATTACATTCGTTCTCTTATTTATTGTCCTATCAAATCAAAGTGATGGATACTTTTGTAGACATACAAAAGCTTTTTACCAACAGGTCAAATCACCCCATGCAGTGTTTCAATTCTTCTTTGTGTCAGTGGGGCACAAAAACTTGGAAATGTACCGGTGCAAGTTCACTGAATGAAAGATGAATTATCGCCATGGAAAGAAATGAAAACACGAATCCTGTTTTCAATATATTTTGGTCATTTATTCATGGATTTGCCTCCTACAATCTGGTACTTTGCTATTTCTGTCTTCTCTCACAAGAGACGAACAGACCAGATATTCACTTTTGAGCTTCAAGAACACAAGACTCTCAACTACCATCCTTCTGCCCATTTCCACAGCTCACAACTAACCAACAGGTGGTTCCAAATTGAGAATTCTGACTGATATATATAAGCCTACAACCAGAAGTTCCCAACTTCTGGTCAAGTGGCACTTTATCTTGAATGTTTTCATTTATTTATTTGTTTAATTTGCTTCCTTACTTTATACCTCAGCTCCACCATTTCAGATACGCTCTCCCTATACACTGAGGTCAACATACAGATCAGACAAGCTGCCACAATGTTTGACAGGCTGATCTTAAGAGTTTGCAAGAACAGAA